>JAJMKF010000008.1:0-600000 GCA_030563825.1 Australozyma nongkhaiensis | reverse complement strand
CTTGGGACCGTAGAAGTGGGTGTACCATGTGCAAATTTAAAACATAGTCAAGTGCACCTAATACTTGGAGGTATTTTATTGGTGAAGGCATTCTAAGTTGTTCTTCTGAAGGCGGGAAAAGCATATCAAGAATGTCATCATAAGAGTTTGGGGTTTTCTTCGACTTGAACAAGTTCCAATCTTTGGCGTACGTAGTTCTCGAGACATCTATTAAGTTGGTAAAGTCAAGGATGCACTCATCCACTAAGACGTTAAGGCGAGAGTTGATGGAGTACGAGATAGCTGCTATCAAACTTTGAGTTACACCAATGAGATTCTGAAGAAATTCAGGATGGACCTTGTATATCTTTCCTCTTGTAAGGTGTAAGTGAATGAATTGAATCACGGAAAGCCAGTAACTTAAAGAAACAATATCTCCAGCACCATCACCATTTGCGCCTTCTTGTACGGACAGCTCTGTAATGACTCCAGACTTTGTGTTAGTGACAGCTCTTACGCGGGTAATAAAAGTTTCAAAAAGAAACTGAGTGAGATCATTTGCCCCTACTTTAGTATGCGAATATTGGATCAACTGGTAAATGATAGCGGCTGGTACGCGAGCATCATGCTGAAGCGCTCTAGTTTTCAGGCGTAAGTTGAAGATATAATCAAGTAATGAAGGTATATCCGAGTCAGTGTACTTGATATATTGCCCCGGGACAGCTTTGGAGTAGTCATAATCTGGAACTGTCCGTAGGTCCTCGTCCTCATCAGAGTCAGCCAATGACGTATCATTAACTAAAAATTCTTCTGAAGGTTCTGGGGTCAGATTGGCAGCTATGGTCAGCATTTGGATTTTGTAAGAAAGGTCATCAATTGGGTCTTCTTGAAATCCAAATGACTGTGGGTGGTACACAAAGTCGTCCTTTTTTGAGCTTTCCAATAAGTTATGATATTTGAAGTAGAGGTACACTGCAGGAGTAGACTCTGTCACTAAAGATACTGGGGTGACGGCGTTTGCGCCAGCTTTTGCGTTTATGTCAGCTTGATGTTCCAAAAGCAACTTAGTCATTGGCAAATTATCGAAATGAACGGCCCACATAAGTGGCGAATAATTCAATGTTGTCAGGTCGGGAACTTCTGGATCAACTTCGTATTTATCCAAAAGAATTTCAGCAATTGATATTTCATCTAAAGCCACAGCAAGAACGAGGGGCAGGTAGCCATTGAATAGCGATGATGCAAGCAGCGGGTCTGAGGCGAGATACTCTTCAATTTCTGGAATGTTTCCTTCACATATTGCGTGGAAAAATTTCTGTTTGATCTGTTCAGTGGTGAGTTTCGGTTTTTCAGAGCCGTCATCCTCGTCTTCTAAAATGGAGGTTACAGGCTCAATACTTCCTACCAATTGAGTAAGTTCATCCTTTATTTCCTGAATACTGGCGAGAAGACTATCAGATGAGACAGCGCTACTCTGAGGTAGCTTTGGATTTAGCTCAGGGCCATCCAAATTGTTCCAGGCATCCATGGTGTATTAGTACCCTTGTCTCACTTCCGCAATAGTAATTATTGTGATTGAGACAGGACAAGACTCGTACATAAAATAATAAGATGACATTATTACTTTCGATGCAAAAAGCATTCGGATATTTTTAAACTGTTTCTTTATTAAGTTAAAAATGAAAATATATATATATGCAATCGTTAAGTATATCGTTAAATGTGATCCTAATATGAGGTAATGAGGAGTATAAAAGGAAAGGAATGTACCGAATATAAATCCAAAAAATCTGAACCAGTTAAATTTTATTCGTCATATGAAGTCACGACTCTGTTCAATTTGGATCAGATCGTATTAATTGGCACAGGCTAGGAAGGATAAGTCCTTCACTCAGAATACTAATAGATATAATCATAATTAAATGAATATTCATAATGAAAGAAATTGACTTGATCCCACCACATTTGAGGTACATCCCCTCTTGAAATAAAGTCGATAAACTGATTACGCCTTGATTGCACAGCTTTGTCTGACTCTAAAATTCAATCTGACTAAATTATTCACTGTATGAATCTTTGTATTTTATGAGATCAAAATTTTTTTCAAAATGTAAAAATTGAAACCTTTCTTTCCAAATCGTAGAAATTAAAATCAGGTACATTTATAACACCAATGTTCTTCTTGATAATGGAAAGAGTTGGGCAATAACATCATCAGTTCATGGAAACATGAAATATTAGACATTCTCGCAAAATTTTGAATTCCAAGGTAAAATTTAAATAAAAAACTTAAATCAATCTACTCATTTGACTTATCAATTTGTAAGGCCAGATTCCAACTCGAAACTCTTATCTGCACTCGTACTCATTTAAGAAGACGTATACAAAGAGTGATTAGATCCCCTAAACCACAAGAATGGCTTCGCGTTTACAAACCAGAATTTTCATAATTCTAGTCGCGATTTTCTTCTTTATTGGTCTTTTTGCTCTTGATCAAAGACCAAAAGATATCTCAGACAGGAGTTCATTTCTAAGTCAGCTTGAAGAGTACTTTGGGAAGAAGGCACCCAAACCCACCACTGACACACTCCCGAAACCACCAAAAGAACTCCTAGATTATGATACCAACTTGGAGTTACCGGATGAAGGAATAGATCCATGTACCGTTATGCACCCAGTGCATGGATTTATTGATTTACGACCACTCATGACCACATCAAATGGGAAGCTTCACGCATGGAGTGCTAGCGGATTTGACTCCGACCAAAACTACACATTCGGCATTTGTCTGAGCCCACTTCGACCCGATGAAGCTATTCCAACGTTCAGAGATGTTGAGGACTCGTCAACTGTAGGAGCATTCTACATGGACCCGATTAGTAAGGAGTACATTCTGATAGGCCAAATGTCGGACCTGCCCAAATTTGTAGGTCGTAAATTAATGCTTAAGTATGAAGACGGCTCTTTTTGTGATACTATTGTATCCGCGAAAGGTGAGCGTCTCCGCAGATCCACAATTGTTACCTTCAGATGTGACCACGATATGCTTCACAAGGCGAGTGTGTCACACGTTGCCTCTGTACATGGATGCACGTACATGTTTGAGGTGCGCTCGCACTTTGTATGTCCAACCGCCGCCAAAGCCGATAATGTAGCTGCAATTTGGATTTTCCTCTTCATTCTTTTCGCAGCATTCTTGGTGTTCTTTTCTGGAAGTTACATCATGAACTTCTTTAGAAAAACTAATAATGCTTCTGTTGCTTACAAAAATTGAAATTCTGTGGGGTATTTATGTTATTAGACATCTTCAAAGAGCGCTCAGGCTTACATAAGAAGAGCTTATGCAGATTCGAGCCGCACAGGGAAATACGGAAGTGTAATCATTCTTGTATACAAAGTTAATTAAATAAGGTTAAATCAGAAATAGTTTATGGGCCTTGAATTATTGCCAATTGTAGGTACCACTCTAATTTGTTAGTTGTTTCATTCTGTATACAAATAATCTTTTAATAGGCACCTGATGCCACCACGGCAGCCATGCCCTCGGTTTCGGCCTTCACTTCAATCTTGGCCACCACCAGCGTGCTGCGGAGAGCAAATCTCACGTTAACAGCCACCATTCCACCCCATAAGTCTTTACCTAATAGTTTAAGGTTGTGGGAAGTTGAGTCGGAAGGAACATAGTCAGTTCCGTCCAAAGCCATACAACTTAAAGATTTAGTGAGTTTCAAGACGGCATTCTCAATTGTCGATACACCACTGACAGTAACCACAGTGCTGTCTTGTGTTGGCAATTGGTCAAAGATAGCCGTGAAACTTGGCTTGTATAGAGGGAAGATGAAATCGCCAGGAATTACCTCTAAATCTTCAATTTGGTAGTCATCTTGGATACCCTCATCTGTTGGATCAATTCCGCCCTCGTCGTCAATGATATCCTTACCTGTGTAAGTCAATGTATTACCCAAAGCAGCCAAAATATCATCTTCTAGGATATTTGGCACAGAGAAGGAAATGTAGACTGTGCCGGTTTGTTGAGGTTTCAACTCGGCCAATGGGAAGATGTACTCTTCTTCGTATGCACCATTATCTGGCAGAGCTTCGATAGAGATATCTTGTAACACTAGCAGAGGCAAAGTGTTTGTGATATCATACTGCAAAACCAACTTATTTGTCTCGGCGAAGAAGTGCTTGATGACAGTAACAACGAATTCGTTCTCCTTGTCGGTCAAGAAGATTGGTGTTGAAGTCGACTTCGTGAGTTTTCCGTACTCGACAAATTCTGCGACCTCTGAAAGACGAGCGGCGTATTCTTGTTGCTTCAAGTACTCATTTGCTTGTTCATCACCTTCATCGCCATCCTTGCCAGATGGCAGAGCAGTTTTTTCAGCCTTATCCTTACCACTGCCGGAACCATCGGCGTGTTTCTCCAATTGAGTCAATTTTTCATTATACTCCAATGACTTGAGCTCCTCGGCAGTGAGAAGAGGTACCTCCGAAATTTGGAATCCAGTCTCAAAGTTGCTCTCATCGTTCAAGTAGTGTGTCAACTTTCCTTCTAATGCGGCCAAGTTATACTTAGAGTCATTGACAATGAGGTTTTTCAGTTTGTTATCAATGAAACGTAAAGCCAAAGAGGCACGGTCTCTAACTTCATCATCAACGTCCTTCAAGGATCTTCTCAACAAAGTCCGAACGTTGGCAGCCAAAGGCTCATCGCATAAAGCGCCGAATTTAGCTAAGGCAATAACAGCCGATGATCTGATAATAGCATTCTCCAACACCAATCTGTTGTAAATGTGACGAATGTAGTACGATGGCTTAGAAGTCTTAGGACCTTCATCTCCCAACAAGTGCAAGATACGGACCAATAATTCGGTATATTCGCAGTCTTCAATGAACTCACAGAAGTTCTTCAAAATAAGCTCCTTGGCGCTTTCATCAGGCAAGAATTTAATCAAATCAAACAAAGCTTCTACAATGGCAGACTTCAACTTCAATGAACCATCGTCAACCAACAAAGTTGTAAGAAATTCAACCAACTCTTTGTGTTTGGAAGGGAATTTCAAGGCCAAGCTCTCGATGGCATCAATGATGACAATCTTGAAATCCTCGGAAATCTCATCCATCAAAGACGTCATTTTCAAAATCAAACGGTCTACGCTCGCAGAGCTAGTAGAGCCTACAGTTCCAGCACCAAAAGTCTTCAATAGAGTGGTGATAGCCAATGTAGAAACAGATCTGTTAGGGTCGTTGATCAATTCTTCCAACTCAGGTGTGACAACAAGAACATCCTCTGGATGCTTCAAGGAAATCTTGTTGATCAAACGTACAGCGGCGAAACGAGTAGCCGATCTTGGAACAGTCAATAATTTCTGCAAAGTGTTGACGACGTTCATGAAATCACCATCCTTAACCAAGTGCTTCAATGTAGTCAAGGTCTTACAAGCCTCCAACTCAACCATGTCGGACTTGTGCTTCAAAAAGCTATGCAAGACTGGGTACAAGTGGCTCATCAATGAAGGGTCATCATCCAAAACACGGTTGATGTATCTTATAAGCTGGATTATCGACAAAGAGTTTTTCAAAGAGGAACCGTCGTGTAATGAAGTAATGAGTTTCATCATCGACATCTTGTCGTGGCTCTTCAATTGGTACAACAAGCCCAAAGCATGGTATTGATACATGTACGAATTAGAGGGTAAGTTGGTGGTGGAGGTACCGTAGTATTCGTGTAATTGGAATTGATTACTTGGGAATTGTTTGTAAGAGTTAACAGTTTCCATCGCCTCGTTGGAAAACCGCTTAACCACGTCTTTGGCTACAGGTAACAAGTTGTAAGAGGAGATTAATGCGGCAGAAGACACAATAGGATTCTTGTCAACGAGACAATTACGGAATAGACGCTCAGCTGAGGATGCAGTCAGTCCATCCAATACCTTGGACAATGTTCTAATTGCATTGGGTTTGTAAATTAAGTCACCCAGCTGGATGTCTTTCATGATAGACGAGGTTACCATCAAGATATTCTGAGACGTGGCGGAAAGCTCCTTGATGGCCAAGTAAACCAATTGACGCAAAGATGAGTCCCTGTGTTGAAACAATTTCAGGATAGAGAAAAACAATTTCGTGGACTCTTGAGAAGGGAACTGGACGCCATGGTACATTAAACGTAACAACTTAGCCAATAACTGTCTACACTTCTTGGCGTCGATAGGCAGCGCGTCAAACTGCTGAGAGCACTCCTGAAACACGGCCATTTTGTCGGGCAAGCTGCCCAGACTGTATGGGTCCTGGGCCTTATAGCTTTGCGTGGACATTTTGGGGGAGTTTTAGTGTTTGGAAGAGTATCGACGTGGTGAAAAGGCGCACTCCAAGGAGATTGGCTGTCACGTGACACAGAACTTCAATGAATTAGAAACAATAGTTTATTGTAAAGTTTGCTTTTATTTTTATTATAGCGGTTTCTTTCCTGAGACGTGTGGTAATGGATCAAAAACCCTATTTGTTTGTTACAGCATTTGAACCGAAGTATTGCACGGTTAGCAGTGATGTCGGTTGTACACTAACACGTAACGCCCAGATTTATTAAACAAATGATCGGAAAAAATAAGAAGTTAGTGGAAAACAATCTTTTATTTTCAAAGAGGCCTCCTTGTCTATCTGTGTGGCCACTGAATAAAAATGCAACTATTCATGGTTGCAAAGAACAGACAACGCGTCCAAGCGTGTCAAAAATCACAGAATGAGATGGTTTTAATTCTATTTTCGAGCTATGACGTTATCAGCTATTTTTCCAGGAACACTCAACCATAAAGAAGGTATGAATGGTACAATTTAGCGAAGAAGTGCTTAAGACATGACTAGGAATAGCCATATCAGTTGAAAAAATACCCTTAGCACGTATTGCAATAGAATTTCAGTTTCTGGGAGTTGTATCCCAAATTCAGATTACTCATTATATTCTATTGAAAAGGCGTTCGTTTCGAAGACTATTCAATCGTTCAAAGTACCGATAAGGAAGCCTATTTTGTCTTTAAAAATAAATTGTAGTTGAGGAACTTATTTTCAACAAAATCCGAAACGTATGGTAAATCCGACATCAACATTTCTAAACAGTTTTGTTTTATCTCGGTGTTGGCTACGTACATGAGGCCCGATTCATGCCCCTGAGAGATCTACAAGGTAGCGCGATAAGATGATCGCTCTAAATATACCGCATAGGGTACTTTTCCTCATTGTTGTACTCATCGGTGTAGGCACTCTCTGTTTTAATGCCACTTGTTATGCTAGCGGTTCACTAGAACCGCTCCGTGAGTTCACGTCTAAAGACCTAGCCAGAGACGATGCCCATCTCAGAGAGTCCATCCATTATCCCAAGCACAGATTTCCCCTTGAGGACAGAGTTAAACCTGTCGATATGCTGTGGGATGCATTCTCTGAATTATCTCTTGAAAGAAAGTGCCATAATTTCTTCCGTGCTCTAGATAAGGATTGGCCAAGCTGGAAATTCCCACTTCTACGAAAAAGAGATCATGACAAATTAATTGAACAAAAGCAAAAATATTTTGAGCGTGCTGTTTGCATTTTAAAGATGAAAGCAGGCAAAATTGATAAAGAAGAGAATTGTAAATTTAAACTTGAAGGCATTTCTTCGAAATCCAGAGCCCAGTTCAATGAGGAATTTAATAAGAATGCAATTTCAAGCATAAAACTAGAAAATGAAATAGCTGACATCATTACTGTTTTCCGTGTCTTTGGCCATTGCTTCTATGGTGACGAGTTGGATTTAAGACAAGCTCCAACCTTGAAAGACATGTACGCTCGATACTCCAAAAAACTCATACCCCATTTAAAACAGCATGTTGCTACACCGCTCGATATTATATCAAACGCTGGAAGCGACTATTACAATTCTAAGGAACTAGGCAAAAATGACAATATGATGAGTTTCTTCCACGACAAGACCAGTGGAACGGGTATTGTAATTTCATGTGCAACTCATCATCTGAAAGATATGGTCAGATTGATTCATACACTTCGTTTACTCAACAATGAGTTGCCTATTCAAGTGATTTATAGAAATGATTTACTGGCCCTATCCATCAATGCTATACAATACGCTGCGACCGTCTCAAAGAAGCAATTACTTGGCTCCGTATTTAGTGACACGCAATTGTTGGAATCTCTACTTAAAGATATTGACATGAAGATTCTGGATCTTGAAAAGTTACCATTGCCTCCACAAAAAATTACACTCATTAATATACTGAACACCCTTTCTCAATTGGGCAAGACTGATTTATCGCACTATCGAAGTAAAATAGCTGCACTATTTTATACATCTTACGAAAATGTTTTGTTGCTAGATGCCGATTCTGTTCCTCTTATTAAGCCACAAGAGTTTTTCGACTTCCCAGACTACAAAAAAAATGGCGCTTATTTTTTCCGTGACAGATCGCTTATGTATCCTAATGATTGGCAAGAAACTAATTTCTTTGCCACAATGATGCCACACAAATCTAGTTTGCTTGATATGGCAATGGGAATCAAACCTGTTACGGAAAAAACTATGGATAACCAATTTATGAGAGGATGGAGACATATGCAAGAAGCAGGTGTGGTGGCATTTAATCGTAAACGTCATTTTAAGTCTTTACTTACCCTTATGGCACTCTCTTTGTGGCGCGAACCTATTGAGTCCTCAATTTGGGGAGACAAGGAACTCTATTGGCTAGCAATGAGTGCCGCTGGTGATGAAGATTATGTTGTTCATCCAATAGATGCAGCAGCGGTAGGTGAATACACAGAAAACCCTGCCCACAAACGGTATACCCTGAACGAAGTAAAGGAATTGTGTTCCACGCATCCTGGTCACGTAACTGCAGAAGGTAAGCTTCTTTGGATAAACTCTGGTTTCTCCTTTTGCAAAAATAATCCATACTATCCAGATCTTGAGAAATTCCCATTCTCTGTTTTCCAAACTGAGAAAGAAGTCGAAGACGTTTTTGAATCTCCCTTAAGATTAAGACACGCGCTTGTCCCACCACCTCTACCCAAACTCAGAGCTGGCACTCCTGCCAAGGATCGTGAAGAGGTCATGTTAAAGTACTTCAAAGAAAGCGCTAAGGATTTTGATGATCTAAAAGTTGATCAAGTACATGATCAGTTGCCTTTCAAAACCTGGTTTATGGTGCCTATATGTGCCGGTCACATGCAATGTGCGTACAGTAAGTCGCTGATGAAACTTGAAGGTCACAATAGTGAGGGCAAATCATACGACTTCCTGCCTGAAGACACGAAATTTTTCGACATGGTTGGCGCCGTGTGGCTTTCTGCAAAGCGTGTCGCTCAGCTTCCGGATGGGTTTGAGCTCGAGCCTACTGATGGGTATTCTAGCACCGATCAAGTTCCAGACGTCAAAAAATTACATATTGACTCGCTGCCTTTAGCACTTGATACTGTAAAATATGATCCATCTAATGCACGAGAAAGGCCAGAGAAGGTTAACATGGACCTCAAGCTTTTAATAGAGGAGCTTTTCAAGGGCAAGGGCGAGATAAAAAAGGAGAACCAGAAAGATTAAAATCGTTTCAATTTTCTCGATTTGGCCCAAAAGCAAAACCAAACAAGAAAAGCCTTTAGCATACGTAGATAAGATTTTGCATCTTCTTTTGTAAAAACACCCTTTCCTAGTAAAGAAGCATAATTAATAAATAGACTACAAATCAACGTTATAAAATACCTTATACTTTAAGTATATATACCCAATAAATAGTCGTTTCGTCATAACTTTAAAATAATAAAGTTTAATTGGCTTTGGATTCAAAAGCCTCAATAGTTCGTAAGTTAAATACATCCCCAACCAGCCTCAAAGCCGAACCGAACTCCAGAATAAGCTGGCGAGTTTCGTGCGTTGATGAGATTGTCACTTTGAGGAAGTAAAAGTTGAATGTTGGCACAATGGTGTTGTTGATAATAAATTTATTGAAAACGATGTTTAATAAGGCACCGGCTTTTGTGGCAGCTAAAAACCGGATGATCTTCGTTAAACTTTTGGCTGGAAGCTCCTTCAAGTTGAAAACCTTACAGAGCTTGACCACAGCCTCAAAACGAGAAAGAACTCGTTCATAGTGTGGGGCGCCTACTAGCGATGCAGCTTTTGTCAATGTGGTTATCAACAAGTCAAAAAAATCATTTTTGTTGGAGATCAAATGGTGGTTGGTTTCGAATATGATTTTCATCTTCACCAAATCACATTCGGCAAGAATAGTGAGCGCGAGTCCTTGCTCTGTTTTAATTGATTTGGGAGCAGCCTCGGTGGCTGGCTTTCCCTCGAGTGAGTTTAAAAACTGAGAAAATTGAATGATGTGATCCAACTCCCCTGAACGACCCTTCATGACCCCAAATTTCTTAAGAACAGTATTGTACGCGCCACTAGCAATATAGTAATTTAAAAGGCATCCAAGTAACTTGTCTGACTCAAGAAGCAATTTATTTTTTTCTACCCCGGAAAAGATGTTCTTGAACATAATGCTACACCGCTCCATTTGGTTTGTGTTGAGATAAGCATCTGTGATTGCAGATATGAAAGCAGCTGAAGACTCATCCGAAATGTCAAGAGCCGAAAGTTCGGCTTCGTGACGATCGGCAAATTCGCAAACTGTAGAACTCATACCAGTTTGATTGAATTTATTAAATAGCTTGACAATCCAATTTGGATTGTTGTTCAAGGAAAACAAATGGGCGCAATTCAGCGCCAAAGTTTTAAGAAAGTATTTGTTATCCGTCAATGATGCATGGGCAGAAATTGCCTCCAAAATATTTGAAGAGCCGAGAATTTCGAATTTCTCACTCTTTAAGAGTGCTTGTACAGTCTTAATAGTGACTTTGTCATTATACAAACATATGAGGCGCTGCAAGTGCACTTCGGCATCTTTGTTAAGACACAAGCGATCAATAAACTCAGCCACCGAAAATGACGACTCTTTATCCAAGACGTCCATAGCAAAATTCTGAGTCATAAGCGCAGCCCATGTCTCTGTGGTGAAGCTATACCCCTGTTGAAAATACGTGGCGAAAACTTCTGTGCCTGCTTCTTTGTTAAGGTTTAATTGTGTAGACAAGTCTAATTCGTAATTGCTCGTTTTTATCAGTCCTGCTTCATTACTAGCGCTGTCTAAACCAAGCATGGAGCATGCTTGAAGAATATCTCTTGTCAATTTGGAACCAGACTGCAAACCAGAAAATAAGTCAACGAAAGCACGAGAAGTTTGGATCTTGAGCGCTTGTAATTCGGGACAAAGTTCCGTGTAGTGATTGTCTGGATCCTCAAACTCGTTAATGAGGCATGCCTGGTATTGAAGGATCTTAATGGTCTCTGTTGAATTCAAATGCCTGCGTTGACTTTCAGCGATCAAGAAGGATGATACAGACATCAAGCCAAAGGCATTATCTGTAAGCAATTTGAATTTGTCGAAAGCTCCAAAGATCATCATCAGATTCACAACATATGTGAAAGTCAGTGGGCTGTTGATGAGTAGAAAGCTAACATGTTCAGACAAAAATGCATTCAACTCGGCGGAGTCTTTTTCGAAATGTTTAGCTTGTTGTTCAACAACACTCCAAAGCAAGTTCTGGTAATATGCGTTGCCGTGAGCAATGACACCATTGTATAAGTACTGACAGAGCTTCTTAGAAACGTTCCAATCTGCGATAAGATGGTCCTTTAACAAAACCTCTTTGATTAAACGTGCGATGTTTGAATGATCTCCCAAATCAAGACTGAGAGAAAGTAGAGAATCTCTACACGAGACTGTCTTTGTGAGAGATGATGTTTTAGCGAAGCTTTGGAAATCTTTTCTGATCACAGCATAATTGTACAAGTGCCAAATATTGTTATAAACTTCCACCTGCTTTTCGGCAACATCATCATGTCCCTGGGTCTTCTCAAACTCCTGTTGTGTGTACAAACTAATGAACTTGTTAATCATATCGTTGTAGACTGTGACAGAAGGTTCTGGAAGGTAAGAGACCGCACGGAACTTTTGAAGCAAACTGAAACTTCTCATCAAATCCTCTGAGCGGCCTGTGCCCATGAGTGACTCCAAGTAAGTCAGTAAAAGGGAAGAAACGTCCTTCATATGGGCGCTTTTGCCCACCAATAATTGCTCCTTGAAATCCGACAATATACAATCAAGAAATCTCGTTGCGACGGGCACGTTCCCGCTTGCAAGAAGTGTCTCAATCATTGCACTGTAAACCTGGAATTCACCTCTTCCGAGCATGCCGTTCACTTGTACTTGCTCCTTGTAATTTGTGTAGACGGAGGAGACCAAAGTGTAAAGCTCCTTCTTGGTCAATCCCAAGGTTTCCAGCTTCGTAAAGTTCTTAGAAAGTGAAATTAAGTTTATGTAGAACTCGTAATCTTCAGCCTTTGTAGAAGAATAAGAGACCACCAAAGATGCAAGCTCCGGAGTTATTAAGTGAGGGAAAGTTTGCAAACAAGTGAAAAGAGGAGTGAGTACACGTGCGATGTCTAATTCGCGTTTGTTTTTGATGGACAAAAAGAGATCCAGGCCTACTTTAGCATAGTCCGCTGCCTTGTTATAGGCAACGCTAGCTTTATGAGAAGTCACTGAAAGGTCTGATGAAAGGTAAACGGTTTGAATGGCTCCCCTGAAGATAGAAGGGAGTATAGTGTTGTAAGTTTCCGAGTTGGGTAAAAGCGCCTCGTTTCTGGCGTGGGCTGAGAGAAGGTCTTGGTAAACGGTCAACAAGGAAGTGAGTTTGCATTCGATACTTTCGAGAGTACCCTCATTGTCCAACAGACGGAAGCAAATAGACTTCAAGACCATGTTATAAGCATCTACCGAGGGAAGATCTATATCATTGCGTTGAAGAGATTGATAGATTGGGTATATGGTATTGAGTTCATAAATGTCAATGTGATTGTGGAAGATGGACTCAATACGTTCCATTTGACTAGCAAGAAATGATTCTTCAAAATTCTCTTCGTCCGCCTCGATGGTTTGATGATCTTGTTTTGCTACTGATTCCTCGGCTAGAGACTTAGTCTCAAGCTCTTGAGCCTGATCAATCTGTTCAGCGGGAGCCTTTATTTCTTGGATATGGTCAGAAACAAAGATGGTTTTATCAATATTATGACGTCTTCTGTGTGATGCTGTTGAAAAGTTTCTAGTCTGACACAATTGTTTGAGTGAACATTTGGGCTTAACGACTGCTAAGGTAGAGAGCAAATCTTGAGTCACAGTGCGCAAGGTCTGTATGTCGAAGTGGATCTTTTGATTTGCTTGGGAAATAAAAAATTCAGGAGCTGTGGATGGCACAGATTCAGCACGGTAGACAACTAAAAAGCCTGCTTGTTCGTGTGTTCTGGGCCGTTTCTCTTCTTTTCTGAGTTCTTGACTGAAAAGTCCGAAGTAAATACCATAATGGCCCGTGAGGAAACGACGGCTTGATGGATGTGGCTCATCTTGAAACCACTGGCCAAGAACCTGTACTACAGAGAGCGAAAGGAAGCTATTTTGAAGGTATGGAACCAGACTCTGGAAGAAGGTCTTACCTACTCCACATGGATGTTTCGCCACTAGCTTGGCCATGGCTTATATAAATTATATGACTATGAATAAAAATAAAAAGAGTCAAGATAGAAAAGCAGGTATCGAAAGAACCCTATGGGTTGAATGAAAAATACGGAGTGGCCTTATAGGTGGCGACAACAGATGGGTGCAAACGGTGTTAAATAAGGGATGGTTCAGAAACAATCCTGAAGTAAGCAGCAGGTCCCAGACTTTCGCAGAAGGGTTCCGAGCCAATGAAATTGTACTGAGAAATAATTGTATGCAGGTGCTGCTTCGGTTGGAGTCGGACGGTTCGGTGTTTGAGTCAAGGCGGATAGAGAAAGATCAAGCGAGAAAAAGAACGTAGGGGACAAGTTTAGCTGTCTATTAAAATTTTCTATGATCCACTTGAAATTGTTTCAAAAATTAATCCTAAAAAGATCCTTTAATTGTTAGTGTTGATTTAGTTCGCTGCCCCTTCTGATGGAGTGCTGTCGCCACCTTCGTAACACCGTTACACCTATTTGCAGGAACGCAGGTTTGCAGCCGGTGCGGCCCATGCTTGATCCGGGGAAATCGGACGACCCCATACATCCGTGCATTCGAATTAAATCAACCTAAAAGTAGATGGAATTAATTTCAATAGCGGATTTATATTTTATATCTGGAAAACTGAAAAATTTGAAGATTACTTGAATATTCTTGTGGCTCATTGTCTCTATTATGTGAGTGTATTCTTTCAATTATCCAAGAGAGAGAGCTCCAATACCCTTTGAAGTGTTTCTTCTTCAGAATTATATGGATCTGCACTCTGCTCAAGTTCTAAAGCTTTGCTCAGGCCAACTTGAACTTCTCTTCCAGAACTTGAGGGGGATTCTCGCTCTTGGCTCCAGGTATCATGGCCATCGAAAGGGCTCATCTCTGAATGAGTAAGGTCCTCCCGCAGAAGTGCTAAAGCCATAGCCAAATCATCATCCTCAACATGTAAAGTACTAGCACTGAGTGCCATAGCGACACGAAGTTCCTCTTGTTCGCTCTCGTAAGTAGTTCCGTTGAATTTATCTGCTAAAACAGCAGCTTGGTGTTTATTGTGCTCCAACTCTTCATACTCGTCCAATTGCGTTTTAATATGCTGCTGGATTGCTCGTTTGTTACTCAAGTCACTTGCTTGTGGCGCATTGGGCCTTTTTGTGTCAGGTGGCAAGTCTCCATATCTAAAGTATTGGACAACATCTCCGCTGACAACAACTCCACTCGCACCAATTGGAGCAAACTTAATACACAGAATAGGAACCATACGATCATGTGTCAACTTTCTCGCGACCGCTGTAGCTTCTCTTAAATAATGGCCCGAATGAGCATCGTAAAAATGTAGCCAATCTGCTAAAGCTCCTATGGCAACCACTGAACTATTGAGGGCAACTTTAGTAAACGAGCTAATGCCTCTAGGTGTTCTATCATCCATGAAAGGCATAATTCTAGTTTTAAATGAAATGTTTGTCCTTGCCTCTCGGAGTTCAAAAATGCAAACACTACCATCAGATAAGGTCAACGCATACAATCGCCCATCACCGCCAGCAACGAGGTCATTTCTCTCCTTGAAACAATCTTGGATGGTTCCATCAATAATAGTAGTGTTGGGGTCCACAGTTCCTTCTGCTTCACTATACCCACTACCAGATATGTGGAACACCTTAATGGTGGTACTGTGGCCCAATACCACATTCAAATCAAAGAAATCGACATCGCAAACCAGCGGAATATCATCAAATACCCAGCCATGTTTAATTTTCTGAATAAGATTTCTGTTCTGAAAGTCAATTATAGATATGTGAGTGGAGGTCAAAACCACAACACTCCTCTTAAAATCGGAATCAATATAGAGCGCGGGTTCTTCTAAGTCGACATGAAAAAGGTCTCTGCCATTCAAGTTTAAGAATTTAACCCCGCCGGAACTTGTAACGAGGACAATGTCTGTCTTTTCGCGATATTTGTCAATTTCTTGGTTCAATTTGACATCAATCACCGGTTCGCCGACACTGGCAATAGTGCTTACTGACAGTCTTTGCGAGCCTGAGGATGTTGCAGTTATAAGATTCTTTAAAATAATTTCGCCCGAGGCAGAGCATACGCAGAGGTAGTTCCAATTAACATCAAAAACCAGAGTTCGTGAAAAAAGGTGATGCTCAGGGATGAAGACCTGATTCTTTCCCAGGGTAAGCGTGCAAGATGTTACGGTTCCTGACATATGAGAAAATGTAAGAAGTCTATCGTGGGCAAAGTCTGCCACCACCCGGTCAACTACAACATACTCACTATTAAGAGAGTACAGTTTTGAGATACACTTAGCTTTAGCCCAAGTTCGCAGCAGCGCCACTCGGCCAAAATACTCCAGAATCCACAATTGAGAGCCAGTGACAGAAGCAAATACATCTCCAGTAAGAAATCGATTATCAAAAGCCCGAATCCATGCTGCTTTGTCCAGGACTACCTCATTCCATTGCCTGCAAACGAGACGGAGGTCTCTTAGATCCACAGGCGAAAGATTGCAAAATATATTGAGCAATACCTCAGCGGGCAAGTCATTAATATGCACTTCATGTTCTATACTTGAGTTGTCATCTTCAATGGTGATTGTGTTGCCGACTGAGTCTTGGATCATATACTCGGGAAGAAAGAACTTCGGGACTTGTCTAGTACGGCGCGCACTATTCCAAGAACTATTTGTGAATTAAAAGTTCAAAGAAATCGCAGAGATGATTAGTAATGTATACGAAATACACAAATTCTTAGCTTAGTAATATTAAGGTTCGAAAGCTAATAAAGACGGTGAAACGCTAATTAATGAGTTCTTCACGTGATCATATTCGAAAAAATCAAAAGAGCAACAAAAGTTGGCACTTTTCGTCTACTCATCAGAAAGTAAACAAAATCAAAATAAACAATTGATTACAATTTTTCAACTTATCTCGAACATGTTAAAGAATTTATTTGTATGAAGCCTTCGAGGTTTCCCCCACATTTCCAGAAATCCCGGATCTATCTGCAGTGCTCGCCTACTGGATTTTTCACTTTTTTTGCACCCGATACGAATCCCTCTTACATCCAAAAATGGCTGAAGAGTCGCAAACCGCACCGCAGGAAGTTCGGATTACCATTCACTTACCTGCTTGTGTTGACGCAGGTATCGATTTTGTGGAATCCGTTCATGTCCGTCTGGATACCATCTCTGAGCTTAAGGAAACTTTGGCTGCAACCTCTCAATTGAATCAGGTTACGAATTACGATCTTGTCTATCTGGGAGTTAGAATTACCGAAAAATTTGACGACCTTGCTACCTTGGACGAAATTTTCCCAGAGGGCACTAATGACGTAAAGATCAACATGGTTGAGAAACCATACAACTTGAAGGCAGTATATGAGCATCTCACTCGCTTCAGGGAGAACATAGGCTTGAACTTTTTGGATTATGCTGCTAAATCTTTTGGTGTTGGTATCGGTAGCTCTACTCTCAATTCTCTCGGTTTGAAGGATGTTGAAGCCTCTAGCTCCGAACCAGAGGAGGAGTCAGACAAAACTGAGTCTACCAACGGCGATGAGTCTTCGGAACCGAAAATCACTTTTTCTGAGGAAGATGTTGCAGTGCTCAAAGAGCAAGCTGCACAGCTTCTTGGAAGCAGCCTCTCTCCTTCAGTAAGCGCCGCCTCTGTTTTAGATAAATGGGTTCTCCCAATAAAGTCACTTACTTTAAGTCAGTGGAATCCAGTTCCTCAACAACAAAAGCTTAAGGGAGACCTTTTATACTTGACTTTGTCTACTTTGGAAAATGAAACATTTGCCATAACATGTCATGCCACTGGCTTTTTCGTGAGCAAAATATCTGGCGCCAACTTCAACCCAATCCTCAAAGTAAACGAAAAGGGCGTTTCTCACAAGAACTATTTATTGTTTAAGTTAGTTGCTTCTTTGTCGCCTAAGTTCAGCGCAACTCTTGCCAGCAACAAGTCTGCTTTGTATGAAGCCTCTCAGTTTCCAGAGTCGTACCTCATCCCCTCCCAAGTTGTGACGAGATTCCCATGGTCTGTTACCGAACAGCAAATTAAGCAACTGATTTCGCCAGACTACTCTAGGTCGCAGCTTCCGGTATTCTCATTTGGTACTGATGGCGCTGACTTGGTTAAGGATTGGAACGAGGAATTCCAAGGTATCAAAGAGTTTCCCCGCGAATCTTTTCAAGAAAGATTGTTGAGAGACAAGCTATTGAACAAGTATATCCAGGAGTTTAATCAAATTGCAACTGCAACTGCCCTTGAAATCGTCAAAGGTAACTTGACTCCTCTTAATCCTAACGAGGAGCCAAAGAAACACATCTACTTAAGAAATAACATATTCTACAGTTACGGTGTTAACGCCACTGGTTCCCATGATTTGACTGGTGGTGATGAAGCCGCTCGTTATTGTTTTGGTAAAGACTTAAACTCCATCAAACTTATGAACAGAGTCGATGCCGGTGGTGCTTGCACCCTTCTCTCGTGCGTTGTTGACTACTTGGGTGAACGTGTCATTTGTCAGGCTCCAGTTCCAGGTATCTTCACTGAACAAGTCGACGCCAACGGTGAGCCAGTGGACAAGGTCTCATACGGATATTTCTTAGAAAAGGATGAGATTAAGCTTGATGAGTCAATGGTAGCTGCACTCAAGCCTATGGCTGAAGCCTTTCATTTGAAGCCACATCCTTTGGTCTTAGCTTCCGGTGCTGCTACTGCCAAAGACGCTAAGTTGGTCGTCTCAAAGGACACTAAAGGAATTAAGGGTACTGACGGCAGAAACTATATTATTGACTTGTATAGAACTACTCCTCTTGATATCAGCTTTTTAGAAGCTCACTACGATAGCAACTCCGCAACCACATATCCACACAAAGAAGCTTCCATTAGGCACGAGGCAGTTGAGGAATGGTACAAAAGAAAGGCTGCTGCTCTCTTCAAATTGAAGACGGAAGAGTTAGAGAAAGAAGGCGCTTTTGAAAACAAAGAAGGTGACGAAAAGCCTCAAATTGCCATTCCTTACGATGAAATTGTTTTCAACCCAGATGCCTTTGTAGGTGTCAACGACTCTGAGGAAGACCGCGATACCGTTAGAGAAATTGGCTCTCTTGTCACCAAGCATTTAATCCCAGAGTGTATGGAAGACGTTTCTAAAACGTCTGTTCCAGTGGACGGTACTCAATTGACCGACTTTTTGCACAAAAAAGGTATCAACATGAGATACTTGGGAGAGCTTGCTAAGCAGGCTGATCAAATATCAGCTGACTTTAAGGCCAATGTTGAAAAGGAAATTGAAGCTAACGAAAAGAAGATCGAGGAATACAAGGAGACCAAGGAAGGTGAGGAAAAGAAGGAGGGCGAAAAAGAGGGCGAAAAAGAGGGCGAAAAAGAGGATGAAAAGAAGCCAACAGCCGCTAAGTTGCATCCTGTTGTTGCTGCTATGTCCAGTTTCGGCAAATTGGTCGTTCAAGAGATGATTGTTAGAGGTGTCAAACATGTCTTGAGAAAGGAGGGTCAAAGTGTGCCATTCCTTTTGAAGCCACACTTCATTGCTCACATTCACAACTGCTTGTTTGGAGCAAAGATTGATGATTCTCCTAAGGTTCAAATTGATGCGGAAATCAAAGGGCTCTTTTTGAAGAGCGAATTGGAATTCTCTAACTTGAACTCCGAAAAGGTTAAGCAACTTGTTGAGCGTGAAGTCTTCAACCGTTTCAGATTCACTTTGCCCGAAACCTGGGTCGAGGATTTGGACCCATCTTACGCCTTGCGTGAGATTGCACTTAAATTTGGTGTCCAATGGAAAGCTCAAGAGTACTTCTTCGAAAAGGATGCCTTTAATGCTCAAAAGCCAGTAGATGTTTCCCCAGAAGAAGTTGCTGGTAAGGGCAAGAAAAAGAGAGTTACTGCGCAAGCATCTAGCCAAGCTTCTCGTCTCACTACATTCATTGCGGACGATATTATTTCTTTCGTGCCTGTTACCAAGGACTCCTCCTACCGCTGCTCTCTTGTTGATGAAGTCTTTGAAACTGCTAGACAGCAAATTGTTCTGGGAGATAAGCAAGTTGGCTTGGATCTCTGTTCTGAATTTATATCCTTCTATCAGCAAATTTATGGAAGCGTTCATGTCGAAACAGCAGATGCTTATTCCTCGTTGGCCCAATTGTACGCTGACACTGGTATGGTCTCTGAAGCATGTATTCTTAGTAGAAAGGCCATCATTTTGAATGAAAGACTCAGGGGTGTTGACAGCTTCGAGACCATCAACCTGTATATTCAATCTTCAATTTACGAAGCTGTCAACAAAAACCCCGTCAACAGCTTCTTGTTGAGCGGTAAAGCTTACAGTATCTGGTCAGATGTTTTCGGTAAAAACCATCCAAACACACTTAACACACTTTCTAACATTGCCTCGATTCTCGACTCTGCGGGCCTTTTCGATGTGGCTGAAAACTTCTACGAAGAAGCCTTAAAGGTATCTGTCCTTACCAACGGTGAGCTCTCGGACATCACAGCTGTCCTTAAGTTCCGTTACGCTGGTCACTTCTACCAAACTGGTCAACTCGAGACTGCATTAGAGCAATTTGCTAGTGCAGCCAAATTGTTTGCTAAGGTTGTCGGACCCGAGGATACTCTTACAAGGGAGTGTTTCACCTTTGTTGTTAGTATCAAGAGATATTTGGACTACACCCAACTTGAGAAGGAGAAGGCTAAGGCTGCTGCAAAGAAAGTCAAAGCTGCTGCCGTACCAAAAAAATCTGCTCCGCCAAAATCAGAATCTATCAAGCGCGGTAAGAAGGGCAAGGCTTCTGTTACTGTTGACCCAAGCATTGCATCAAAGTCTGTAGATGAGATTTTGCAATATATCGAAGGAAACTCAGGTTCTAAAAAGAGCAAAGGAAAGCAATAGTGCATATTTGCATGTATATAGTCTAGCTTTATTAGCCTAAATAACTAGAAACTTTAGAATTGTACAAACAAAGCAGCCCGTGTACATTAATTATTAAATCTACTTACCTTCCTTCTCCATGGTGTATTCTATAAACACCTTCCCAACAGACTTATCCTTTTGTTTAATTGCAGTTATCAAGTCAGTTTCTAAAGCGCAGATTGCAGCCAAAGATGGATTACCATCTGCAGCCATCTTGACAATAACGTTCGATCTGGCGCCGGCAGAAAGAAGTGAGAACTCATTTACTTTTAAAGTCAAATTAGCTGATTTTGCGGCATCAGCAGTTGCTTCTTCTACGATCAGCTTCACCTGCTCGAATTGCTCAGATTTGGGGTCACAACCACGATCAATTAATTCATACCAAGCACCAAAAAATGATTTTAATCCAACATTGACGATAAGTGCAGAGACTAGTAAACCTCCAATGGCATCAAGCCACGAAACACCAAAATAGACTCCCAGAACAACGGTCACGACTGCCACACTTGCGGTTAATGAATCCACACGGTGATGCCATGCATTTGCGACAAGAACCTTTGAATTTGTCTGTTCGGCAATTTTCATTGTTTTACGGAATAAAAGCTCTTTCACTCCAATGGATGCTAAGGCGAGCCAAGCAGCGTTAATATCTGGAAGTTGACGATCGGATGAAGCCACATTGGAGTCATGTGAATGCGAGTGATCTCCGGAGGTGCTGGTGAAGTGTGAGTGAGAATGAACTTGAAGAACTTGCAAATATTCATAAATGTTAGCTGGCAATAGCATTTCAAGTATTTGAAGTAACGATGACCAACCAACAGTGAGTCCAGCAACAAGAAGAACACCAGAAACAAGAAATGTGCCTACAGATTCAATCTTTCCGTAACCAAGAGGATATTTCAAAAAATTTCCTTCTTTGTTGGCTACATTTACAGTTGCCAACGTCAAAAAATCCGCCACAGTGTCGGAGACAGAGTGGATTGCGTCTGCAACTAAAGCTTGAGAATGGAAATAGACTCCACCTAAACCCTTCGCGCCGGCCATGATGACGTTGACTATAAGTCCAATCCATGTGATTCGCACGGCCGGATTGGTGAGGAAGCCTTTTGAAAGAAGTTCATTGTGTTGGTGTGAGTGTGAGTGGAACAAGGAATGCTCGTGTGAATGCTCGTGTGAGTGAGCAGAATCGTGCAGATGAGAGTGATCAGTAGATTTTTTGGCGGATTTTTCAGATTTAGTGTTATCAGACATGTTAGGGTGACCTATTGATTGATTGTGAGTTGTCTTACTGTACTGCTCAGTAGTTTCCGAGCTTTCGGTCTTTGAAGGATAGTTGTGAGATATGGAGGTTCGTGGAAAGTCAGGCTGGTCACCTTTTTTCTGCGAAGTTGAATTTATTGACGAGGTTGTGAGTGGTCGAGAGGAAAATCGCAAGATTGATAAGGAGAGAATTTTGTTGTTGGTTTGATATGCCCCACATGCGAGTGCACGGAGGAGGCCATAATTGGTCCTGGTCCACAGGTAACGCGGCGTCACTCCAAGAGATCTGGTGGGTGTTAGGAATAAATAGGACATGTGATAAAGAACCTTCTTGGCAATTGATTTGATGTCTAGAATTTTTGTTAAAAATTTCGATTCTACACGATTTGGCTGATTTGACTTTTAGGGCACATGTATCTATTAGAGCCTTTATGTGAGCGCGACAAATTTAGCATTGACGCAAAGAGGTTGAATTTGAGATTTCATTGAGTTTATTGAAAATTGAATGATATTTTGATTTGAAACTCTGCTAAGTCTGTTTTTATTATTTTGTTTGTTTGTGGTTTTGAACAAGTCTATCAATTTTGTCGGGTTGACTGTAAATATTCCGTTTCTTTCACTGGTCTTGGTCAATTGGTAAGTTGATCCAAAACATCAACTATGATTGGGTGGAGTTGGAGATCCGGTAGCGATATGATCTTGTCAATTGCTCCAAGAATAGTTCAGTTGACTATTGTCCAAATAGTCTAGCAACTGCATTAGCTTTAGATTCTGTAACAGCTGGTTCCAGCTCCTTCACTTCTACGGCAGCAGGCTGCTTATTTTGTTCTTCATTGGTCTTTATAAATCTTGAATATTCCTTCTTTGTAGGTCCTTCCCATTCCTTACCCCAGTCTTCTCCTTTCAATTTCCTAATTTCAGCCAACGCAATTGTTTTATCTTGAGCCTGCTTTAATTGTCTACGAAGTTCCAGACTGGGGCGACGAGTATGCATGAAGTTACAGAGGCCACCTCTATTACAAGAATTTGTGTCATGGGCCCGACAATTGGCCTCATGGAAACTCTGCACTGGCAGTAGATCACAATAAACGGGTCTTCCGCCAAACCATTCCTGATTTAGTGTCATTACAGCGTTGTTTGCGGCACTTAATGTGGTGAATCGCACATACACGTTACCGTTAAGATGGAAGTTTTCATTTTCACATACAACTATGGATTCTACTTCGCCTTGCTCTGCTGCTTTAATGAAAACATCAGCATAAAACTGATCGAATTCTTCCTCCAGTAAGGGCTTATTTTTGGGGTCTAACTTCTTAGGGTCTTGATATAGATTCGCTAGAAGAATAGTTTTGGATTCTGTGGGTTTGATATGTCTCCGAGAACACTTGTCGCCATGACGACAAGCACCAATCTTTTGATAAAAGGTGCAGAGGGACCTGTCAGACATATTAATGTGGAGATGATGTGGAGTTGACGAAGGCAAAAGAGGACTGAAGATTAATTGTATGAGTATTTGATTACCCCAATAATAAATGTAGTATTAGTAAATGTATATGTGACCGGTAAGTATCTTGAAGAAGTTACGATGTACGTAATTAGGTTGTAGTAGATGTTGTTATAGTTTGGGGAGATGAGAGATGGCTGCAAACGTATATAATTCATTCATATAGGCAGAAAGCTTGATATCGGAAAAAAAATAAAACCAAGCACGTACTTCTATAGGAATCAGTATTGAATAATTGTGAAGATTTTTTTTTTCTTGTTTCATTTATGTAAAATCTAAAGATTCTCGATCTATCTCCTCATTTCACCATTTTGTATAAAATTTGCTCCTTAGAAAATTATTTATGTTCAATGACAAGATTGTTAAAATTCTATTGCTTTGCTTTAAGGCACAAGAAACAGTTTTACGAAAATGTATATAATTAAAAAAAAAAATGCAACCAAAACGCCTATTCTTTGGAAACTGAGTAAGCACCTCAGTATTAATAACCAGAATAATTTTAAACTTTTGAAAACAAAACAACAATTGACAATGAGAACCTACACAGATATTCCAAGACTTATCAATTACAGATATTTATAATACTTAGAAACAGAAAACTTGGTCCGTTGGCTCAGACTTCATGGTGGTTTTTTCCCATCCAATTTGAGTAGTCTCTTCGATCAATTTCCTCTTCATCTCTGGAGGGCCGCAAATAAATAAACGGTTGCTAGTAGAAGGCTCGGGCATATACTTTTTAATCATCTCCTTAGTTACGTAACCCTGTTCACCATCCCATGAAGTTGAAGGATTGGTGACAGTGTAATGAACAGTGAAGTTAGGGTATTTTTTGGCAATTTCATCTAACTCACTTTTCAACAAAATATCGTTTTCGGTTTCGTTACCGTAAAGTAAAGTAAGTTTAGTGGTGTCCTCAGGTGTAGTAATAACCTTAGTAATCACTTGCAAAATTGGGGTAATACCCGAACCACCAGCTATGAGACCAATGTGTTCGGCCATGTTTGTAGAATATTGTAATCTGCCGACTGGACCACGGAATTTAACAGTTTGACCTTCTTTCAAAAATGCAAACTCTTTGGAAACCTTACCACTTGCGTAAGACTTCACCAAAATGTCGAAGAATCCAGTGTCGAATTGGTTGGAGATTGGAGAATAATATCTAATCTCATCCTTGCCGTCAATTGAAAAACAACATGCAAGATGGTGACCAGTAGGAATCTCCAAAAATTCGTCGTCGTGGAACAACTTGAATCTGTAGATGGCAGAGTCCTTGGACACAATGGTCTTGTCCATCAATTCCAACTCAGTCCATTTGACCGCATCTATAGATTTACGTCTGTTCCATGCCTCCATAAAGTTATAGGTACAAATGATGGCAATAAAGGCCAATGAGTAAGGCAAATAGTGGTAATCAATGATGCAAGTGCCGAAGATCACAAGCGCAATAGGAATATAAATACCATGAAGAGGTTGCTTTAGCAACTCTCTCTTGTCGTTCACAGCAGGCATTCTACTGGCTGGGGATTTCTATGTTGTTGAATGAAAGTCTGTATGAAACGAGAACCTTGTATTATGGAAATTATGAGAATGAATCTCCGAGATGCACTTCCCAAGCACCCGTACATCCTGAATGCGCCCGAATCCTTCTCGGTGCCGGATGGATATTATCATTCTTTGAATTTAAAATATCTCATTTCCTATTTAATATTCAAAATTCGAATTTAACAGGTATCAATTATATTTATGCTACTTTACTAGATGGTCTCAATTCTACCGTATTCTGAAAGAAACTTAGAAAATGAACCAAGGAGCCAGGGCGGCTATTGACTAGTATTGTATATCCCGCCTGGCTGCAAAAATGTAGCCGCACTAAATTATTATAGCAGAGAAAAGAAGGATTAAGACGGACAAGTTATACAAAGGAGAAAAACAAAAGGAGTAGAAGTGATTTGCAAATAAAAATAAAATAAAATTGATTCTTTTTGCGCAACTAATATTCCTCTTCCTCCGGGAACGAATCTGTTCCAACCTCCTCGTAATCTCTCTCCAAGGCAGCCAAATCCTCTCTGGCCTCTGTGAACTCACCCTCTTCCATACCTTCACCAACATACCAGTGAACGAAAGCTCTCTTAGAGTACATCAAGTCGAACTTCTTGTCAATTCTCTTCCAAGCTTCGGCAATGGCTGTCGTGTTAGACAACATGCAGACGGCTCTCTTGGCGGAAGCCAATTCAGATCCCTCAATTGCAGTAGGTGGTTGGTAGCAGATACCAATCTTGAAACCAGTAGGACACCAGTCGACCAATTGGACGGTTTTCTTGGCCTTAATCTGAGCAACAGAGTTTTGGACATCACGAGTAACAACATCACCACGGTACAACAAACAAGTGGCCATATACTTACCTAATCTTGGGTCACACTTAACTAATTGATTACCTGGCTCAAAACATGAAGCTGTAATTTCAGAAACGGAGTTGGACTCGTGACTGGCTCTTGCCTTGGAGAATACTGGCGCGTAAGAGACCAATGGGAAATGAATTCTTGGATATGGGACCAAGTTCGTTTGGAATTCGTTAAGATCAACGTTTAATGAGCCGTCAAATCTTAAAGACGCAGTGACAGATGAGACAACTTGAGCGATCAAGCTGTTTAAGGCGCCGAAGCTAGGTCTAGAGATATCCAAGTTTCTACGACACATGTCATAAATTGCTTCATTGTCGACCATAAAAGTACAGTCAGCATGTTCCAAGGTAGTGTGAGTAGTCAAAACAGTGTTATATGGCTCAACGACAGAGGTTGAAACTTGCGGAGCTGGGTAAACAGCGAATTCCAACTTAGACTTTTTTCCATAATCCATGGACAATTGCTCTAAAAGCAAAGAACCCAAACCAGAACCTGTACCACCACCCAAGGAGTGAGTGAAAAGGAAACCTTGTAAACCATCACATTGGTCGGACATTCTTCTGACTCTGTCAAGAACATCGTCCAAAATCTCTCTTCCAACGGTATAATGGCCTCTTGCGTAATTATTAGCAGCATCTTCTTTACCAGCAATCAACTGTTCTGGATGGAACAAATCTCTGTAGGCACCTGTGCGGACCTCGTCGATGACATTGGGTTCCAAATCGACGTATAATGCACGAGGAACGTACTTACCAGAGCCAGTTTCGGAGAAAAATGTAGAAAAACCTTCTTCTCCACCCTTTGGTCTGCTCAAGCCTTCTTGCAAATAACCATCTGGTCTAATGCCGTGTTCTTGGGAGTATAATTCCCAACAGGCATTTCCGATCTGACAACCAGCCTGACCGACTAAAAGTTAGTACTTTTTGAATAAAACTAAGCAATGTGTGCCAAAACATAGCCAAAAGATATCGCTTTTTAAAGAATTCATTATTTCAAATGGGGAGATGCGCTCATTTTATAGTTATGATTTGTGTAGCAGCGTAAGTCACGTCTTCAAGAGCTAAAGAGGAATCGGATTGTAGTAGCTATCTACATGGATAGGATAAATCTTTAAAGAGGGATGCAAATTAAACAGATTCTTTTCAAATTTGAATCATTCTGCTTTTTTTTCGTCTAACCATCATGCATGTGGCAAATTGTGTTGTGAAGAAAGGGCTTCGGGCAACAAACAATGGAATGTGACAAATTGAGGAATTGGGAAAACAATGGCATCTGCTGCTTGAGTCTTAGAAACGTAATTAATTAACATACCGTTGATACTGATGACTTCTCTCATATTATCGAAATTGGAGAAGCTTGAAGTTTCAGAATGGGGGTTGTTTAGAGAAGCATGTTTACTTTGTGGTGCACGCACGTCGCCCAAGTAAGGTGCGGATCCCAATCAGGAGTAAACCACAACACGTGATATAAATTTGACTAAAGAAGTTGATCCCAACGGTTTTAATTTAAAAAGGGGTGCTTTATACAAATCTAAAAATAACGGAGTATATCATTGCCATTTTTGATGCGTTCGTTTGTCATTGGTACTCGTAAGCGCGATTTGTCAACTGAGAAAGTTGCTACTTAGATCTTTAAAAAATAGGTTATTATACGAGACACTGATTAATATAAAGCTATCTTAGTAATAGGGTCTACGAAAACATTGTTTTTATCATTTTATAGGGCTCCCATGATCCCATTTTGGAAGGTTTTTTATTGTGTCCAATATGCTTAAACTTGTTTTTTTGTAGCCAGACTCTTAATCTAGCGTCCTACAAATATTGAAATCTATCAGCGCTTATTTATTAATTAATCAATGTGGTTCTAATTACAATTCCTGATCGAAGGTGTTGTTACGAAATAAATACTTAGACCATCTCTTTTTCTTCAACAATTAAAAAGTTAAAATTACCCTCTTCATTATTTTCTTTAACATGGTTACAACTCCATCTCGTTTGCACCAAAAGGTTCGTGATGAGATGGATCGTAGTCAGAATCCTCAATGGCCAGTTCATTATCCACAGCTGTATCGGTAACAACTGCAGCTTGGCTATACTCCTCATCGTCGTCTTCAAAGTCGACATCAAAGAAGTCCTCATCACCACCGGTAATTCTTTGATATAAAAGCTTTACCTCGCCAATAATACCGTCGTAACTTACTTCAGAAGATGGCATGTTCAGGAACAAAATATCGCCCGAATCTTTCACGTTTAGACTTGAAATGTTCTCCGTTTCTTTTTTCTCCAGTAAAACATTTGAAAGATCAGGGTTTATGTATGTGGTTTGAACATAGCCGATTTTACACACTATGTCTAAAGTCTTTTTTGGAAGAAAGTTCAGTAAGGACTCTCCGAGTTTGAAAGAGTTTACGAGAATAGGAGTTCCTTGGTGGCTTACCGTGAAATCACTTTCATCTAGCAAACCGTCCAAATTAGCTTCACTTTCTCGTATGAGTGAGCTCTCCATTTTGGTATATGCACTTTCCAAGTCTTCTTTAGCTCTAGTGGTATTGGGTTCACAAGTATGAGAGTACCAGATCAGTTCTCCCTCTGGACAGACCCCGGATCCACCATTCTGTATAACAACTTGTACAGTATATTGATTGTTAGTTGGCAAAGAACTTGGAGGGAACACGACAACTGCAGAGCTCTCGTTCTCAGCAATCCACTCCAGGCAATCATTTCTTACTACAGTTGTGAGACGAGTTACGGTATACAACTGAAGTCTCTCTTCTAATTCAGCATAGTTTTTAGCCAAGAATTTCGGTGTCTGGGTAGGAGAGACCACTACCTTTTCATTGATCTTAATCAGTGATCCATCGTCAAACTTTGCTATTTTCTCTTGAGGGTCAAAGTCAACAAGACGCGTCTCAAGCTTATATGTAGCATCAGCAACAGCAGCGCTACGACAAAACCCTTGTGAGATTTCTCCTGGGCCACCATACTTCAGCATCATAACTGGGAAGCTTCCGTAGACATCAAAAGAAATCAAAAACCGCTTGATACGAGCAAGAGCTTCTGGAGTCTTTGTGTTCTTCGACTTGCAAAGACCAATTGAATAAATAAGTTCGTCTGCTTGTGGAGCTTCCAAACGGAAATTCTCCTTCAAGAAAGTCTCGATTGGGGTGTTTGAGTTGGCTCGTAAAATCTCCTGCTTTGACTCATCAGCGTTGTCCTGCAACACAAATTTTAAAAACTTCATCAATGCCCGCTTTGTTTGCAACAGGATTGACTGGTCTGTGAATATGTCTTCCTTGGTAGTGTTTGAAAGTTTCGAACGGAAGTTATCATTTTCAAAAACATGAAACTTAGACAAACTCTGAAATTCCAAGTATTTATAAACACGAGACTTGACCAATAAAGCCAAGAAGTCCAGCTGCGCGAACATTACGCGAGGACTCAAATCCACGCCATAATCCTTACTGGTGAAGGTATTGTTGTGTTTACCTCCAGGGATGTAAATCTGCGCGTCAGAAAAGTGGGCCACGCGTCCTGAATTGACTTCCATACACCACTTCTTTAATTGATCAATTGTAAGAGTTGAGCAAGAATCACCATAGTGGTTATTTTTATCGATGTGAAGCACGTTGACACCCAGCCACGCTAAAGCAGCAGCCAAAATTGACTCCACGAGCCCCGTGCCCAAAATTAAGATATCGCATTCGTCCATTGATAAACTATGTCTGTTAGGTTTCTCCAATCCAGAAAGTTGAGGTATCACGGGAGGAATATATGAGGCACTAGGACGGCGTTCAGCCATAGACTTCCGCCGTTCAGTTCTTCTAAACGCAGGCATTTCTCTCGATTTTTTTTTCCTTGAAGAAATTGAGATGTCCTGCTGTTTGATCTGCGTGAAAAAACAGGGAAAGTCGGAGGTTTTGGATGTGAATGTTTCTTCTCAAACGAGGTTATATTAATGCAAGTGAGAGACCACTATCATGAAGAATTTTAGCGTCGCCCGGGCTTGTGCACAGGAACTGTGTATATAAGCCTAGAATTATTTCGTGGGGTACCTGAGACACAGAAAGGGAGTGATACTAGCTAGAAATAGAGAAAGGAAAAAACAATCTTTTGACAAATTAAATACTTTAAAACCTTTATCGTAAGATCAGAAGCATCGAGGAATTCAATTTTCGGATCCGTTTCAATCATTCCGTAAAGTGAGCTGTTTAAGGGATCAATCACCGGACGGAACTGCATTTGCAAGCGAATGAGCACCAGTATCTTAAGCGCAATTGAACAAATTGAATTTTTTCTTAGCCGCTTATTCTTTCTTGCTTGAATCAGTTTCGCTACTTTGTTTTCTTTATCTCATTTTTCCCGAATGTTATTACTAATATTCCATTTCACCTGATTAATCCCATTTGTCTAATTCATCCATGCATTATGGTCTAGCATTCGCATTTTTAAAATGGCCACCCTATTCATATAAAAAGCTTTTCTGTGCTTCTGAATATAAAAAGCCGAACAATTTAGGTCATTCAAGTGTGACTCAATGGCAATTCAATAGGGTCAAGTTCTCAAACAATGACAGCTACATATCTAAGCACCTGTACAGAAGATGCGGCTCGTTTTAAATCACAGTAGCGATGCACAGCTCAATTGCTTAGTCTTGCAGGAATTCCTCTTCTCATTCTTCTTTGTTAAGAGGCTTATTTCCAATGGTCATTGCGTCTCTTCTATTAGCATGGCAGGTGAAGGATAAACCATGCCTAGTGATTGGAGCTGGTGAGGTCGCTCTTAGTAGAGTGGTTCACTTAGCTAGAGCGAACGCTAAAATCACTATAGTCTCAGGTCCAAAAGTCCATCCAACTCTCGAAGAAATGTTCAAAGAAGGAAAGATTGAGCAAATCATTAGAAGAGACTACCAACCAAGTGATCTTACAATGTTGGAGAAGTCTCCTGCTTTGTCCGTTACCTCCTATAAGGATATCAACGAGGAACACTTTGAACAGATTAAGAACGCCGTCTACAACGAAAACTTCGCTTGTGTGTGTTGCTGCATCGATGATCCTGATACTTCTGCCCGGGTTTATTATCAATGTAAGTATCTTCGCATTCCAGTAAATATTGCGGATAAGCCTCCAATGTGCGACTTTTACTTTGGGTCCATGTATACAGACGAAGCTGTTCAGATTATGATTAGTACCAATGGAAAGTCCCCAAGACTCCTGAAGATGATAAAAGATGATATCTCACGTCAATTTTCCGGTCTAAATTTAAGCACAGCTGTTGATAATTTGGGTGATGTACGCCTGAGATTACGTGAAGTGAAATTACCAGGAACTGACCTCGATTCTATTGATAAGCGAATGGAATGGATCAAAGCATTGACAGATTTTTTTACTCTTCGAGAATGGAGCACTCTTGATTTGCCGCCCGATGCTGTAGATAAGATTGTTGAGACATATCCTCAATTTCCACCAAGGGAGTATGAGGACTTCAAATCATTCATAGAGACTAAAAAGGTGACTACTGATGATGATGCCGAAAAACAAACCAAACCTTCGTCTTGAATCGAAATACGAAAGGAGGCGTGACTACAAAAAACGAACTCTGGATAAGAAGTTCACCTGTGCATACTACTTTTTCATATAGGTAGAATTTTTTAACACAAATGATAACAAAATTGCATTCTGAAATTTGATTTGTGTATTGAGTTGGTATAAATAAATAGACAATAGAACTACTCTCCAATTCTAACATTAATTCCTATTGACCTTGTGTTTACTTACAAATCCTCATGAACAAATACTTTTGAGCCACCAGCTCCAACATATTCAGAAGCAATGTGCCCATCTCCCTTCATTTGATATTGATAACTCATAAGTCCTTCAAGTCCAACAGGACCACGAGCATGAATTTTATTGGTACTAATTCCAACCTCTGTACCGAATCCATATCTGAAACCATCTGCAAAACGAGTAGAACAATTCCAGTAAACGCCAGCGGAATCAACTCCCTTTAAGAAGATGTCCGCGGTTTCCTTGTTTTCCGTAATAATACAGTCTGTGTGCTTGGAAGAATGTTGGTTGATGTGCTCCACGGCAGCTTTAACATCATCCACAATCTTAACGGAAATATCAGGAGTCAGGTACTCGATGTCAAATGCATCTGGAGCAGCATCGATTACGAAGCTGGAATCAATCGAGGAGCTAATTCGCGATTTGATCTCTGGAGTAACATGCAATTTGACATTGGCTGCGACGAGACTTGAAAGGATTTTGTTTAATTTGTCTGTATCATTGGCAACCTCAGTGCTTACTAGAAGTTGTTCAACAGCGTTACAAGCAGCGGCATAATTTGTTTTAGAGTCCACAACAACGCGGCATGCCTTTTCGATATCTGCTTCCTTATCAACAAAAATGGAGCAGATTCCATCAGCATGACCCAACACTGGGATCTTAGTGTTGTCTTTAATACTACGAACTAACTGGTTGCTTCCTCTTGGAATAACTAAATCGATGTAACGGTCTTGGGCCAATAAGTCGTGAACCTCACCACGGGTTTGAATGAGTTGAATTGCGGATTGGGGTACTACAGTCTCTGCTAATGTAGAGTTGATGATATCTGCGATAGCTTTAAAACTATGGTAAGACTCTTTACCACCTTTCAAAATGGCACAGTTTCCGGATTTAATAGCAAGAGCAGAAATATTAGCAATGACCTCTGGTCTACTTTCGAAAATGATGAGAAGAACTCCAAGTGGAGCAGTGACTCTATAAAGATTCAAACCCTCATCAATCTTTTTGGCCAAGGTGACCTTGCCAACAGGGTCTGGTAAATTGGCAACATCGAGAACACCTTGGACCATTGCATCAAAAGTGTCTCCTCTGGAGAGATCTAATCTTTTCACCAAAGAATAGTCCAAGTTGTGCTCTTGTGCGTAATCCATGTCTTTCTTGTTAGCTGCGAGGACATCGCTTCTAGCCAGTTGCAAAGCTGCGGAGATTTTCTTCAAAGCATCAGAACGCTGTTCGTTGGAAAGTGTTTTGAGAACACCAAAGGCTCTATTAGCATCAACTGCAATTTGTTCAGCCATTGCTTTGAAGTAGAAGTACGTGATTTTTTAGTAGTATACATGACTCATGAAAGTACACCAAATTCAGGATCGTGATGAAGTTAAAAAATTATTTTGCCACCTCTGCATGTCCATTTTATTTTGTTCATTTGAGTAGAACATATGGGTAGAAAAATTTTATTTGTAAACTCACTTTCCTTTTTTGCAGCCACTTCAAGTAAATATTAGCGGACAAGTAACATGGAATCTTTAGAGGTATCTGAAGTCATGTTTAGCTGTAGCCTTTCTTAATTAAGATCAAAAGAGGAAACGCCAGTAAATACAATCAGATTTTTGGAAAAAAGAAAAATGAAGGGTAAATTACTTCCGGCTGCATGTTCCAAGTAAAGACACCTGTGAGAATGTGAGAATCCCTTATTGGGGGAGAGGCTGCAATAGATCTTTTAACAAAAGTCTGCAAGATCATTAATATCCATGTTCAAGCTCGACAATTCGAACAAACTGGAATTTATCAATAGCAGATATCTAGTCCTTTATTCTGTTCAACTGTCGCTAGCTTCTGATTTGAGTATTGACCTCTTATAACTGACTTGTTCCGATAATTCATGGATAATTGAGTTTTAAATTCCCACATATTCGAATATTATTATGACCAATTTTCAACTTAGTACACTTACGATTAAATCAGCTGCAACGTAGCTGCAACCTATCATCTTAAAATAGAACGCTCGTAAATTTCACGCATCACGGCTCACAACCACTTGACACGAACAAGTTCATTGTTAAGCAGAATTAAAAAAATCTCTACCACAGAAAAATAACCAAGATAAATCTATCTCTTCCATCATAAAGTAATTAAATTACTCTGTGTCAAATTTTATCCCCAGCCACGATACTCTGTCATTCAAGTGTACTGAAACTCCTACTCCTACATATTGTGGCGCTCTGTTTGGTGCAGAAAGAACACGGCCTCTCAGCATACAATATAGACTAGACAAGTCAACACTATGTCTAGGGACCCAATAGATCCATTTACGGATCGAAATAACCTTATCGACCTAAATGGACGTCCTGGTGAAAATTATCCAAGTGCCAATGATCCCTATAACTACGATAATTCGTCCAACTTGAACGGTGCCAACAATGGTAACCCATTTGATGATTATCTTGTGCTCTCAGATGAGGAGGAGAGTTATTATGGCCGCTCATATCCTTCATATCCATCGGCGTCTGCTCCACGCCCAATGCTAGCCTCTGAGAATGTCCCTACGCCACAAAAGAAGAAAGGTTTCTTCTCACGTTTCAAAGCCAATATGTCTTCAGGTCAGGGCGGGCTGTATATTGGTATGGAAAACGAAGGTACAAGAGAAACTGGAAATAACGAAGAATCCGGTATTCGAAAACCGTTTGCCAAAATCACAGGTCTATTCAGTAAGAAGAATCAGGACACTGCCAATTTGGGTCCAAGAGAGATCCATATTCTAAATCACTCCCAAAATGCTCCCTTTGGCTACTTTGGCAACCATATTTCCACAACAAAATATAATGCTGTTACGTTCTTACCCAAGTTCCTCTTTGAACAGTTCAGTAAATATGCAAACTTATTCTTCCTCTTCACATCTATCATCCAACAAGTTCCAGGTGTGTCTCCCACGAATAGATTCACCACAATTGGCACATTGATTATTGTTTTGCTAGTGTCTGCTATAAAAGAAGTCATGGAGGATTTAAAGCGTGCCAACGCCGATAAGGAGTTAAACAACACCAAGGTATTGGTTCTTGATCCAGATACAAGAGAATTTCAATTAAAGAAATGGGTTAATGTTGTAGTTGGAGATGTTGTCAAAGTGAACAATGAGGAATCGTTCCCCGCTGACTTATTGATTCTCAGTTCCTCTGAACCTGAGGGTTTGTGTTATATTGAAACTGCAAACCTTGATGGAGAGACAAACTTGAAAATTAAACAGGCAAAGACCGAGACTGCTCCATTAGTCAGTCCATCATCACTTGTAGAGGAGCTATCTCAAGCCCAAATACTCAGTGAACAGCCTAACTCTTCGCTCTATACCTATGAAGGTACTCTTACAAATCTCCGGTCGCACAACAAACTTCCATTTTCTCCCCAGCAACTCCTTCTAAGGGGCGCAACGTTAAGAAATACCCAATGGATCAATGGAGTGGTCATTTTCACAGGTCATGAGACAAAACTCATGCGTAACGCAACAGCCGCTCCGATTAAGAGAACTGACGTTGAAAGAATCATCAATCTTCAAATTATTGCCCTTTTCTCCATTCTAATAACTCTCTCCTTGGTTTCCACAATAGGAAACATTGCCTTGAGTAAAGCGCAAGAGAACTCTTTGTCATATTTGTACATTGAAGGCGCAAACATTGGCCTGGTTTTCTTCAAGGATATTCTCACATTCTGGATTTTGTTCTCCAATTTGGTTCCAATTTCTCTTTTCGTGACTGTCGAAATTATTAAATACTACCAAGCTTATATGATTGGTAGCGATTTGGATATTTATCACGAAGAAACAGATACCCCCACTGGAGTGAGAACATCTTCGCTTGTCGAGGAGCTTGGCCAAATTGACTATATTTTCTCTGATAAGACTGGAACTCTTACTCGTAACGTCATGGAATTTAAGTGCTGCACCATTGGCGGAAAGTGTTACATTGAAGAAATCCCCGAAGACGGTCACGTTCAGATGATAGATGGCGTTGAAATTGGATTTTATAATTTCGAAGAGATGCAGGGACATTTGCGTGATACTTCCTCTCAACAGTCTGCAATTATCAATGAGTTTTTCGTCTTATTGAGTACTTGTCATACTGTCATCCCTGAAGTAAATGAAAGAGATAATTCCATTAAGTACCAAGCAGCATCTCCAGATGAGGGCGCTTTGGTACAAGGAGCCGCCGACATGGGTTATGAGTTTACCATTCGTCGTCCTAAAGGTGTCACCATTCATATTCGCCACTCTAATACCGATTCGATGTATGAGTTGCTCAACATTTGCGAGTTCAATTCCACAAGAAAAAGAATGTCTGCTATTTTCCGTTGTCCCGATGGAGTGATTCGTTTATTCTGTAAAGGAGCTGATACTGTCATTTTGGAGCGCCTTTCACAAGAAGATCCTCAACCTTTTGTGGATGCCACCATTAGACATTTGGAGGAGTTTGCCTCTGAAGGTTTAAGAACATTGTGTATTGCCTCTAGAATTGTTCCTGATGCCGAATACGAGTCTTGGGCGGAAAAGTATTACGAGGCATCGACTGCTCTTGATGACAGAAGTGATAAGTTGGATGCCGTGGCTGAGATGATTGAACATGATTTGTTCCTTCTCGGCGCCACGGCCATTGAAGACAAACTCCAAGATGGAGTTCCTGAAACCATTCACACTTTGCAAAATGCGGGTATCAAGATCTGGGTTCTTACAGGTGACAGACAGGAAACTGCCATCAACATTGGAATGTCATGTAAGCTTCTTAGTGAAGATATGAATCTCCTTATCATCAATGAAGAGACAAAGGCAGATACGAAACAGAATTTAGAAGAGAAGCTTGCTGCGATTCATGAACATCAATCTGATATGAATGAAAGCGCTTTAGACTCTTCTTTGGCTTTGATTATTGATGGTCATTCTCTTGGATTTGCTCTTGAGCCGGAGTTGGAAGATACATTCATCACATTGGCCACTCGATGTAAGGCTGTCATCTGTTGTCGTGTATCTCCACTTCAAAAGGCTCTTGTCGTTAAGATGGTTAAAAGGAAGAAGAACAGATCTTTGCTATTGGCCATCGGTGATGGTGCGAACGATGTTTCAATGATTCAAGCCGCTCATGTGGGTGTTGGTATCAGTGGAATGGAAGGTATGCAAGCTGCCCGGAGTGCCGATATTCTGATTGGGCAATTCAAATATTTGAAAAAGTTGTTGTTGGTGCACGGTTCTTGGTCATACCAAAGAATCTCTAATGCAATTCTCTACTCCTTTTACAAAAACATTTGTTTGTACATGACTCAATTCTGGTATGTGTTTACAAATGGATTCTCCGGTCAATCATTGATGGAATCTTGGACTTTGACATTCTACAATGTCATCTTCACAGTCTTGCCTCCTTTCATCATGGGTGTTTTTGATCAGTTCGTCAGTGCTAGACTCTTGGATAGATACCCTCAGCTTTATCAATTGGGTCAGCAAAGAAAGTTTTTTAATGTCACTATCTTCTGGGGTTGGATTATTAATGGATTCTACCATTCAGCTGTAATCTTCGCCTGTATGACATGTATATACCGTTTCGCCAACTATCTTCCTTATGGCCAAGTTGCCAACAATTGGACTTGGGGAACAATGCTTTATACAACTGCAACACTTACTGCTTTGGGAAAAGCTGCATTAGTTGTTACCTTATGGACCAAGTTTACTGTTATATTCATTCCCGGCTCCTTCGTTATCTGGTTACTTTGGTTTCCAGCATATGCTACGATTGCTCCATTAATTAATGTTTCAAAGGAATATCAAGGTGTTTTGGCGCATACTTATCCAACTTTGACTTTTTGGGCTACAATTTTTGGTGTGGCTGTGCTCTGTTTAATTCGTGATTTCGCTTGGAAATTCTATAAAAGAATTCACAATCCTGAGAGTTATCATTATGTCCAGGAGATTCAAAAGTACAATATTCAGGATTACAGGCCAAGAATGGAACAGTTTGAGAAAGCTATTAGGAAAGTTAGACAAGTGCAAAGAATCAAGAAGCAAAGAGGTTTTGCCTTCTCTCAAGTTGATGATCAAAACTTGGAGAAGATTGTGAGGTTGTACGATACAACAAAAAAGAGAGGTGCTTACGGAGAATTAAGCGAAAGCCATTGATTGTATATTATAATATTATAAAAGTGTATTGGATTTATAGATATGTAGAGTTTAAACAGAGTGATGAGATCTAGCGGAGAATGTGTAATATATAGCATTCTGTTCTAAATCAAGGAGTTTAAATTATTGAATATTATGAATTATGTTGTATTTCATCTTTTTTCCGTCGTACTACGTATACTAATCAAGTTAGATAGTGGAAATATTATTAATTCCCGAAAATCATAAAATGCTTCCAATTAAGTAGTGAAGTTATAACCTACAAATTCATATTCGTTAAAAATAATGGATAATTTTTCTTTCAACACAATTAAAGATTTTATTACTCCTTCATTTCTTTAAAATCTGTACCAGTCTGGTCGCACCCATCTCTTACTCCACATTGATCATCGAGTCATTCCTCATACACCCCAAAATGTCCGAACCCAATCCAGAGGTACAAAAGCCTGAGGTTGTAGATAAACCTGCCGAAAAAGCTGCACCTGCAGAGGCATCTACTCCAGCTCAGCTCTCGAACAAGGAGCTCAAGGAGCTTAAGAAGAAGGAGAAAGCTGCAAAAAGAGCAGCACAGAAAGAAGCTGCTGGAATAACTCCAGAACAACAGCAGCAGATGGCGCAGGTGAAAATCGACAAGAAAAAGCAACTGGCCACTAACACAAACCTTAGGAAACAATTGGGTCAAGCTGTCTACAAGGATGAAGAAAAGAAGATCCCTGCCCTCTTCAGTCACCTCGAAACACGCGAGCAGAGAAATGCGTCCTCGCCGACTGTGTCACACATTGTCCATCCCGAAATTCTCGCACTTAGCTTGCAATTTTCCAATCATAAGATCCTAGGCAGCACCGCTCGTTTGCGTTGTTTGATGAAGGTGTTTAAGATCATTATCGGAGATTACAAGACCCCTGCCAATACAACCTTATCTAGACATTTGACAGGTCATCTTTCGCATCAAATCGAGTATCTCAAATGCTCGCGTCCATTATCTGTGTCTATGGGAAATGCTATTCGTTGGCTCAAGCAGGAAATCTCTCATATCTCTATAGATACACCTGAAGAAGAGGCTAAAACTCGTTTAATCTCAAGTATTGAAGACTTTATAAGGGAAAAGATTGATCTCTCTGACCAACTTATTATCGAGAATTCTGCTCATCACATCACAGAGGGATGTACCGTCCTTACATTTGGCCACTCGGAGGTCCTTTTGAAGCTTTTCCAACATTGTGTGGTTGAACAACAGAAGTCGTTCAATTTGGTTGTTGTTGACTCACATCCTCTCTTCGAAGGTAAGAAACTTGTCTCAAGCTTGTTAAACACTAAGCTATCCAGTGGCATTGACGAGTCTGAAGTTGCTTCTATTAGCAGTAGAGTAAGTTTGAACTGTCCAACAATTACTCGTGATATGCTCAAAATTAGTTACGTTTTTCTTAATCTGTTGTCGTCAACTGTTCTAGAAGATGTGGACGTTGCATTCTTAGGAGCGCATGCCATGCTTTCCAATGGCCACCTATATTCGAGAGTTGGTACTGCTATGGTTGCCATGATGTGCCATCGTAGAAATATTCCCGTTTTGACATGTTGTGAGTCGATCAAGTTTTCTGACCGCGTTCAACTTGACTCTGTTACCACAAATGAGTTGGCTGATCCAGAAGATTTAATCCACAATGGAAATACCAAACAACCTCAACAGCGAAAATTGTTGGCTTTGGAACAATTCATGAAGACCAGAGAAGATCCAAAGAAGCCAGAAGTGTCTAAAAAGTCCGCAGAGAAGAAGGATGAGATCCTCAATGACAATGACATTCTTAAGGATTGGAAGTCAATACCTCAGCTTAATATCTTAAACATCATGTACGACTTAACGCCACCGCTGTACATCAATAAGGTTGTTACTGAGCTAGGTTCCCTTCCTCCATCATCGGTTCCTGTCATTTTGAGGGAATACAAGAGCTCGTAAGCAATCGCTTTTACACATAATCTATATAGAATTTAATAGCATATTGATACAATAACTATCATAGACTGAAATACTTTCGAATTGTGTTATATTATATGTATTGACTAGTTTTACTTATTCGAGTTTTAATGGGCCTGAATCTAATGAGTAAATATACATGATGAGACAAGATTTCTTTTTTGAGAAATTCGTATAATTTTCTTTAATATTCTTTTATTGTTTACTTCTCTCTGCATATAATAATATTTTGGCGTTGAATATTTTGCCATCTGCGTAATCTCACAAGACCCCATATATTGTTCGAAGACTGGTGGCAAATAATAACTACACAAACAATTTATTTGAAGCCATAGCTAACGATATTGCTTCAATTTGTTTTCATTCAACAGTTTTGCATCTTAAATGGCCAATTCTGAGCTTGATTTGGTCAACAATGTTGATCTTCGATTAGCTTTGACAGAGTCTGAAGCCCAGTTAGAACTGACGTTGTCACAATTGTTGACACCACTCCTTTTAAAACTCGCCAGTAATGATCCCCAGGTTAGGCAAGCGGTTTTTAAAGTTATTCAAAATGTTTTTCCTCGAATTACTGCGGCTCCCAGTCTACAATTGCCTGTTGAAGCCATTTTGGCCCAAATTAAGGAACCTAAAGTCGCACCTGGGACTGATAGTAGCACTGTAAGGCTATATTCATTACTTTTTTTATCTAAAGGTGTTGAAAGATTAAGTCCCGAACATAAATGCAAGCTTGTTCCTGAGGTTGTGAAGAATATCAGCCTGCTTCCACCAAATGCTGCCCCTAGAATGTTTGCCGTGTTGATAAAGTTATTGGAGAGTTGGAAAGCACCTACAAGAGACTCACCAGAATTTGACGATATGCGCGAAACTTTGTGTTTTAACGTGAATGCAAACGATGAACGTTTTTTGGCTAAGAAAGCGGGGCAGTTTCTTATGCTTCAGCCAAATTCAACACCTGCACCAATAGCTGTTTCTGGATTGAGTTTAGCTGACTGTTCGTTTTTCACAAAAGATGCTGGTATTACTTATTCTAACTCCCAAGACTTAAATTCTGCGAAAGTGAGGATCCTAGAATTCTTAAAAGCTGGCTTTTTGGATCAGAACCTAGTTTTTCCTCTTATTGTTGCCTCAGTAGACTCTTCTTCAACAATTGCTGATGCTACTGAGACTCGATACCGTAAGCTTGCAATAGATTACAATGACCAAGAGCTAATTAATTTCCTTGTCAGTTTGTACCTCGGAACTGAATGTCCGGCAGTGAAACCGACATTGCAGGACAAAATCTTAAATTTTTTTATGAAATGTAACGTTGAAATGTTTTCTTCCACGGCTACTAAGATTGCAGAGTTAGGTTTGAGCTCTGAATATAACCGTCTAAGACTGACAATTGTCAAGTTCATAAAACAAACAACACAGAACCAGGGATCTTCTGAAGTGGACCAAGAACAACATTGTGCGCAAATTGCTTCGAAATTGAAAATGAACATTTTGACCGATGGCTGGCCCCATTTAGACTCGACGAAAGTATCTGATTTTCACAAAGCTGTCAAACAAAGAGAGCTTCAATACGAGACCCTTGGTGACTTGCTTTGTAGTTCCTCCAAATTTTTGGAGAATAACTTGGATTATTTCCTGTTTTTATTTGATTCTCTTGAGTCTGAAACCTCCGAATTGAGGGCGGTGTTGCAAATAGTTCTCTCTCGGCTTACCATGTATTTGCCTAGGCTTTCGCAGGAGAGTAAGGAGGCTTTAAGGCCTATCTTTCGCTCAATATTAACGAATGAAAACTCTAATCCGGCTACAAAATTCCTAGCTTTGAAGTATGTAAATATGGCTTATCCCTTCTCCGATGTTGATGCCAGATTTTTGTGCGTTCTTGGCATTAACTCCAACTTATCTTCAGAAGCTGTCGAAGAAGCTCGCAAGGGTTTGGATCCTTATCAATACTCTTTAATTGCTGCAAGCTCACTCGCATTTGAGACTTCATTGTCAGAATCTTCAATTACAAGCATCAAAATGCCCGCCTTTAGTGACTTTGTATCTTTGTTAATGTATGAAATACATTCTGCTCTGATATCATCTAAAATGCAGATTCAAGGTTGCATGACGGAAGCGGTTTCGTTCGCTTTCCGTATTTTAGTCATGCTGTCCATTGAGGGCCATAAGACATCTATTACTATAGATGAGCACTGGCAGGTTAGACTAGATGAGGCTATGGAGTCTGATCCTGTAATTAAAAGCCTTGTGGCTTCGGAAATTGATAGACTTTCGAGAACAGACTATCAGATGGCTGGTGACGATGCCCCAAAAAATCAACTTCAAAACTTTATCGAATTAGCCTTCAATTCTCTTAGGGATCAATTTGTGACTACTAATGCCATTTCTCCCAGCTCCGTAGTCTCTTCCGTCCTTTACTCCGTCATTAAACTGTCTCCTGATGGAATAATAGCCTGTTTAAAGCCTCGTTTGACTGACATCTTAGACCTCCTTCAAAAGACTTCTCAACTCACTGATTCTCTGAGAAAGCTAGCAAAATGTTTTGCAGTAATAGGAACACATCGTGATGTGGCTGCCGATTATGTCATTGGAGCCCAAACCACGCTTGATGACATCAACGGATCACGTAGCAGAAAAGAAATAGCTTTTTTTGTTGTCTCAAGTTTTCTTTCTCGATTAGCTTTTCGTGGAAGATTGAACGAATTGAGTTCGGAGTATGTTTTCACGTTTTTGGACAATCTAATTGAGGTTCTTAAGATTCCACAGCTCTATGATCCGTGCCTTGTTTGTGTTTCTGAATTGGCAATCTTTGGTGTCTTTGGTCCAACATTCAATGACTCTGAAAGATTAGTTGCCATTCAAAAGTCTCTTTACGATGCAATCCTGACACGTGCAAAAGCTTGTCATGAGCTCTCGCTTCTAACTGTGACAAAACTCGCTTTAGCCTCAAAGGACTTGTACGAATCTAACCAAGATTGCACTTTAAAACCAATTGAAAGTTTGGTTTTTGATACTCATATTGCAAAGAATGTTGAATTTGCATTTGTGGGAGGCGAGTGCTTTCTGATTCTTGCCGGAGGCTGGCAATCAAAATTTTTGCAGCAAAGCTTAGATATACAGGGTGTTACTATAAAACTGATGCCATCTTCTACTGGTCGATGCAATTCTGTCGTCTTAAAGATCCTTCAATCTGCTAGAATGTCGAAGCCCGCTCTTAGAAAAGCAAGTTGTATTTGGCTTCTCGCAATAGTACAGTATCTCGGCCATTTGACAGAGATTAAGGACAGAGCTGCTGAGATTCATTCAACTTTCATGACTTTCTTGCTGGATAGAGATGAAGTTGTTCAAGAATGTGCTTCTAGGGGACTCGGCATTACATACGAATTAGGCAACGCTGAATTGAAGGAGATGCTTGTCAAAGGTTTGATTAAATCTTTCACAGAATCTAGCAGTTCGTCGACACTTGCTTCTGGTTCCGTTGGTGCAGACACACAGCTTTTCGATAATGACACTCTACGCACTCATGACGGCTCCGTCTCCACCTACAAGGACGTATTAAGTTTGGCATCCGATGTTGGAGACCCTAGCTTAGTTTATAAGTTCATGTCTTTGGCGAAGGCAAATGCCTCTTGGACTTCAAAGAGAGGAATAGCATTTGGATTAGGAAAAATTTTGTCGAAGTCGAGCTTAGAATCATTGTTGTTAAATGACCCCAAGCTTATTCTGAGATTAATACCCAAATTATTTCGTTACAGGTTTGATCCAAACAAGTTGGTTTCCCAATCTATGAATGACATTTGGTCCGCGTTGTTCCCAGAGTCCTCTAAAACCATAAAGAACAATTTCGAGTCCATCTTAAGCGAAGTACTCAAGGGAATGGGCAATAGAGAGTGGAGAACTCGACAAGCTAGTATTTCAGCTATGGAGAATCTCTTGCAACTTCAGGCATATGACAAGTACGAAAGACATTTAGAGGAAATCTGGAATATGACTTTCCGCTGTATGGATGACATCAAAGACACGGTACGTAAAGAAGGACAGAATTTAGCCAAAACTTTAGCTAGGATTTTGATAAGAAGTGCAGACTCTTCAACGGGCAATGCAACAGTTTCGAGGTCAAAGAAAATCCTTGAACAAGTGATTCCATTTTTACTTGGAGGCAAAGCACTTTTGAGTGATGCTGAGGAAGTTAAACATTTTGCGCTTGAGACCATCCTCAAGCTTTGTGACGCTGCAGGTGAGTCTATAAAATCATTCATTCCAAGCTTAATAGCCACTTTCGTGGAGCTCATGTCCTCTCTTGAGCCCGAAATTGTTAACTATTTAGTTTTAAACGCTGACAAGTACAATTTGACCGGTAATGATGTTGATGCTAAAAGACTTCAGAGTTTGGGTTCCTCGCCACTTTTAGAAGCTATTGACAAATTAATCGGTCACATTGATGAATCACTTATGGGTGAGCTAGTGTCGAAACTCAAAATAACCATCAAGAAGTCCGTAGGTTTGCCATCGAAAGCTTGTGGAAGTCGTGTAGTTGTGATGCTTGTCACTAGAATGCCTGTACTCTCAAAGCCATATGGGAATGATCTTTTGAAAATTTGTCAAGAAAATCTCAAGGATAGGAATCTTGCGATTTCCACTTCGTTTGCGATGTCTGCTGGATATTGCTGTAAACTAGCTTCCGTTGATAGTGTTGTCTCTTATAGCGCCGATTTAACAGATTTATACTTAGCCAACAAGGATGTGAAATCAAGATTGATCGCAGCGCAAGCTTCGAGCTCAGTAAGCCGATTCGCAGGCTTTGATAAATTTGAGGCTGTCGCATCCGCATTTCTTCCTTTGGCATTCATTGGTAAGCATGATGAAGAACAAGCTGTGCAAAAGCTATTTGAATCAGAGTGGATTGAAAGTGCTAGTGGAAACAGTGCCATCAAGTTATATTTCAATGAAATCAGTGCATTAAGTGAGCTTCAAATCAAATGCAATGACTATACTATTCGCCGAGTCATTGCACGCACTTTAATTGACATGGCTTCTATGATTGGTAATTATTCCGATAAGGAAACGGATCAATTATTCAAGTTATTGTTATATGGATGTAAAGACAAATCCTGGATTGGAAAGGAATTGGTATTTGATGCCTTAATTCAATTCTCCACAAAAAATGCGTCAAAATTGAAAGATGATTCTGTACTTATGGAAGCTGTTTTAAAAACTGTCATCACAGAAGTAAATAGACGCAACAAAGCATATCAAGTACATGCTGTTCAGAGCATGAGTGCCTTCATTAGAGAATTTAATCAGTTTCCGGAGCTCATAGCTCAATACATAGACACTATGGAGACAGTGCTTGACGATGATTATTTAGAAGAGGTTGACCTTATGGACGAGAACCGCAAGAGTGAAAAATCCATCAAATCTCAACATTCAGTTAAAACTGAGGAAGTTTACAACACGCTACTCAAAAACATAAGTATGGCATTGTCTCCAAATGTCGCCAACCTAAACTTACTCAGATTTCTTTTGAGTTCTATGAATAATTTTGCTAACAGTGGGCATGAACTCTCTTGGCGGACCTGCGTCGGTTTCAATGAAATTTTTAGATCCGTATTTGAACCGCTAATCAAAATCGATCTTGATGCTGGTACACTAAACACTGCAAACGAATTTATAGAGCTCTTATTTAGCTTCAAAGAGGATTATAAATTAGAGCGAGCGGCGACATTATTGGCTAGGAATTCGGCTTTGAGTCTTAAATTATTCAAAAAATATTCGCTCATTGATTATTGCGAAAGTATAAAGTCAAAACTTGAAGTATTCAGAGATCAGGGCCAGTCAAGCGTAGTCACCGCCGAAATTGATACGACTCTAAGTGAGTATAACAATTGAAATAGAAATTAATCTCAAAACAAATAAATCAGAGCCATATGATACCATCCTTAAATAAATAATTACATCAGAAATAAGATTAAACGTTTACATTAATTCTATAAAAAAAAAAGATTTAAAATCCACCTCTCAATCTGAGAACTAAATGAAGAGTGGATTCTTTTTGAATGTTGTAGTCGGAAAGAGTTCTGCCGTCTTCCAATTGCTTACCAGCGAAGATCAATCTTTGTTGGTCTGGTGGAATTCCTTCCTTATCTTGAATCTTAGCCTTGACGTTGTCAATAGTGTCAGAAGATTCAACTTCAAGGGTGATTGTCTTACCGGTTAAGGTCTTGACGAAAATTTGCATACCACCTCTCAATCTGAGGACCAAGTGAAGAGTGGATTCTTTTTGAATGTTGTAGTCGGAAAGAGTTCTGCCGTCTTCCAATTGCTTACCAGCGAAGATCAATCTTTGTTGGTCTGGTGGAATACCCTCCTTATCTTGAATCTTAGCCTTGACGTTGTCGATAGTGTCAGAAGATTCAACTTCAAGGGTGATTGTCTTACCGGTTAAGGTCTTAACGAAAATTTGCATACCACCTCTCAATCTGAGAACCAAGTGAAGAGTGGACTCCTTTTGAATGTTGTAGTCGGACAAGGTTCTGCCGTCCTCCAATTGCTTACCAGCAAAGATCAATCTTTGTTGGTCTGGTGGAATTCCTTCCTTATCTTGGATCTTGGCCTTGACGTTGTCAATGGTATCGGAGGACTCGACTTCAAGGGTGATTGTCTTACCAGTTAATGTCTTAACGAAAATTTGCATACCACCTCTCAATCTGAGGACCAAGTGAAGGGTAGACTCCTTTTGAATGTTGTAGTCGGACAAGGTTCTGCCGTCCTCCAATTGCTTACCAGCAAAGATCAATCTTTGTTGGTCTGGTGGGATACCCTCCTTATCTTGAATCTTAGCCTTGACGTTGTCAATAGTGTCAGAAGACTCAACTTCGAGAGTAATAGTTTTTCCAGTTAATGTCTTAACGAAAATTTGCATACCACCTCTCAATCTGAGGACCAAGTGAAGAGTGGATTCTTTTTGAATGTTGTAGTCGGACAAGGTTCTGCCGTCCTCCAATTGCTTACCAGCAAAGATCAATCTTTGTTGGTCTGGTGGGATACCCTCCTTATCTTGGATCTTAGCCTTGACGTTGTCAATGGTATCGGAGGACTCGACTTCGAGAGTAATGGTTTTACCGGTTAAGGTCTTAACAAAGATTTGCATTGTGTATTTGTTTTAAATGAAATTAATTGTGGTGGCGGTGAAACAGGGTAGGCTGAGAGTATTTATACATATCGAATAGGGGCGTGCACGTGATGCGCGAACCTGCAATGTGTCACGCCGGAGGCAAAAAGCAATTCTAAAATAGCGGATTAGGATCGCTTCTATGACAATATGCAGGAATCCGCACGATGTGGCCACTTCATCGGGGTGCCCTGCAGTTTCGCGGTAATTGCCGGGGTTGAGGCATATGTATAATGGAATAAATTACTGGTCGGGGTGACCAAAACAACTGCGATGAGCTGCGGAAAGATAGCCGCACCAAAAAAAGGAAATTGTCTCACAAACTTTGCGATGTTGTGATTGATTCCGAAACGGCGCTATAATCGCTTTCTGTTCATGCGTCTATTGTTATGAAAACACACAATGTAGGACGAAACTTCCAATTAGATCTTTTAATTTGCTGACTTAAGCGGGTAGCGCCTGGATCATTTAAAAATTCAGGGATGAGCTCTACATGAATGGGCAAACTGGCCGTGCGCTGTTGAATTGAAACGTGCATCAACAACAGCCAGCGCTGAGTTTCTACCCCTATATGTCTTAAATCTTCGAAATACCTCCGCTTCTCCTCTTAATAAAAAATATCGGATCAAGCGTCAAAATGAACTTTTTCAATATTATTAAATCGCGATCATATTAATTATATTAGATTCATTTGTCTCGTCTTCATAAATGCTGTATTATGTGCACTGGTTCATTGCGTGTAGGTGAAATTGAACTGTATAACAGTGTGTTATAACAGACGAATTTTTTTTTTCTTAGAAAATGTCATTTGGAATAATCAAATGATCATTTTGGCGTTAAAGGATAAGTGGATGTCTCAATTTGCCTCAGTTATGTATGACAGCCGCGTCGCATGGGTTAAGTAATTCCTTCCACGCATGACATGGTCAGCCGTAGACTTTATTTCGCTCAAATGAAAGAGTCAAAACCATTCATTGGTGGCGATAAACGGAGATAATTAATAGGAGTTGAGGCTTAATACCTTGATTCTGCATTAGAGTTACGAGCCTTGCGATCGAAATGGAAGGTTCAAAGATAAGATTCTGTATATGGGAAGTGGGGTTTTCTGAACGAGAATTAATGTAGATATTCAGTGACTGGGTTATGAAAAGTAAAACAGAAGATTTTCATGATAAGAAATCGAAGAATATTGCAATTATTCATGTTCAAAAGATCACATCATTTTTTACGCGCAACTCTTACGAGCATGCAAATAAGAAGAAGCGGGAGTGAAGGAAGATTTCTATTCACTATGAGGAGGGGAGGAAATTTCGCAAATAGGGCCAAGAGCTCAAAATCTTTTGAAACCAGAGAATCATTATTCCAATCTCGCCCCGTCTCAACATTCGACGAGTTTCACCTCCCCGTCATTATTGTGCTCGACTTGATTTCATTTTTGAGCAGTCACTGATTCATGTGAACTTGTACAAAGATTATAATTCTTCTAATAGATAAGTCTAAACATAACCATTCAATTCAAAGCTTGCATTCGAATGAACATTGAATTCGTTACTATCCTAATCCGTTGATGTAAGTAAGTATAAGGAAAACACTCTTTCCTCTTTCATGCTTTAACTGCTTTGTCCATATGGATGACTCGACCGACTGATTCATGAATGCAAGACACCTTCAGTGTTGACGAATCTCATTGCATATGTTTGCTGCTGCAGTCAAGTGCAATTGTAATTTACTTTTCTCATTTGCCTTGATACGCACTCGTTATCCAAACAATGGTATTGGCTGCAAATCGCGGCCCTGTACGATAGGGCAGTAGCCCTTATCTTAAATAAGCCTCCGTAACCGGCTGCGCATACGCAGGTAACCGCACCACACGTTGTATAACGCACCACAAGAAGAAGAAAAAAGAACATCATCTTTCTATCTTTTAGCCTTTCTCGTGCTACCTTCCACTTTCTCACCAGTCCGATCCCGGTTGTGTGAGCCTCCCCAAGTTCTTTTGGAATCTCCCGATTAATTTCACGGGGGTTCGCTGTGTCTATTTCTGTACATTCTTTTCCTTTCCCATCTCGTTATCTTTACTTCCCTGGTCCCTCTGGAAAGGCATAGCTTTTTGACCCTCCAAATCCAAAAGTTTTTCATTCCACTGGAAGTTTTGAAGGAAGCCTGATTTCGCTTTTGTGTTAATAGTATGTTCTCTTTTTAAAGTCATTTCTCCATGGTATCTAATCTTAGTTTTTCAGGACCCGGCTTGCAGGCGAATCTGACAATTTCAGACTTCATCATTCTTGCCGGCTTCGAAACTCTATGTGCGATTGGGTCTAGATGAAAACCGTTCAATTCGATCTCCGTCTTAATTGATGACGATACTCCTGCTTTGTACTTACTACCTGCTCGAGCTTCTATTCTCTATTCTTTTTCTCTTACGCATTTATGATATTAATATATTTAGCTATTTCCTTGCCTTGTTATTGATCTAACTAGGTTAAGCCGAGAGCATTTTACTATAGCTGCCCGGCCATATCCAATTCTTTTACTTTTATGAAAATTTTTGAATAGCCAGCCCAAAAAGAAATTACACTTTAATTCAACATGGCAATGGCTGATAGAAGACCACTCGGTCTCCCTGTTGGTTCTGCTCATGCTTCTCCTGCTTTCAATGCTGCTTCTTTAGCCTCTGACCATGTCGCCAAACTGCCTGTGTCCCTTGCTCAACCTCCTTTGGATGTAGATGTGGACTCAGACATTGGTTCGCCTACTTTCCGTCCCTCGAAAACCCGCTCTGAATCCCAAAGTCCAAGCGATTTGTCACCTACTCTGCGTAGTATCTCGCCAGATTCTTTAATGAACTCGGGAGTATTCGCAAAAAAGGCCGATTCATCCTTGAGTTCTCGTGATTCTACTCCTCCTATTCTTGGCTCCGGTTTCTCTAAGCCTAACTTCGGTGATTCTATCGTAAAAAAGCCTAAGCCTGCCTCCAGAGTCCCCATTGCGACAGGTATCTCTACAACCATTCCTGTTACTGGCGAGAAGCCAAAGCCAGAACAAGAGGGCGATTCATCATTGGAAGATGATGTTTTATTTGCGATTTTCTTGATTTTGTATGAGAAGGATCCTGAAGGTGCTGGAATGACCGTCAAGCAAATCTGTGATGTCCTCATTGAAAGACACCCCGACATGGCTCAATTGTCTAGTAAAACATCTAACTTAGTAAGTGCTAAACTCAATGCTTATGTGAAACGTGTCGAAAAGGGTGACTCCAACTTGAAGTATGCCTTGTCCCGTGAATGGGCAGATGCATCTCCTAAAAGAATGGTTTACGTTTACAGGGGTCTTTTGACCCAGGATTTTCATGTCCATGTCAAACAAGCGATGGAACTGCAAAAACTGCTGGTGGGCTCTTTACGCTTCGTAAATGGTCAAGAAAATGGACCTGTGGACCCATTTGAGGCAGCTAAGCAATCTGCTTTGCAAAAACCAAGACGCCTGACCATGTACGATTTAGGTGTTTCGAAGCCTGCATTTTCTGACTCTCCCGATCGTGCTAACTGGTTCGTCCCGTACACTTCTGCCCCTGTCGCTGCTAATCTTACCTCTCGTGGTCCTGAAATTGCACGTGTGGATCAAAAGCCTGTCACTGCTTTTGGTGAGGAAACTCCAGTCCTCAAAGAGACTATCTTCAGCAATGATTCAGATTTTGAGCTTGATGATTTAGAAGTCTTTAATGATACAGATGACGATGCTGACATTTTCTCAGAGACTGTGAAAAAGAGCGGCAAACGTTCCAAATCTATGTCTTGTATTCAGCTTAACAAAAAACATCGTTTTGTGACTGCCGCTGCTGCTGCTCCAAGAGCACCTAAAACGCCTTGCCCCCACAGTGCTAATGCCGCTGCTGCTGCTGATGCTCTACATGCTGCTGCGCTCGAAGCCATTGCTTCTTCCAGTAGACACGGCTCCTTCTCCTATGCTAACTCTGCTTCTTCTGACTCTCAAAAATCTAACTGGGAGCTGGCTGTTCGCCTGGGCTTCATGAGCAAAGTCATTGAGGCTCCGGAAGATCTTAGTCTTTCAGACTTAGATAAGCTACTCGGCTAATCTTCCAACATTGTATACTAAGATTTATGTAAAACTGATTTTCTTTTTTTTTTTCTTGAAACGTTCCGTGCTCAATGCTGTGCAGATAATTTAACGAATAATATACGCTTATACCGTTTCTTCAAAATTTAATATGTATTTCCATTCTAGGCACCTTCGAATCAAGCGAATGGCATCCTTCGTTGCTGTGTATATGGCCGATTACTTAGGCTGCGAGATTAATTGCGTCGGTAACACTTTTACAAATAAAGCAGAGTCGATGGCTGATCCCTAACACAAACATCATAGTTAAGCGAGAATAAACAAACAGAGAGATAATTCGTAAAACATGTAAATTGACTTTTTTTGTCTTGTCAAACTCAAGAAAATAGGTTTCCAATAGAGGCTCTGTGGCCGAGCGGTCTAAGGCGGCAGACTCAAGTTCTGTTATCGTAAGATGCGCGTGTTCGAATCACGCCGGAGTCAAAAAGATATCTACTTCCTCTATTTTCTTTTTTTTTAATGTTCAATTCTTGATTCATTTTGTTGTTCGGTCTGTCTTGATAAGATTCCATTTAAATTTATTGAAGTTGCATGTAACGTAAGCTTTGAAGTAACTTGTCAGTCTGACATTCAAATAGAATTGAAAAAAAAATTAGTCTTACCATTTGAAGGATTGACAATTTCAATTCTTTTCGAAATGATTGAAGTAAGAAATTACACCATATTGTGACCTTCCTTTCTTTTTATTTATTAGGACCTCCGCATTTAATTCGCAGCCAGCAGACACTACAACTCATTCAATGAAAGCCTTCTTATTAACAACACTTGGCTTTGGCTTATGCCATGCATTGAGTCTTGGCTCAATCCCTTTGGACATCTTCTCTTCTGATTCTCTGGAAAAGCGCATTATCAAAGTTGGTCCTGAAGAGTTTCAGCTCGTGACTGAGGCTCAAAAACTCCAATATAGACGGGAGGGTGTCAAATTTATTGATGTCACGAATCATATATCCATGGAAGAGGCAATTGAAAGCAATATGGTTGCTACAGCAGGTGGCCAAAGTCTCTTTAATATGCTTTCTAAGCAATTGAAGTCTTTGGACGCCCCTATCCCAGAGTACGCATACCCCACAAAGCCAGCCTACTCAAAAATAGTTGCAAATCTTAACCAAAAGATTGACAAAGAACTGATTAAAAACAATTTGGCCAAATTTACCAGTTTCTACACTCGTTACTATAAATCAGAGCACGGAGTTGAGTCGGCTAATTGGCTTCATGAGAAGGTCTCAAATTTAGTTCAGGATATCCCATCAGCCACTGTCGAGAAGATCAAGCACAATGGTTGGAATCAATATTCCATTATCGTTTCCATTCCGGGAGTTATCAAGGATAAGGTTGTAGTTGGTGCCCATCAAGATCTGATCAATCTTTTGTTTCCAAATGTTTTGGGAGCTCCTGGTGCAGATGACGATGGCTCTGGAACTGTTACTACCTTGGAAGCTCTTCGATTGGTTTCTGCTGCTATTTCTGATGGTTCCTTTAAGCCTCATAACACTTTGGAATTCCACTACTACTCTGCTGAAGAAGGTGGGCTTCTCGGATCCATTGATGTCTTTTCTCGTTACTCCCAAAACAAGGAAGTTGTTGTTGGTATGCTTCAACAAGACATGACCGGATACTCACAAGGAATGACGGATGAGGGGGTTGAACATCATTTCGGTCTTATTACTGACTACACTACCCCTAAACTCAATCAATTCTTAGCAACAATCGTAGATGCTTACTGTTCTATTCCGATACATGAGACTAAATGTGGTTATGCTTGCTCTGATCATGCCTCTGCGTTAGAAAAGGGGTATCCTGCAAGTTTCTTTATTGAAAGTGAATTCAAATACACTGCCAAGCAAATTCACCTGGTTATGGACACTATGGATAGATTGGACTTCGACTTGATAGCTGAACATGTTAAATTGACCATTGGTTACGCCGTCGAACTATCTGGTGCCAAGCACTTACATTAGACCTTAATGCAAATTTACTGGACGAATAAACGACTTCTTTTAATCATCGCGAATTCTTTTGAAATGTAGAAGCCCTTATGTGAGAATGCGCTTATTTTGGGTCATAGCTTCTCGTGCCTTGTAAGTGAAGGCAAGCACGATGCATTATGTTGTCTTAACTTAGCTAAAGCGGTTTTACAAGTAATTATGACCATAGTTCAACTTTTGATGACACAGTTTTCTTTTACCTGATTCATGAATTTCCCTTTTCGGCTGTTACTTTAATTCATATCTTCGAGAAACGGTTTTTTCAAGAGTTTCCAATCATTGAGGCCTTTCGCTGTTAATTATTTTAGAGCGTTGGTGGTCATCATTCACGTACTACTTTTCAGTCCTTTCAGTTCATCTTTTATTTAGATTTCCTTCTAATATGGCTCTATTTATTTTTATCCAAACTAATTATTCAATGCTTTTTAAAGACTTCTATCAAACTCTCGCGAAGAGAATAAGAGTTGGTAACTTTGCTCACGAAGCTCCTGGTGAGCGGTACGTTTGCGGTGACCGGTTAAGTTGTTTAATTAGCTTCGAAGTTTAGAGCTACTGAAGCCATAGATGAACACTTCGGCTACGAACCGATCTCTTAAAGTGTTGAAATGTCTTACCCAGGGAATCAATTTCAAGAATGCACCTTCATAATTTATTGAAGACATGGTATTTTTAAAGATTTCAAATATGACCAAATATCTTACGGCACCGATCGGTCCATTAACATCAGTGCACATCTTTTATCTATCGCTCTCGGCTTATCTACTCCAGGATGTGAAGATCAATTACCAAGTAAGATAAATCTCATTTAACCGTGTAGCAAGGCACTTAATCTTCGCTTAATCTTATGTATAGTCACCTTAGGACACCCATTGATGTGTAATGTGATGTCTTCCATCCATATACTCACTATTACTGGGTTAGCCTAGTCACCCTCTAATTTGAGTAATACATCTTGCTTCCACAAGCGTCTTGCTGAGTCTATGACTTGGCTTCTTAAGTAGGAGTGTGAAAGCATCGTCCTTCCGTGTTTACTGTAATTTCTAGACGCACAGCGGTACCACAAACTAAGTGTCCTCTCTAAATTCGGGCTCATAATCGTAGAGTTACTCTATAGGTATGACAAAAAAATACGAGGATTTCTAAAAACTTGCACGAGATGGCATAATAGAGGACTATGTATCAAGTGCTATAGGTTTATTTAATAGGCAACTATTGTCTTTCAATAGAGGCTCTGTGGCCGAGCGGTCTAAGGCGGCAGACTCAAGTTCTGTTATCGTAAGATGCGCGTGTTCGAATCACGCCGGAGTCAGAAAGATATCTACTTCCTCTATTTTCTTTTTTGCAATTGAAAACATTGTGCATTAAATACCGTGATGTAATTTTTTGTTTCAAGGATTTTCAGTCGTTTAGTGCCTGGGCGATACATTTACTCAAACAATCGCTTATGAGAGAAGAAGAAGGTTTGTTTGGTTACAATGATTTCGAATTATAAAATGCTTTTTTATTGCAGAAATACAACCATGAACTTTTAATGTATACTGAGTCTATAACACATGTTGTGAATCTATGATAAGTAATACTTTGGGCCATCTCCACCCTCAGGGACTGTCCAGTCGATGTCCTGAGTAGGGACTTTGATGTCGCAGGTTTTACAGTGTATGCAATTTTGACTATTTATGTTGAACTTTACTCCGAGAGGAGAAGTTTCGTCTTCAACATACTCGTAGACACCAGCTGGGCAAAATTTTTGCTCAACGCCTTTGTATTTAGGATATGATAATTCTGCGTGTTTTTGAAGGTCCTGGCCAGGTACTCTCAAGTGGCATGGTTCGTCCTCCTGGTGGTAGGTACCGGTTCTGGAGACAGATGTCAAGATGTCAAATGTAAGCTTACCATCTGGCTTTGGGTACTCAATAGGCTGGAATTTTGACGCATCTTGGGTAGCTTCAGAATCCGTGTGTTTGTGAGTGAGAGTCCATGGCTCAGAGCCCTTAGTGACTAAAGTTGAGAGACCGGAGTGGGCAAGGCCGGTCAAAAACCCAAGAGGTCCGGGTAAAAGGTTGAATGAGGGACGGACATTTCTGACAGCAGCAAGTTCTTCGTAGGCCCATGATTTCTTGAAGTTTGCTTCATAAGCAGCTAAGTCCAAAGCGGCCGTCGTCTCCATATCGGTTTCCTCATCTACCACGTCCAATTCCTTGATGGCATCGAAGATTGACTCGGCGGCCACCATTCCGGATTTAATGGCGGTATGCGTTCCTTTAATCTTTGGAACATTCATGAACCCTGCAGAGCAACCAACAAGCACTCCACCAGGGAAGTGAAGCTTAGGGATTGATTGATATCCACCTTCATTAAGAGCACGAGCAGCGTACGACAAGCACTCGCCACCTTCTAAAACTTCAGAATAGAAAGGATGACTTTTCATTTTTTGAAACTCCTGGTATGGGGAGATGTAAGGGTTGGCATAATCAAGTCCAACAACGAGGCCAACGGCGACGAGACCATCCCCAAAATGGTACAAAAAGCCTCCGCCGTATACGTCCAGAGAGAGTGGGTATCCCATAGAGTGAGCTACGGCACCTTTGTTGAATTTTTCGGGCAAAACTCTCCAAACTTCTTTGATACCCAAACCATAGGTTTGAGGAGCAGAGTCAGCGCGCAAATCAAACTTAGAAATTGCTTTTTTCAGAAGAGATCCATGACATCCTTCAGCAAGTACAGTGATTCTTGCATGGAATTCCATACCACGTTCGAAAGACAGTTTTGGAGCACCATCGCGGCCAACGCCAACATCATTTGTAGCCACTCCCTTGACAGCACCATTGGAGTTATAAATGAGCTCGCTGACAGATATTCCAGGATATGTTTCGACACCAACCTCAGCGGCTTGCTCTGATAAGTATTGAACAACTTGATTGAGGGATGCGATATAATTTTTGCCTTTGTTTTTCAACTGTGGAGGCTCAGGCAAGAAATATGAAGACTTTGATGTTAAATATCTCATCTTGTCCAGGGTTACTTCAGTCACCATCTCTTCAGGTAACGGAATTCCTTCGGCACCTCCGGTAAGAACCTCCAGATCTGGGAATAGTTCACGCCAGGCCTTTGGCTCAAGAACAGCACCACTGACGATATGAGAGCCAAAATCAGCTGCCTTTTCTAAAACAACCACGCGCAAGTCTCCAGAACCATTTTGCGCATCTAGTTGCTTTAATTTGATGGCAGTCGCTAGTCCTGCGGGGCCACCGCCAACGATACATACATCCACATTGTCGGCAGCTCTTTCTTCTGTGAGTATAGCTTGATCTTCTTCGGAGAGCTTGGAAAAGGGGATTTCAGCGCTGCGGAGTAAACTAGTAGAGAACCGACTCTTGATGCTAAGATGAGCCCACTTTCTTGACAACATGGGCAATCTCCGAGCAGAGCCCGCTAGAAAACGAGTCTTTGATATTGTAAACATTAATGGACTATTAAGAGGGAATATCTATGGAGATTTGAGCTGATATACGTATTCAAATATGTGTTAATACTGTGCACTATGGGTTCTGACTCTTACGATTAAGTCCTATGCACTCAGTGCGTCGCATCTCACCAATAGACTGGGAAGTGAAAGTAAGTCATTTGTGTATGCAGGAGAGACTATTTTAAATCAACATTTTAGATCAACCAACCGAATAAAGGGACTTTTTTTTTATTTTTGGTAGAGATTATAATTTTTTAGCTAAACTTGAAAGGTGATCTCACCACATAGAATTCTTCGTTTAAGTGCCAAGATGCAGGTCCTCAATACATTCTTTGCAGCCAATTCGAAATGGCCCAGTAATTGATGGCAAATATTGTGCTACTCATTTCGTGCGATCCAATGGGGAATTCAATAAAATTTTTGGTAGACTTTACATATTCCCAAATTTTCGGGAACTTGTCGTCTATTCCGAAGTTTTTACGATAAGTTAAGCAGAAGAGAGACAAGTGAGTCGTTAAATAAAAAATATGATATCACTCTTCACTAATAGTTCTTTAAAGTTTCACGTTTCAATTTTATAAGGGCAGGCATTCATTTAAAGCAATTCTGAATTTTTGGGCTGCACTTAATGTTTTACAATAATACATGTTTCGAGGCTTGCGATTGCAAAATACCACTAATTCTCCGCGTGCTTAAACAACACAAAAACTTGCAACTAAAAGGTTTCATGATTCAATTATACATATAAAACTCATAATAACTAGAAAATCTGCAAACCGACATATCTCCTAGTAAGTAATGTTGCATATCAATTTTCTCACTCTTTGCAATAATTATAAGTATGGTCTGATCTAAGCTTGCAGGTCTTCACAATAAAAATTAGATATCCCCAAAATATATTTCCTATATAAATAAATTTAAGAAGCCCAAATTGCCAAAGACATATCTCCATTATTCAGCTCGGCTAGTTCTTCAGTCATCTCGACAGCCACCTGCCAATCATCTAAAGAGTCCATCACAACAAAATCACCCTCTTCATCTTTATACTTAAGCTTCGTAATGTGGTCACTACCGCTCACCTCACAATTAGCAACGATATGGTCCCAAACACGACCACGAAGCTCAAGAAATGAAAGCGTAGATGCGACCAACATCATAGCGTCAACCTTGATGTTTTTATAATGTACTTCAATACCAATGGGGATTGCCGGGGGCTCCACAATCTTACCAACTGGCTCGCCATTTCTACCTATTTTCATCATACTATAAGTTGAAGATGAAGAAATGTGACGTTTGAAGGAATCGTGCGAGGATCTATTAGACGTTGGCTCGAAATTACCATGGGAGCCATTCTGGTGGAATTGCCCGTCATATGATGTCTCGGCACCGTAAGATCCTCGCAGATCACGAATACGACGATGAATTTGATTGTTCATTTCAGTAGATTTCAAGTAGCGCAAGCAGTTTTCCCATTGATTCCTAGTCTCTTCCGTTCGATACTTAAGAGTAAAGGAGCCACTCTCTTTGCGACCGGACCAAGAAATTACTAGGGTGTAGCCAAGCAAGTTTCCAGATGCAATATTATAAATCTCCGATATATAAACTCTACCCTTAAGCTCTAAAATGGAAAGGTCTTTTCCACCATTAAGAGACTCAATGAGATTTGCAGTAGACCCAGACACGTTTGAATGAGACTTCTTTCTACTCGAGAATATATCACGTTTAGTCTTCTCCTTGTGTTTAGAATCGACAGGCGGAGTTTCTACGAAGAAGAATATAATACGCTCGAAAAGATAAGCCACGTACTCCTTGACATTTTCTCCATCTTTAATTGAAACAACACTATGATATAGGAGCTCACCTTGCTCTTTCAAGTTAAATCCGCGCCAGTTTTTTACTCTTTCCGTTAGGTTCTGAAGGAAGCCAACATTTTCAGCTCTTCTTTGGGCCTCGTTCACTTGATTAGCAACTTCTTTCATAGCTGCGTTTGCCATTAAAAGTTCATTATAGTATGTTGCATCTGACGAGTCTGTGTATGTTTTTATAAGCTCTTTTAACAAAAGTGGATATTTGCAAAGTCTTTGGATGGGTTTGATGATAAACGATTGTAATTCAAAACCTGGATCGATCAATGACGAGGCCTTCTTCAAATTTGCGCTCTCACGATTGATGAGATCTATCGCATTAATTTGACCTATCGTCCAAGGCTCGTATGCAGCAAAAGGACCATTTGAAGCATGTACGAAAATTGATCCAATTCGTTGATATTTGGTAGGGACATTGATATTACATTCAAGTCCGGCCAAAAGTCTTCTATGAAAGTCCACAATATCGCTCAAGTTAGGAAACAATATGTGCAATTGTTCAGATGACAAAGCATCGGCATTTCGTAGTTCGTTTCTATAGTCTAAGAGAAGCTCTAGATCAGAAATGTACTTGCGCTCTGTCTGTATGAGCTCATTAAAAACTTTGGAACGCTCGTCTGTAATCTTAATCTCGGCATACTGAGCTGTGAGCTCCTCAGTTTCCTTATCGTAGGGAGCTAATTTGAACTGGTCTAATAGCAATGAAATAACCAGAACTATTCGAAGAAGATCATGGGTGTTGTCTGAAAATACGTTTGAAATCGTAAACATGGCCTCATCCTCTACTAGAAGGTTCGTTTTCACGGCAACAACAAAATCATACACAGCCTTCTTGCACATGCGCAAATCATCACCATCTTGGGTGGCTATAGGTGCTTCAGGTCGAATATGATTGAAAAGAATACATAAAGGAGTACCTCTTTGAAAAAGCTTCCATAGTTGTGTAGCTGGATCAACGCTCAAGTTGGCGGGAAGAACACCAGCGGTGAATGTGAATGTATTTGCAGACATAGCATTTGCAGTTGTATGGGATCCCGAGGAATGATCCAGATAAATAGAGAATCCCAGTGATCCTACTGATGTCCTAAAAGTTCCATTGGCGCCATCTGTTTGTTGTAGCAGCTGTGATAAGGCCAAGGCTTGTTGTTCGGCACACTTCTCTGCAGCAGCATGAGCGGCTGTTATGTAAGGACGTAAATCGACGATGGATGAAAGACGATGCAAAAGCACTTTGCACTTATAGTACATGTGGTCCTCAGCCAGCGACATCTTGTTCATGGAGAGGTTCATCACAATCGGGCCAGAGGCCACGCGAGAGACATTGGTAGATGAGGAACTAAGAGACTGCTGCGACACAGATGAAAATGAGCGAAACGCTTGATTATTAGCGGGGTCCATATTGATTCGAATATAAAGACCTTGATCAATGAGAGTGTAATCTTATAGCTGTGGATTTCGATCTGTTCGCTCACTTCATTGGGGACTTACCTAGAAAGGGAGGAAATGGAAGTCACGTGAACGGTTGATTGGGGAATAGAATCGTATAACGTGACTAACTGTGCTAATTCTGACTTCTTGAATATAATGATAAGTTTTCTTTCAATTAAAATAGAATGCCGATGATCTCCTTATAAAATTATGAAAGTGGTCGCGTCGCATGTTGAGTACTCGTAGACGTGAATGATATATCGGGCCTGGGGATAGATGAGTCCTTATCCGCAGGCTTAGCGGACCTAACAAATTGACAACCTCTTGTAATGACTCCCGAATGTTGATTTTGGCAATTATAGATTTGCAAAAAGTAAAAGTGAAATCTTTTAATGAAGGTTTATTTAAATAAATACCCTGCTCTATCAACATTGAATAGTACAGTAAGTTGGGTGTGAATGCGTGGCCTGTTAAAGCCGCTAGCTCATATGGAGGAGTGAAGGAGTTTGAAGAAATTAGACGTGGCAGCCGTTGAATCTTAATTAGGAGGAAGGCCATTCGATTCTGATAGAGGCTGCCAGCTCTTCAGCAAGGTAAACGGCAACAAGCATGTTAAATTCAAAACATTTGTATCCTTCAAAATTAAAATTATTTTCTTTTTTTTCTGTTCTGTTAGTGAACTACATTTTCTTGTAAGAAAGGAGTACGCACGGCGCATGCGAAATTCTAAAGGTGCGTCAGAATATGTAGTGTGAAGGAAATTTCACTTAAAGATAGGCCTGAATTAAACCGAGTTTCGCTTTGAATTGAAGCGGTGATTTCATTTATTCTTACTTTGGACGTATCTTGAAAGCAAGATGGAGTACTTGAGATTTCAGATCAATCTTCGGGGGCTTTTCATGTTCTTAACAAGAAAAAGGGTTGCTTTCAAACTTCAAAAAATACAAGTACACAGGTTACGAAAGCAGTAAAATCTTCACGAAATAAAATTGCAAAAGTGAAGAAAAAGTGTCAATCGAAGTTTATGGGCACCGTCTTATTGCGTTCATAGTATCCACCCACTCAAAATTGATACAAACCACTACGTGAATCTATTTTCGTTTCTTAGCAGCAACAGGTAATCATTTGCTTGACTTACATTTGAGTCAGCACAAAGATAACTGTACAGTTCACCTGTTGAAGTGCTGGGCCTATAGCAAATGAATACTCGTCCTTGCCATTGAAAAAGTTTATTCTTTACGAGTGCGAAATCTTTAAGATTTAATTTACATTCTAGATTCGGAATGGCGACCCAATCATTGTATAATGCTGCTGATTCTATCAAGCGTTATCACTTAAAGAAACTGAAAAGTGAGAAGGCTTCGTTGCCCCATCGCTCAATTATAATTTCGTGCGGAAATAATACAATGAATAGCTTGGAAACCAAGAATTAAACAAGCTATCTCCATTTGTCTGGAATTAAGACATTGTTGGCTCATAATCTTGGCTAGAACTAGTGATGAATTTGCGCCTCATAAATGCTCAAACACTTTGCTCATACGGGGAAACCTTCGATGTCAAAACAAATAGCATCAGTATCGCGAATATTATTATCGAGCTTCTTTTTTTAGCTACTCATGTACCAAGATGAAAATGCATCTCATGTATTAGGTGGACTACAAGAAATGCCGCAACAACGCATTTACGCATTTACTGATACCAAGAGTGCCTGCAGCCGTGCTTTCACTTTGAGCCGCCATATCTATGACTCGGTAAGAAATAGGTTAAAAAAGACTACATTCAGAACATTAACTAGCATGTTGTGAACCTTGCACACCATTCCAGGAACGAGAGTTTGTGTTAGATAAGCAAATGTTTCATTGACGATGAAAGTTCTGGCTCTGCGGTCCTGACCACAGTCGCGCGGTTTGGCCCGCCAACTCCTTGTCTACAGGCGGCGCTACAACACATCACTGCCTGAAATATCTAGTTATTCCAATAAATAGAAGCTTTTTGGATTTAGAGTTCCAAGCCAACACTAAGTCAATCTAAATCTTATAATTTGAATTTGATCCCACTAAAAGTGTATCCGCCAACTGTGTTTCAGAATGTAATACTAAAACAACTCATCAACAACCCTTGATACCTGCATACAGTTGCTGACTACACCTCGGAGAATTGCTACTACCATGGTAAAAATAGATTGCAAGGGGTAGGTCGTGTCCAACCATAGTGGATGATCTGCGGCATTTATTATCAAAAGATCTTTGGAAGACTTTGAAAATGGTTGCAAAGTTTCGACATATTTGAGCCCCTGCTGAACCTAAATTTAGAGATATGTGTTTACATTCGTAAGATTAAATTAGAGTTTAAAAACATTGCACTCATAATGCATCGCGATCCTGTAGAAAGCTGTTCCTGGTGTACATAAAAGGGAAAGTCGTGCATACGGCACGCTAATAATTACCTTCGCAGGCGTTGTCTGCAGGTAAATCCTTGAAACTAAGCAGTTATTCCGGCATCCGTGCTCTTGGTTTTGGTGCGTTTAGTCAAATTTCTACGTTTCCACTCAGTCTCGAATCTTTGCTTCATCAACGAGTCCACTTTCGCGCTCCATCTACTTGCATTCTTTGTCGTCAAATAACATCGTCAAAGTTCTTTCTTTCAATTCCTATCTTTGACTCTACACTAGAGCCCTCACCTTTCCTCAAACCGTTTTGCAACCTCTTCACTCCTTGTGTGAATTCTTCGGTACCTGAAAGTTTAGCATAACGAGAAAATCACTTCCTCAGAAGTGACGAATAAACTCAAAACTCTACTAAAAGAAATCCGCTACTCACCATGGAGCGCGATTTAACATACAACTCTGGCATTGGTTCCTCAAGGGACTATCTCAATAACCCTGAATCTCAGGATCCTTTCCGTTCAGTCAATGATCCTGAGTCAGGAACACAGAGTGATTCAAACTCGTCATCTCCAGAAAACAGAAGCGCGAACCGCTTTATTCTGAATTATTCCCCTGATCTTGGATATCCACATAACACTTCTGCTCATCTCTTGCTGAGAACAGCTTCACAAGAAGACTTTCAACAAGACTACAGCTTGAACAAAGGCAGAAACCAAGTTGAAACGATACAAGTGGCTTCTGAATTTGATCGTTATCCTTCTATCGGAGGTTCTCGTGTGGTTTCCTCAAGTTCTTTGAGCACTCATTTTCTCAACGCGACTCAGCCTCAACCGCAAAGAACTGACTCTACCTCTCTGAGCCATGACGAGCTGTCTGAAAAGTCTTCTAGCCCTTTTGTCAATCCAGTAGACTTTTCTCCCTTTGGAGGATACCCCGCATCGTCATTTCCTTTGCACATCGATGAGAAGGAGGAGGATGACTATTTGCATAATCCAGACCCAGTGGCTGACGCTGAATATGATAAAAACCGATTCTATTACGACTTGAAGTCTATGGACAAACGTTCCGCTTTAGGCCTTGTTGGCATAGTTTGTTTCTTCCTCATCGCAGTTGTCGTTTTCATCCTTTTGCCATTGGTGACCTACTCTGGTGTCGCCGATCATGTCAAGCCTCAATCCTATGAGATCCTTACACAATATCAATATCCTATTTCTGCTGCAATTCGTACCTCCTTGATTGATCCTGACACGCCACCAACGGCTTACAACAAGAAGTCACACAGCGGAGATCAATGGGTTTTGACATTTTCAGATGAGTTTAACGCCGAAGGGAGAACTTTCTACGATGGTGACGATCAATTCTTCCAAGCTGTCGACCTTCATTACGATGCTACAAAGGATTTGGAATGGTACGACCCTGACGCTGTAACTACCAAAAACGGTACTTTAACGATCAGAATGGATGCTTTTAAAAACCACGACTTATTCTACCGTTCAGGAATGGTACAATCATGGAACAAACTTTGTTTCTCTCAAGGTTTGATTGAAGTTTCTGCTAAACTTCCAAACTATGGTAACGTGTCTGGCTTGTGGCCTGGTCTTTGGACATTGGGTAACTTGGCTCGCCCTGGTTATTTAGCCACCTCCGATGGTGTTTGGCCATATTCTTACGATACTTGTGACGCGGGCATCACAGCAAACCAGTCATCCCCAGACGGAATTTCCTACTTGCCTGGTCAAAGATTAAATGTATGTACCTGTAAAGGTGAAGACCATCCTAATGCAGGCACTGGTCGTGGAGCTCCAGAAATTGATATTTTAGAAGGTGCTGTTGATACTCATGTAAGAGTTGGTGTCGCATCTCAATCCGTGCAAATTGCGCCAATGGATATTTGGTATATGCCAGACTACAACTTTATTGAAGTCTATAACCAAGAAGTAACTACAATGAACACTTATGCGGGAGGACCATTCCAACAGGCTGTTTCTGCCGTCACAACTCTCAATACAACTTGGTACGAAGTGGGTGATGATGCTGGAAATTACCAACTGTATGGGTTCGAGTATTTACACGACAACAACAAGGGTCATATTACATGGTATGTCGGCAACGATGCTACATTCACCGTTCAATCATATGCCATGAGTCCTAATGGTAATGTTGGTTTCCGTCGTATTTCTAAGGAACCAATGTCGCTTGTCATGAACTTGGGTGTCTCGAACAACTGGGCTTTCATTGATTGGCCATCTATCCAATTTCCAGCCCTCATGCAAGTGGACTATGTAAGAATCTACCAACCCCCTAACTCCATCAGTATGACCTGTGATCCAGCGGACCATCCAACAAGCAACTACATCAACTCTCATCAAAACGCGTACTACAACGTAAATACCACTTCATGGGCCAAGGCCGGATACAAGACGCCTCGCAACAAGCTCGTCAATGGATGTTAAGCTTTTGTCGAGACATTACGTGCATAGTCTCTTCTTCATAAAGGAATCCACAGAGGTTCGCCTTTTACATTACTCTAGGAGACACGAACACCCGAACAGAAGACTTATAGGTCTATGCAAGACCGTGGAGCAAAGGAAAAGTTCTTTCACATTTCCATAAACATAAGTTTCTTTACATTTTGACAAAAATTAAGGCACTGCACATGATGAAAAGGAGCAAGCTTAAATTCTTGATCTGACTCCTAAGTTGAATTTTGGTAGCTCTCAGAACTCAAAATCACAATTATTCGCGGAGAATAACATTTTTGAAGAAAAGAATTATTGACAGATCAATTTAATTATTTTACAATAAGAGCAATCTCGCGTGTTTATTTGTGTTCAATAAACCTTACCATTGTGTGAGGAGCTGCGGCGCGGGGTCGTGTGCAGGGTGGTGCGAGACCTGAAGGTCCAGAGCGTGTTCATTTTGAGATTGAAGATGAGCCTTTCTGTGAGAATTGATCTTTGAAAGTTGCATGAAACTAGAGCTTTAAATTTAAAATCGAAGAAAAAAAAACAGAGTACAGTTTCAAGCTTAAGAACCCCTGTATGTGACCAAGAATGGTATTCTTTGACACTTCTGTTACGAGTTGCATCCTTCATAAGGTCCATACATGCAGTACAGACTTCTCTTGGTAACATTGACAGTATAGAGAACCGCCAAACCTTCGATATTTTTACATCTCTCGCCTATCTAAGGAGTATCTTTCAAGTTCCCAAGCATATTGAGTGGCATATTTCCGAACGCTCCGTCAAGCTACAACACCTGTCAAACGTCAACGACCCCACATTCGCGAACTTCTCCATTTGGTGTCAGCCGGTCCCTTTCACCCTCACCTGGACCTTTTTATAGAGAGATATAGAAACAGAAACACACAAATTTGCCAAAAATGGCTCAACGTAACTTGACTCTGAATAATCCAGCGTCGCGTTCTAATCACGATGATCCTTTCGAAGACTCTCAACTAGTTGGCTCAAACGAATACAACTCTCGTGCTCAGCCTTTCACTCGTAGCTCTTCTTCTTCGAACGACCAAAATTCATATAATGGCTTGTATACCTCTCAACCTAATCATCCTTCCTCTTTTGAAGATGGTGTTCAGGATGTGTTGATGGAGGGCCCTAAACTGAACAAACGGCTTTCACCCACAGGGTTGATAGCTCCTCAGACATTGGACAGATACCCACTTTTGCCTTCTTCTAGAGAAGTTTCATCTCTGTCGCTTGCCTCTCAATTCCAAAATGGATACGCGAAATATCCTGGTGGCTATAGGCGTGTTTCTCCTAACGGGTCACTGGTGTCAAGCTCACCAGCGTTGAACGACCCATTTTCGCAGGCAGTAGACGTTTCTCCCTTCGGAGGCTATCCAGCTTCATCATTCCCTCTTCATATTGATGAAAAGGAAGATGATGATTACTTACATAACCCTGACCCTATTGCAGACGCAGAATACGACAAGAATCGATTTGCACATGACCTCAAACACATGGATAAAAGATCTGCATGGGGTTTATTTGGAATCGTTCTTTTGTTTATTGCTGCAGGCGTTGTTTTCATTTTGTTGCCTGTTTTGACCTACTCTGGTGTCACAAACCACTACACCCCTTTGTCGTATGAAATACTCACTCAGTATCAATACCCACTATCTTCATCGATTCGCACTTCTTTGGTAGATCCGGATACTCCACAATCTGCGTATACTAAGAAGACAAGAACAGGACAAGATTGGGTTTTGACATTTTCTGACGAATTCAATGCTGAGGGAAGAACATTTTACGCAGGCGACGATCAATTCTTTGAAGCTGTTGACCTCAACTATTATGCTACAAAGGATTTAGAATGGTATGATCCTGATGCCGCCACAACGAAGAATGGGTCTCTCGTCATTACCTTGGACGCCTATAAAAACCACAATTTGTTTTACAGATCTGCTATGGTTCAATCATGGAACAAAGTTTGTTTTACTCAGGGAATGATTGTTACTTCTGCCAATCTTCCTGGTTACGGTAATGTGTCCGGCTTGTGGCCTGGTCTTTGGACATTGGGCAACTTGGCTCGTCCTGGATACTTGGCCACATCAGAAGGTGTTTGGCCCTATACTTATGACAGCTGTGATGCTGGAATTACCGCCAATCAGTCGTCTCCAGATGGAATCTCTTACTTACCTGGGCAAAAGTTGAACGCTTGCACTTGTCCCGGTGAAGATCACCCTAACAGAGGCACAGGCCGTGGGGCGCCAGAAATTGATATTGTTGAAGGTGCTACAGATACTCATTTGTTTTTGGGAGTCGTTTCTCAATCTTACCAAATGGCCCCTATGGATATATGGTATATGCCAGACTACAACTTCTTGGAGGTGTATAATTTTGGAGTTTCCACAATGAATACCTACGCTGGAGGTCCCGTGCAACAAGCTTTATCCTGTGTTACTACATTAAATGTTACATGGTATGAACTGGGTGACAACGCCAACAAGTTTCAAGAATATGGTTTCGAGTACTTAAACAACAATGACAAGGGCTACATTACTTGGTATGTGGGTCAGGATCCTACCTTTACAGTGTATTCCTATGCGCTAGGGCCCAATGGAAATATTGGTTTTAGAAGAATCTCAAAGGAGCCAATGTCAATCGTCATGAACCTTGGTCTTTCCAATAATTGGGCGTACATTGATTGGGCGTCTCTTAATTTTCCTTTGCATATGAGAGTGGACTACGTGCGCGTTTATCAGCCACCCGATGCTATCAGTATGACTTGTGATCCATTTGACCATCCAACAACCAATTACATTAACTCTCACATAGCTGCTTATATGAATGTGAACCACACGTCTTGGAAAATGGCAGGGTTTAAATACCCAAGAAACAAAATTCTGAATGGTTGTTAACCATAAAAAGAAATGGAGAATTCTGGCTTTTTGTATTAGTAAATAAATGAATTTCAATTCGTACTCAAGCCATGTAGTGGGCCGATAATTTTTACCACAGCATCATTTAGCAAAGATAAGATTAATATGCAAATGATTTTTTATATATACAGGAGAAATAAGGATAAGTTCACTATTTCACTTTTGAGAAAACGACAGATGAATTGACTCCTCCAAAACCAAAGGAGTTACATAAAGCGTGATCAAGAGTCTTTTCAATACTTTGGTTTGGGACATAATTGAATTTAGAAAAAGAGCTCTTGTCATCATCTCTATGGCCGCCAATGTTTTCTAAATTTAATGTGGGAGGAATTAATCCAGTTTCTAAAGCCTTCAAAGTGAACGCCGCCTCAACAGCACCAGCTGCACCTAACAAATGGCCAGTGGAGGATTTAGTTGACGAGACGGCTAAATCTGAGTTTTCGTGGAAAATTCGAAGCATTGCATTATTCTCTGCCCGATCTCCGATGATAGTTGAAGTCGCATGAGCGTTCACGTAGCCAATATCTTTAGCCGCAATACCAGATCTGTCGAGTGCCATTTTCATTGCTCTATATGCACCATCTCCCGAAGCTTCAGGCGCAGTTATGTGATATGCATCTCCACATAAGCCATAGCCAGTGACTTCACCGTAAAAGCGAGAAACACCTCTCGAGCGAGCATGCTCCAATTTCTCCAAAACGAGGATTCCACAACCCTCTCCAAGTACAAACCCACTCCTCTTGCCGTCGAAAGGCCTTGATGCACTTTGTGGACTGTCCTCAAACTCTGTTACCACAGATCTAGCTCTTGCAAAGCCAGCCAATGCTAGAGGATGTAACGACGCTTCCGTGCCACCACAGATCATCACGTCGGCATAATCATTTTTGATAAAATTGTAGGCGTCTCCGATAGCATTGAGCCCCGTGGCGCATGCAGTGGAAACCGAATGTAGGGGGCCCTTCAAATTGAATTTAATTGAGATATTACCTGCAGCCATGTTATTGAGTAGTTTAGGAATGAACAATGGTTGTACTTTTTTGTAGCCATTTGAATTGAACGCAACAGAGTTATCGTAAATATCTGGAAAAGACCCAATGCCTGATCCAACAGCCACACCGACTCTTGTTGTGTCTTGTAAATTGTCTAACTTTGAGTCTTGAATCGCTTCAGCGGTTGCTGCAAGTCCATATTGAGCAAATAAGGCAAGTCGTCTTGCTTCTCCTGCTTCTAAATGTTCCAACACATCCCAACCTCCTTTTTCTTTCGATCCCTGAGGAACTTTACCGACCACCTTACTTGGGACATTCCTCCAGTTCAGCAGATCAACATCCTCAAACAGAGATGTCGATACTAGACCCGATTTTCCGGCAATTAGATTTTTCCATGTATGGCGTAGCCCAACACCAAGAGGTGTTATAAGACCAATACCGGTGACTACCACTCTTGTCATTCAGGTTGATCAATGATTAGAATGTGGGGTCAGCGTCTAAGATTGTAAATGTTGGTGAAACACTCAAGCACTAATTTTTTTTAAAGGTATCACTAAGTAGAAAAAACAAAATCATGAGATCACGTCCCGAATAATTTCAAATTATTTCATGCATAATTCACTACGAAGTCAGATCAATTTCTGGAATGGACCGAAGGGTATGGAAATCGGAAAGGTATTTTTCAAAACTCTCATTGAAGTTTTTATTAGTTTCATTTGAAAATATGCATTGGCGATTGTCCTGCGTTTTTGATCCCGCTGAGTTAATTAAGTTGACTTACGGGTTCCCAAACGACTAGAACAATACAGAAGAACTTAATATTCGAATTTCATTTAACCAAATTAAAAATGACAATCACAATTCAGTGGATTTTAAACTATACTTTGAGGGCTCTTTCAATCCGGATCAAACCTTGTCCTCTACCGTAAGGATCACCAAAGACACATCTAAACTGCAAACAACGAAGGATTTAAACCATTAAGAAAAGCTTCAAAAAAATAAAAAAAAAGAAAAATACCGAAGTTTTTTTAAAGATCGTTCTACATTTGAGAACCTGAGCATCGAACCTCTTCGTTTGTCACCTTTTCATACATTCGCTTGAAAAATCCCCAGTCTCAAGTGCACAACTCAGAACTTCTCTCGACACCAACAACATGTTCTCCACGGCTCGTTCGGATACCCTCTTCCTTGGAGGAGAAAAAGTTTCTGGAGATGATATTCGTAACCAGAATGTTATGGCAGCACTCTCCGTTGCTAATGTTGTCAAGTCTTCCTTGGGCCCTGTGGGTCTCGACAAGATGCTAGTAGATGACATTGGAGATGTGACAGTCACTAACGATGGTGCCACAATATTATCCTTGCTAGACGTTCAACATCCAGCTGGTAAAATTTTGGTTGAATTGGCCCAGCAACAAGACAGAGAGGTTGGTGATGGTACCACGTCCGTGGTCATCATTGCCAGTGAATTGTTAAAGAGAGCCAACGAATTGGTTAAAAACAAGATCCACCCAACTACGATAATTACAGGATACAGACTTGCTTTAAAAGAAGCTGTTCGTTATATTAATGAGGTTCTTTCGCAAAGTGTCACTGAGTTGGGTAAAGAAACTATGGTGAACATTGCCAAGACATCTATGCTGTCAAAGATTATTGGATCGGACTCTGAGTTCTTTGCTAAGATGGTTGTTGATGCCATGTTGGCTGTCAAAACCGTAAACCCAAAGGGTGAAGTCAAATATCCTGTCAAGGCAGTAAACATATTAAAAGCTCATGGTAAATCTTCCCTCGAGTCCATGTTGGTGAACGGTTATGCTTTGAACTGTACCGTTGCTTCCCAAGCTATGGTTAAGACCGTTAAAAATGCCCGTATTGCTTGTTTGGATATGAACTTGCAAAAGGCACGTATGGCAATGGGTGTTCAAATTAACATCGATGATCCAGACCAGTTGGAAGAAATAAGAAAGAGAGAATATGGCATTATCATTGAAAGAATCCGTAAGATCATCAATGCTGGTGCTAACGTCATCTTTACCACCAAGGGTATTGATGATTTGTGTTTGAAAGAGTTTGTCGAGGTCGGCGCCATGGCTGTCAGAAGATGCAAAAAGGAAGATTTGCGTCGTATCGCACGTGCAACTGGTGCCACTCTTGTAGGTACATTGGCAAACTTGGAAGGTGAGGAAACTTTCGAAGCTTCGTGTTTGGGTCAAGCAGAGGAAGTTGTTCAAACAAAGATAAGTGACGATGAGTGTATTTTAGTCAAGGGAACTAAACAACACAGCTCATCTTCTATCATTTTACGAGGTCCTAACGATTACTCCTTAGACGAAATGGAGAGATCAATTCATGACTCTTTGAGTGTAGTCAAGCGTACCTTAGAGAGTGGTAACGTCGTTCCAGGTGGTGGTGCTGTCGAGACAGCTCTTAATATTTATTTGGAGAGATTTGCAACAACCGTTGGGTCTAGAGAGCAAATGGCTATCGCCGAGTTTGCAAACGCCTTACTTATCATCCCCAAAACGTTGGCTATCAATGCTGCTAAAGACTCTTCCGAATTAATTGCCAAATTGAGATCATATCACGCAGCCTCTCAAACCGCTATGAAGGACGACTTGAAGAGAAAGAAGTATAAGAATTACGGATTCGATTTGATAAACGGTAAGGTTGTTAACGAAATCACAAGTGGTGTTTTAGAGCCTACAGTTTCGAAGATTAAATCATTGAAGTCTGCTTTGGAAGCTTGTATTTCTATTTTGAGAATTGATACTATGATCACTGTTGCCCCTGAGCCGGAGAAGGAACAACATGATCACTAAGGAGTTAGGTTGTGAATAGAGTCTTAATGGGATATAATAGTTTATAAATGAGGTTCGTAATGATCCTACAAAATGTTAGCATATTATCAGAACTGAATGTCAAATTACATGGCCAAGGGCCGCTATATTAATGAAGATTGGCCCGTTAAAGCCTGTGACTAGATGCAAATGAAGGGTATCTATAAATTGTCTAGTTAGCCGTTAAGCGTGTAGCATGCCCCAATCGCAGAAGATCAGAGACAGTCTTCAGTAGATTGCTTGATTCATAAGCGTTTATGGATAATGAAGACTTCTCGCGTAGAGGCGTTCTTGGGACATCCACCAAGTTATATTGTGAAGAAGGCGAGCTTCTTAATGAGTTAGAAGAAGAGAATATAGAAGATTTTGTTGAAGAAAGGGAGTTGTTCGACTGGAAATTCGACATGCGATAATACTCGTTCTTTTTGCGGATCTCCACTTCTTGTTTCTTGCGAAGATCATTCTTGATTTTGATAAGAAAAGGGTGCAAGACAGCAACAAGCTCATTTTTAGACACATTGAGATTCCAACGCAATAAAGATATAAGTTCGCGTTCTGCCAGGTTAATCTCAGTGTTACTTAAAAGTCCGTCTGTGTATTTGGTCCAGTGTCTGTTCAAGGGACTTGAATCGTTAAGAGTCTTTGCACTGATGATGAGAGAAGCCAAAAAGATACGATGACGGGTAGTTCCCATGCCAACTGCGTTTCCAGGCAAAATGCCCCTCAATCTGTTGAGGTAAACCAAGGTGGTCATGAGTGTTGGGGTTTGAACGTTAGAGTGTTCAACTAAGCGGCAAATGAATTTTCTCAATGAAACTTGCTTGGTTGTATTGTTAGAATCATTACTTGAAGGCTTGATTTGAATCACAGCGTTTGTGGTTGCAACAAGAACGTCAACCATGTCATTGGAGACGTATTGTCTGGAAAAAACTTTCAAAGCCTCAGAATCAGACATTCTTAAGTCAAGCGCCAGGATGTGGAATGATGTAGATAGATGTATTAAATAAACAAAGGGCTGAAAAAAAGTCCCTTGTGGTGTGATGGAGTGTAGAATCAGCCAGCTTCTTCAGGCCTCCTTAGTGAAAAAAAAATGAAGTAGAATGCAAGTGTCAAAGGTATAATGCGTTCAGTAACGTTGAAAGGTACTGGAGCCTTGAGTGAAGTATGATGGGGAAATTGGACTAATGAAAACACACAAAGGGTGAGAAATTCTCTTGTGGAACATGGCGTCTTTTTATGGCCACTAGCTCCTCAGAACGCGTTTCCAGGTGCGTCAAAAATTAGTACATGCACCTGCATGCACTCTGCCATTTAGATTGTCAAAGCTGCAAGTGCGCGACTGACGATCTAAAACTTAACAACGGCCAAATGGACGTGTTATTCGATGAAATTAGGGTCGGTAAAAACGGAGGAAAAGAAGAAGAAGAAGATTTGTTTACAGATTTAAATTTTGTTGTGTTTATTTTTAGATGAAAACTCGTAAGTTATGGTATTTAAGTAAAGTTCCCTCAATTATGACTTGAGTCCTGCATACAGTGGCAACAATGGCTAAAGTTCCCAAAGCCGTTGCCCACGCTACCATCCACGCGCGGTATTATAAGGGCCCAAAACAAACAACACTCCTGTCGTATTTCAACATACCGCGCTTCTGTGCAGGTGAAACCCTTCAAAAACGGTCCATGTCTGGCAGTATACCCTTTGAAACTATGTTTATAGTCACGCTTTTGTGGGTATTTGATTATGTAGTGTGAGGCATTTCGGTACCCCCTTGACGACTGAGTGGTATCAGGCGGACCCTTGCGTGCTGGGGCGCTGACATTGATGTGTGTATATACAAAATTGACGTATGCTAATGGGCTTTTCTCTTAGGAAGATGAGCAGAAACCACAGAGATTTCTTACAATAACTTCCCGTATCATTTCAAGTGAGATTCTCTATGCGTACCGCGCAGGATCAGCGAGTTACGACTGGCTCCCTCGCACAATTGACATTAGAGTTGATAGTTTAAACGCCTCGACCATCGCGCCTAAGAGATAAAAGAATTAGACATTCCAGAGGTGCGCCCAGCTTTTATTTTGGAGCTCAGACCAAAAAACTATTCTGCAGTGTCCTTTTTATAAACTTCAGACCCTCTGTTATAGTGTTTCGTGTGTCTCGGCAAAACGCGGTCTAATTGGGCTCACCATTCAGTAAGTGTTCATGCAATTAGGTCCAGGTGTAGGTACCATTGTTAGTATATCAAAGTTGTCGATCATTATGTAGACACGGCAAAAATTACATTGTATTCAAATTAACGCATTTCATTTTAGTTGATAGTAAAGCCCGAAAACAATTCTTTTTATTAACTTTCAAATTTATTTTCCCTCCGAAATTTTACGTCCCTCTGTCTCAATTAGCAAGAGTGTCTGGGTAATAGAAGAAGGCTAGCGCAACAATGAGATAAGTACTCAAAAGCATGGCACCTTCCAACCAATTGGACTCACCATCAAGAATAACTAGATTGGTGATGAAAACAGAAACAAGCATAATTGCGGTTTCAAATGTAGAGAAGTATAACGACATTGGCACGTCAATGATCCATCCAATAATAACCATGAATGGTGTGACGAAAAGGGCGATCTGAAGAGAAGATCCAACGGCGACTCCAATGGCTAAGTCCATTTTGTCTTTCATAGCAACAATGATCGCAGTAGCATGTTCTGCGGCGTTACCCACGATAGGGATGACAATTAAACCAATAAACGTCTTAGATAAACCTGACAGTTCAACAATATCATCAATGGCGCCAACCAAATAGTCTGCACAAAAAGAAACCAAAACAGTGGCAGAAATAAGCACTGTCAATGCACCCCAGACTGAAAGGGTCTCTGATTCAGATTTATGATGGCCATCGCTGGGAAGAGACGTGGTAATAATACCATCGTCCTCGTGAGATTGTTCCTCAAATAGCGCTTTATGAGTTTTAAGTTGAAAAACCAAGTAAAGAATGTAAAGTGAGAGCAAGACAATAGCAACGCCCCTAGAAAAGCTCAAAATCTTGAAGTCGGAGTCCACATCTGGATCTGGAAATTCAATATTCTTGTTAGAGTTTGGCATAGAGGCATGGAAGGCAGCCGGGATCAAAAGACCAGCGGTAGCCAAGGCCATAAGGGAAGACATTGTTTGCGCCACTGTCTGATTGAATGTTTGCTGTACTCTTGTGATGCCACCAGCGATAAAACAGCAGCCCAACACCAAGAGCAAGTTGGAAAGGATCAGACCCAACATAGATGCTTGAACAATACGAATTTGTTTATCTTTCAAAGCAATGATCGAAACAATAAGTTCAACAGCGTTACCAAAGGTTGCATTCAACAACCCTCCGACAGTTTGGCCGGTATGTTCAGCTAATTCCTCAGTAGCAAAAGCAAGAATCAGCGCCAAGGGCACAATTGCGAAGAAATTAATCCAAAAGACAGCATTCGAGCTCCAACCAAGTATACCAGCCAAAAGACCCAATGGAACGAAGAAGAGGAGATAGTTAACTGGTGATGATTTCAAAGTCAACATGGTTCCGCTAACAACGGACTGGGAAAACAGCTTTGCGCTCCCATGTTGTAAAAGCGGAGCTCTTTCAGTCATGGCTTGAGTATATCGATTTTCTTTCGAAAAAGCTTGCAAAACAAATCGTGCAGGCTCAACGAAGGGTTACTTGAGTGATGTCTTGAACTTCCTTCTTTGAATTGAAACGCATTCAGCGATTGAGGACGGCAGATAGAGATGCGGCTAAGCCACTTCCATTTATGTCTGTGGAGTAAGCAAACAAACATGAGCAAAATTAAATTTTTTATATTAATTACAAGTGAATCGTATTGAAAGCGTAATTTTAGGTTTACACGAGCCATTTTTTTATGAAGTTGCCTAAATTGGATTGTAAGTACTGATTCTCATTGCGCTTGCTAGCTAATTAATCTCTACACCGCACTGAAATTGATAGAACCTTCTCTTTCGAAAGCGGGGTGACCAAGTTTGGATCATTTCTTTTTTTTTTAAATTTTCTTGTTGATGAGCTACAAATTAATGGAGTTTTGTATGATGTGTCAATGTTGATGTAAGTGCCGAAGCTAATAAAAATAAAGATTCATGAATTTTTTTACCACACTCTACAATGTGGCTCTATAAAGTTTCCAGAAGGGTATGCTCACATAACCAACTCATTCCACAAATATGGCGTGAAGACTATAACAGCTGTGATAAAGGTATCAAGGGCTTCATAAAGAGCAATTGGGAATCCCAAAACACCACGCTTTACGAAGTTCACGTAGATGGCGTAAAAAGCCACTGAGAAAAAGTGGTTAAAAAGCATCATAGGGAATGGCATCATACCAGACAATAAACCCATTGGGCCGTCAGTGCAGTCCCCGCCGAGTTGGAAGTACTTGAAACAGCCAACTTGCAAGATCTTAAGCGCATTTGTATCAGCAGCGAACAATGAGTACAATGCAATAGATAAAGTGTTTATAACGGCATCCAAGTTTTTTCTCTTTCTGTGGAACACAGCAAGTTTCTTTTGAACTTCTTTCCAATCACTCAAGTCAACATCATTGAGAAGTTTAGCAAGAAGTGCAGCATCGTTTAAACCTACAGTCATACCTCCACCTGTAAGAGGATGTCTCATATTGAGAGAGTCTCCCAACATTATGAATCCCTTGTTCTTTCTACCTTGTTTGGCTGCACTCAAGTATTGATTGGGCATGGCGCGGAACTTTTTACTAGCGATGGCTTCCTTGAAACTAGGATGAAGCTCTTCAGGTAAGTTAGGTAAAACTTCATTGGTCAAGTAATCAAAGAATTCATTACCAGACAGCGATGGAGGTCTTGTTGCTCTGTAAGCACACAACATTCTTGTCTCATCATCAGAGACTTGGTATACCAAAACGGGAGCGTGGTCACCCAAAATGACATTTCCACGATGCTCAGCAGGAAGCTTAGCATTCTTTAAAGCCAAGGCCACAAAATATGAACCAATCAGAGGAATATAGTTCTCAGCATGCTCTTTTCTGAATTTAGACCAAATACCATCACATGCAAATGTAACACTTGCTGAGTATTTTGTGATGCCGTCGGCAGTCTTGACACTTACACCCGTAACGTGGTCAGGGTCCAAGGGGTCTCTGGTGACAGAAGTCACATTACCTTCAACCCAAGTGACGTTTGGCTCATCACGAACAGCTTTTCGAAGATTAGTCAAAAATTTACCATGTACGAACGAGGCACCGCGCACATTCTCATCTTCTTCCCAATCTTTCAATCTCATAACCTCGTCATCAGCACTGAGTTTGTCGTTGCCATTGAAGACACACTGAGGAACAGGCTCCATTGGAGCAGTTCTCTGGCATAGTTCTTTGCTTGCATAGGTAATGCGCACAACTTCGTCGTGGAATTTGATATAGTAGCCAGAGCAATAAACGGCACCAATATTAGAGATGGTCTGAGCAAGTCCAAGTTCACGCAAGGCCTTGATTCCAGAAGGTTGCATTAATTCACCAACGATTCTATCTGGCTCAGACCAATCTCTTTCAACAATCAAGACTTTTTGACCTTGTCTTGCAAGGGCAGTGGCGATGGCGGGGCCCACAACACCAGCTCCTATGACAATAGCATCGTAGGACATCGTTAACGGGATTTTATAAGTACAAATATAATAAAAGAAGGGAAATTATCCGAGTGAATAAGAATTTTTAGTTGCCCAGCTTTGAATGTTTCTGAGTGTCTTGCTTCTTTTTATAGAACTTGAAGATTTAGGCTAGGGAGCGTATTGAGCAATAAGAGATTCACGCACACGCGGTTAAATGGGGAATCAGAACGCTAGAATAGAGAAAAAAAAAGCTTCCAGAAGAAGGGCAATAATTTGGAGATTGACGGGGAATTTTAAGCAGGAACAGCTTCAATGCTATGGTTTATATTCAACAGAAGCGTGTGAAAGTTGCACCATATAATCGTATACCTTCGTTTAAGGTGATGTCTGCGCCTGCGCGCAGTACACTTTAACGATGGGTCTGCACGCTTCATGTTATTATGCGCTAAAGATTCAGGAGAATTTAAAAAAGATATGCTGATTTTTTATGGGGCCAGTTTTACTGGTCCAATGTTTAGCCGTTTGAATTGTCCTGTGATTTTGACCGTGTGGAGTTGACAGTTGTATCAGATCTTGACTTGCCATTTCTTTTTCTGATTTATGAAGGATTGATTCACCAATATGGAAGCCTATTAGTACTAAATGATAAATGCATGTATTTCTTTTTTCCATCTTTGAAAGAAATATGCCACAAACCAGAAATTTGTCTTTTGACAATTAATTTAATAAACTGCATTATACTTCTAGCTTTGCACCTGATATTTTCTGCTATACGATGCAATACCGCCGAGGCAGTCTTAGTGGTCTCATTTTTATTGTAAACGGCCATGCTTCTACCAAGGTTTGTTTTAGAATACTTTGAGTCTTTCACTTTCAGCTTACTATATTGTATACGGATTTTTTGTTTTCATTGATCTATTAAATTTCTCGAGCTTTGATGCCAAAAGCGAGCCCTTGTAGACATGCACTTACTCACCTACATATGTACTAATCTTCATCTGAATCCTCCTCTTCTTCTGCTTCTCTTAACCAGACAACAAACTTCTCGGTTAACCTACGCACTCTTGACAAATCCTCTGTAGCTGTAGATTCTGGGTTTTCCCACCATTGGAAGATGTCTCCTTCTTCAACACGGTCTTGGTCGTATAACAATCGAAGAGCCACGAACAACACTTCTTCGCCGTAGGACGGATCTAATTCCGCACAAGCAGCATGTAGAATTGTAATCAAGTCTATTCTATCCTCTTCACTGAAAACTTGTCTACGGAACAACTCATGCCATTCCTTAAAGACTTTGTTGGTGGCTACAATTGCAGTTAAGGTATTAGTAGTCACAAAATGAACAACTCTCTTCAACATGGCTCTGACTGTGACAGATCTCACTTCATGGTATGTAACATTCATCGACATCTTCAAGGTATTGAGTTCCAAGGCAGCGGTGTCGATATCATGGTTGCTTTCAATGGATCTTTCGACAGTGGCAATACCTTCCTTCATGAAATCCTCCTCTTCGTCATTGTCGGAAAATGCGCCAGTCTCAAAGTCGGTAGAAACAAAAGATGTAACAGACAATCTCCTGTTTCTGGACGCTCTCCGCTTTCTAGTCTTACGTTTAGTCAAGGAGCTAATAGAATCATCAGATAGGTTCAAGCTACCAAGCTGATACATGGCACCGGAGTAATTATTTACGGAGTTATTCTCCAGCTCCGAGTCATCCTCAATCTCTCTGTCAGACATGTACATGACACCAACACCATCTTCGCCCACAAACTCGACGTCGTTTGCGTTACTTTCCTCATCTTCAACGGCATCGGCCTCTTCAGTCTCGCTATCAGATCCAAATGAATCCAAAAAGTCATCGGCTCGCAGCAATGGATGATCGACAAGTCTAGTTGAAGGAGCAAGTTCCATACCTTTACCAACAATAACATTGAAACCAACCACACAGCCTCGGTTGATGACCGCATTGCTCTTGATGATAGCATTACCAGAAATAATGGCATTTTCGATAACAGCATTGTCCTCGATCACGACATCATCCCAGACATAAGAGTTGGTAATGGTGACATTAGCGCCAATCTGACAGTTGCGTCCAATAACAGACTTAGATACGGCAGAGTTGTTTCCAATAGATGACTTAGAACCAATACATGTGCTGTTTCCAATTCGACACGATTGAGCCAACACAACCTTTTCTTCTTTGTAAATGTGGTTAAATTCGTAAGTATATGAAGAGTCAATTAAATTTGCATCTGGGGTCAATGGGTAAGACCATCTTGCCAATACGTCTTGAGAAATTGATGCATATGTTGACCAACTTTCTACACGAGCAGCATATTCAAACTCATCGAGAATGTAGGCGTAAATACTCTTTTTAAGTAAATCGGAGGTCAAAACACCCTTTGAGAAGTCAGTTCTTAAAGTCTGGTAATCGAAATTTTCTTGGAAAATTTGTGGTACTATGGGCGAACAAATATCAATGTGGCAATCAATTAAATCGTTACGAATGGAGAAGTCATTTTGAATATCATCCAAAATCTCTTGATCAATATTGATTACAGATCTTCTTCCATCTATACGAGGAATGGAATTATAATAATGACAACGACTGGTGACTTTGTCCAAGACAAACGCAGCTGGATCGAGCTTTGTTCTGGATCTGTGCAAGGGGCTTGCCTCTGCGAGAACAGTTGTGAGGATGTGGTCTTTGTCCTGAGCCTTTCTGCTCTTGTGGAAAGCCAAAGCTTTAGGGAAATCAACATTGGTTATGACATCACCCGAGACTAACAAGAAGTCTCCAGTTATAAGACCTCTATTGTCTAAATCTCTCATCGCATCACCAACAGATCTCAGTTCCAAACTAGTAACTGTGATGATTGTGAAGGGCAGGTTTTTCGACCAGCGCAGTTCATCTATATACTTCTGAATCTGGTCTGCATGAGATGTACACAATAAGATTACCTCATTTACCTCTGCGCGAGCTAAGAACTCAAATGTGTATTCAATGAGTGGGACATTCGCAAGGGGAAGGAGACATCTTGGCTTGATGGCTGTAAGAGGCATGAAACGAGTCTCAAAACAGTCTGTAAGAACGACGGCTTGAAAACGCTCATCTTGAACCAATTCCTTTTGCTTCTTATGTTTGGGAGGCATTGTTAGTCGTGAAGCTAGTTTTCCAGACCTTGTTCTAGTATAGCGGTCTCAAGTATGGAGATGAGAGCATGTGCAGGCAATGATGCAGAAGCGGTCGAATTACTCAGAATACTATTCCCATCAAAATTTTAAATTCATTCTATAGAAGTATTCAAATATTTACCAAAAGATTTCATTTTTTCTTAAGCAGTATATACTCTCCGTATTGGTTTACTATTGTATTCTTCGAAGATGAAGCGGGAAGAACGTCAAAGTTGTGCACATCCAACAAGCATATGGCGAAAATGCCAATTGATATAGAGATAATTTAATGTGTCGCGTTCATGACTTTTGCTGGAATTGATATTTCTGATGCTTATTCTTGAACGGCAGCCATATCTAGAACTTCAACGGAGCCTTCACCTCGCCTAATCTTACTAGAGTCTTCACCCAGAAGTAGATCAACAATAGACTTGTAATTTGCAGGATCAATTATTGCAACGGCTTCGAAAATCTTTTCACTGGGCACTTCACTCTCAATTTTATGCAATAATGGTACAATATGCTCGGTATATGCTTCGTGAACTCTTGTTAAAACAGTTATTTTTACCTTCATTTGTGCTCTAGCAATTGGAATTACCTGTGAGGATATTAATAGACGAATGGCATCCAATGCCTGTGTTTTGGCAGGCTTTGTTGGATTTAGATGAAATTTCAACTTCGAAAGCGCCTTTTGAATCATACTTGGTGGATAACGTTTCTTCGAGCGAGGGTTTATGCATTTTGTTGATATAATGTTCAAGAATTCGTTTTGTTTTTGTTGCAAATTGGCACTTCTCTCCTTCTCGTGAAGCTGAATTTCTCCTTTATCAAGTATTTCAAGGATAATGACGTTATGGTCTGTGGTTCCAAAACCACTATTTAAATCATCGTTATTTGCCACTTGACCCTTTGAAACGTTAGTGAACACCTGTGGGATTTGAAGAACTTCATCTAGATCCTTCTCCACTTTCAGACGCCAATCCTGAACTTTGTTCTGATAACATGCTATCTCGAATCTTTTTTTATTTTTCTTCAAACGTACAAGCGAGACGTTCGTGAGTTTGATTTGGCCAGATGGCTGGTTAATGACGGCCATTGTAAGGATCTTGAGGTATACGTTTCTATGGGGTGAAGAGGCAAATTGATAAGTGTGCATGTACACACGACTTCGGATGGCTGCAAATCATACCAAAAGGCTAACAAAATTGAATAAAGTGTTCACTTTGAAATTTTAATAAATACTGGAAATCAAACTATTCATTTTAAAATATTGAGTAATAAAATACAAATTCATTGCATGTAGGTTTACCTCGTAATCAAGCGTTGTCTAAAATCTTCACAACTCCACGACAATCTTGTAGGTAGCGATTTCGAATCCACGTAATTTGATGTTCACAGAATCATCAGCTATGTCTAACTCCTTACCGTTATCCTCCATGGCATCAGTCTTGTAGACCTTCTTAACCTTGATACCATTGAAGTGAAGCTTACCAGTCGAAGATCCACCTAATGACTCGTAGACACGGGCAATGATTGAGCGAGTTGATTTGTGTTCAGATTGAATATTCTCATAGATGTTCACATCTTCGTCGTGTTCTGCTCTTTTCACGTTTGATAACACCAAGGAGCTTTCGCCACTCAATGACACAGTCTCGAGAAGAGACTTAACCACATCTGAGGAGCCAACGTGAGGTAAAAGCTTATAATTGAAGTTATGAGCTGTACGTACCACATTAGCATTCAAAGGACCACGGTGTGGGTAGATAGCATATTCGAAGTGATGATCTCCCATATCTGCTTTGTCATCGGGTGCCTTTGCAGAACGAAGAAGAGACAAACGCATTAAATTACCATGGATCGAAGCACCATACTTGGAACAATTCAAGATGGAGACACCATAGTTATGTTCAGAAAGATCCATAAATTTGTGATGACATACTTCAAACTTGGCAATATCCCAAGTGGTATTCCAGTGAGTAGGTCTTTGAGTTACACCGAACTGAGTTTCGTACAGAGCAAACTGAGGAGTATAGATAGTAACAGGGAATTGAACCTTCAAGAATTTGTAGTACTCGTGCCACTTGACATCACAAGCAAATTTCAAATAGGTATCATCCTCATCGCCTTCACCAGTAGCACCTCTAAGGGAGATGGTTGTCTCAATTCTCGAGGAATCAGAGATCACATGGCTCACAACTAATTTAGACTCCAAAGCATTGCTAACAACGGAAACCACTTCTCCCTCCTCTAGGAACTTTACCTTATTCACATTGTAGATCTCGGTATCCCAAGCTGGGAAGGTCAATGGCTCATCATCAAAGAGGACAAACTGGTTACCATATCCAGAAGATTGTTTGGTTTCAGTCTTGTCAATAATCTCGCGGTCATTTTTTAAATCATAAAGAGACTTCAAGACACCGTTCTTAGTGATACGTGCTTCCAAGAGCTTGTTGGACAACAAGTAGACTTCGCTATCGAGCTTTTGAATCGAGGCTGGAAATTTAATCTCATCCTTTTTTATGATTCTGTTGGACTTGGTGCAGAAACCGAACTTCTTCGTTTTGTCTTCGTTGACGTAAGCAGCATCACTATCGATCTTCAAGTCGGTAATATCATCTTGGGGCATCTCGATTAACTCCATTCTATGCCAAGGTAAAGTATTGACAGCAGCAACGCCAGAAGAGCTATTCTTGTGAAGATATTTTAAGGCCTTGTCAATGAGTTTGTTTAGAGTCTTCATTACGTTTTGAAGCATAGGGTACACTTCTTCATAATAGACCATACCAATACACGAGCCTGGTAACACATCATGGAATTGACACAACGCAATATCTTCCCAAAGGTCATGAATTTCCTTTGTAGGGTATTTATAGTCGGTCTTCACAGAAAGATAAGTGGCAAGGAGCTCTAAATCGTGCATTTTGATCTCCGACAATCTCATCCACTTCTTGACGTTAGCATGAGTGGTGTAAGTACCTCTATGGAATTCAAGATAAATTTCGCCTGTCCATGTTGGAAGAGTTTTACCATACTCAGACTTTTCTAAAACTTCTTGGTAGAAGTCCTCGACAGTCTTTCCAAGGTGGACCGAAGGAATTGCAGCCGAAGTATTGGCAATACCTCTACAACGTCTCAATTTCTCCAACATTTCTTCCTTTGGACCTCCACCACCATCTCCATGGCCGAAGAGCAAAAGACCGGTGGGGACATCCCGCAAGTTTTTGTGTTGAGTAAGAGATCTAACAACATCTCCGAAGTTGGCCTCGGCAGTGTACGTATTTGCAGGTGGCATATGTACTAAAACTTGAGATCCGTCGAGAGCTTTCCAATTGAAAGTGGAAAGAGGAAAAGAGTTAATGTTATTCCATGAAAGCTTCTGAGTCAAGAACTTACTAATTCCAGAGATTTGACAAATTTGAGGAATCTGGGAGGAATATCCAAATGTATCTGGGAGCCAGAAAACAGTAGCAGGAGCACCAAACTCGTCAATAAGATATTTTTGACCCAAAAGAAACTGCCTGATAAGTGACTCACCGCCAGGCATGTTAGTATCATTCTCAACCCAAGAACCACCAATAGGCAAGAATTGGTTTGTGGAGAATTTTTCTTTAATCTTCTTCAATACGTCAGGGTGGTCTTGTTTAAGCCATTTAAACTGTTGCATTTGAGAAGCCACAAAGATGTATTCCGGGTATTCGTCGGCAAGCTTCATTTGAGTGGTCCAAGAACGCACAATCTTACGTCTTGTTTCTGCAAATGGCCATAACCAAGCAGTATCAATATGACAATTTCCGACACCATATACATCAATCTTATTCAATGGGTTCTGATGGTAGACTTCGTCAGAATCTACATCAGGACCTAAAATTTGTTCAGCAAGCTTTCTACACTTCAAAATAGAACTACGATCATTTGGATCGAATGTATCCATAATTTGTGTGGCGATCAGCGCTGCTTGGAATTTGGCGCCGTTATGGGTGCCCTCTCTAGCTAAGTCGGTAATTTCCCAATAGTCTAACCACAATCTACGAGCGTTCATGTCAGGCAAGACTAACTCACATCTATCCAAGCGGAAGTATCTGTTTTCATCAGGGACTCCTCCGTCACCGTTTCCAAACATACCATTGCAGGCAATTTCTAAGTAAAAGTGTTGCTTACCAGGGACTTTCAAGTCATCAGTCAAAATGAAATACGATCTTTCTCCGCCTGAAAAAGCTTGTAAAGGGGTACCCTTTTGAGTGTAAATAAGGCCCTCACAGTCGCAATTGAACTCAAAGTGAATTTCCTGCTTCTTTTCAAGCCATTTTTTGGGAATCTCCCAGTCTATTTTGAACCAAAAGGATTTCCAAGATGGACCAAAAGAGTCACCCTTATGAGCGTCTTTCCACTCAATTACATCAAAATGAATATCTTTGAAAAGTGGCCTGGCGGTTTTGCCATCCTTATCATCAGGAACTTTCCAAACCTTCAAGTCGAAGTAATCAGTCTCAGAATCAACTCTGTCATAATCATAAAACTTGGGCAAGTTCATTGACCTGAATGCGCCATTGTCGGTGAATTGACGAAGCCGATCCAAAAAAAGATTGTCAATTGGCTTGAAGGTGGGTTGCAAGTTATAATGGCTGTAACTCATAGTGTTCAATCTCTTAATTGTCTCGATAAGGTTGAATGAGATAAGGTCAAATCAAGGTTTTATCAAGCTTCGAGAAGAAGAAAGTAAATCAGTAATTTTTGGTCGCCGAACTTGAGCAATATTGTTTATAAGTCGTTTTGTAGATAATATGGTGTAGAATTTGCCTCCCTTATTCAAATTTGAATAGGAGAAAGCATATTACCCCAGCAGCAGCATATTGTGGGGTATGATACTGCATATAAAAAGAGTGACGGGATATTCGCAAAATATTGATAGGCAATCAGTACCTCAATGCAGAAGTACAATTTATGATTTTAACGGATTATCTGTTCATATTCAAAATTAATTTCATTTCTTTTATGTTACTCGACAAATTCAGAACCCCGAGTTTACAATTGGATGTATCGTTCATGTACAAGTCTAAGATGCCTACGTAATCAGGTGGCTTGTTCATCCTTGCCCATACATTCTGTTCATTTACTATGACTCTTCATAGAATTCAACAAATAATTCATCAAAATTTTCCAAAATATCATGACACAACCTTCACGTCCACCGAAGTTTTTCGTGAAACATTATGAAGACTAAAGTGAGCTTCGTTTGATTCAATTCTACGCCTGCTGTACCGGAATTCTGAATACGTTCATTGCTTCACCAAAGAGGTCATATTTGAAGTATTTTCCAATCATTTATTTGACCTCCACAATGCTAAAATGAATTTTGTATAGAAGGTAAAGAATCTGCTGTGAACTACGATGAAAAGCCGAGTGGTCTACGTTATCAGGTGAGAACTGCACATGGCGATAACACCTTCGCCAAAAGCCGTTTATCCCTTGCCCGAGGCGAGCTTTACTATTTAAATTGAATACATCGTTGAGTATTTTTGAGAACTTACACATGGACTCAATTCACATGAAAGTAATTCACCGACTCCTATAACCAATGTCTTGATTGTCAACTCAGGTGAGATACAGAATTGAAATCGAGTCTGTGGATAATATTAAACACTACAAAGAGATTAAACTGATTCATGTATTCAATTGCCTACTCATTCTCGTCCACCAGTGACAGTAAGCGACTTTAAATAACAATAACGTCTAACTTCAGTAGCTTCTATTGAAACTTTTACTTTTGAGTTCAAGCGAGAGGGAAATGTCCTGATTGCAACAAACTCTAGGTAGCAATCTATTGAATCTTAACTTCCTTGTCTTCTTCAATTGTAGAGACAAGACTGTGGCTCTTGACGAAATCAGCAACGTTTTCTGGCAATTTCACAGAGAAGCCCTTAATGAAGGCAAAATCGTCAAGGATCTTACCGCCAAGCTCGCTGATTTTCAGCTTAATGGAGCTAGTATCCTCGGAGGAGGCAGTGTCTTTCAAAGTAACAACGTAAGTTTTGTCGGACATTTTGTAAATTTAGTGTGTTCTTGGGGTGATACAATAAGGAAGAAAAAACGTATCTATCGAAGAAGAGTGGGTCTAGAAAGTGTGGCACTTCAATTATGTGGGTGGCAAGGCCAACGTATGTGCAGGAAAGCAAGTCGTGGGGTTGTGATAAGAACCGATAATATAGGAGTCAGCCGATAAAGTGAAATTGAAGTTAGCGAAACATTTTATAGACTTGTATTGCAAAAGTAAATATTGAGGAGGAATTTGTTAATGTTTTTTTTTCTTTCATTTGTGAGTGTGAAGACTCTGTTGTATACCCAACAATAACTTAGATAACGGTGAGAGCAAATTTAAAATACCGAATTCTGCAAATATGTATCAATAATATATGAGATCAATCGTATTCCGAATGTGCTTAAAGGTGTTTATTTTATTCAGCTTTGCATGTCTTACTCCAACATCCTCACTCTTGAAGAACAAGGGCCACTCCTAGAAAGTGTCATATTGCTGTCTTCCCTTACTTGATTCGAAAGCAGAAGAATACACATTTATCTTAATATTCCATGTTTACTACACCGCTTGACCGATTCTTCAATAAATTCCGTCGTCCTGGGTTCTTTCTCTACATAAGCTTAGTTGCTTGTTCTGTTGGTTGGACTCTATGGGAAATGCGCCAAATAACTAAACGCTTGGAAAGAGAGGAAAAAGAAAAGAAAGAAAGGGATAGCAAAAAGAAAAAAAAGGACTTCAACAAAACAACCTTGTAAAGCTTTCGAATTACAACTTGTTTTAATTCTAGTATTTCATTTCTCGCCGCGCCTTTACACACTTTCACAATTAGCGCTTCCGCAAAGACTGGCCATCCATCTCACATAAGAATGAGCGATATAGCAAAGAAATTCCCCGTTTGGAAAAGGATCCTTCACAAGTTCCAAGCTCGTAGAGATGTTCCATTCAGACGTCGTTTTTTCGTCGGATATGATCTTCATGGTAATACCTATTGGGAATTTACCCCAGATGGAAACATGCTTCGTCTCAGAAGAAAGCTAGAACCTTATAAAGAAACAATATTCAAAGCAGATTATGCTCCAACAATACCTCCTCAATGGCTTCAATGGCTTAGGCGAACCAGAGATGTTCCACCTACTTTGCAAGAGCTCATCGACGACCAGCTTCGACAAGATCGGATCAAGATCCTTGCTCAACAAGCAGATCAAAAATGGACTTTGGAGAAGAAAAGGCAAGATGAGGAAAACAAACTTAAACTTCAAGTCGAACTAAATCGTGTTGCTGCCGAAAATGCGGCCTTTGAGCAGCAGAACGCAGAAAACCTTGCTAAAGAGAATTCTAGTTCTCCAACAAAGGACAAACAAACGTCTACAGAAGATCCTTGGGCTGCTGCGGCAAAAAGTAAAACTGAAAATCCGATTGAACCTGCTACGATTAAGCCTAGAAAATAGTCGATACCGTTAATTAATGTACATATTTGTTGTAACACCCATTTTCTCCAATGCTATGTGTAAATCTAATTCTAAATACTTGACTACATTTAGAAACTCTTTAATAACAACTGCGCACCTTTGTTGTCCTTGTCGCTAGCCAAGTCCTTCTTGAACTTTTTCAACGTCTTCTTGAGGCTTTTGGCGTGAGAGGAGCCTTGAGCGTCCAAGGCCTCCAAAAGAGCAAGAACAACAAAGGCTCCCTGGCCAGATACCCACTTCTTAGCGGACGCTTCGTCGGACAATGCATCAGCCATCTTCTCGGCGAAAGCACTTCCAATATGAGGGATGGAAGCGTCTTCAATCTTGGACAACTTCTTTGTCTCTCTATCCCATTTGAGTTCGTTTCCTTGAATAAGAGACTTCAAAGTTCTTGAGAAAAATGGAGTCTTATTAAGAAGATGGTGGTCTTCTAAAACATCGTATTTGAAGGTCAAATCAAAGATGGCATCAATCAATTGTGGTCTGAGTGTGGAGTTAACATCCTCGTTGTCTGTTGGTGTGAGACAAAGCTCAGTGATGAATTGAGCAGCGATATTGACGGACAAGAGCTTAGCTAAGGTCATCTCGTTGTCAGGGTTCGTTGTTTCGAGGAGAGACTTGTACATCAATGGCAATGCTTTAGAGAGCAACTCTTCTCTTCTTTGCTCTTGAGGCTTTCTGGTGGTCTTTTGGTAAGCAATCTTCTCGTAGTTAGCCAATTCTTCCTTGACCTTTGGTGCGAAATATTTACCATCCAAGCCCTTAAGCAAGTAAAGAAGTGGTCTACGAGAGAACTTACCTTGAATAATTGTTGGTGTGAATTCGGGGGTGATCAATTCAGCACTGAATGATTTGTGAAGCAAAACGGTATCATCAACAGTCATGAATAAGGTAATCAAGACTAAGTTACCATACTCGTTCTCGATCAATTTCTTAGCGTGATCTTTCAAAGATCTAACAATGAGCTTTCTCTCCTTAGCATTTGCAACAGCAATAAGATTACATGCAACCTCAGCACCCTCTTGTGTGTGGACCAACTCAGCAAATTGCTCTGCCAACAAGTCAATGAATGTTCGGATTTGAGAGTCATTCTTTTCAGTGTCATCCATAAGAATTGTGACATACTCCTTCATGGCGGCATGCAAAATTTGGAAGCCAGTCAGCCCTTTAGCAACAGAAGCAGTAATTGTACCGCTCAAGTTAGCCATGATAAGCTGTTTTCTCTCAGCAGACTCGTTTACAATATCGAGAATGGACTTGTCTTTACCAGACTCTTTGAAAACAGCGTACTCGGAACCCCAGAATTCTCTGATCATCTGCTTCTTTTGCTCGGCACTTGAGTATAAAACGTACAAGTCCTCGACGACGTAAGCACCTTCTTTGTGTCTCATGAGCTTACGTAACTTACCATGGAGCTCGTCGACAATCAAAGCGCGAGACTCTTTAGACCCATAATGCAAGAGTTTGACCATCAAATATTTACCATACGAAGATGTGGCCAATTTGTAGTAGTTTCCCTTCAAAGATTTTACAATAAGGTCTCTTCTCTCCTTTGTTGTGTGCTTCACAAGCGTTTGAACAACACGGGAGGCGTCATGCTTCAAGACCAAGTCATAAATGACATCCTTGGACAAATCCCAAATTTCGTTACACAACCTCTCTCTAACCTGCTGAGGAGGTGTTGGCTTTTTGACTCTCAATTTCTCCCATAAAGATTTGATATGTTCAACTTCTGCACCAGACTTACGCTTCAATTTTCTTTCAGAAAGTAACTTTCTTTGCTCAGCATGTTGCTCAGCGGAGGTCTTTTTGTTTGGGTCATCAGATTTAGGCTTCGTTTCCGAGTCTTCATCGTTGTCATCGTTGTCAGAGTCGTCGCTATCTGCGTCATCACTGTCAGAGTCATCGCTATCGAGAGTGTTGTTTGTTTCTTCTTTCTTGTCATCTAAATCATCCAATTCATCTAAATCATCTGACTCTTCTCCCTTGTTGGTTTCTTCATCAGAAGAGTCAGAAATATCACTGGAGTCAGCTGAGCCATCGCTTCCATCCTCTGCAGATTGATAGAATGTGGCCTCGTTGTCCGACAGACTCTCAACTTCTGGAACAGGCTGAGGAGTGAATTTTGCTTTCTTTGTAGCGGCATTCTTGTTACCTTTTGTGGCCGAACGTTTGACACCTTGAGCCATCTTGATATCTATATAGCTTTAACTTCGTTCTGGCTACAAATTAATGAGATGAGATGCGTGTCACGTGACATAAACATTATTCTTTCACATACAAAAACCGAATAATTTGATATTCATAAATTTCAAATGATGATGTTATATTATTTACAAAGATTTTAAAGTTCAGTGTTATGTTATTATTTCTAGTCAAAAAGTTTTGTGTTCTTGTAAGATTAAGCTCCACATGAATCAAGTCCACATGAACTAAGTTTGACGATTATTATGAGCTTGATTAACAATATTAAGGGAAACTCAACTACAATACAAGAAAGAATATTTGTTTCTCGATTAGTGAATAGGATTTATTATTTCTAGTTAAAAGAGATTAATGTTTCAAAGGAAGGAATAGAACAAAGAATCGGGTAGAAAGAAAGAAAATCGAGAGCGTTTTGACAAGCAGATTCTGCTCATGATATACACTTGCAAACGAATTTGAGAAGCAAATCCAACAATCCGTTGCCAGTTTGTGGGACGTTGTTGGACTGTTGGGGTTGGTTGTTGTAATAATTTGGACCTTGGTTTGGACGAGGTTGGTGTTGAATGTTTCCACCTGGCGATGAGTTAATAGGCAGAGTGTCCCATGAGTCAGGCAACCTAATGTTGGGTGTTTTAGTGAAATCAATGACTAAGACACCAGAATTCTTCTTATCGACATAATGGTTCAAGCCCGCCTCAGAGCACAATTCATCAATTGCAGGCTTCAATTTAGCAACTCCATTCGCAGAATGGTTTCCCTTTCCTACAATCACCTCAAGGTTGGATTGATTGGTTCTTAAGGCTTGCGCAATACGCTTTTGCAATACCCATTTGGCTTCATTGACATATAAACCATGAAGATCTATTTCATTACCCTCTGAATCAGCATTGTTTTGCACAAAGACATATTCAGCTGCCTTCTTGTTGCAATCTTCGGCCTTGCGAAGGGCTTCCTTCAGTTGTTCACTCAAGTCATGAGCAGCTTGCTTGTCGCCACTGTTGTATGCGGCCTGAGATCTCTTTGAGAGCTCAGTTCGTTTGTTGTGCCAATTCAGAGCCTCCTCTCTAAGATTTTTGTAAGTTGGGTCCTCGGCGTGGTTGTAGTCGATGTTGTTACCTCCATTGTTAAAGCCCGAGTGAGCGTTTCTATCCATTACAGACGTCATGGTGAATATCTAATTGGAAAAAAAGAAAAAAGAGTGTGGTATATGGTGAAACAAAAATGACAGTCTTCGCAGGATGGAGCGCAACTCGACGTTGGTGGCACAATGGGAAAGATTAACCTAGTGTTCGTGGTGATGGGAGCACGGCTGTAAGCGACCGAAACGGGCAACTTATAAGCCTTGTAGTCTATATTTACCTTGTTGCAAAGAACAAAATCATGAGAGCTGTCGCATAAGTTCCTCGAAAGAGTCCCCATCTAATTTCATATTTTGAATTTTTTGACTTGTTGACTGCTTAATTATATGAGAAATGCAGTTTTGCGTGTCTTTTCTTTCTGTTTGTTGCAACTCTCAATGTAGCAAACATCTTTTGAGAAATTTCTAAGATACCATTCTTTTTTCCTCTTTCATGGTTTGAAACAGAATCGATATATTGCAGAATTAAAAAAAAATTACCAATTAAGTAAGGGGAGTCTAGGTATCACAAGAGTTGCAATATGTTAAAGTGGCCACAGCACAAGGTGATAGTTGCAATAACATCGAGGACAATATCTTTCTAACAAAAATAATTGTCATTTTTGAAAGATGTTTTCGAATTTTGCCTTCTTTACGGGAAACCGCCCTCCATGTTCTAGACATATTGTTCTAAATAGTACCTGCATCAAGTCTGGGGAAGCTTATTCAGATCCGGTTATTTTCTAACCTAGCTACTAGAGATTTTTTAATCAATTCGTCAAATAATGTTCCGTACTGCCACAAGAATAAGTCATTTTTCCAAAGCCGCTCCTTCGCTTCGCAGATTCAATTCTAGTAAAGTTATTGAAATTTCTAGTTTGAAGCAATTCAATGACGTGATTGGTAACAAAAACAAGCTCTCGATTGTCGACTTCTATGCGACTTGGTGTGGCCCTTGCAAAGCCATTTCGCCTATTTTTGACAAATTAGCTGAAGAAATTCCCGAAGTCGAATTCGCTCGTGTTGACGTGGACAAGGCAGAGGATGTCGCCATGGAGTACAGAGTGACTGCAATGCCAACATTCTTGCTTTTCCAAGACGGCGAGAAAGTTGAGACAATTGTTGGAGCTGACTTACGGAAAATTTTCCTGAATCTTCAAAAGTATTCAGGTGTTGATCTTGGCAAAAAGGGTCTTGCTTAAGATTCCAGATTAAATCATTGGTATCAATCGGTGAGCCTATTGCTTCTTTTTAATTTTGGAACTCCAAAAATCACTCTCAAATCGTAAGAGATTCAATTTTGTACATATATAATATCCACGAAGGTAGTAACAAAAATCGTAACCAATCTTATTTGCCCCACAGCTTCTGATAACATGACTTCTTTTGAGGATAGTGGCTAGTTAAAAACAAAAATAGTCTAAAACTGTTCCTCGATTTACTGGTTCATCTAGCTTTATAATCTTTGCTTGCATTTCACTGATTTTGTCTAGTTTATATCTAAAATAAGAGTACAAATACAGGAAACATTGTCTAGGAAAATGTGATTTCAAAGGATCATAATTTTCAGAGCTAATATTCTTAAACTCTTAGTTTTATTTTATGCTTTAAAATATTCTTAACTTCATTTTTCTTGTGAAACTGATTTTCAATAGCACCCCATAATCTCTGACATGCACACTACTTACTACAGCACCAGTGGCGAGTGTTAACTTTACGAAACAACTCCATTAGTCTTCATATCACACCACCAAAATGGTATGTATTCGCACACTTAGGTTCACGCGAGCTTATATTAACATTTAGGGAAACAATGCATCTGGAATGCCCGGAGGCGGCGACTTCGGCAAGAAGAAAGACGCTAAGAAAGAGAAACCAAAGTATGAGCCACCAGTGGAAGCCAAATTCGGTAAGAAACGCAGAAAGGGCCCAGATACTGCAGTGAAGTTGCCTAATGTTTATCCCACTACTCGTTGTAAATTGAAGCTTTTAAAGTTAGAGCGTATCAAAGATCACTTATTGTTGGAAGAAGAGTTCATAGCCAACCAAGAGGCTTTTCAGCCGACAGAAGCTAAGCAAGCTGAGGAACGTAACAAAGTGGATGAATTGCGTGGCTATCCAATGTCAATTGGTACCTTAGAAGAGATTATAGATGACGACCATGCTATCGTGTCCAGCACGGCTGGCTCTGAGTACTATGTGTCCATCATGTCTTTTGTCGACAAAGGATTGTTGGAGCCTGGCTGCTCGGTTCTTTTGCATCACAAAACAGTTTCTGTTGTTGGTGTTTTGCTGGACGAAGCCGACCCTATGGTTTCTGTGATGAAGTTAGATAAGTCGCCTAAAGAATCCTATGCAGACATTGGTGGTTTAGAGTCTCAAATCCAAGAAATTAAAGAAGCTGTTGAGTTGCCTTTAACTCATCCTGAATTGTATGAAGAAATGGGTATCAAACCTCCTAAAGGTGTCATTTTATACGGTGCACCGGGCACTGGTAAGACACTATTAGCCAAGGCAGTAGCAAACCAAACAAGTGCGACATTTTTGAGAATTGTTGGTTCTGAGTTGATCCAAAAGTATTTGGGTGACGGCCCTCGATTGTGTAGACAAATTTTCCAAATCGCCGGCGAGCTTGCACCATCTATTGTGTTCATTGACGAGATTGACGCCATCGGAACTAAACGTTACGACTCCACTTCTGGAGGTGAAAGAGAAATCCAAAGAACTATGTTGGAATTGTTGAATCAACTAGATGGTTTTGATGACAGAGGTGATATCAAGGTCATCATGGCTACAAATAAGATCGAGTCCTTAGACCCTGCATTAATCAGACCTGGAAGAATCGATCGTAAGATTTTGTTTGAGAACCCAGATTCAAATACCAAGAAAAAGATTTTGTCTATTCATACGTCTAAGATGAGTTTGGCAAGTGACGTCAACCTCGATGAGCTTGTTACTTCAAAAGATGACTTATCAGGTGCAGATATTAAGGCAATGTGTACAGAAGCAGGTTTATTGGCATTAAGAGAACGTAGAATGCAGGTGAAGGCGGAAGACTTTAAGACCGCCAAAGAGCGTGTTCTTAAAAACAAGGTAGAGGAGAACTTGGAGGGATTATATTTGTAAGCTTAATACAACATCTCCGTGATATTTTGTATTTGTATATGTATTCTTAATATCATATATGTAAAAATAAATCATCTCATTTAGTGATTGGTTAATTACGTCTCTGAATACCATGTGTGGTATACAAATTATAGAGTAGAAAACAATATATAGAAAAATAATACTTTGATCAATCTTAAATCAAACATTCGGAAGCCCCATACTCTGCGAGACTTGGAATAATCTGAGGGTACTTCCTTTAGTCATCTCTTGTCAGATTTAAAATGGAAAGAATATACCAGAAGAGGTTGAGCACGTCCAAATACAAAGTGATAGTAGCCATCACCTCTTGATCTGCGCTATATTTTTCCATGATGAGTTGAGTGTCAACCACGATATACGCAGAGAAAAGCAAAGCACCAAGACTAGAGTAAACTAATTCCATAGTTTTACCACCGGGCAAAAACATAAGCACAAAACCCATTCCTATTAGAGCCCACAAACTCATGCCCAATACACCTTGGTAGCTTGTGAAATCATATTTGGTTTGAAATGCGAAAGCAGTAAGTCCAATGAAGATAATGAAAGTCAATAAGAGAGCCCTCAATACGACATCAGACTCGACAAAAGAACAGCCAAAGCCAACAGTGAAAGCTTCACAGAATGTAAAACCTGCGAGTAAGAGTAAATTAGTTGGATAAGAACGGGACTTGATAGCAGCGCCAATCATGAAACCAATGCTTCCAATGAACGCTAAAATGAAGACCCACCAATTGTTGGCACACCATTGCTTGATTGATTGATCAAAATAAACAACAGATCCTACAAGTATAGTGCCCATGATTTGCACCAATAACAAAGAGTACACCTTTCTGATGAACAACTGTCTAATTCTTAACTCACATGATGCGACAGGAACATCGTTCTTGTAGAAATCATTTGGATCATCTGTATAAGAGTTTGGTACCGGTTCGTACGCAGGTAGTTGGGATGACATTATTTTTTGACTAGTTGACTGTTCAAATTGAGTTGGAATTCCGTGGCTAGAGTATGGCCTAATTAAAAAGAAGTGTGGGGTGGCGATTAAGATCTGGGTTAAAAGCTGAGTATTTGCTTGGACCAAAAAAACGATTTGAAAAAGGGTTTAATTGCTCTTGTTTTGAATGGTTTATTCTGTTCTATTGTTAATAATGACTTGTAGTAAATGAACTATTTCTTAGTGCTGAGTATTCTAATTATGGAGGGGTCACACTGCAGCATGGCTTCCAATTCCAATAAAGGTAGGGGCATGCAGAAGGAAGAATCAGACTAAAGAAAAAACTAGCAAATCAACTAATTTTACTCATTTTTTAAATTTCATACTGATGATAATTTCTATTACTTTTTCTATTTTTTTGCATTTTCAATGTGATTTGGAATGCCAATTATTCTTTAATTGAAATTGGCTTATTACTACCCTTGTGTAGCCCCATTTTGAAAATGAAAACAATTGAGAAAAACTTTTATTCATGATTAAGAAACAAAATGTCACCTTTTAAAAAAAACTCTAGCAATTAAAGCCTTCATGTGGTCCGGTTATGGAGTATTTCAAATCCTTAGATACATAATTCGTTATTAAAAGAGACCTGCCATGTCTTCATCAAGGAAGTCATCGTCATCATCATATTCATTATCTTCATTATCCTGAAATTTTTCGTTTTCCTGACCAGTACTTAAATTAGAATTTTCTTCATCTTCATTAGTTTCGCCTTCAAATGGTGAATAAGGTATCTGCTTCTTCAATCTTAGAACAATGGCATCCTTAAACAGGACTGACTCTCTACACATGGGACAAAGGCCAACGCCCTTTGCTCTTCGAGTCTGGCCACGAGCAGCCGAAGCGGAGATACTTTTTTGAAGACATTCCAAACAGAAGAGATGGCCACATGAGGTAGTGGTGGCGCTTGCAATTGAGTCGAAACAAATCGGGCATTCCGCCTCGGATAGTTTTTTTACGATTTTCGGTGCTGGTTTATCTATTAAGCTTTGGGTTTGTTTATGAAACTCTAGCATTTGAACATCATCTTCCTCTTCTCCTTCGTCAGACGAAACAGTTATGACATATGGAGACGGAGGCAGACCGGGTGCTTCAACAGCCATTATAATTCAATCTGTATATATTATTGTGAAATTTTGGAGGTGATTTGCATTATGGGTTGAGTGGCGCTGTCAGAGGGAGTATTCAGCTGGCCATCTCTTAGAAGTGTGAAGGTGAGAGTTCTGGTAAGTACCTGGACAAGGGTGCCACAGTGAGGACAAGATTTTAAGGCAGCATACAGAAATTGATGGGAAAATTCCTTGATTTCGATTCTGATTCAAAAGAATTAAAAAACCTTTTAATAAACAGAAAGGTAGATAAAGGAAAAAAGAAAAGAAATTTTTCGCTGTTGTGCTTTCATTTCTCGTGGCTGAATCTGTAGAAGTTCTGTGTGTCGTTAAAAGCCAATCTTGACTATGCAAGCGGTGCAACACAAAGCATGGAAACACGTTCTGAGCAGGAACAAAATTTCTTTGCACGTGTTTGAATATCTTTGAGATTTGACGACTTTTACAATATGGACCATTGTCAGGAAAATCCACCGTCTGTGCTATTTTACTAATTGGATTTTGTGATTCAGACTAGTCCTACGATGTTCTGACCGAAACAGGCATTCGCCACCAATATTCATTATCTCGCAAAGACATGAAATGGATGCAACCGAAGAAATCTTAAAACTCAAAATTTCAAGGGCTTCACGCATGATCATTGTCATTGTCTCGAAATAGAGAACATGGGGGCTATGACATCATATGTCCCACGGCTCACTACCTCCAAAGATTTGGTCTGGCAGGACTAAGTACACAAAATTAAGGTTAAGATGTTACGACATCCGAACTTTATTTCACTGAATTTCATAAAATCGTACGGTTTAATCGTCTGTATTTTTCAAAACCGCTAATTTTACCGAGCTTCATTTGCTCATCCATAGGTTGGCTGGCTCTTAGCTGCAGCTCGTGCATGCGAGCGACTTATTAACTTCGTGGCGCGAAAAAGGTTGTAAGAAGGTAATCGTAGAGCATCAGCAAGACGGTGAGAATCTTGAAATAGTCTGGAATCATTTTGACAAAATTTGTGATTTACGATAAGATATTTGAAAAAAGAAAATTCAGAATTTACCAAACGCTTGGTAGTAAGCTCGGTCCCACCTCTGCGTATTGTCTTATGTCCGTGTTTTCGATTCCAGCATATTAGGCCCAAAACAGAAGCTTTCCTTCATACACTTTAGCCCGCTTCCATACATACCCTACCATATTCTCGGCCGCATTTGCTCTCATTTAACTCTACAACACTATTCCCCTGACGACCACTGGTCAAGTTCTTCCTGATTGATTACTAGGGAATCAAAAATTCAAAATCCCCAATTTAAAAGATTGGACCCATTCGCAAGACATTCTTTATTTAATTATATCCCGTTTGTGTGACCATTCTGCTATCACGCCTTACTCCACTTGGATTGACGAGTCTCTCAATTGCTAAACCTTCGCCTATATTCCCAAACGGTCAGAGTTCCCTTTCTCTTATCATATTCTATTCCATTTGCTCCTGTAATATATATCTACTGTACAGATGTCAGACCATAGAAACCCGCTTTCTATAAATATTCCTTACGAGTTTAAGTCACCGCAAGACTATCCTAGTGAAGCTGTTGCTTCAAGGTTTCAAGCATACAGAGACATCTTAAAGTCGTTAATTGCTTATCTTGAACAGTATGCTTCCGTTCAAGAGGAAATTGTGCGCCAGCAGGTCCGTCTTCAGCAGGCTGTAGGCGCCTCTGACCTGGTACCTGATGAGAAGTACTCAGGTCCCACACATCGCACACGAGGTGAGAGAACCCTGGATGAAGAGGCTCTCAGTGCATTAAACCAATTCTTCCTTCCTATCGGCAATGGCTCGATTCAAGATATTCCAACAGTCCTCACCAAGTTTCACCAGCAAAATGTCCAAAACGGTAAGCGTACTTTACGTGAGATTCGTCAGGTCATTATTCCGAAGTTCGAAGATTTGAGAAGAGAGCTTGTGAGTAAAATAAAGGAAATCAAAACTTTGCACAATGATTTCGATAGTAAATTAGCTAAACAAGTTAGCGCGACTGGCCAATTATTAGCAGTTTACTCACATTCCATTGACCTTGCCAACCGTCTTGACATGGCAAGCACGGTGGCATCAAAGACTCATCATGAACCAGGCAACGTAGTGGAAAGCTTGAAGAAAGATCCCTACTTGGCTAAGATCAAGTTACAATCTCAATTGAAACATCAATTACACGAAGAGAGTTATCTCTATCATGCATACAAGAACTTGCAAACGGCTGGTGAGCAGTTAGAGTCCATTGTTGTTAAAGACATACAAAACTACATGGCTCATTTCCTTAGCCTCGTAGAAACTGAAAAGAGTTCAGTGTCAAATTTCTTGGTACCCACTCTTTCTGAAGGATTTTTGGCCAAGGAACCAAACTTTGAATGGCAATCATATGTTGAGCGTAACTTCCCCAAGTCCTCGGCGTTGTCAGGAAAGAAGATTTCTGGTCAATTCATTGATCTCTCCTTCCCTCCTAGGCAAATCTCAGATCTTTACATTCCCCTGTACAGCTCTTTACTTAGTGTTCCTGTAAGACAAGGATATTTGGAACGTAAGTCTAAATTTTTGAAGTCAAACACTCGTAGTTATTACGTATTGACTTGCAGTTATCTTCATGAGTTTAAAACCCATGATCTCAAAAAAGACCCCACAAATTCCATTTCTCTTGATTACTGCCTTGTATCGGAACATTCAAAAGACCCCGCAGGAACAAAGTTTGATTTGTACTCTAAGGCGCCAAATAGTTTGATGCACAGAAGTCATACCTCTGTCTTCAAATGTGAAACTCCTCAAGCTATGAGAGATTGGCTTAATGACATCAAGGCTTTGACTCTGATCATTGGGCCAGCTGAGCGAGCAAAGAGCATGAGTAAGCTTCTTACCACTAACGCCGCATTGGAAAAGAAGGACTCCCGTATTTCTCGTGTTTCGAGTATCTTGTCAGCTCAGACGAATGCGATCTCTCTTAAGTCTGGTACTTCTGGTGCCCGTGCTGCAGCCAATTTGAGCCCCAAAAAGAGGCTTTCGGTAATTTCTAAAAACGAATCAATCCCATCGAGCTCGCAGAACCGCAGAGTTTCGTCTACCTTCTCAAATCGTAACCAGCCTTCTCAACTGATGTCCAACTACAATGATAATTACAATGACCGTGACGACACCTTGCTCACCTCTGCTGGAGATAAGGCGTTGAGAGTCGATAGCACTGTGGATGAACATGGCGATCTTGTGTTGAAAAGCCCAAGAGCTCCTGCAAACAGTGGGTTTACTAACAACACAAGTAATGTACCTCAATTTAATTTGCCTGGAATTGCATTGAATGCGGCTCCTCAAAGCAATGGAGGCTACACTGTCTCAACTAACCAGCCAAGTAACTCGCAAGTTCCACCACAGAACTACCAGTACTACATGAATCAAATGGCCCTGCAGCCACAACAGTTTTATGATCCAGTTCTGCAACAGTTCTTCACCATAAATGCTATTCCAGCCCTGCAAGTTGGATCCTTGCAGCAACAAAACGGTGATCTTACTCCAAATGGAACAAACCCAATGCCACAATATTTCCCTTCATCGCCACAGCCTACTCAGAATGGAGCTTTCCCGCAGAACATGGCCACTGCTCCTACCCTAGGCTTCTCTGTTCCTCAACAAGCACAGTACCAGCATCAGGAAGAACAAAAGGGCCAAATTAACACTCCATACCCAGTTCAATTTGGTGAATCGTTGCCATCGGGAAGTGAATTGAAGAACCAACATAATGCGCATGGTGACAAAGATGTGTCAGAATTGGCAGACAGTGTAGCCAAGGCCACTGTTGACGAAAACTAGTTGTATAGACTTAAACTTTTTCTAATGGACTACAATTTGCCTATGAGTTTTATTTGTAGATTACAGTACACATATATAGAGTGCGGATAATTTCTTCCTTTGTGACCGGGTAGATGCACTAACTAGGCTGCTTTACCTGTTCTAAATTAAGTTATTCAATTTGGATGTAGACTAATTGCTGCACCTTAATTGAAAATTCTAAGCAATCAAAGAATAGAGAAGCTTGATCGGCGAATGCATACCAGCTGACAAGTTGATTTAGGATCCTTACAGACGTTGAAAGACAAAGCAATAGAACGTTTAGTATTATGGAACTACAAAAGAATTTATCGCAGACAATGTCGTTATGAATTAATGATGTATAAAAGGTAACAAGTGCTTAGACAACAACACCAGAGTTGGAAGCAATTCTTGGCCACAAGTCAGCACACTCCTTGGCAACAGGACCAGTGATAGCAGAACCCTTCATTTCACCCTTAGGGTTGACGATGACACCAGCGTTGTCCTCGAAGTACAAGTAAGTACCATCCTTTCTTCTCCATGGCTTGGATTGTCTGACAACAATGGCTGGCATAACCTTCTTTCTCAACTCAGGCTTACCCTTCTTGACAGTGGCCATAACCATGTCACCAGCAGAAGCAGCTGGCAATCTGTTCAATCTAGCACCGAAACCCTTGACAGACAAGATGTACAAGTTTCTAGCACCAGAGTTGTCGCAACAGTTGACGACGGCACCAACTGGCAAACCCAACTGTTTGTTAGTACAATGAATGATTGTAATAGGAAATTTTCGTTGTTGTTCTGAAAGTGTTATCTAAAAACGGATAGAAATAAAGCTCAAATTGTGAATGGAAAGATAATGGTGTTACCTTATTGGCAAGTCAACTTTGTGATGATATTTCTTGAGTATTTTAAAAGCTTTTTATAAAGCTGATGCTCATCGATTATGGGCATTCATCACACATTCATATGAAGAACAATAAGTTTTTCTCGCTCTGATTATCTCGATGAGATATCTCGTTTTTTTATTCTATTTGATCTAGATGGGGTTTTGATATAGACATAGCTTTCCCTCTTGGTCATACTGAGGGAGATGGAGATATGATAGATAACAATTCAAAAGGACAACAGGGGAATTCCAGGACTTTAGCAAGTGTGCTAATCGAAACATGTACATACAGACATACGGAACTTGTTACCGGAAGCACCAGAACCAGACATGATGATATTCTATAGTAGGTAAGTAGTAGAAATTTCACCTTCAATACTCGCGATATAGGGAAAAAATTTTTAGAGTGCGCATAGAAACTAGGGCAAGAGACCTAGTGGTCATGTGACTCTTCTCTGAGAATATATACAGTACCTTTAATTGGCTGCAAACACTACTATTATGACGAAAGTATTATTAAAAGTAAATAAAATTATTCCACATCAAATAAGTTCCGTATTTGGCTTTTTATGCATTTTGTTTGATTTTCTATTAGCATGTAGACCCCAATTTTCAAGAGATGAGGATGAGGGTTAATCTATCTTAAGAGAAGAATACCCATTGATAAATAATTATATTAATATTCAGTAATGAAAATCAGATCCTCATAAGTTCTATATCCGTATAAGTGTTTAAATGTTTGTTTCACATTGTGCGTCATTCAAAGAATGAATCTTGGTTTCTATTTTAAAGGTCTGTATTATAAAGTCAATGATTACGAGTACAAGAAATTGTGCTTCGGGAGCGTTCATCGGCTTGCTTTTGTTCTACACTTAATCAAAGAAAAATTTTATGTAATAAAATTAATTGTCGAAAAGTAACAGTTCGTTTCTGTTACCCATTAATCACTTTCAAAGAGCCAGGGCCCTTTGCAACCATGTCAGGAAGAGATCCGTCAGAGAATCTCCGACGCCCGAGATCCTCAGGAGGGTCAACGAATTCGTCCCTCGGACCACTATAGTGGAAATCATCTGGGTTAGAACCATATGAATTGCTAGTGTCAGAATTGCTATGTGTGTGGACTCCTGCTGCTGCACCTGCGACTGCAACATTTCCAGAGTAGCTATTTGGAATAACAGAGTCGAATCCGCGCATTCTAGCATCTTTGTCACCCAAATCGAAGAAGTCTTCTTCGTCTTCGTCATCACTCCGTCTTCTTTTCCAGATAAAGAACACTGCAAGTGCACCTAATATTATAGCGCCCGCGATTGAGCCAACTACAGCTCCAGCAATTTGTCCCCCTGACATCTTGCTTGACAGGTTCGGACGAGGAGTTGAAGCACTTGTAGTCAGACTGGTCGATGAAGAGTCCCCTACAGTTGTAGTAACTTCAATGATGCTGTTACCGCCGTTACCCTGTTGGGTTGTGGTTGATACAAAGGTCGTGATGGAACCTTTGGAGCCACTCTTTGAGCTGGGACTCGAGGTGATCAGACTACCAGACCCAGATGATGACGAAGATGCTGAGGATGAAGATGATGACAGGCTAGATCCACCTGATGTCGAAGTTGAAGATGCTGAGGAAGAAGAGCCAGACGACGAGGAAGATCCGCTTGCTTGAGATGACCCAGAGACAGCACCGTTCACATAAACTTCGAAATAGCCATTACCACCACAATTTGATAAGCCATAACCTTGGCAAGGGGTCTTACAATTAGATGAATCTTTTTTGAGGCTCAGCAGCGGCAATGTCAGACCACAGTAGCATGTCTTTCCATCGATTAAGGCAGCAATATAGGATTGACCGCACAATTGCTGGCAATATGAAGTTGATTGATAAATATAGTCACCTTGCAGGGTCAAAAGCAGCAGGATGTCGCTTTCAGCGTAACATCCAACGGATGTGAAGATGGCTGCGGAGGCTGTGACCAGCCAAAATAGTAGGGTAAGAAAGAGCATTCTGTTTTCTTTTATGGTAATATGCAAATGAGAGTTTTTTGAGCGACTGGAAGAATAGTTACTAGTCTGTTATTATATGTTTTGTAAGTATTTTGGGGTACTTTGGGATGGTTTGTTGTAGAAATCAGATCACAAGAGAATTAATGTTCTTTTGATGCTAGCATTCATAGATTAATATACCTTGAAAGAAAGATGTAGCTGGATCGTAAAATGTCTTATACTTTTCCAGGAAGGTTCCTTCACTCGCCGTTTATATTGTTTAGGATCTTCACGATGCTATGTGAAGAAATCAAATCCGAAACAGTACCACAAAAGGTGGGGTGCTCAAACGATACGAGCAAGTTCGAAGCGATTTGGGTTAAGCGAATGGTACTTGGAACCGATAATGAGGAGTATTTGAAGTATTAAAGCCTTGCTTTAAGACGAATATGTTGACTGTAAAAACTCGATGTTGTTGTCTAAGCCCACAATAATAGCCCGACTACACATCAAGGATTCGCGGCAGCGCGAAGATGCGAAACTGGTGACTATACGCAGGGGGCACCAAAGCAATGCTATGGACCTTCTGCTTCGAATCTATATTATATAATTTAAAAAAGCGGTAAAGTTTTTCTCCTCAATCACTATTCTATCACTTTCTCGATGTTACTACCTTTTCACTCGAAGACCATGTCTTCTAAGGTATGGCTGGCAGGATTCAGTCGTATTTAACCAGATCCGCCCGCATATGCGAGCTATTTATAGAAAAGGGTACCTTCGAACGACTCAAATAAGGCACAGGCTAGATGTTAAGGTACACAAGCGGAGGGCCGTTTATTAAGTTCGTAAGGCTGAATCAATTGAGCTATTTTACAAACAAGTCTAGACTTAGTTGGCTATATCTATGAATTGCACCAATAATGTACCAGTGGCATCCTAGATAGCCTGATGTGACGCGTATTTGTTTTGGCGGATAGCAGTTTCCACTAGTGAAAAGTTTCGACGGAAGGTTCGGAGCCCCGTCTCGAAGACCAAACGACCCGTTGGTAAGCGTATTGCATCCTATAGGAACCCGTTCGTAGCTTATTCTTGTTTGGTTCTTCTCTTCTCGATACTAATTATTTTTACATATATTCGTTCTTGTTCTTATTTATTTTCGACGTCAAATGAATCATTTTTATAATTTTAAAAAAATACGTTTATGTTTCATATTATTCTTGTTGTTGTCCTGTACATAACCGCAGCTTATATTTCGTTCTCAGGCCCCATCGACTTTTTTCTCTCTAAGCGGTCTCTTCTTTTCCATCAGCTCCTAGTGGGGTTTCTCCACAATAAGGACTGATTTAGACTTGATGCGGCTGCTCAGAGCAATTCACGCCCTTTTTCGCTAACAACGATCAAGTCCCACCGATCGTAGTTTGATAGTAGTGGGGCGTACAGCATAACTAGTCTTACTGTCTTGTATCAGCACTTCAATATTTATTTTTTGACTGTGGATTTCATTATTATCATTATTATGTTCTTTGATAATTGGAATATACACACGAAGTACACTTGTATCGAGATTCAATTTTTTTCTTATTTACTGTTTTTTATTTTTGACCTTAGTGTAAGCGAGCTCCACACTAACTGTTTAGTACTTCATTAATCAGGTTCGCAGAGACCACCTTGACGCGAAATCCACTCGATTGTTGAAATTTGTCATTTGTTCCAATCTCCTTGCACTCGTCATCTCCAATTCTCAACCATATAAATACAAGGCGTGTCACAATTCATAGCACGCACTATTAATCATGCTTGATTTGAAGTCTGTGGTAACTATTGTCACACAATACCAAAACGATCTTAAAGAATGGCAGGCTCCCGGTCAATCTCCGCTTCTATATAGACTCCAGCTAGAGCGCATAAAAGCGGATCTTCCTGATCTTCTACTAAATCTTAAGCAGCAGAAGTCTAACAAACTTTACGCTAAGACACTTGAGCAAATCTATAGCCTATCCAATGAAGTGTCACAGTCACTTTTCTTGAATCAGGATGCGCTATCTGAATGGTCCTCTAATTTCGATCAGTCTGCCTCTGATGCCGTTGCAAAAGAAGAGCCTGTCGCTCAAATAAGCAATGAAGAAGATGAAGAAAGCTATGCTTCGTTGAGAAAAAGGCTCCTTGTAAACGGATCATCCTCCACAAAATTGGACAATGCCAATCATGAGCAATTGAATCTGTATCACGAGTCGATTCAAGAAGAACTAATGTCGGAGCTTTCTGATTTAACTTCGAATCTCAAGTCCTCAGCAATGCATCTCTCATCAAGAATTAGCGAGGACGCTAAACTCGTTTCGGATACGACAGAGCATATGGTAAAGAACCTGTCGTTGATGCAATCAGTGGGTGTCAATTTGAATAACTATTTGGGTGCAAAGTCAGGTGGAAAAATCAGCCTATTTTTTATGATTAAAATAATGGTATTCGTATTTGTTCTATTCTTTGTCATGGCCTTCGTGGCAAGTTTCTTACCCAAGATGTAAGAGTACATTCCAGATATTTAATAGTAATGATTCATTAATAATTTCTATATATAAGTAAGTAAAAAGCTAGGGATAACAACGAAATTGTCTAATGAATTAACGTCCTTGAGACTTGTCAGAAAGAATTTCAGGCTCTGACAAGATAGAACTTTCGTTGCTTCTCTGAGGCTGCAATGAGTTAGAAAAACCCTTTGGTCCATTAAAGGATTCAGTCATTTGTGGCAGATTCTGGAATTGACGAGGCAAATTACCACATCTGTCTTTACCGAAATTGATCTTCAAACTCTTGTAGTCCTCCAATGACTTGATACCATCAATGGCCTTGATGGCATTTGCAATGTTGACGAAGTTAATAAATGCACAGTTTTTTTCTTCGAGGTAGTTGATTTGCTCAATATCCCCAAAAGTTGAGAAGTCCTCTCTTAATTTTTGATAGTTGAAATACTCAAAATTGGTGATGTTACCCACATAAATATTACGAGAAGCACCATTAGAGACTGCCAAAGATAAGGCATTAGACAAAGGTCCAGAGTGCTTTCCCCAACCAACCTTGATTCTTCTGTTGTGGATGGTTAAACCATGGAGTTGACACATGGCGAAAAATTGAGCAGCAGCAATAGGGTCAATGAAAGTGATAAAACATACGTGTCTTTCCTTCAAAAACCTAATACTCTGTAACAATCCTCCTCTGACAACATTACAGATTTCCTCAACAGAGGAGTCCTGATGCAAATTACCCAAGTATACAGTTCTGTTACCTAAGTTGTTAGCACCTCCAGCTTGAGTTGCAATTTGAGCAGCTGCAGCAGATTGTTGAACTAAAGCAGAAGAAATGAACTCCCTGTCTGCAGCAGTGACAACGTGCTCCATTCCTGGAGCCAAACCCAAATATTGAGCAGCGTTGTGTTGCTGAGTTTTCGTGATGAATGCGCATCTATCCTTTCCGTAGAAGCACTTCTTGTCTAAGTATTTATCTTTTAATGGCAAATTAGAGACACATCTTACTGCGCTCAAGATAGATAAGAAATGAATGAATGCAATGCCTTTTTCGGCAATAATCTTGATGCAATCAATGATACCGTAACAAGACAAATCTTCTCTCAACTCATCCTCGGAGATCATTTGGCCAGTCACAGGGTTATGCAAGTTACCTAAGTACACATTTCGGGTAGCACCATCTCTTTGTATAGCTTCCTTTACTGCAGGCTGAATTTGAGAGTTTTTTCCCCATCCGACTCTAATGTCGTTACCTTTAATATTCAACTTCTTCAAGATACAGTCTGAGTGGAATAACAATGCCGATTGTTGATCAACAAAAGAGATAAATGCACAGTTTTTTGATGGCAAAATTTTGACATTTTCCAAGATTCCACTTCTAACGTAATCCAACAATTCATTTGGCTCAATGTCAGATGGAATGTTGCCCAAGTAAACTGTTCTGGAGGGTGCTTGACCTTGAGATACTGCGTTTTGAGATTGGGTCATTCCAGCAGTAGAAGCGCCGTTGTAAAGATAATCAGGTGTTGGGTTGCTGCCAGCGGACACTATGTCGCCTGACATGTTGAAAGAACTCTGCGACATTCCTGAAAGAGGCTCGGCAAACGAACGGTTGTTGCCAGCATCATCGTGCAAATAAAGTCTTTGTATTTGGGAACTAAGAACATCTTGCTCAGGCAAGCCACCATTCATGTAATACTTATCCTCATAAACGTCAGTGCTTGGCATCTGTGTTGGATCGTCCAATCTTGGCTCATGAGATTCTTCTACGCCATATTGAGGGTAGAAATCATAGCCATTTCTGGCACGAAACGAATGGTCCTGTTGAGGTTGCATTTGCTGTTCGGTGGAACCTTGAGAGTACATCTGATAGTATGGTTGAGCCATAAACTGTTGAGGCATGGAGTGGAAAGGATCGTAATAAGACATTTTCTTTTTGGATGAATGGAGATTTTAAAATAATTTAGATAATAAAATTAAACAGTAATGAAGAAAAAGCGATACTTGTCGGTTCAAGCTGCGGTTATGAGTTGATGGCAATGACCTCAACTAAGAGCGAAAGTGAATAGATAGTGAGCAAGTGAGTGTTCTCGAAACACTAAATAGTATTTTCTAGTCAAGTAAATGAATCAGACTATATTGGATCCTACAAGGTCAGGTGTTTGAACTTCGACTTGACCCGGGATCTATTGAAGAATCGAACTGATCTATCTGATGAGCCTTGGAAGAGGAAAAGAAAAGGAAACGTTCAACTGGAATCAGAAAAGAGCCTTTGGATGGACAAATGTTGACGGATGAATTCTTAAGAAAAAAATAAGGAAACTAATCAAAACTAGGAGAATAGTTAGAATTGCTCGCTATGAAAAGTAGACCGTATTTTTTTGGACCGCTGCGAGTAGCTCTTCCACTTCACACTGAAAAATGTGCCGTACACGAATACAATGTGCCGTTTATGACACACATGAAAGAGTCCATGGAAATGTCGATTCTGTAATAAAATTGCAAAAATACTTGCTCCTGTCACAAAAGTTCGGTTCATTTAATTCGGCGCCTTCTTTAATGTATGAATAATTATTAAGGGCTTTTTTTCGTATTTGGAAAACACTTCCTAATGATAATTAATGGCGTAGATGAATACTGAACAGGCAGGCAAAGCATCTACAGGATTTATTCGGAATATTCTGTACTCACATCCCCGTCGCTATTGATCTGTAGCTCATTATCTCGATCCGATTCATTGGTGTTAAAGGATTCTGGATTTGACTTGTTCAGAAGATCATTCCCTGTTTTGAACTCATTACGCGCGTCTTGCTCTTCATTCTTTAAATCTTGTACTAAATCTTTCTTACATCTCCCTTCCTCTATATCAAAATCAGCAATATCTTCGTCTTCAGATCCGTAATCAGTATCCGATAATTGTAGACATGACGAGTTGGTATCCTCTTTCTTTATGTTTACATCGTTAGAGCTTGGTATGTTTTTATCATCGTCTGTCAAGTTATCATCGTTTTTTGGCAATACTTCATACTCGCTTTTAATCTTGCTCTCAACATGGGGTGTTTTAACCCCTAATTTCCTCTTAGACCGCGTATTTTTCAAAGGCTTCACTGATTTTCTTTTTCGTTTGTCTTTGTATTGCATGCTCTCTTCGTCAATTATAATGTCCTCAATGTTGACTCTGTTAAGGTTAAGTTTACTGCGTTTCACATAGTCGTTATTTAGTAATTCCAAATTGCTCACTGATTCTCCCTCTAATTGCTGTATTCTGACTTTCTTCTCATTTAAAACTTGAAAAAATCGATCTTGAAGGTCTCTTAATATCATTTGATAATCAGTGGTCAACTCCAGAACCTCTCGCTCCTTGACCTCTGCAACCTCTTTATACACTTCAAATTCATTTTTGAACTTGTATAAACTCCTTCTTAATGATTCAATTTGCGAAGTCGCTATCAGAATCCAAGAAAGCATGTCGGAGTCATTGTCTGAACATATTTCTGGGTCTGTACTTTGAATGGGGATCACTCCGAATGTCACAGATAGCATTCCTTCGGTCTTTATGAGAAGCTCAAATTCTGGAACTTCTTCTGAAAGATCATTGTCTATCAATCGGCCATTTTGAATATCATAGTTCTCCAGTGAGTATAACTTACCATGTAATACAAGGTTTGAATAGTCTGCTGGTAAAGCCCTTCGTTCGAATAAATTGGTATCGAGGAGAGATTTTAGAATCAAGAGCCACGTTTCATCCTTTAGATTTTCTTTGGTTTTGAATTTGACCAAGGAAGGTTTATCATAGACTCCAAGGAATAGGCCCTCCTCGCAAGCTACCACTAACTCTAGGGAATCAATTTCTGTGGGCAGCCTTATTTTCAATTGAGCAGATGCACTTTTTACTGTTTGGCTTGTTTGTCTTTTAATTACATCAATTGGAATTGTTACAATCCTTTGTGTAGTGTGTTCTTCGCTTACTTCCATCGTTTTATTACCTCGAGATCTTATCTATTGTGAGAGATTTAGTTGCAGGACAAAGATAACGCAGCAAGGACAACAAACTATATTGGAATTGTTACGATTTAAGTTTTATTAAAACTAATTATTTTTCTATCCTATCGTCATTCTTTTTTGTTTTAGTAAAATGGGCACCAGCCGCAGTAAATTACTGCAAGGTTGTTTTCGTCTGTAGCTTCCGTAACCAAATCACGTACAGCGGCAGATACGCTAAGACCACCAGCATTAAGCTTTTCCGAAACTGCCAATATCGCAGTTGCAGCGTCTGATCCATCTTCATGCGGCCTCCAATCGAGCTCACCTTCGCCTGTTTCTTGAAGCTTGTTCATTCTAATTGGGGAAATCGACCACGAATATAACGGGTCCCACCGGAGCGCGTCTAAGATCGAAAGAATACGATGCTCGTTTTCTCTCAAAATCTGGAGCGTGTGCTCACATGCTTTACTAAACACCCCACGTGTTTTTGTAATTCCAAAGCCGTCAACAATGTCCCTTGTCAAGCGAAAGGGCACGGTTTCAGGAATAGGAAGCCTTTTTCCCTGATCAAAAGCTACTCCTAAATCAATATGAACTGGTTCTCCGGTAGCTCCGTCGATTAAAATATTGTTACAGTGTCTATCCCCAAGGCCAAGAATATGCCCCACCATCGATGTCGTCGCAATACCACGCGAGTAAGCCAATCTACTTTCATACCAAGAGTCCGGGGTTCTAAATGTATCAATGAAGTAGTTTCGGAAAACTGGTTTGATGTTACTTGTAATCTCTTGATATATCTTGACGCGTTTTGCCAAAGTTTCGTTCTGCACGGATTTCATCATGTCTCTAGCAGTTTCTATTTTTATCTGATCTTTCTTTTGGTGATATGGACGAAGAATTTCAATCAAGGCCGTTGTGTTGGCAACAAACTCTATAACTCCTGCTTTAGGTCCTAAGGGAACCGCACGGTATGTTCTTATAGTAAGGTTTCTTTTACATGCTTCTGAATTTTCTGACATGAAATTTTTCACCTTCACAAACACCTGCTCCATTATCGCATCCTGCCGAATATCATCAGAGCTATGTTTCAATAGCATTTTGTGAGATCGACCATTTGAAAGCCCAAAAGTGGCAATTTTAGGCAAACTTAGTCCAGATGTTGCAATAACCACTTTTTGATCAATCGAAACCATTTTCGGTACATTTTCATAACCTGAATCACTCACTTTAATCTCTAGAGTAGGTGGAGGGATCAAGGGCAAGTCATTTAACCAAAAATACCCAAGTTTTAATTTATCTAATTGTATAAATCGACTCTTTGAGATTTTGTACTGAGATAATTGGACGCTCTCTTGGCAGAATCTATCTATAGGATGAAGATAAGTGTCAACGTACTCTTTTGACTGCGTATTGAGTTTTCTTTTAATCTCCTTTGCTGCATTGACCCTCATGAACATGGCCAAATTTTCATTTTCATCCGCTAAGTCCTCGTGATATTCTAATGATATCAAGTAATAAAGAGAATGGAAGGGGTGCTTCACACATATTTTTTGAATGAGACTTTTTATAGATGACTGAAATATAGATGCCTCAGTGGATATTCTAGATAAGAGCTGTGTCACCCAATTAACGCAAGTCGAAGCGGATATCATTGACATATCGTTTTCTATTTCCCTCTGTAGCTCAACATCGGATGCCTTCTCCATCATAAGTGAGAACAACTTATCGGCAATTTTTTCATTGTGAAAGAGCAATATACTTTTGAGGTATAGTTTGACCGAGAAACATTGAAATTTTCGTTTCAATCCCATCAACTCGTCAAGTTCACTTGTTTGAGAACTTATTTGCAGCTTCAATCGAGAATAATACTTTTGAACCCTTTTCTTCTCGGCAGATGTCACCGAAGTCTTACCATAGTGGCTTTTAATATCTTCAACCTCTTGTTTCCTTGACTGGAGTCTCTCCCTTAACTCTTTGATCTTCAGATTGAACTGTTTCGAGTTGGATTGTTCGTCGCAGAACTCGGCAAGTAGTCGATAAACTTTATCTCTCTGCTCAATTTGCTCAATTTCAGAGGCTGCTTGGTACATAGGTGCGATGTGCTTCTCCAAAAGGTTCAATCCGGAATCTAAATGTGCCAGAGAGATCCATTTGACTTTATATGCATTAATTAGCATTTGATGGACGGATAATCCTTTGTATGGAATTTCAATCGAACCGGCGTTTGAAAGACCTTCACACATAGCCACGGCAAGGTCACTCCTTCCCTCGGCCCACATTGCTTTAGCCGCTTGAAAAGTCGATCTTCTGCCAATTTCGATTCGTAAATCTGCTGTTAGGTATTCTGATTTTGATACAAATTCATCCAATAGCAAAGTTGAATTAAGCACCTTTTGTTTCAAATCCCTGCGTCTTGCCAAGTCGTTGTACTTCACCATTTCCGATACTTGAGCTAACGTCGCTAAGACTTTTCCCTCTTCGTTATTGCTTCTGAAGACACTATGATTCCTTAGTGCGACAATTCTAGCCTGTAGTATCTCCAACCCTGTCGTTGTCAAATATGGATGCAATGAACTTGAATTTTCGAAGTCTTTTCCAAGGCTCTCAAACTCATCTGGCTTAACTTTCATGATCTTATGGACACTTGCCATTGACCTTAGAGTCTCAAAATACTCTTTGGTCAAACTTAACCGATCCTTAAAAGATAGATTTTCAATACAGGTTCTGTTCTTCACCAAATCTGACATGATAGTTTCGTATTGTGAGTCAGATTGCATGAGGGAATTTCGACTATGATAAAAATAGTTGTAGAGAGCCTCATCTTTGTTCATTTTCTCTTCCTTATACGGAAGCTCCCATTTGCTTAATTTCCATGCCCATTCATAGGAAGTTCCTTGCAGTAAGCTTTCGTCGAACAACATCGGAATTCCAATTATGCCATCCTGGAGGAATGATTTGGATATACTCCTGATGTTTGTTTTTTGACTGAAAGTGCTGAGAGAGTCGAATTTAGCACATTCATACTGCAAGAGCTCGTGTGAGGGTGCTGAAACATTTAACAACTCAAGGGATGACTTCAAGTTTGACTTTTCTGGAAGTCCTGATAGAAAATCAACCTCGTCTAATCCGATGTATAAATCTGTTAATGATTTCTCGTGAATTGATAGGCAATCTGGGACTGTAAATGAATGTACATGATCATCTAACAATAACAAAGCTGTCTTAGAAAACGTCGTATCCTTGAGAATGAGGAACAATTTTTGTAAATCAAGAATTTTATATAGCTTTTGAAAAATTTTCTGGCCAGCGATGGCATAGTTTCTTATGGCAAGTACAAGGTCTTTAATGAGTTGGACGCTTTCGGAGCAACCCTTTAGTAGTGGACTTCGAAAAAAGTCTTCGAAGAATTCAAGGAGAGAGTCCATTCCTTTTTTACCCGCTATTTTGACATGAAAGCACCAGAGACTGGGTATTAAAGAAGTAGCTTCAGGTAAGTCGTGTATAAGACGTTTTAAGGCTAGCAAAGACTTCAGATTTGTATTCCAAGATTCGAATATGATCACAAGCATAGACTGGATCCATTGGAAATTGCTTGAGTTCACAACTTGATTCTTCATCGTTTGAGCCGGGGATGTGCTTTTCGGATGCCTTCCAGGATATAACAAAGTGAACTCCTCGATATTGACTGAATAAGCATCACGAAGTTCTTCAAGAACGAGCAAATCAAAATACTCCTTCGTGTAACTTTTTTCAATTGGCCCATAATGGTTCAAAACTCCAATAACACACTCTGCAAACGCAACAGAATCTGGATTTTCACTTAACAATTGATCACCCAAGAATTTTAAGACGAAATTTAAATTGTTCTCAGACAAATTATCTTCAGAATCAATGAATTCGCGTCTATCCGCGATTTGATTCATATCCTCAAGAAGATCTCCACGTACGTAAAGGTTCCCAAGATAATCAGCGACTTTTGCCCGAAACAGAGTTGAACCCGACTTGATAGAGGAATCTAAAAATATATTTATCAAGTTTTTGCATCCGAGCAAAGGACCAGAAAATGATGCGTTTGGAAATATCCTAAATAGAATTGCACAGATCCTTATTTTATTCTTTTTTACGGTATCAGACATCAACGGGTCTTCGAAGTATTTCTCAATGCAGCTTAAATTGACGGAGCGAGAAGAGTCCTTGACAAATTTAACAATCTCGATATAAAAATTTTTGGCACCATGGCTTAATCCTTGAGCATCAAACCTCTTAGAGAGAAAGGCCTCGAGGTCTTCGAGAAGTGTTAGCGACCAACTACTATAGGCATTGTAGCGTAAGTAATTCGAAAGGACCTTTAATATACAAGAGTGAGCATTTTTAGAAGGGAGATGTCCAAGGAAATTGAGGTTCATTTTTTCGACAAGACCCGAAAGTACAGATGAAAATTCCAACGTAACATAATTTGAAGAGAACATGTATAGCATTTCAAGAATAGCACTATCTTCAAAATCAAATTCAGAGATACAGAGAAAAAATTTAACAGCTCTCAATTTTTCAAAGGAGTTTCCAAAGTTTGTAGTAATTAAGCGCCGGACAAAGAAGCGTATCGATGACGGTGTCCAATACTTCGTAGGTAATTTTGTTTCATAGAGTTCTATTAAAGCTAAAATTAACCCTTTGCTGGACTTTGGGGATATGAATACTTCTGGCTTATTGATTTCCTCACTTTTCGAGTTAAATAGAAAACCATTTGAACTAGGACTGATAATCTTAATAATATTGCCTTCGTCACTAAAGTCGGTTAACAAAATAGTCTCTAAAATTAACAAGTTCAAAAGCTCTTCCATAACAGATTTGTATGGCTCTTTAACCCAGTGTCCAATAGTTTGAAAAATGTCATTTCTACGACCATTCGATGTATAGGCCAATGGTACCATCGAAGGAATACAAGCTTTCCAAACTTTGAGATTTTTGATTTCAATAGAGTTACAAAGCTTCTCAATTTCGGAATTGACGAAAGCTGGCCCCTTCTTTACATCTACTGCGCAGCAAACGCACATGATACTCCGGTAATTGTTGCGTTGAAAGTCCTGCTCATTGTTGTAGCCAAAAATTTGGTGTGGGAATTCATTGAAAGATCCATTAAAAAGATACCAAGCTTTTAAAATTGATATCGAGTTAGACTCTAGTAGAGTAGAGGAATTATCCTCGCCAATCAATTCGACAATTGTAGAAATACAAAATTTGATGCATGGCACCATGTGCACGATTCTAGAAAGCAAAGTAAAGGATTTGACAGCTAAAGGTGCTAGAGATGGAAATTCGGTAATAAAGTCTAATATGATAAAACAACCAGTCGCGTCGTGCTCCACAGAATTTAACCCAAATTTCGAGTCGACAAGCATACTAATTGCTTCAAAACGTGCTAGGGATTTTGCTTCAGTTACACCCAAAGCGCTGATTTTGCTTGCGAGTCTCGCCCGCATTGCATTTACATCCGTAGTGTACGAAAATGATTTAATGAATGTCGAATCATGGGAGGTATAATTTGCCACGTAATTCAATGTTGCAAAGTGGTCATAAAACTCGCCGCTTATAATAAGCTTCTTGCTTTCAAGATTTTGGATATATGTGTACAAATCATTGTAGTCCTTTTGGATTAGCTGCGTTTCATCCCATATCTGGCATATGAGTTCAAGGATTTTGCAACAAAGAACTAAGAGTTTAAAATCTCTCTCGAACTCTGTCGATGATAAACAGTTTTCTCCAACCAATCTCACTAGCTTTATACATTCTGCTTGCGTAGCAATTGATCTGTTACGGTATAGATAGTCAACGCATTGACTTAGGCATTGTAAGGTAACATTAGCGGAGACAGTCTGTAAAAATGTCAAAGACTTTTCAAGTGAATGATCTTGATAATAAAGAATAAAACTATTGTAAAGGTCGGAAGACTCGTCTTTTATTTCTTCAGGAGACCTAGTACTAATACTGGTATGCTTTGTGTCTGATTGTGAAAACTCCTCCTCCAAAAAACTGTTGGACGCGTCAACTATCGTAGCAGGTATGGAAAGAGGGAGAGAGCGGAATCGGTAGTCGATAATCTCAAAAGGGAAATTGAGTTTGTCAAGCGTTTCCTTTGAGGGGGAGAGTAAAAGTATAGTTGAAATGACTTGGATAGCATCTGCTTTGTTTTTAACAAATCGAGCAAGGCTCAGCATCAAGTCAGTCGCAAATAAGCTGAGACGCGCTGACTGGGATTTGAATCTCTCTCTACAAAAGAATGAGATTCTTTCTAGAACCAAAGCCGAATAAACCATCATATTTGCAGACTGAAACAAATTTTGACGACTATTGTGGGTCGTACAGATCTTATCTAATAGGTTCTTTGCTGACTCAGGTGGTGTTGACAACGTAGAAAATTGCAACCAAGCTTCGGCACTCTTTGCTTGATCATGTGATTCCTCAGAGCAGAAGAAGGAAATTAGTCTATTCTGGTGATTATTATCATAAGAAGTTTCCATTTCAATCGTGATGACGGCACTCTCCTCAAGAAGAGTTGTGTTGGCACCAACAAGCCAGCCGACTAAAATGGGGAGATGCCATGAAATTGGCTTTCTCTCTTTGCCATCTAAGTCGGAGTCTCGATTAAAGCAATCTAATACCCATGTCATTATGCTTGTGTAGAATTGTTTTCGAGTATTCATATTAGCGTTTAAATATGCATTAGACAAACAAACCCATACGAGACAAGCGTGATAATCGGCATAAGGAGGTCCACATATAACTGGAGAGTCTATTATTTCTTGGAAACAGCTTGGTATTCCATCTTGGAAATTCGATACGCCATATCTCTGGATCAATATATACAAAATCTCTGCAGCTAATCTATACGTGCGATGATCTCCGATAGAGGATGTGGCAACTCTCAACAAGGACTGAAACATTTGATTGTCCACTTTGAGAAATGGTTCCCTCGTTATGTTTGACCAGTCAAGAAATGATCTACAAACCAAAAGTGGCCAAAAAGGAATCTTGGAAGTTAAAGCTATAGCTTGTCTTAATAATGCATCTGCATCAACTTTGCCCTTATCAGCACCATCCTTTGTTTTGAGTTCGGATTTTGAGTTGCAGTTTTTAAGAGAAAAAAAAAGAATTTGCAAAGCACAAGTTTGTTCTCCCAAATCATCTGAACTTAGCATTGTATACATAAGCTCGAAAGCGTTTAGACAATGAGATACCTTAGACCTGCCATCAATCTTTCTTCTTTTACTCATTGGCTCGTCTGTGGCATAACTTTCCTCTTGACTCGTGGAAACATCTGTGCTTAACTGAAAACTCTCCTCGGATCTCCGGATTTTGTAGTAAGTCGCTAACGTTTTCGAAAGTCCTTCGAGCAAGGACCAACCTAAAGTGTTGTCAGTCGCCAATTGTATGATATCTATATGACGAGGCGATAGCGTTGATGCATTTACGTTCGCCCTGACCAAAATGTCACTATCTGTTAGTCTTGATTTCAATGATTGAGCGAGTCCGATTTGTGCATCTAAAATCTTTCCGATACTATAAAGTTGAACTTGATAATCAATATTAACATTTAAAGTGGATGCGTTGTGTGACTTCCTAATAGTTTCCACCGCAAAATTGTCTAAAGTCAAATAACGATGAAAATTATCGTTGCTTAGTAGGACACAAATCAGAGTGGCAAGAGATTCTGTTTTCGAATGAGCAAATTGTAGGATAACCTTTATCCCTAGGCTCGCAAGACAATGAGAGAACCATATATCTTCAGTGGAAATTATTTCCAATAATTTGTGAATGATTTTCAATGTCATATTATGCAAAGGGGTTTCTTTTTGTTTGAAGCAACGAAATGTGTCGCTCATTAAGTTATGTAACACTTGATATGATTTCTTCGAAACAAGCGTGATGATAGAGCATGGTTTGTCAACTCCAATCAAACACAGTAAAACAAAAAACAAGTCCACTATGAGTATTTCGTTTGTTACATTATAATACTGAAGTTCCGCAGTTTGTTTTAAAGCGTGTACCTCTTTTTTTATAGCATCAATACAAAATTCGTAGAACTGGTACCACAATTCTTGCAGCAAATGAGTGAAAACAGGCCAGTTAGACAATATTAAGCGCAAGATTTTACTGATTCTAGTCTTAAAAGATATCACTTGTAATGACAGTGCATCGACATTACATTCTGTTGGAACCCGTATAGAACAATAGTACTCGATTAATGTGATACCTAGGTCACATATAATCTTATAACGAGGTCGAGTGGACGTGTCAATTAAGTTAGACTCTATTAAATCATGAATTAGCGTCAAAGTATTTGTTATTCTCTTTGCAGCAGCTGGAGTAGCATTTGAAGTATCTCGTTCTTCTTGTAGACTTCTTATGAGTCCTCTCAATAAAGATGCAAATTGCTTCGGCGATAGGCTCAAATTTTCGATTGAGTAATCTGAGAGTGTATTCAAGGATTCATTTCTTGTCTTGAGCTTGCCATATTGTAACGAATCAATTATTTGTGCTAGATCAAACACTGCCATCAGTGCTGATTATGGGGTAGCGTTAGAGGGAATCTCGGATCAGTTTTAAGGTGAATTCAATTTGAGAGAGAGACTTAAAAGATGCTCATATGGTATTTTCAATGATATTACTAGTTACCTCAACGATTAAAAATTAAAATCATTTTTTGTTTAGATTTGGCTGATGAATATTGACAGAAGTGCTAAATAAATGAAATAATCGTTTAACACACAGACAAAAAACGTATGCGAATAATTGTCTCTGATTTAATTGAATAAGAGATATCTCCAATCATTTTATTAGATTTTGAATTTAATTTCAATCAATTTTGATTTTTTTAAGCCGGTTTCTTTTTTTCTCTCGAGCACTCCCTTTTATTTAAAATTGTAAATTCTAAGTGTATCACTGAGTTTTCAGACAAGACAGGAATTATATTTCAAAATTGGCACACAATGGAAAATAAAAAGAGAAGATCCTATTAAAGCTTGTCAGCATATTAAATTATTTGACCACCGTTATTTCATTTCATCTACTTGAGTAATACTTTTGAGATTTGGCACCCCGTACAACTTAATCATACAAGGTGTGCATAATTGAGTGGGTCGGGTAGATTTATTGATTAAGAAACTTTTTGTTTTCTAAAACATAGATATTAATTATTATGGAAAATGATAACAATTCATTAATACTGTGAGTTTCTTTCATTCTCTCGGTATCGTTTCTTTTGACTTCGATGACTTCCTTCGAGCCGTTTTCTTTGACTCCTTCCCATGCAGTCATAGCCAGAGTCAAATCCCCTATCTAATTAAGGCCACACTGTCCCACTAAAACATACATTTTTCCTTCTATACATCACATAATAAAAAATGTCCGCCAAACAAGCAGCCAATGTCGTGAAAAAGACTCCATTATTCGAAAGTCATGTTAAATACGGAGCCAAGTTTGCTCCTTACGCAGGCTTTCAAATGCCTCTTCTATACAAGGGCCAAACACATATTGAATCACATCACTGGGTTAGAGAGAAAGTCGGATTATTCGATGTAAGTCACATGTTGCAGCATAAATATAGCGGTGCTGGTGCTCAAGACTTTTTACAGAAAATCACCCCCATTGACTTGGATTTGCTTGAGACTAATACTAGTAGCTTATCAGTCCTCTTAAACGAAGAGGGAGGAATTATTGATGACACCATCATCACAAAGCACGGAAAGGATCAATTCTACATGGTAACCAATGCTGGATGTAGAGAAAAGGATTTGAAATTTATTAACAATGAATTAAAGGCCTTTGACAACGTCCACCATGAGACCTTTGAGTCAACTTTATTGGCTGTGCAAGGTCCCAAGGCTGCTGATTTAATGCAAAAATTTACGAACGAAAACTTGAGCGCTATCAAGTTTGGCCAAACAAAGTATTTGAGTCTTAACAGTCTCCTTGATTCACAGATACATCTCTCAAGAACAGGCTATACTGGAGAGGATGGTTTCGAATTATCAATTCCTTCTTCCAATGACGCAGAAGCTGCACAAGCAAGGGGTTTCTTTGAGTATTTGATTGACGATTATCCAGACTTAGTCAAACCAATTGGACTTGCAGCAAGAGACTCCTTGAGATTGGAGGCTGGAATGTGTCTCTATGGAAATGAATTAAGTGAGGACATCACCCCAGTGCAAGCATCTTTAGCATGGTTAATTCCAAAGACAAGAAGGACACAAGGCGAGTCATTTAATGGTAGTTCAGTTATCTTAAACCAATTGGCAGACAAAAAGTCCGTGACCAGACGCCGTATTGGTGTCTTGTCCGAAGGTCCAGCTCCAAGAACCCACGCAAAGATTCTTGATCTGGCTGGAGAAAAAGAGGTCGGTGAAGTTACCTCTGGCTCATTGTCCCCAACTCTAGGACTCAATGTGTCTCAGAGTTATCTTGACAAGTCGGTTAAGATTGGAGATCAAGTCCAAATATTACTTAGAGGAAAGCCCAGACCAGGAAAGGTTGTGAAATTGCCTTTTGTAGAAAACAACTTCTACAGAGGTTAAAATTATTTCATGACATCCCTATAGTGCTTAACACTATAAGAGAATTGATATTTGATGGTTCATTGACAATTGTAGAATAAATTCCGCTTACTATTGACGCTAAGTCTTAAGCTTTTTTCTTATTAGGATTAAACATATTACTAAAATGGGCCCAGATTGTTCAGTTTTAGCCTGGTACACGTATAAATTTTAGTCGGGGCGTTTGAATAATTATCGCCTTTAAATTGTGCGTTGCCAATACCCATACAACTACCGGTAGAATACAAGACAGGATGTTATATCCGAGATTCTCTCACGGATATATCTCAAGACGTCCTGCTGTTTGGGTAATTTGACAGAGGAATCGCTTATGTCATGCAGATAAGCTCTCAACCACATTATTTCGCAAAATAGACCTGGAACGGGGCCTAATGAGTATAGAATAATATTTTATAGATAATAAGACTTGTAAAAAAAAATTTAAAAAAGATAATAATTAAAGTATGAAACAAATTGTTCCTTTTACCCGCCATCAAAGCTTAATTCGATTAAAATCAATGATCGGATGTGAATGTTCGCAAACGCATTATGCAGTACATCCAACTTGCATGTGCATGCGTTCTTTTTGACGCATTTGAGAAACGTGCATGTAGTTCTGTTGGCACCATATGAAATTTCGAAATGTCGGCGTCAATGTTCATTGGAGAATACGTACAGGACCAATATACGATTCAAGCAGCACTGTACTCATAAACGGAACGCACGGGAATATGTATCCCGCAACAAATAATTAATCAATTCGAATGAACGCACATAAAGTTGAATTCGAGCAAGTGCTATTTACAATTTCAATGGTCGTAGTGAATTGTAAAGTGGATCAGTTACAGATGTCACTACCGTTTTTTAACTCGACGTTATAACCATGTATAGCTCAATGTCGGTTAATGTCAAATGCCCTGAGGGCTCGTGACTGCGGCTTTCTTTCCATTCCTATTGCCAGGCATTTTCTGTTGTCAGCATACAGTACATGACGACAAATTGCCAATCAATGATAATGGTCTCAAGGGAGACCGAAGACACATCTGCGTCTCGGTTGATTTTGTTTACACGCCTCGTTGTCATGCATGCAAGAATTCAAAGTCCTAAAACATTGCCAAAATCATTTCCAAGTGGATACACAAGCATTTTACATAGACATAAAGGAGATTATGCAGCTAAGTTTTTGGAAGTAGTCAATGAAATTTCTCATATGTATCGTTGTAAGATATTGACATCAAAAAGTCAGCATTGAGTACATATTATTCCGGACGTCGGTCAAATGCAGGAATCTCAACGATGATGCGTTGACGGCTCCTGATGCGGATCTAGCAATTATCGTAACATGAGCGACTTCGAATGTATGTTGTATGCCTGCCGGGTATGTAAAAAGGCAACTCGCCTTCCGAATAGGGGCGCCAATATAGCTTATTCTGATTTACAAAGCCAATGTCGGAAGTGTCAACCCTGAACCCTGAGTAGTATGGATTCAAGAATAAAGGATAAAACCTCATAATGTTCATCAACTGTTGATTAAATGATATGCTTGACATCCTTGCCATTGAGTTCGAGATGGTCTTGAGCTTTGACAACAGTGGTTAGTATCATCGAAAAGAGAAAAACTCTAATCCCATTATTATTGTTATTTAATCGAAAGAAGCGGTTATGCGTACACGGTGCGAAGCATATGCAGCACCTCATACGAGTGATTATTATTATAACTCAGCCACTCAACCTGCAGAACCCTAACTCAGGACCAAAAGAATCACCAAATTGAACCGTAAAACTAGTACAAAAATAAGAATAAGACATTGGAGCTGGCTAGATTAAAAAACATGTGTTCAAGAAGGAAGCATTAGCATAGTGCGAAGGACAACTCCAGTATCCTACTTTGTCATATCGCACGTTATGACGATATTCTCATAACATTCCTTAAAGCTGTGGCATGCAACCTTCACGATGCACATCGCTTAAATATTTGGATGCAAGAAGTTGCAAAATTGTGGCAGCTGCAAAAGAATTAAGCGCTCGAGGACGGGGTTCCCACTTCGAAAGCAAAACTATATAAGGCAGGCAAAAACTGTTGCAATTAAACTTTTTTTCATAACAGTATCGATCACAATGAAGTTGTCTCTTTCTCTCGCTCTTATCTGTCTCAACTCCGTCGGCGCTTTGGCTGCTAGACCAGTTTTAAGACGTGACTACAACGCCACCTCCAACTCGTCTTCCGTCTCTGTTGCTTCTGACTCCACCACTTGGACCTCAGTTTCTGTCACCACTAACGCTGGTTACTCTTCCAGTTTTGCTTCCTCTGACAGCACTGACTCTGGTGTCACCACCTCCACCGGTTCTGATGTCACCACCACCACTGGTTCTGATGTCTCTGTTACTTCAAGTTCATCGACCTCCACTTCTACTGTTGTCTACGGTCCTCCACAAACCGTTCAAGAGGTTCCTATCACTGACTTCGGTACCCTCAAGGTTGTCGACAGTGTCAGCATTATTGACTACACCACTGGTTCTCTTCTCTCTTACAAGGGTGACGCTTTCGCCATCACTGTTAACTTGAAGTACGCTGACCGTATTGACTCTGGTGCTTACGCCAAGTTCTCTATCCCAGCTCCATTCACCGGCTACCAATCTTCCTTCCCAATTACCGATGCTTCTGGTAACAACATGGCCACTGTCACTGGTGACGTGTCCACCAACATCTTCACTATTACTTTCAACGACGAATGGACCGCTAACAACTTGAACATCGATGGTAGCTTCACTCTTTACGCTTTTGTTGCTTACAACAACGGTGCTCAAAAGCGTGCCACTGGTTCTGCCGTCGACTTGAGCCAACCAACTAAGGTCACTATCACCTCTGTCATTGGTCCAAACTCTTCTTTCTCCGTTACTCTTGACTACGCTGACGTCACTACCGTCCACCAAGTCACTTTGCCATCTGTTCAATCTTCTGTTGTCGTTGCTTCTCCTAACGTCCCAGCTTCCACTGCTGCTACTTCCGGTGCTGCTACCTCTGGTGCTGCTACTTCCGGTGCTGCTACTTCCGGTGCTGCTACCTCTGGTGCTGCTACCTCTGGTGCTGCTTCCACCGGTGCTGCTGCTTCTTCTGCTGCTTCTGCTGCTTCCGCTTCTAGAGCTTCCGCTTCCGCTGCTTCTGCTTCTGCTGCTTCTGCTTCCAGAGCTTCTGCTTCTGCTGCTTCTGCTTCCAGAGCTTCTGCTTCTGCTGCTTCTGCTTCTAGAGCTTCTGCCGCATCTGCTTCTGCTGCCTCCGTTGCTTCCGCTTCCAGAGCTTCCGCTTCTGCTGCTTCCGCTTCCAGAGCTTCTGCTTCCGCTGCTTCTGCTTCTGCTGCTTCCGCCTCTAGAGCTTCCGCTTCCAGAGCTTCTGCTTCTAGAGCTTCTGCTGCTGCTGCTAAGGGTAGCACTGCTTACCTTACCAACAAGTCTACCACCCTCATTACTGTTACTGACTGTGGTACTCTTGTCTGCAACCAAGTTTTCCAAGCTGTCACCAACTACGTTACCTACTGTCCATTGAGCACTGTCATCACCGTCACCTCTTGTAACCAAAACAAGTGTGTTCCTGTTGTCACCTCCGTTGCTCCAGGTACCGTTACCGTCACCGGTGTGATCGCTGTTGGAACTGCTCCAGCTACCGTCACTGGTGGTGCCGTTGCTGTTACCACCCTCGCTGGTGGTGCCGTTGCTACCGTCACTGCTGCCGCTGGTACTACCCTTGTCTCTTCTGCCACTGGTACTGCTGCCGCTCCATCTTCTGTTGTTGTTGCTGGTAAGGCTGCTTCCAACATGGTCGGTGCTTCCGCCCTTATCTTCGGTGCTTTCATCCTTAACTTGATCTAAGTTATGGGTTAAAATTTTTTATTAGGACTTGCATTTCTTTCAATTCTGTTATACCATTTTAGGCTTTTCGAATAAACTAATCTTTTTAATTTTTAATTACACATTGTAGCAAGTATTTTTGTTTCCTGAGACACACTTAATACCAAAATACTACATTACCTCTGTGCGCTCTTCTTGAACATTAGCAAGTAGTTCCATGGAAACACGCCTAATAAAAGGAAAGACAATTTTTCAAATACTTTTTTGAATTTGGATTTTTTTCCTCATGATCAATTTTAATCATAAATCCCCTTCGATTTCGATAAGCTTCGTATCTAAGTTGTAAGATGCTCCATCTGAGACTAGGGTTCACATGATTGAGCCCCATATAAAAATGAAACACGAAGACCTATAAAGTTTATGATATTTTTGCGATTCAGGATTTACAAACAAGCATTCTTTGCACGGCTAGAAAGAGCCTCTCGTCGCGACCTGGGCAATTTCAAACTTTGGCGTTCGAATTAAGCAGTCCATGTAAAAACCACTCTCTTCGCCCGTTTTCGAAGTGCATATTGTTTCATCCAGTGATTGAACTCTGGTGCACTAATTTCATACCGTGATTGTAATCGCCCTGTACAGTAGCCAGGGCTGCAACTTGGAGGAGGGGCAAGTAATCTCTTTCAAGATAGAATGACTGCGAAATGTAGATATTATTAATTTTCCATTATCAGTCACTTATAATGGACTAATTGAAATTCCATGCGGGATATGTGTCTAATTTTCTAGCGACTATTAGATTTTCTGGTGGTTCACTGACTCGTTCCTACTTATACCGTGTTTGCCTTACCGTGGATAGCCGCGATACCATCATGCTCTCCTGCCTCAAGTAATAACAGTCTACGCACACACCACATATATCCCACGAAATTCTCACGTATCCGAGTTCTCCTTATAATTTTTTTGCATCGAGCTTCTTCTCTTTACTGTTTCTTGTTTTCTTTTTCGAGCAGAAGTTTCGTCTCGCAATGTACTCCCGCCCTCTTGCCAACAGATCGGAGTCCTTCTTGAACTCAAAGCCCACATCACCCCTGAAATCCCGTTCTCACACCCCTCTTCTGTTACTGCCCTCGAAAGGCATAAAGCTGGGACTTGACTTGAACCTTTCGAAGAGCCAAAGCAAACCAGCAGGCCCAGGATTTCAGATATATCATGATCCACAATCCAATGTTGTCTCTCCCATCAAAAGCAGTCCTGCAGATGACCTTGTGAATGACGACAAGGAGAACATTTTGCAGCCTAAAGTCATGGGATTGGCCCAACAGAATTATAAATATAGACGTTCTCTTGCAAACCTCAGCATTCAAAAATTTCCAGGTTATTTGACGTCTCATAGTCAATTGAGGCGCGGACGTCAAAGATTGACAACTTTATATCAACCTCAAAACGCCCAAAATGCTAACGGCTCCCTACAGAAATTCAATGACCTCCCAAGTTTCATTACTCCTCCACGCAATTCGCTAAACAAAATACTTCATCGGTCTGGAACTGGTGCTACAGACGAGGAAGCTGACGAGGTAGAGAAATATCTTCTTACGAAACTGAAAGAGGTTGCTCGTCGTAAACGGGCTTTATCCGTTGGGGCTAACCGGGGTAAGCTTCATTTGGTGAAAAAAGTCCAATTTCAGATTAACCCCGTCTAATACCCTTTTCGATGCTGACTCGCGCGTAACAAAGACAAACTAAACCACACATTGATACCCATGTATTTTTTTTCGCCAAGAGTTTTACAATGACATGAAAGTTTTGATTTCTTTTAATTCTTGTAATTTCCACCTTAATCGTAGATGCGAGAGATGCATATTGTTGTACATCGTATCAGTTGAATGCATCAATTGAAGTACACATTAATCAAAAAAAAAAAACATCAAACATAGTTCCAAATTAATTTACTTGTATTTTAATAAATCGCAGTCAAATCATTTTCAAACTTAAATTTATGATAGAAGTTTAGTCTGGTTCCACCCCACTCCGCCGTAACTCCAGCTCATGCAGTCTCTGAAAAAATGTCAAGAATCCAGAGGCTCTGACACTAAGAGGTAAAGCTGACACTTTCTCAAAAAACCACGAAAACCCATAATAGATTTGGAAGATGTCTAGCTCCATCATTTCATCGTTTAAGTCTTTGAACGTGGCCACTGCTCAAGATTTCTCTGACCACGAGGCCATATTCCAAGCGTCATACCAGTATTTAGCCAAAATCAAGGAGTTCAGAGATATCAAAGCAGTACACAATGTCATTGTCTCTTTGATCAACACTGATAGATATTACAAGGCTTTGGACTTCCTCAAGCAGGTACCCGAAGATATCCTTGAAGAATTCCCATTGGAGAAAGCTTACATTTACTACAAGACTGGCAATGTGAAATCTGTGGAGAAAATATATGAAACTAGCGCTAATTCTAGCGAACTCAGTGAAATACTGAGGACCGCTTTGAAGCATGTCATGGCTCAATGCTATTATCAGGTTGGTAGAATGTCGGAGGCTTTAAAATTATATCATGAACTTATTACCCTTAACAGCGTTGACAACGAATTAGATATTGCATGTAATGAAAGAGCTATCATCTCTCAAGTCTCTATGAACGGCCATGAAACGAAACCTAGCTTGACTATAAGTGAGGAAGAAAAGTCTTACGACCTTCTCTTCAATGAAGCCTTAATCGAATTACGAAACAACAGAATCGAAAATTGTTTATCATTGTTAAAGGACGCATCATCTATGTGTACAGAACACAATCTTGATTCCAACCCAGAGGATTTGGCTGCTGAGCTTGCTCCTATTGAGTTGGCATTGGCTTACGTTTACCAAATCTCTGGCAATACTTCCCAGGCAATTTCAACCTTGAAATCTTTGGATATGGAAGGCGTTACTGACTTATTGACAAAGCATATTGTCAAGGGTAACTTAATCTCTCTTACAACAACTCCTGAAAACGTAAATTACACTGCCAGGGAGTTGAACTACAAGGACGTCTTACATCTCTACAGAAACAAGATGACTCGTGCACAATATCGTTCATTGGTGAAAAATCACATCTTGTTATCATACCAAAGCAACACGCTATCGAAAGTCTCCAACTTCTTGAAAAACTCTTTTGGCAAAGAGTTTGCTGAAGAGTTTGAAGGCGATTACACTACCATCATTATCAAGTTGTTAGTTCGACTTGAAATCCCCGTTCAAGATTTGAACAACGAGGGCAACTGGAAAGCAGTATCTAAAAAGGTGTACAAATTTGCTCTCAGCGAGCTTTCTAAGGAGGAAATTAGCGAGACGGTCGTTGCTTCGGCCTTATTGTTGGTATTCGTGAACGCCAAATCGTTCAAATTTGACCAAGCTATTGATGTTTTAGACAAAATTACCCTGAAGGAACTCCAATCCCTTACTTCGAACATGCATGCTTCGTTATTTTCTTGCCTCATCAATCTCTATGAAGTCACAAAGGGCCACAAGAAGTTGGCTTGCTTATACAGTTCGATGATTGAGGAATTTCAAAAGTTAAGCGTTGAGGACTTAAAGAGTACCGTTTTACACAGTTTCGTGTCAAGTGTTGTTTTAAAACTTATAAGTGTCAACTCATCCATGGAAGTTGCATCCATTTTGAATAATTTAAAAGCTGCTCAGCCCAACAATACTATCATTTCCTCAATAACAAATGGGGATGAAGTCTCTTATGACAATGAATTGGCTTCCCAAGAGGATGTTGACACCTTACTAGAGATAAATGTTGATGACTTGATCACTCAAATCCCACAACCTCGTGTTACGTCAAAGAAGGGCAAATCAGCTCTGTTAATGGTCACTAAGAAAGCACGTAAACCTAAGTTTTCTAAAAGTAAGGTCTTGAACACCAATGCAAACTTTAGCGCTGAGCTTGACTTGGACCAAGAGAGATGGCTTCCATTAAAGCTCCGTACATACTACAAACCTTCTAAGAAAGATTTGAAAAAGAAGACTGGCGGTCACCAAGGAGCTATTGAGCTGTCGCCTGCTCCAAGTGGAAACAGTCTGAGCACTTCTAAGAAACAACAGAAGAAGAAGAAGAAGGGCAAAAAGTGATTCAGAAGTGTCAGGTTACGCGTTCATTCTAGTTTAATGTAGCCAAAATAATTATAAGTATATTTGCGGAAATATTCTGTAGCTTCCAAGTTCTAAATTTAGTAATAGAGATCATCTGTGAAAATACATCCAACGAATCATCTAGTAATTCAAGCTTATCAAATTATCAAAACTCTGCAGCTATTCAGTTTTAATACATATTTGCCCTTAGCGGGCTTGCATACAACATTCATCGCTTTCGGATTCCTCCAACGAGGCCATGAGTGCAGGCATGCATGCTAGCGGCAAGTGTGCAGACGCTTCCGCATTCCCAATTTAGCCATGAGAGGGGGGAGATAACTTGTTCCTTAGACCATTCATGTATATATACTTACGCTATACGTAGAGGGTTCGATGACCTTAACGAACTGGAACTCTGAAATTCATACGGTACATTCTTCGTTGCCTCTTAGTCCAGTTATCGCCCACCGATCTCCCTGAAAAGATACTCTTTTAGCTTCACCTTTTGAGTTATACTCGTACGCCGCTTCTCTAGTTGGATCCCCCAGATTATGTGGATTAAGTTGAGCTACCAGTATAAATTTGTGCTTTCCTTTTGAATATTAAACCTTTTAAATATCAAAAACTCTTTACTCGAAAATGGCGGATACAACTTCATCATTAGCCGCTCCTTCTAAACGCTTTGACAGAATCAAGAGATTGACTCTCGATGATGTTCCTAAAGCAACGAGAACGCTTTGCAAGGCTTTTGTCGAAGACAGTCTTGCTCTTCTTTTAACCGTACACGTGAAAGACCCAGCTGTCAAGAACCAGATTGACGTCTTGCTTTATGAATGTTACCTTAAGCAGCATATCCGTAAAGGCTTATGTTTTGGTATCGGCGAAGACGCTGAAGAATTTGAAACCGTGGCTATTTGGTCTCATCCAAAATCCGCTGAAGATGGTTTGGATAGCTTTGCCAACTTGATGGACTCTGGCTATGACAAACTCTGGCATGTATGTGGCCCAGAGGGTCAAGACAAGATTTTCAGAGGCATGATGCCATTGTTGCACGATACGTGTCATAGAATTTTTGAGACTGACAAAAACTTGATTGGCAAAGACGTTTATACCTTGGTCTACATGGGATCTCTTGCAAAGGCTCGTGGAAAAGGAAATGCTCGTCTTATCTTCGAGTACATGTTTGAGAACTATGTAGACTTGCCTGGCACTAACAATGTCGCATACTTAGAGAGTTCATCTGCCAATAACATTCCGATCTATAGTAGATTTGGTTTTAGATTGTACGAGAACATCACTTTGGGCGACAAAAACGTTCCAAATGCTAAGGATGGAGTAGATTACGCTGTCATGAACGTCATGATTCGTGGATCCTTTGGGTCCAACTACGATTCCGACTCGAAGTTGTAGTTCTTAGAAGTTGTCTCACATCTTTATTCTTAGAATATATATGAAACTTTCTTACTTTACAATAAATATTTAAGTTGACAATTCATTCATTTACTAGCGTCAAAGAATATATATACATTGAATTAGAATCACTCATCTAAAGAAAGATTACTACGATCAGAAGGAGCGTTCTTTTTGGCAAAGGCTTCCTTGGCCGCAGCACGAAGCTTCTCCTCCTGGGCCTTGGTTAAAAGCTTGACGACCTGATCAGGTGGAACAAAAGAGAATTCTCCAAAACCAAACTCCCTGTCACTCATCTTGTTTAGAACGTACAACTGTTGCCTGACGTAACCAACTAAAGCCTCAACGTGTCTAACGTCGACATTTTGGTTACCAGAGAAGACATTTCTCCATAAGGCAGCAGCAAGAGTAATATCGTCAGTAACAAGACCCTCATCGTAAGAGAGAACAAGTCCCAAAAGTTGAGTATGGTAGTCTTTCAAGTATCCCTCAATGATTCTATTTGAGCTAATACCTAATTCAATAGACATACGCATTTCCATGTCTCTGAAAATACGATCAACAAGCTTTTGTTGGTAGTTCTTGCCATATTGGAAGGGCATAGCTCTCATACGGACAGACAAGATCCAGTAATGTAAGGCGGTAATTTGGAACCATTGGGTGAAACTTTTAGGTAGAGCAAGCGTCTGATAAAAGAATTTGGCAGTTTCAGAATCTGGCTCATTAGGGTAGTACATACCCTGTCTTTTACACTCACCAAAGTAGTAAGAGCCTGCGATGGGGCCGGCACGAGACTTGTCCATATCTATGTTGAAGAAACGGACCAAAAACTGGCCTAGGTTCTGGGCAAAAGAAGACATTTTATAATTTGGATCATTTTCGATCTTGTGGTCAGACAAAAAAGGAGCCTTCTTCTTGGCTTGACGAGGAGGGGCCTTAAATTCTTGTGGGATGTGCGGAAGAGTCGAATCTTTGGCGACTTGCAGAGGAGAAGTCATCTCCTCTTTGTCGAGAATCGAGCGGCCTTGATGGAAGGAACGGACCGATCCAGCCACGCGAGTAGACACTTTCAGAACCACTCGGGTGTTTTGTCTGAGCATGATAGTTTAAGGGCACACGGTTGTGGAGGCTAAAATTGGGGAAGCTTGAGTAGCGATGAAGGCGGTTATATGCAAGATAATTACAAATGACTAGATCTAACAGGACAGAATCTGACAAGTAAACCTATCGGAAAAACAAAATAAAAAGTGAAAGACTTTTGGATATTCATTTTCAAAGCGGAAGATCCGCAATTATTTTTCTTTGTAGCAGACTCATGCGCCCATCTTTGACGTAAGATGGTAAGAAGAGAAAAGATTGCTATTCGAGGTATGATATTAAAATATTCAAGTCATTAAATCGAGAAGAAAATGACTTTAAGATCTTCTTTTTATTTATTTCCTCTCTTTATCTCGAGAAGAATGGAAGGAGGAAGATATGGTAATTTGACATATAGAAAGGATTAAGGAAGATAGCTTAGAAAAACACGAAAGATAATAGGATCGAGATTTGACCGAAATAGTTAGAACTCGCAAAGCGAAAAGGATATTTCGACACGATTAGCTAAAATCCAATTAAAATATTCATCGTCAAAAAATCTACAAAAAAAAGTATTCAAGCAAGATCGCCCCTTACACCAGCTTTTGGAAATTACTGTATGAATATCCAGACCCACACCCCACTTTGGCATCCTGGGCCAAGAGGAAAGATGGCGATGTAACCGAACTAAGGACTCTAATTTTTGCAACTGCAAGTACCACAGAAGAATCGCGCTTTTTCGGCACGTTGATCATGTCCATAAACGTCCATCATTAAAATATATTATCAGAGGGTGAGTTCGGGGAGCCGTAGGTAAAAGTAATTTTCGCAATTGATTTCCGCACTGAAAGGTACTGCGCAGAGACTAATCATAACAGTAAACGTACCGAACCAGGGTGAAGTATGCGCACAATTTACAGGCAGGGAGCAGGAACGTCACGTCTGGAGGCACAAAAAAATTACTTTATTTTGAACTTCAAATCCAATATACGAAACTGAACATTTGGAATTCATGGGATCGGAAATGATTGTAAGCTTTGAGCATCGTTTAAATTGCTTTGAGGTCCCTTCTTTTCTGAGGGATCATTGTCCCGGATTTTCGCACTTTGCAGCCATGAAGCACCTATCGGGCGAGTGCACATACCCTTCAGTTCATGCATTTCCCTATTTTTTGCCTCATGAGTTTCCCTCGATTTGAGTGGTTTTGCACCATACACTTTTTTTTTTAAATCACAATTGGGCTTCACCAGAAAAACAGAGAAAAGAGCTCGTTTTGTTCCTGTCATTCCATTTGTTATAAAGTATTACGCCAATATTGCCAAACTTTCACCACAATAACTGATTCTTCTCCCTCCGATTGAGTCTTGTTTTTGTACTTGAAATTAAGAAACTCTTCGACAAGACACGCTCAATTGGGATATTTCAAAGCAATTTCTCCCGTTTTGCAACCTTTTTAATTAACAACCTTCTATTAGGGCATTGTTTTTAACATCGACACGCTAATTACTTAGATCTAAGCCCCATCATCTCTGCCCTCATGGTCTTATACAGAAAGAAACAAGTGACTATTCAGCGGCCGCGGCCAATTCCAACAGATCTTAATACGGAAGTATATATCATCTCTCAAACAAAGGAGTGGTTTACCGAATATGAGGACTATCTTGCTCGGATGGATTTTTATAAAAGACACAAGTTTTCGTGCGAGATCACTGGCAGCTCATGCTTAACATTCTTCGAAGCTTACGCCTTGGAACAAAAAGAATTCGCCGACGCGGACGCAAATTTCCCAGAGTCCCTTCGAGAGCACATTTTGAAGTTCCTTCAATTTAACAAGGTCACGAGATTAGACCTTTTAGTAGACAAGATATACCTGCTATTCAAAAATGAGTATTTCCCAGGAGAAGAAGTTTTCGTTAAAAAAATATTCACGACAACTTCCGACACTAAAAAAGGTATCCCAGCCAGTTCGCAGCCTGAAGACCCAAATGTCCACTCCTATATTTCCACCGTAAAACAGCGAGGAATAATACGTGAAAAAGTTCAATACAGCAATCCTTCTGACACAAAGTACCTAGTTGATATAATTGGCGAGGGATCACAAGTTATTGCTACAAATCAGCAGATTTCAAGAGACCGTAATCATTTCACAAAATGGCTTATTAAGGTATTTATCAAAATGACTGTGACCAGGTCCTTCATGTCAGGCTCCCCTTGGGTTGTGAAAAAGAAATTCGCCAAAAAATACAGAATTCCTCGTGAATTTCCAGAGGAGTTCAAGCAGTACGAGTCCACTACCCCCGCGAGTAGTGTAATCTATGACGATGACTACGAAGTCTTGGGAATGACGCCATCAGATCCTTCCAATAGGAAAGTGAGAGGTAAATATAAACCAAGAGGAACAAACGCGCTTCCGTACAATACACTGGGTGCCATTGACCCTGCTCAATTAGAGGCCATAATAGGAGCTAAGACAAACCCAAAACATGAACTTCGGCTGAAGTTCCCTGCACATCATCTCCCTCCACTAATCCAAAAGGAAATTATGGAAAATAGTGTACTTACTTTATCATCGTTTCAGCCTTCTAAGAAAACACTAGTCGAGGATTTGACGCTTCAATTCGATCTTCAAACCTCTAGACCAAGCCCACTCATACTACTACTTCCAGATAATGCTCTAGCGCTTCACAAGTCAATCTCAGAAGAGTTAGAAGATGAGTTAAGAGACATAGATGAAGTGGAGATGAAAACGGAAGATGATGTACCGGATGAAAAGGATATCAAAACAGAAGATGAAAAAGAGCAAAAGCGCACAGATTTAAAGAGAAAGATCTTAGAGCTAAATAGAAAATCTTTGGGATCAGTTCAAGAGGCTTTAGAGTGTTGGATGTTTCTTAATATCTACCACTCTGTGCTTAAGTTAGATACATTCACATTTGATGATTTTCTTTATGCTATGAGTTGGAATGGTGACCAGTTTAATGAAACAGGAAGGTGTGAACTTCTAGATGAAATATGGTGTGCGCTCCTCGGTGCTATTGTAAGTAACCAAATACCCTCATCGAAGGTAGTTGAGGATTCAGAAAACATATACGGACTTCAAATCACGTTGCCCATCAACGCTGCTGACCTCAATGACAATCTGATCAAGGAAGAGGATGTTGGCGATAATGACAAAGGCTCAGAGAGCGACACTGAGGCTAAGCCCTCTAAGCTTGAAGAAGATGAATCTGACGACGAAGCTAGCTCTGTTGAGTCCAGATCTCGCCAGACACTGCCCAAAACATTTGATGGCAACGTAGTCACTGTTGATGAAGATGGCGATGCAGATGATGAAGACGAAGCAGTCGACGAAGAAGACAGCGAAAAACGTGACAGTCGTACCCACAATGCTTATCAAGTAATGAACCATAGAGGTACTCCTTGGTATGAGCGTCTCCGTAAAAGAAACTTCAAGGATGGCAATTGGCAGCTGATTGTTTTGGGTGTGCTTTCTCTTGTAGAATACGTGCCTGAGTTCTATTCTACTATCCAAGAAACATACCAAACATTAGCGCCCAAAGGTGCTCCTGCTTCACCATCTAGTGTTTTGAATCGTTTCTACCACTACGCGTCTCTTGATTTACGACTTAGGTCTCTCTCTATCCTCGTTTCGCTCGTTGTGTCGAGTCCTTTGGTTCGCAACTATATTGAGGATTGCCTCGAGTCAACCACTGCCTACAGACGTGAAAAGCTTGAAATTTACAAAGATTTGAAACTATCTATAGAAAACGCTAACAAGATTCATACGGAGATTTACGAAAAATTAATGGATGGATCCAATACTGCCACAGATCCGCAGTTGTGGCAACTGTTTACCCGCAAGAAGCACAGACTCAACCTTGCTGGCTATGAAATGACAGATTATGAGAAAGACCTATTGACGAAAAATCCCACCTTTCAGGAATGCTGGGACAAACGTGAGGCTGCCATTTCCAAAATTAAAGAAATGAAGCTGGAAAAGAAGAAAGCTGAAATGCAACTCTCACAGATTGACTGTCAACGTGTTAGTTTACTCGGAAAAGATAGACATTTTAACCGCTACTGGTGGTTTGAGAACAATGGGCTACCAAATCTCCATTCATCTGGAGCACTGGATGAAGACGACGAACAACAAGAGCCTGAGAGTGAGGACGAATTTGACGATAAAGACAGGGATGAGAATCAAGATGAAACATATTTAATGGGCCGACTCTGGATTCAAGGTCCGTATGCCATGGATGTGATGCAACACATGAAGCTAGATCAGGGAGCAGCAAGCAAACTTTCTTCCCTGTTTTACAATGAGCTTGAAGAATCACAAAAATTGAGATTTGATGCAAGCGGCACGATGCAAAAAAAGCCAGAGCCTGAATTTCTCGACCTTGAAGATGGTGGTCCTCCATTGAAAGTCATGGACTTCAGAGACCTTCCTCAATGTACCACGGAAGCTGCTCAACAATTGGGAATCTCATATGCAAAGGATAAAATTTTATTGAATAACGAAACTGAGGTGATTGATCGACTTGGCGCTTTGGCAAGTGAAGCCAATGTACCGGCGATGAACCTTTTGACTAGAAAGTTTATTGAAGAGCGCCCAGTACCCCTTGTTTCCGGAGATCAATGGATGTATTATGACAAAGCTGAAGAGTTGGACGATTTACTTAAATGGCTCAATCCATGGGGTAAGAGAGAATCTGTATTGCGTAAGGAAATTCTCCGAATAAAGGAGGGAGCAGCAAGCAGTATCTCGGCGCGCAGAAAGGCTCTTTGGTTGGATAAGATTCCGAAAGAAGAAGTTGACATTGAGTCTCAAATTGAAGCTGCAGAGTCGAAGTTGCTCGAAAAGAAATCTGATGATGACTTAAGAGAAGTTGGGCTGGAAGAAACTGATGAGGGAACGATGTCACGTAAGAGAGGTCGCAGAAATGGCGATACCCCTGTCAAAAGACAAAAGACTACAGAGGAAACCATTAAAAGCGGTTCCGCATCTGATATTTCTAAGCTTCTAAGTGAACTTAAGGAGAAAAAGCGAGAAATGAAGAAGCAAATTCAGGTCACAAGGGTCCTTGAATGGATTAACAGTGCTGCTCGTGACGAGTTTAGCAAGTCCTTATATGAGGGAGGTGACAAATCTAAGGAAAAACCAAAAAAGGGAAAGAAATAATTCTAATGTCGTATTTATATAGAGAATCGATTGTTTCAGTCATTAGAATAAGTAAATAACGTATCAAGCCCAAAGTAGTACAGAATTTTAACATTCATGAGTTCATTAAGTTGAAAAAAGTTTTAAAAAGACGAAAAGATTCATTAATGACGGCGTTTTCTCGTGGCATCATCGTTCTCGGCCCTTCTCTTATTTGTCCTAGCCTTCTCTAACATGTCACGTAGATCATTTTCCTTACGCTCCCTTTCTTGAGATGCCAAGTTTCTGCGGATCTCATTCTTCATCTCCAAATCTTCTCTGGCACTTGCATCAGCCAGTTCCAATGCTTGTGAAAGCATAGAGAACTTCTCAAAATTGAAATCAGCTCCCGCAGCGGCAGCGCCGCCACTAGCAGCATTCACTCTTTTATCTAGGGATATTGTGAAGCCCTGATTATTCTTCCAGTTTGAAACTGCAGATGGGATATGCCATTTACTCTTAACCTCCTTTGTCACCTTCTCGTTGGAAACAGCCTTTAAAACTGGAGGGGGAGGAGCAGCTTGCGCCTCTCGATTGTTACGTAGCTTGAATTTAGGTGGAAGCATTGGATCCTCTTTCAAATTGGAAATCTCTATCGTTTTAGAATCGTTGTTATGGAACGTTGACGACGTGTAGTCATGTAGTGTTTTGTCTCCCTCTGGTAGTTCACCGCCAGTCGCTTTTGCTAGTAGCTGGGAGATGACTTGCTTGGTCTCCTCGAAACACTTCCTTAAGGAATCGTTGGGGCAATTATCCAAAGAGTAGCTGGGAAAATGATGCCTAAGTTCTGGATATCTGACTTTAAGAGGAATGGTGTCTTCATAAGTAGACTGAACACCTATAGACCCACCTGATGCGTTTGAAAGTGTCTGAGGATAGTTTATTGAGCCGTCTGGATTAAAAAAAAGTTCCTTCACCGATGATAATTTCTTATCATTAGACACCACTTCTGATCTAATACCAGAGGAAGTGTTTGAGCTCTCAAGCAACTGTTTCGGGAGGCGAGCCAAATTTTTGGATTCATTTCTAGGCAAAACGACCTTAATTGTCTCGAATGTCGTCTTTTCGGGCTTCGGTAGCTGCGAGCTAAACATTCTGATTCAGTTTAGTAGTGATCTGGGCCAGATATGAAGTGTGGAGTAGCGATGAGTTGAGGTTGTATCTCCAAGGAAACTTACGTAATGATTATCTTTTTTATTATTTTTCCTTTTTTTTTCCATTTACCATTTCCTTTTTGTTTTTAGAGACAATTGTTATTTAAATTTAACTCATCAGTCTAAAAGTGGGACAGCTCCTCATGTATTAAAATCGTCTGAGTCTATATAAAAGAAACTATACTTTTCGTATCACTTTTGTTCTAAAAAATTCCCTTATTTTGCAAATAGGCAAAAAACTTCTTTAAAAGAGTTTGCTTCACTGGCGATGTTTTCATTGGATCAACATGAGCTTCAAAACTATCATTGTTGACCAGCGGCGTACTGATGAGTGAAAGAATAGCACAGAAAATCCTCTTGTAAATAGAAGGCACTGGTGGAGACGGATCAGTCACTTCAACCGCACAAAGCTCAGCCATGAGGTCCGGATGGTCCGATATTATACCGTACTCTCTAACATTGGTATAGCGGCACAAGTTACGGAAATACTCCAATTGGGTCCGAATATTGATTGTCCAGGAATACAAGGCCAAGTCTTGTTTCTTTAAGGCAGGAAGGAAGTACTTCACAAAGGAAAGAGACCATGTTTTAATATAAATGATAGAGATACCCGTGACCTTGAATTTAAATTGGTCTTTGTTTTTTAAATCAAGGTATTCATTGTAACCCAAGAACGTCATCGAGGACTCCCAATTAAGGGCGATGTGTAAGAGATCAAATTGAGTGTACCCTTTATAAGCAGACACGCCCTTAAAAAGTTCCTCGATTTCCGGGTCTTGATTCAAATATTTGACAAATCTCAAGTGCCAAACTCCAAGTTGAATCCGTGGAAACCACCAACTTAAGTCTGGGTGTACGGAGAGCATATCCTTTATAAGAAGCTTGAGTATCACCGGAGGGTTAGCTGCCTTCAAGTCTAGCATGATTTTATACTCGCTGCCCTTGTCATTCTCTTTGCAATATTCGACAAACCATTCTAAAATGTCGGTGAAACGAAGGAGTGGCTCCCCTGAAGCAATTGTACGAAGAGGTTTAAGGACTTTGTAGTCAGTTGTGAGGATGTCGTAATTTGTCTCATTTCCATTTTCATCGCAAAAGATTCTGTTCGTATTAACATCATGAGATATTACCAAAACATGGTCTTTTGTGGTCCACACATCTGTTTCAAATGAGGTGGCGCCTGCTTTGAAGCACTGTTGGAAGCCATATATTGTGTTCTCAACGTATTTGGCTTTGAAGCCACGATGACCCACAACTAAACACTTTTTTGTTGCCATTGGGGTTCTTTAAAAAATAAGAGCAACAATTCAGATATTATTTCTAAAATTACGGGAATGTGACATTTGGCGTATCCGTGTAATTGTGATGCAACGTGATCAAATTCACACTGCATAGTGATTTTAGGCAGGTCGGATCCACCTACACAATTACTAATGATAAGAATGGGTAAAGATAACTCAATTTAGAAAAGCAGTTTTGATCGCGTTGAAGAAGTTATATTCTCTTCAGTGATAAATATCAGACAGAATATAAAAAAAAAGATTGCAGCACCACAATTTCACACATGGTCTCCCACTGCATTACTCAGTGTGGCTCTAAGTGGCTTGACTAACGTTGATCGGACGGGAAACAGTATTTTCCACTTGATATGGCCGCAACCGAAAGTATGGTTTTTTGCGTTTATAAGTCCTGTTTTAAATAAAGATTGAAAGCATAAGCTTTCAAATTTTAATTGCTTGTAACTTGGAATTCTTTTTCTTTAGATATCACTCTTGTATTATTGTGTTTCCTGCCTACAATTACCTTCCAAAAATTCCTAAGACGAGATGAGCTTCATGCTTATATAAATAAGTATATTTTTATGTATCTATGCTATTTATCGCTCCTAAAGATGCACCTATAGAACTCAAAGTTTTGTCTCTGACTTCTCCACAAGCCATCTAATCAAAGCATGAGCTACAGAAACATGAGAAGGAAGTTGGATGCCTTCCAGTGTGAGAGCATTCTCTGGCTTTTCATGCAAATAATCGCGAACTTGTTGGATATCGAACCAACGAGCGTCAGCAAGTTCACGATCATGTCCAAGGTTAATGACCTCGTTTTCACCATTGAAGTCAACAGTAGCGATGCATCCAATCATCAAATTACCTGGGAATGGCCAAGGCTGTGTCATTAATATTTGAATGTCTGAGCACACTACACCAGTTTCTTCCCAAATCTCTCGCTTTGTCGCGACCTCTACCGTCTCTGAAGGCTCCATGAAGCCAGCTGTGCATGAATAAATTTTGTTCTCAATGTGCCTTTTGCCCATAGAAAGAAGAGTCTTTGTGCGTTCCCTGTTGGTGATGGCTGTAATGACGACTGCATCGGTACGTGGGAATGAGACATTTGAGACCTTAGCATTTCGGACTGGGCATTCGTATTTCAATTCGTCACCGACTGTTTTCTTTTCTTCGTTTGTACATTTCAACTTACCGCCGGCATGGATTGCGATAACTTTCGAGCCACATCCAGGACAAAATTTGTTTCTTCCTAGCCAATCAAAATACATTTTTCCGTGACTGAATAAAGCTGATTGATCCATAGAGAGTCCCATTACGTGTTTCCAAGAGTGGCTAAATATTATCTCGTCCTCCTTCACATCTGAATTGCTCACTATATGAGCCTTTATAAGTGCAGCTACTTTTGGAGAAGTGCTCACATCCACTCCAAAATATGGAATTCCTAAATAACGTCCTTGATGATCTAAATATGTTTCAATGTCATACAGTTTGAGCTGACAAAGGTTGACTCCAACGCTCTCGTCCTTTAAACCCAAGAACAAGATCGAGGGTTTCTCATTATCACGAGATTCGGCAGATTGTTCTTTGTTATCGTTAGCCCAGACATCTAAAACGTCTTTCCAACCTGGAGAGTTAAGCAACCCTTTCTCAGTGCCGCTTACCTCTTTGCCCTCTATGGTCTGAAGCTGCTTATCGCCATTTGTAAGCATGACTAAATTGACACCTTCTGCATTTTTCGTTACAAGTGGATTTCCATTTTCGTAAAATATAAACCTGGTCGACAAATGATTCACTGCACTGTTCACAAAATCCGAGTCTTCTCTTAAGAAGGACACTCTGTTGACCACCTCTCGGCCAAAATGTAGCTCATGATCCTGGGCTCCAATTGGAATATCCTGTGACATGCGGAAATAGGTTTCTTTCTTGGATGTTGTCGATGAACGCCTAAAATGGTATAAAAGCGATTGGCAACCTAACCTGTGACGAAAGAAGGACATCCCAGATCCCTAAAGTTATATCGAGGCACGTGATTGTATTTTTTGCAGCCGATAAGAGATCCGACAGCCAATGGCGTAAAAAGCAAAAGTAATGAGGGGTAGTCAATCCGAGTTAACTGATATAGAGAATTATTAGATTCAATCGTCTTTTCAAATAATAATACGGTTGCTTTTCATTGTGGATCATTTACTGATGACGACGCATTATGCCTTCTACATGCATATTGAGCAACAAGAGTAGAGAGCAAGGATTATCAGTCCATTTTCTTGAGAATTACCGATGGCAAATTTGAGAAAAATATTGAAGGCAGTAATTTAAGAACGGACACCAATTTTTTCAGAAAAAAATTAGGAAAAATTAGGCCTCTGTTGATACGCTTTCGTTTAATTAAGAGTTGGTTGCTAAAGCCGCTTCGTTGTAGGCAACGGTATTTTATCATAACCGACGTACAGCTTAATAGATGATAACCTGTGAAATGCAGATTTGGAATTGGGGTCGAAAAAAAGTTCTTATGGTATCTAGCGAAAAAGCACTTATATATCTGGTTTTGTTTGAAACACAAAAAAGTGAACTCACGGTTTAAGTTTAAATAGCACTTTAGCGAAAATAGTTTTAGCGCCAAGTTTGGTCAACTTACAATTACATTCTTAAAAGAAGCGAACATTGAGACTCATTTGTTATCACATTGGTCATTATGTTCGATAACTACAGTGTAATGGCGAAGCAGCCATTAAATTGCGTGAAACTAAACATGTATTTTTTGTAGCGGAGTCCCTAGATTCGTACGGAAATGGACTGGCCACACCACAGCCTACTCAGCACAAGACGATTTAAGGGACAAATCTTGGATAAACTTGATCAGTATTTCAAAAGCCGCTCGCCCGCACATCAAATCGATCCTTCAAATTAACAACTCTTAATAAGTTAATCCATATGATTTAAACCTGTTCGACTTTAGCCTTTGAGACAGACAGACACGATTACGAATCTTTGATTTTTATCCCTTTCCATATCAGATTATAATATGATAGTTGATAAACGCAAATCTAAAAAAAAAAAAAAAAAAGTCGACCAAGCACAAGATTTGTCGGATCTTGATTTCAAATGGCCATGAAACTCATGGACTTAGCGAAACCAAAATACATTTGATCTGCCCCGATTGTATAGTCTGGTTCACCATGTGAAAAGGCGAGCAGATAAAGTTGCACAGGGCCTCTAGCTTATACAAAATAGTTACAAAAGGTAAATTGACAATCGATATGCTGAAGGGTTAGTAATAGAGTTTGCAAAAGAATCGCTTAATCAGATAATTTATAACAAGACGTTTTCCTCAATAGTTTTCGGAAGTCAAGCGTTCGAAATCAAGTTGTTCATCATGAAAGCACAGAAAGATTAAAGACATACCATTTCTTGAAGATGACAATGAGTCAAAAGTGTAATATGTACAGTAGTTTCCTAAGAAGTTAGTATTTGCAAATTCAAGTCTGTTTGTTTTTTTTTGAAATTTCAGATATCTTAGATCTGTCCTCAAGGTTATTAGGAAGTCTAACGTCCAATGATCTAGTTGTATCATCACCAAAAAAAATGAACAGAAATAGGAACATACCATTTAGTTTCGCTGCTTAAGGAAAATTGCAGTCTTAGCCAAGTGTTGCCCCGGTCTTAATGGCCTTAGGGAGACCTTTAATCCAGGATTTTCTAGACTTTTTATCTATAATGACAAAGACTCTTCCGGCCTGCCGCATACGTCCCGTTCTTCCAATCCTATGAATTAAATCAATGGATGTTTTAGGAACATCCATCAATATGACATTCTTAATGCTATGGAAGTTGAGACCCCTTGCCAACAAGTCAGTAGTGACAAGAACCTTCAATTGATTCTTTCCACCCTTTGGTAAAGGCTCCGCTGGGTTAATGAAAGGAGCAATTTTTTCTGCGCGATCTCTGTGATCATCACTTCCAGAAATGCCTACAACATCTTCCTCTTTGTGATGATACTTTGTTAAGAGTGTCTCAACCAAAGGCTCAACATGCTTCTTCTCATTCACGAAGATGATGACTCTTTTAACAAAGCCATTTTCAGACCCGTCGTTATGGATAGCGTAGAGCGCCTGCGCCAAGCATCTTGACTTCGAGCCATGGAATGGTGATTGTTCTGCATCAATGACCTTGACAACAATCTGTTTAGGAATTTTGTGGATCTGAGGGGTGACAATTCTAATCAAAGAATCTTTACTAGTAAAAAGCTTTTCAATCGCACGTTCAAATTCCTTGGGGATAGTTGCAGAGCAGAGAATTAAGTCTTTGAGTTTTCCAAAACGCTGTAAGGTCAATGCGGTTTCTTCAAACCAAGAGTCGTTGACAAGTGTGTCAGCCTCGTCAACAACACAATAGTCGACATAGTTAAAATGTCTGAACGGTCTTTCGAAATTGGTGAGGCGGTTCAATCCTTGAATCTTACCAGGTGTAGTAACCAAAATGTCAAGTCTCCGAGAGTCCACTTTGTTAAAAAGCTTGTTTGGAGAATCCCCAACACCCCATTTAAAAACATTCAAGTTAAGAGAACTTGCATTTGCAGGTTCCAGTAAGTACTTGCCGTATTCCTTGGACGCAAGAATCTTGTTTGTGACAGTGGTCTCTGGATCCAATTGAGCATTGGCTGCAAATCTCAAAGTTTCGTAAACCTGATCGACAAGTTCATGAGTAGGAAGAAGAATAACTGCACGAATCAATGGATGCTTCTGTGCCTCTTGCAAAGCTTGAGGGCTTTTATTGTAAAGAGCCATGTCATCTTGCTTCAACATGGATAAAACAGAAGCCAAATAGGCCCAAGTCTTTCCCGAGCCAGTCTCTGCAGCAATGGTGAAGATTTTTAACTTTCGCTTCTCGTTTTCCTCCATTACTTCGGCAAGAATTGGAGTGCCAGCCTTTTCCAAATTCTTCGCAGCCACTTTCCTAGGTTGATTGATTTTACGGATTGCGGCAACCTGGACAGGAGATGGTTTGATTTCTACCTCGTCAATTGTTTTAACATATGTGTTTTTAAGATTGTAACCTTTTTTGATCTCTTGCACCATGGCAGCACGCACCGTCGGGAAAATTCTTAACGAGTCAAAAGAAGTAATCTTTTCGATAGCAGCCTGAGATGTCTCGATCTGCTTCTTCTCTGGTACTTTGAGAGCAGAGAAGTTTCCGAAGGCGAAAAGCTTACTCTTTGGCTTGTTTTTTTCGGTAGGCTTCGCCTCAAGACGCTGAGCATTACGAGATTGTATTATTTGTTTCTTGCCACGCGAATATAGACGGCATTGGTAGTAGAAACTTGAACTATGTCTGCCAGCAGAATTTCTCCACATGGCTCCTATTGAAAGAGTAGCCCATCTGCAAAGTGTGAAAAAAAAATTCTGGCGCGAAAAAATATAGGGGACTATGTGAAGGGCATCTTAGGGCTTTGAGGGCCTATATGATAAAAACGAGCAATTCTTGACAAATATATCTTTATTGTAATATTTTTTTTTTCTGATTTTAATTTCAAGTGCATTGCTTTCATGACCGCTTTTTACCGTTTTAGTATTTTGATTCTTACATCTTGAATAGAACATATACTGTCTATGTCACATTTCGGCGAGTGTCTCATAAAAAAAAAATAGGATGATTCCTAGAGATAGTTAGTGTGATTTTTATCTTTATGAGACCGACCATCTTTTATGTTTGCGATTTGCATCCTCACGGTGTAATGAATGTCTCTCATTGTATTGGCTGCAAAAATCAAGAACTTGTGTATCTTAAAGAAGAGTGAACTCATCCTAGATTATTGCATCCTCTAAAACACGACGAAGCAAAATATTGTACAAAGACAATTCCACCCGCAATGATCTACATTGTATTTTGTTCCCATTCCTATCCCCAACATAAAATCAAGCAAGAGATACGTGCCTTGGCTTTTAATTGTAAGTAACAATGTAGCTACGTGATTTTCAAGTCAAAATTCATTGGCTTATAATATTACTTAAATATTTGAACCATAGATTTTCAAGTTGTATGATTTCCGTGGCCATTCTCATTCAAGAAGCGCCTTGTCTCTCTCCAAGCGATGTCGAGCCAAAAAAGAATTAGCGAGCCAAAAAAGGGTGTCTATTCTTAAGTCTACTCAAATGAGTGGGTGAACCAACTCCTAATGAACAGCACCCTTGGAGCCGAGCAGTTTCAGTTGACCGCTATAGCAGGCTTTCCACTTCAGCACCACTGGTATTGCTTAACATAAAAATAGACTCCTTCCATTTTTTCACATTAAATTAAAAGTCATAATTAGTTTAATCGAGATTTCAACTTCTATAATTTTCAGATTACAGGTAAACATGAAAGGTATCACGTGACTTCTCAATTAGACTGAAAATTTACCTCGTTCAGACTAGTCAAATCAGATATCATCCAAATGTTGAGATCGGCCCTCTGCAAAAGCACTTCTGCTTCTCGGATTCAGGCTGCTTCTATTCAGGCCTCTAGCAGGGCCTTTTCAGCTTCAGCTGTTCTGATGGCTAAGCCCGTTGTGCCTGCTCCAAAGATAAAAAGTAAGGTCAGACTTGGAGGAGGTCCCAAAAAGGAAAAGGCTGCCAAATCTGGTATGACCCACCATGATTTCAAAGACGCTGTCAGAACTCTCAAATTTGAGTCATACGCGAAAGATGTCAGTCATTTAAACATTCCTCACTTATCATCTGGAGATATTTCGAATTTGAAAGACCAGATAGTATCTTACGAAAAAGAGATTGACCAACACATCGAGCTCATGGGAGGTTTTAAGAAATTCCAACATCATGAGTTGTTCCGTGAGCACTATTCTATCGTCTCTGACAACACTGTAAAGATAAATGACACTTTCGTCAAGGGCCTTGAGGGCTCTTCTTCTTCAAACAGAGTCTACTTATCAGGATCTAAGGGTATGGGAAAGTCTACTTTAATCTCTCAAGCACAAGCTTTGGCTCACTCTAAATATAGTGGTGATGTTGTTCTATTACATATTGAGGAGCCCGAGCTTTTCGTGAAGGGTTTTTCTGACTACGTCTTCAACCCAACTTTAAACAAATTCCACCAGCCAATGTTCACTAAAAGATGGATTAAGAGATTGCGTGTTGTGAACGAGAAGGTTTTCGAAAAGATGCCCTTGCTCAAGGATGTCTCTTTCTCTAACAGACTGTCAAGCTTTCAATATAAGAAGGGCCAAAATAACCTTCAAGAATACTTAGTCAATTGTCATGACTTTGGTGTTGTTGGCCCAACTGATGCATTTCAATTCTTTTTGGAGCACTTGAAAGCTTACTCCGACAAATTTCCAGTTTTGTTCTCTGTTGATAATGTTAATGCTATCTTCGAGAAGCCCTTCACTAAATACTTCCACAAAGACATGAAACCGATTCACTACTCTGAATTCGAGATTGGACACCTAATCAGAAGTCTCATGAGCGGAGAATTCGCCTTTTCCAAGGGTGGACTTTTGCTTGCCCACTCAACCGATTTTGGCGAGAGCAAAACCCTCCGTGTTGGCTTGAACTTGGAGAAGCTGGACCCTTATGCTGACAATATGGACCACGAAGAAGCCGCAAATATGTTGAAAAATGGCGGTCTTATAAATTTGCCCCTTGAAAATTTGAACAAAAATCAAGCCAGAAAATTAATGGAGTTTTGGAAAGAGTGTGGTGTTGTGCACACCAGGGACTACCCAACCAAGCCTACGTACTCTCGTGCGGAGGACATTACTGCTGGTGCCAAAATGTACAAGGTTGGGGAATTTATCAACGAGATGGACCAAGATGAAATGTACGAAAAGAACCTACAAAAGACCTACTTTGTTTCTGGTGGTAACCCTGGAGTCTTTTTGAGAAACAACGTCCTCAGATATTAATGTATATAGTCAAAAAGATACCAAAAGAACTCAAATGTTTCAATTCAACTGTAAGTTGAAGGCTCATCGCAATTATTAATGTGGAAGCATTTTTATCATGTCTTTAAATTACAATCTATGTATGGGTGCTCTTTGATGCGAGTATATTCTATAATGTACAAATTCTAAGTGAATAAAGTGTCTTCCTCTCTTAAGTATTCTCCTATGTCACCCTGTCTAAAGGCAACAATAGCAGTAGGTTGCATGTTCTTCGTCTCGGCAGTTGACTTTGCAGATACTCCAAATCCAAGTGGTACGTCATGCATGGAAAACACAATAACTCCCGCATGTTCTGGGATGTCTTCCGATATACGTCCAATATGAGCTTTCAAGACGTGGTTACCGTACAAGAAAGGCATCTCACCGTTAGCCTTGATCCAAACCTTGTACTTAGCATATTGCGCTAAATAAGGCAACGAAGTTATGTGAATTCTGAACTTGCCAGTTTTGGTGAATTTACCGAAACATGTTCCAAGAGCCATTAAACGCTCACGAGATACAGAGGTGGCAAACTTTGAAACGGCCTCAGATACGTAGTAGACTCTGTCTTTCTGTAGTCTGAAGACATGAGGATTTGTGGGATTATCGATTAAAAAACTGATATTTCTTCCAATGTAATTGGCCAACTTTTCGAAGACAACTTTAGTCTCCTCTTCTGTCAACGAACGCATTTATGAATTAATATTGACTTACGCTTCTTGAGTAGATGTAAATTTCAGTATTTTCCTATAGAGGAGGTCACGTGCGAGAAGAGATGCCATCTCCAGATTTAAAAGTTATTCGAAAAAAAAAACACATACTAAAATTTTTGTCAACCAAAGATTTATCCCGACTAAATATTCAGTAACATATTGTGTTTCTTCTTCATTATTTTGTGGCACAGAGAACGATCGAAAGCTGTGAGCTTGTTGTTTCGTGCGCTAATGTAAGAATTCAATCATGGAAATTAGTATTTTACTTATTAAAATAAATAATTCGGTGGCCATTATTTAAAGGTGCATTACGTTAATATGTAAACTACGTGGAATTTAATGTTCACACAAAGAACATGATCTGTATAATGGCGCATTCATATAAACATGTAAACTACGAGAAACATCAATGTTCACACAAGGAAAATGATCTGTAAAATGCCGATTCTTCGTCTTCAACTTCATTTGCTTGGTTGGCACTTCTCTCTTCCATCAATTCCCTTCTTACTTCAAACGCCTCTTCATGAGCCATTGTCATGACAGTACCCTTCAATTCTGGGAAGAACTTCTTTCGAATCTCATTGTCATTTGCCCAATCTGTTTGTTGGGGAGGAATTGTCTCTGATGTCTTGATCACATCGTTGTGTGGGTCGACAATGAAAAAGCACAAAATCTTTCTGTGGCCGGGCTTAGTTTTGTCTTTCAACTCAAAGGCGTCGACATGGTGCTGAAGCGAATTAGGAAAAATAAGTAACCTATCTTGCTTTGTGACGACCGAACCGGCCAGTTTCCGCATGATGTCACCGTCCTTCAATCCATAGTAATACTCGCAATAGAAGTCATCGCCTTGTTCGTAAGGAGGGTCATTCAAATGTTCACGAAATGACAACTTCGAGTCTTCGATGTTTTCAACATCATAGTAATACAATACAGTGGCAACAATATCCTCATTGATGGTTCCTTCTACATGCCAAGATCCACCTTCGTATCTGGGCACCTCTGGGGTCAATTCAATATTTGCTAGTTTAACAATGACTTTGAGATCGTTGAAAGCAAAAAGATCAAAATCCGAAGTCCCCGGACCATCTTTCCACACTGGAGGACACTTCTTTATGTAGTCGCCCTTCTCGTTCTCCAATTCTTCTTCCTTAGTATCCATGTCAGTCAGGCTTAGATCACTATCGTATAAGTCATCCCTTCTCTTAATATATTCCTCAGTGTAAGCTTCTTCACCTATTGGAATATCTGTTCTAATATATGTGTCTGCGGCAAATTGAGACAAGCATTGGCTCAAACCAGGCAAACTGGCGTTAAAAATCTCAGCTATCAGTGAATACATCTCCGAGAACTTGATTGGGTGAAGATTATTGATGTAAGAGGCGAACTCGAATTTATTTGTATCCTTGTTGAGTAACATCTTTGCAGGTAACCATTGAAAGGTATACGAAATACCGAAACTTTGAACGCTTGATTTCACTTTTGAAACTTCTTCACTGAATTTACAGGTTTTAAGAGTACCATCTTTGAATTCTTTTGTCCTTCCATACACGACTGGATACAAAGATGGATGAACGATATCCACAACTTGGTTATTAGAGTTTGGATGATAATCTTTCTCAATTGCCGCTTCCAATTGGCTCTCTTCTTCTAAAAACTTTCTTTTCACTGCTGCTGGAATTGCACTGTCACTGAAAAGAACCAATTCATTGAAGGCGTACTTGAAGCCACTGCTCGAGAGCCTGTCTTCCTGATCCTTGTACCACTCTAACTCCTTAAGAACATATTGAAACACTTCATCAAAATTATGCGAGTCATGCTCTTGAGTCAGGAGTTCCTCCTTCCATTTTGATGCAATCTCTGGATTTTGATATTTTGTCTTCCAGTCAAGTTTTTGACGAATCTGGTTGCTGATATCAATAATTAGCCAATCGTCAATGCCTTTTGAAGTTCCAGTCCAAAAATTACTTAACCATGGGTGAGGAAATGGGGAAGTTGTGCATCTATAAAATCCCATCGTTCGAGAATCTGAGAAACTTTCAATTTACAATTATCGTTATTTAAGAAGAACCGACAAATGCCCCCATTTTAATCAACCGCCAAGATTATTGAATGGAAAGGGAGGTCAGAATCCTGTATTATTATTATGCAAGTCGCATATGTTCTTTACGAAGTGGCCAAAGCATAATACCACCTCATGCCTCTCACCGTCACTAGCTGATCTGTAGGAGCAAGCTTTAGCTCCAAAAGTTCCATCTATTCGACAAGAATTCAATCTCTTTCAATTATTGGGCTTCAATTGGGTCCCTGGTAGGAATGAAATGATGATTGAGCCAACTGATCTCAAAAATATTAAGTTTAAATGCAGGAAAAGAAGGGGAGAATGACGGTATACAACGTGCTTTCTAATTTCCCTATGAAGAAACCATTACTCACTGCCCGACTTTTTAGGAGTCATACAATACCATGTAATACCATTACTTGTATGGAATAAACATGCGACAATAAACCAATTGAGCAAATTTAAATTGTTCTTAGCCTATTGTAGCTCATTGTGGCTCACTCTATACTTGCCAATAAGACCCCATGTTCTCAGATGTCAATCCGTATGGTCAACTTACATACAAGACATATAATGCAAACTCTTAAATCAAAGTCACTCTATAGATATTGTGATCGAATTTTGTATATTTTTTTATTTTTTTTTTTGATAAAAACGCATCTATGTAATACACGGTGACATTCGTAGGCTGATTCATGTGCACACCCTCAACACTCTTGAGATGCATCTAGTTCAACCAAAAACCTTAAAATGGTTCAAGAGAAACGTCCTGCCAATGAATCTTCAGACAAAGCCACTCCTGATGATATCAAAAGAAATAAGAAGAATGGCTCACAAAAAGCCCAAGTTTTCTCGAAGAGAGACCATAAGCCTTCGTAGGTAAGTTTCAAGCCTCATCACTCTCACCCTACAAGCGATGAGTATCAAATCAAATCTATAAAGAACTATATATACTAACTACCAGCACTTGGACTCCGAGATTAGATGAAGAAGGCAACCCGATTAAAACTGAACGTCGCCCAAAGAGAAAAGTTGCTTGCATGATTGGCTACTGTGGAACTGGATACAACGGAATGCAAATCCAGAATAATCCTGGAGTCAAGACAATTGAAGGTGAAATTTTTAAAGCTCTCGTTGCTGCTGGCGCCGTTTCCCAAGATAACTCTACTGATCTTAAAAAGAATGGATTCCAAAGAGCTGCAAGAACTGACAAGGGTGTTCACGCTGCCGGAAATGTCATCTCATTGAAATTGATCATTGAAGACGCCGACATCGTTGAGAAAATTAACTCTCATTTACCTCAGCAAATCCGCATGTGGGGTTTTGAGCGTACTAATCGTGGATTCGACAGTAGAAGAATGTGCTCTTCTCGTATTTATGAGTACCTCTTGCCAACCCACAGTCTTCTTCCATCTAGGCCAAAAAGTAGTTTGTATAACTTGATTCAAGCCAGTAAGGAAAGCCATCCTGGTGTTCTTAGAGATGATGACGACATGCTGTGGTGGGATACAACCAGAGAGGCTATTATTGCCGGAGGTGTCACCCCAGAAGAGTTGGACTCTGTATATGAAAAGACCGCCGAAACAACTTTTGACCAAGACAATGACGCTAAAAAGAAAGAGTATCACGATGAAAATGGCGAAGTTTCCGAGTGGGGTCAATTGGTTAAGAAAGTTAGAGGCATTGAGAACTCTTGTAGACGTGAGTATAGAGTCAACGAAGAAAAGCTTAATTTGCTCAGAGCTGCAATGAAGCAATACGAAGGCTCGCACAATTTCCATAATTTTACTTTGGGCAAACACTACAAGGACCCAAGTTCGAGACGTTTCATGAAGAATACTTCGATTTCTGACCCATTTATCATTGAGGGAACCGAGTGGGTTTCGATTAAAATTCATGGCCAATCGTTTATGTTACATCAAATCCGTAAAATGATTTGTATGGCTGCTTTGGTGGTCCGCACAGGATGCCCCATCACCCGTATTAGTGACTGCTTTGGTCCTGCCAAAATCAACATTCCTAAGGCACCTGCCCTAGGATTGTTGTTAGAATGTCCTGTTTACGAATCTTACAACGAGAGATTAGAGGATGTTGGTCACAACCCTATTGATTTTTCCAAGTTTGAGAAGGAGATGAATGACTTCAAGCATAAGAACATTTATGATAAGATCTACGCCGAGGAACTTAAGGAAAACCTGTTTTTTGGTTTTTTCGAGTTTCTTGACACTTTTAAGGGCTCTGGAGCTACCAAGGAAGGAAAGCATATTTTCGACTTTTTAGGTGCCGTGTTTAACAACCAAATGGAAAACAAAGAGTCCACCAAGGCCCCCGTCAGTGAGTCTGCTCCTGAAAATATTGACTAGAGAATGCATAGTTTATAGATAGTGTTAATTGAATTAAAAATGAATACAATTCATAAATAAAGAAGTAAGATGCAATTTATAATTAGTATGTAAAATTGAAAAACCCAAGACTCATACCTTATAGCCATGCTGGGTTTGCGGTGGCTTTGAAACCTCTTTGTTGTGCATCACCTGAATCATATTGGGGTTGTTGTTGTGCCTGCTGGGTTTGTTGTTGCTGTTGCGGGTAGGATCCATCTGCATATCTTGCACCTTGTAAGTTACCAACCTGGCCAATACGCTGTGGGTATGCGCCTTGACCCAAGGTCATATCCATTTCCGGCTTTCCTTCAAACCCTTGACGGCCTAGTGAGATACCTTGCTGTTGTAGTCCCAATTGTGGAATTTGCTTTTGCAATTGTCCCGAGCTAAGCTGTGGAGACTGATGAAGGGGAGTTTGCTGCTGTGGCAGATGCTGGAATTGCTGGTGTATACCTTGTTGTTGTTGCTGCTGTTGTTGTTGAGCTTGGTGCTGTTGTTGCTGTTGTTGCAATTGATGCTGAGTTTGAAGTTGTGGTTGGCTTTGAAGTTGTGGCTGTGTTTGTTGGTCAATTTGGCCGTCGGCAACCTTGTATTCTTTTTGACGCTCCTGCTGCTGGAATTTATACAACGTCCAATCAAAGACGTAGTCGTATCTGTAGTTTTCACGTTTAAACAAGTCACGGAATAATTTACGCAAGTAACCATAATCAGGCTTATCATCAAACCGTAAGTTCTTGACATAATTCATGTACTCCAAAAATTCACCCGGCAAACCTTTAGTCAAAACGTCATTGGGGATAGTCATTTTCTTCTCCATAATACGATCGTATTTTTGTCTTTTTGTGGCAGCCTTCAAACCTTGCCATGGCAACGAGCCTCTACAGAAGTAGATAAGGACGTAGCCAAGCGACTCCAAGTCATCTCTTCTGGATTGTTCAATACCCAAATGTGTGTTGACAGATGCGTATCTAGCTGTACCAGTCAAATTCTTGTTTTCTCTATATGGAATATGCAAATGTGTACGAGGGTCTCTGTACTTTTTGGCCAAACCAAAGTCAATGACGTTGACTTGGGAACCACGTCTGCCAATACCCATCAAGAAATTATCGGGCTTGATATCTCTATGGATAAAACACCTTGCGTGGATGTACTCAATTCTGCAAATGAGCTGATCGGCCAAGAGCAAGACTGTTTTGTATGTAAACTTGCGATTGCAATAGTTAAACAAATCTTCGAGAGAGGGTCCCAAAAGATCAATTACCATGGCGTTATAATCACATTCAGTACCATACCATCTAACAAATGGAATGCCTACACCTCCACTTAAAGCTTTGTAAACTTTAGCTTCGTATTCTAATTGTGGGTGTTTAGCCTTCACATTTTCTAACTTGATAGCCACTTCTTCTCCAGAAATGATGTTGGTGCCCAAATAAATGTCACCGAAGGAGCCTGAACCGATTTTACGACCGATTCTGTACTTTTTTCCAACTCTCAAGTCCATCATTTTGCTTTCGTATTTTTGATGATGGGAGGCGCCAGTTGTATTCATAATATGGCGGCGAAAAACGCAAAGAGGTGATTTTGGGTCGATTAAATTTTAGAGGGAAGAAAAGTCTTACTGAGAATTGAAAGCGCCGAAGAGAGTTTGCCTGCTTATCAAAAGACGATGACGGTTATATGCTGTGGAAGAGGATGGAAAGAGTGGCGTCCGGTCCCTTAATTTTAAATGAATAGTGCTTCAACAAGTTATGGAAAATGTGGTAACCTTATATATTAACTTCGGAGTTCCACCGGCGGAATTGCGGGATGCGATGCTTAAGGTGGTTAAGGCGTGATGGTGTAAGGAAAAAAGATTGAGTTGAATCATATACACAAGGCCAGCATGATAAAACGGTCATGTGCACGACCCCGTATAGCCCGATCCTTTTACTAGTGTTCCCGCATTTTATTCAAAATAGGGCCTAGATCGATACAAAAAGAAAAAACATTAATTTTCTTGGATTTGAAAATGAAGAATTGTTTCAAGCAATTATTTTCCAGTACTTGTTTCTGTGTTGAAACCTTCATTTTGTGTATTCGGCACCTTATCTCGGAGAAGAGGTAGATCATGCGGAAATTTCTTTTGATGCAAACAAGGGGCTGCAAAATTCCAGGAAAAAAACAATTTTCTTATTTGTAAAATATATGTATCAAGCGTGTTAAAAAGCTCCCTCAATATGCGTGAAAACTAAAAAAAAAATTTTAAGGAAAAAAAAAAGAATCGAAACAGTTGAAAGACCTTCAAATGGCGACTCAAGTCGTGGTAGTATACATGAAGTACTGGGTAGACTTTTCACTCCAATATTTGATTAGAATGTTTTTTTGTGATCATGCAGAAAGTTGAGTATGGGGTCTAAATTTTTAATCATCTTCACAATCAATCGCTGATTTAAGTTCGTTCATGGGTTGTAGGATGTCTGGCCGTTATGCGGCTAAATCGGGATATTCTAATCCAGAAGAGGATAAGGTCTGGATGCAATGAAGAATGCTTGCGAGGCCCGAAAGAATTTGGAAAGTATAAATTAGCGCTGAGTGTCATAACAAAATAACAAAATAACATTTATGCAATATATGCTAACAAATGCTAACAAAAAAGTTTGTAGGATACATTCCATGTTATGATTTACATATTTTGGGAGACATGTTAATTATCTAGGATTATGAAGAAGTGTCACTAAAAATCCAAAACGTAACGGTGAACATTTTAGGCAACTAATAACCAAAGAAAAAGATACTACGGTTGCAATGAATTATTATTATATATTTCCGCTATGAATATTTGGTCGAACTGTTGACGCTTAGATTGGAGCATCGTTCTGAGCGAGGACAAATGGCCTGCATCTCAGCAGCGTAGCCAGAACGCCGAGAAAAAGAACAGTACCGAAAGTGAAAGTGACAGTGACTAAATGTATTATCGTAAATTACGTGCATGCCGAAAATGCAACAAACTCGGCCTGAAACAGTAGTTGTCTGCAAGGCTAGCAATAAAGATGAAGAATTGAAGAAATGAAAAATTGAATATGCGGCTTTGATGGTAAGATGAAGCACAGTTAGAGGGAAACTTGGTTATCAAGTGAACCAACTTTGACGTAAAACCTACCAAGAAAATAGAGAACCACAACCAAAAACATAATGTCTTTGCTGCGGGTCTTCATGATAGGGCCCTTGTTAGCTTTTGGCGCCGAAGTTCTGTAGCGAGCGCTTAAACTGTGACGAGCGATTGAAGTTGGTGACATGTTTTGTATACTTCAAAATAGGGTAACAGGCTTAACAAGAGACAATTGGAGGGTATAAAATAGTATGTGATTACAAGGCAATTTTTTTATTCTTATGTGGAAAACGGCCCTTTATATTTTCTGGGAATCAAAAACGTTTCAATCATCTGATTTGGCCAAGCCATGCCAAATTAGACGAAAATTATTTTTATCAGTAATTTACAAACCATTTAGAAAGACAAGACGAGACATCATCCTGCACACTGTGGCCTTGGGCGACTCCTAATTCTGCATCCCTACTCAATTCGTAAGTCGTATTACGAATGTGGAAATAACTGAGCCCATAACGGGCGGGTGCGCCAAGAGACAGGTTCAATTAAGAAAAGCACCAGTAAATTTACGAGAGTGACTAAGTCACGAGGAAACATGAGACATGACAGCTTTTTGACATACACAGATTGCAACTGAAAAAATTAGTCATCATATAGATTCGACAATTGTAACTTGTGTGGTCTGCATGTCGAGTAAACAACCACCATGTTACTTCTCCACACAAAGTAGAGGCCGGGCTTATCACGTGCAGCTTTGTTGACAAGGCAACAATTAGGTTTTACTCTAACCACAGCAAAAGGCATACGTAATTGGGGGATTGGGACGCGTTGAACCAATTATTAGCGCCGATAGGCGGCTTTATTAGTCGGAGAGGGGTATATAAAGTGAAAGTGATATATCATGCAAAAGAACATTCTTAAAAAAAAGATTGTATTCTTAACTTTCTCTTTTTAGCAAAAACCTTCCTCATTTTTTCTCAATGGTTTCCGTCTCTACTATCTTGCCATTGGCTGCAATTGCCTCTGTAGCTGCTGCTGGTGCTGCTCCAGTCTCCACAGACTCCCCAACAGGTTTCATTTACAAGGCTTCTTTTGACAAGAGTGTCACTGGTTCTGTCACCTTCTCATCCACAAATGGATCTGTTGTCGTCAATGTGAACCTTTCCAACTTGCCAAACTACGGTGGCCCATTCCTTTACCACGTGCACCAAAAGCCTGTCCCAGCTAATGGTAACTGTACCGCTACCCTCGGCCACCTTAACCCATACAATGGATCTGAGACTGCCACCAGTCCTGCCTACATGGAGGCTGGTGATCTCTCTGGTAAGCACGGAAAGATTCCAGGCACTTCTTACTCCACTTCTTATGTTGACCAATACTTGTCTTTGAACCCATCTAACCCAGCTTATGTCGGTGGTTTATCTGTTGTTGTTCACTTGAGTAACCTCACCAGAATTGCCTGTGCTAACATTACCCAGTACCCAGTCACCCCTAATTCTGCTGCTAACTTGATCGCTGGTGTTGGTCTTCCATTGGCCGCTGGTGCCGCTGCTCTTTTGTTGTAGTTGAAAATTCACTATGCCCTTTCGATACGCTCGCTTGACTTTCTTTTTTATAACCAATAAACACATAATTAAATGCTCATACCCATAGAATCGTATGCACTAAGGAAACTCTCCCTTACGAAGCCCAATATATCCATCTTGAGCGTTTTCTGCCTTAAGCCATGTTGGGGCACTACGCATTCCTTCCATACCTTGGGAATTGAGTTGATTCCCCCACCAATTGAGTGTAAACCCCTTAAATGAGACAAAAAAGATCATCAATGAGCTGATTGCAACTCCAGATGATAATGCCCCTGTGAGAATATAGTTGTACTTGTCCCACCACAATGGGTATTTCCTTTTAATATGGTACATGAACAAATATGACAAATAAAAGCCACCAGTGTAGTACAGTAAGTTAAAAGGAGCATATGCTAAAAATCCGCCTAATATAACAATTGGCTGGAAATATTTTGTGAGTTTTGGGGGTCCATTTTTCTTGAACCACGACAAAACGATTGCACCAATTGCTCCCCAGAGAAAGCACCATTTTAGGATGGGATATACACCACCGAACATCTTTGCTGGGCCAATTTCCCCGTATTGAACACTGGAGAAGAAGAATGTATTGGCACCAGGGCATATAAGTCGATTTTTCTGTCCACCTTGGCAGAGGTCGGGAATGTTATCAATTTGCCAATTTGCAATAAATAATGATACAAATACACTTATAAAGGTTGATATTATTTGACCCCGGAATATAGCTCTAGGGGGGATCTTACAATAATGAGCAAGCTTTTGGTCTGTGATATAGTTGCTAGCTTGGCTATCGATGTTATACCCGTAAGCTTTGAGAGTAATGAGCGCTAGACCTGAGTTAGGAATTGTGTAACCGATAATGAGTTCAACAAGAACATTGAGGCCAAAAGTAAAGCCTGTTACTGAGGCGATGATGGTAATGGGAACGAGAAATATGAAGTTAATTAGAATGGTAAAAAAAATTCCCCACAATGGGGTTTCCAATGGGTAGAACAAAACACATGCCACGGCAAATGCCACGCTAATCAATAAAATTGCAAGAAACCACAAACTGGGTACTTCTTCATAGTTCTTCATCATTTTGTAATGCGGATCAAGCTCAAACTTGTTCTTGTTCTCTCGGACATTAGTCTGAAAGGCATCTCGAATAGTATTCCATATGTCCACGAAGCTCTGGCGAGTGGAGTTCCATTCGGTGATGAAATGGTAAAGAATCGCAAAGGGATACATGAAAAAGTATGCTCCGTATGTAATTAAATTCGCAGCGCTGAAGTATGGCGGTCCATATTGCCTGTACTTGGCATCGTCGAAGGCATGGTTATCACTGAGAATGTACCGGATGTCGTATACTTGAGCTTTCCCATCAAAGAGCTTGTTTGAATTGATTGGGAAGTACGCGGTCCAATTTGAGTTTGTGTAATATACGATCAAAATTGTGAAGAATGCCAATATCATTCCTATGTAGTGGTTTGCGTAAGTGAAGAAGGGAAGAGTCAAACATCCAGACATATCCAAGATATTCCAGTCTAACGTAGGTAAAGGATTGAGTCCCAATCCGTAGTTTGTACCAGTAATATTCTCCAAATGGATCAGATTTGGTGCAAACCATGTTGGCCAATTGAAGCTAGACAATGCAGTAAAAAAGAAGGAGGGAATCCAGCTGTAAAAAAAGCTAGCAACAAAAGTGAGGAAAAAAAACGAAAACCTTGAAATGGTCCAGCCATTAATATTGGTACGGGTTTCTTGACTAATGAGAGCTTTATTTAATGCGATGGTTGGAAGTAATGTTGGCCATACGGATTTCTGTGGGTAGACACACACTTTTAACATAATGAAAGCAAATGCAAATCCCAAAAACTGAGTGGAAATAGCAAATAGCACTTGATATGTCCATGTTACCCACTTAAGCCCGTAAAAGATGTCTAGCTTCATCACAACTATATTGTAGATGGCATATGGGGTTCCGCTTGAACAAGAGTACATGATGGTCGCCAACATCATCTCTTTACTAGTCCATTTACCTGGATTTATATTTACACTTCTACCGAGTATAGTAATATGCTTGTTAGAGGGAAAGACCTTTTCCCAAAGCTTTCCACTAGGTAAGAGAAGCAATTGCACCGTCCCTGGAGATAAGTTGATTTGGGGTATTCTATGAATAAAAAAATTATTGATGACGCTACCAACGACAGTCCAAAAGAGCGCGATGACATAAACACGAAATGTTTCCGCTGGCATATTAACATCATCAATAGGATCTACGATAGCTCTAACCTCAGGATATGGAGAATGGAATGCTATTAAAACAGCTTCCAATTTCACTTGAACCTCCCAGAAGGATTTAACAATGTCAACGCCCTTGTCTTCCTCTTCGCTCTCATTCTTCAGAAGTTCAGAAGGTATGGTACCCACCAATCGTTCTATAAGTTGATAATCAATAGTGGGAAAATTGACATCCCCTGCGTGGTCTACTAAAACTTCCCGAAGTATTCTAAGCGCTTCGTTTATCTCGAGAGTGGCAATCTTTTGTGTGAGGAATTGTACGTTTTCAGAGAGTTGACTTTCTTCGATTGGTTGTGTAACGTTTGGTACACCGAGACGTTCAAAAACATATTCGACCTGGTCTTCGTTTAAATTGTTAGTCCACAAAAGGGTTTGTTCAAAAGCATGGTCTGATCCCGTCCCTTCGGCCCAATTAAGGTTATCTGTTGAGACAGAATGGGTGAACTCGGAGAGTTCGATGTATGGCTGCTCTGTGTTCATTTACAGACATTGAGCACTAGCTAGGCTGATCTTCTGGTGAATCGGCGAGAAATTCAAATCAGAGTACGCGGAATTTGTGCCTGTTATACGTATACTATGGGTGTATTTTGCAGTTAACAGCGTTCTTACCAGATTAGGGAATAGATAATGCTCACTTGGGAGACCTGGTAATATGAGCAATTAAAAAACAAGGCAAAAAATCCTAGTAGAGTGAAAAAAGTGAAGAATTATCGTCTGAGAATGAGATTCTGAAGATGATCTTCGTTGGAAACCAAAAGCGGTTGTATTCGTTTGATCATTGAGAATGATCGACAGAACAATACCTAAAAATGTGACGACAACAAACTTACCAACCATAGGTAGGCTTTAAATGTAAACCAAATTGATTTTGGAAATATTAGTAGTTTAAAAGTTTCATCGATGCATTTGTACCTGCTCTTCATTCAGACTTCAAAAGCTCCGGTAAGTAGCATATTTATTAGAATACGTTTCAGCCGGAAAGTGGTTGAGTCACAAAAAAGAAAGAAACTTAATTAGAGAAGAAGAAGAAAAAGGGAAACTAATGCGATTTATTTCCTGAAAAACTTATCCTCGGGCGTATTATGGTCGACCTGTATTTGGCTGCAATTGGTCTAACTCAATTTTGACACCCCATCGCGATTTGCACCCAAACCATACCACTTTCAATGAGTAAATTTTTAGCCAACACGGCCGGAATCGGTGCCATTGGTATTGCTTCCTTCTTCTGGGGACGCTCATCTGCCCCCGTCATCGTCGAGACCCCTGCAGAGCCAAAAAACTCTGGTGTAATTAGGGGAACTGGAAGCAGCTCCTCAGTGTTTGACCCTGCTCAAATTAGACCCGAGGACTTTTACAAATATGGATTTCCCGGACCGATGCATGATATTGCCAAACATCTGGAATTCATTTCATGTTATGACAGAGCCACACGTAATCCTGCTTGGGTTGTAGAACATATCACTAAAGAGTCTCTTAGAAGATCAGAAGGAGTTGACCGCAAGCGGTCCGTATTCAAGGAAGACGAGCGTATTCCATTGAAGTTTCGTGCTCGTTTGAGGGATTATTTCCGTTCAGGATATGACCGTGGCCACAATGCTCCAGCTGCTGATGCAAAGTTTAGTCAGACAGCCATGGACGAAACATTCTATTTAACCAACATGTCACCTCAGGTAGGAGACGGTTTTAATAGAGACTACTGGGCTCATTTGGAGGATTTTTGCCGCCGCCTTACACAATCATACGACAATGTAAGAATCTTAACGGGTCCTCTTTATTTGCCTAAGAAGTGCGAGGACGAGAAATTCAGAGTCACATACGAAATGGTTGGAACTCCTCCAAATGTTGCCGTTCCTACGCATTTCTTCAAACTTGTTGTCGGAGAGAAGATTGGCAATGAGAAGATCTCTGTCGCAGCCTTCGTGTTGCCAAACGATGTCATTAGTAACGAAACGCCATTAACTGACTTCCAAGTTCCAGTCGAGGCTTTGGAGAGAAGCTCTGGATTGGATTTGTTACACAAAGTGCCATTTTTCAACAAGAAAGACCTTTGCAAGGAGGTCAAGTGTGAAATTATAGTTAGAGAGTTTCCAAAACAAATGAACAATTTGATTGAGGGAAAACGCTAGAGTTACAAAGGTGTAAATAGGGTATAAATATTGGAATTCTAGAAATTTAGTCTTGTAGTAACTATGATATTTAAAACTTTACGTGAACAATTTAAATTGATATGCAAGGACTCAACTACTCAAAAAGGTTATAGCAATTAACTTCTCGCGAAACTGAAACATCCCTTCGATTTCAAAGTGATACATGATGTGATTAGATAAGTAGGACCTCAGTAAATTGTAACTTCTAGCCTCTCTTTGATCCAGGTTGCAAATACTTCCTGCAGTACCGATAGAAGAAGCCACCAATTAAGACGCGTCTAGATCGAATCAGGATAGACACAATAAAGTGCCTACAAACTAGAAAAATTTCTTTGAGAGTAACTTAGTGTCATAAGCCTCTAGTTAACGTGAAAAAAGGGTGTTGAAAGGAACCTGCTTCAAACAGAATTTTAACAGGACTTAATAGAACTTGTACAGGCCACATTTACGATTTAAACACTAGACCCATTGATAATAAAATACATTCTTATCACTCTCGTACACTAAAATTAATTTTAAAATTTATTGTTGAATGGATTCGGGATAAGATAAGTGGTTTTCGCCACCGCGTAATTACTCGACATCATAACCAGTGCCAAAATTATTTTAGGCCTGCATACGTCGGCGCCAAAAGAAATATCGCCAGAGTTGGAAAGACAGAGTAATTAAAAGACCGATGTGAAAAATAGACTCAAAAGGAAAACGAGTTGATTGAAATGGCAAAAAGAGAACACATGCTTTACCAAATTTATTCAGAAAGTCTTATGGATCTTGTGTTCAAAATGAGTGAATTCTTGAAAGTCAGTTCCGATGAGTTTACGAAGGTACTGCATACCACGAACCACACAAAATACTACACATTGTGCTTCAATTAGGCCAAAACAGAACAAAGTGGCCGAAGCATTCAAACCAATTGAATTTTGGACCACTCAAGAATAGCGCCAATATTGAGTAATTATCAACACAATAAATTTCCGATGCTATGGTGCTCTCTTCTTGGGCGTGCTGCAAGTGGACCAACAGTCCCTGTGCAGATCGAACATGTCAACTACGGGAATCCAGACACAAATGCCAGAGGATCGTTGAGATAGAGCACACCTGTCTCCGTCAAGCGAGAACTCCCAAATCATTAAGACGTGAATCTATACATCTATATTCTGCAGGTGCCATGGGCACAGCCATTCAACCCTATGTTAATTAAGAGAAACTACAATAGGTAATCTGCACACCACCAGATAATCTGAAACGCACCACGGGGCCCGCCTCAGATATAGTTCAAAGGGACAAATACTCTTGTAAACAAAAAGTCAATACACTTAATCTTCGAACCTCAGATGTAAATTAATAAATTCTTACAGTGTTTGTGCTCGAATTAATAGATGGTAGTCGATGGGCGCGGCGAATCGAACTTTCCAAACGTTACTTTTTCGCGGCTCCCAACAAACACATCCGCCTGCACAGACGTTGTTGAGAGGTGCAAATTCGCATTGGCCCAAAAAAAGTAAGAGGCCTTTAAAAGTGCACCCGTTGGCCTGGATAAGACGACACGATTTTTTTTCTGCGTTAATTGTTTTGGTATTCATTTGGAATATATTTGCTAGTGTAGCCATCCCTCAATTGACACACATTGATATATCCCTCTCTGACACTTCGATCCCGCTTACTGTCTCTTTGAATCCACGTACCACCTTAGCGATTCAACTGACATTTGCAATTCCCAGTGCTATCTAACTGAATCCTCAAAAAGAAAAGAATCTTTGACCTCAGTTCGAGTTCTTTTATTTTATATATATATTTGCCCGATTAGTATTTTCCTGCTATTATACAATAGTCCAAAGGAAGTATTTATTTGCGTGCTAAGGATCCTCGAGTTACCAGTTTTTCATCAATTCTTGTCCATTTGGCGTCGAATTTGAAAAACAAGAAATCTACAGCAGAAGTCAGCATTTTAAGATCTTCTACAACTGTATTTTTTCCTTGAATCCCTACATTCAGCCTCGTCTAACCCTTTTTCTACAGTCTAATTAGCATCCCAATAGCTCATCTAGACGCTACTTTTCAAGCTAAAACCAATCCCAGCAACTTTTTTTTTCGACAAACCGATAAAAAAGAGAATTCCGGAATTCTTGAATTGTATTAATTATTCACCACATTTTTACATCCCCTAATTGATATAGAAAAAATGTCTTCTTCCGCACAGCGTCCTTTCTCGCTCTCGCACGGTTCTATTGAGCACACTATCTTGGTCCCAACGACTGAGTTTTTCAAGTACGCTCAATTGAAGGAGCAATTCCTGAAGTCCTTGCCTGAAGTTACCGAGGGATTTGCCTCTGACGATGAGCCTGCTTCTCCTGCTGAGTTGTTCGCCAAATTCGTCGGTTTCATCGCTTCCTTAGTTGACCCTAACGCCAAGGGCCAATTCGACGACATTTTACCATACGTTTTGCAAGATTTCGAGTCGCGTTACTTTGCCACCTCCGAGATCCACTCCTTCGCTGCCAATTTGCTCGAAGATGAAACTTACCCAACTACCGCCTTGAAGGTCAAGGAGGTGATTAAGCACTACTTCGCAGCCGTTTTGGCCGCTAAGGTGCCAATTGCCAAGTCCAGCTCTGAGTTGTTGAAGGCTTCTGCTGACAGAATGGCAAAGACTTTTGCCATTTTTGGTGGTCAAGGTAACACTGACGACTATTTCGATGAGTTGCGTGAGTTAAATGACATGTACAGTGGCTTGCTCTCAGACTTCTTGACTGAGATTGCCTCCAAATTGAACTCCTTAGTTAAGAACACTGAGAATGTTGACAAAATCTATACCCAGGGCTTCGACATTTTGACTTGGTTGAAGAGCGCTGACAAGACCCCAGACCAAGACTACTTGTTGTCTGTCCCAGTTTCTTGTCCTTTGATCTGTGTTATCCAATTGTGTCACTACGTTGTTACATGTAAATCTCTTGGAGTCACTCCAGGCGAGTTCCGTGATGCTCTTGTTGGTGCCACTGGTCACTCTCAAGGTTTGGTCACTGCCGTCGCTGTCGCTTCTTCCGACTCCTGGGAGTCATTCTACGCCAATGCTCTTAAGGCTGTCACCTTGCTTTTCTTCATTGGTGCTAGATGTCTTATCGCCTACCCAAGAACCTCCTTGCCTCCTACCATGTTGCAAGACTCCTTGGACAATGGCGAAGGCCGTCCTTCTCCTATGTTGTCTATCAGAGACTTGTCTCGTGAGGAGGTTGAAAAATTCATTGACTCTACCAACAAACACTTGCCAAGTGACAAGCACCTTGCCATTTCCTTGGTCAACGGTGGTCGTAACTTGGTTGTTTCTGGTCCTCCAGAGTCTTTGTACGGTTTGAACTTGACTCTCAGAAATAACAAGGCTCCATCTGGTTTGGACCAAGCTCGTGTTCCATACTCCGAGAGAAAGTTGAAGTTCTCCAACAGATTCTTGCCAATTTTTGCTCCATTCCACTCTCACTTATTGGAGCCAGCTAACAGCATGATCTTGGCCGACGTTCAACGCGAGAAGTTGCAATTCTCCTCTAAGGAGTTGGGTATTCCTGTCTTCGACACTTATACTGGTGAAAACTTCCAGGACAGCGCCTCTTCCGATGTCACCCGCCGTGTTGTCGAGTGCATCACCTTATTGCCTGTCAACTGGGAGGCTGCTACCCAATTCGACTCCACTCACATTTTGGACTTTGGTCCAGGTGGTGTTTCTGGTTTGGGTGTTTTGACTCACAGAAACAAGGAAGGTACTGGTTCTAGAATTATTCTTGCAGGTGCTATCGACGTTGCCGTTGATGACGAATATGGTTTCAAGCAGGAAATTTTCAACAAGTCCGTGGACTCCATTAAATGGGCTCCTAACTGGTTGAACGAGTTTAAGCCTCAATTGGTTAAGACTGCCGCCGGTAAGGTATACGTCGACACAAAGTTCTCTCGTCTTTTAGGACGTGCTCCATTGATGGTTCCAGGTATGACCCCAACCACTGTCAACACTGAGATTGTTAGTGCCACCATCAACGCTGGTTACCACATTGAGTTGGCCGGTGGTGGTTACTTCCATGCTAAAGGTATGGAGGATGCACTTAAGGAGATCTCTCAAAAGATTGTTCCTGGTAGTGGAATTGGTATTAACTTGATTTACGTTAACCCAAGAATGTTGCAATGGGGTATTCCATTGATCAAGGAGTTGAGAGACAAGGGATTCCCAATTCAATCTCTTGCTATTGGTGCTGGTGTTCCATCTTTGGAAGTCGCTACTGAGTACATTGAGACCTTAGGTTTGACTCACTTGGGTTTGAAGCCAGGTTCCATTGAGTCTATCAATGCTGTCATTACCATTGCCAAGGCCCACCCTAACTTCCCTATTGTTCTTCAATGGACTGGTGGTAGAGGTGGTGGACATCACTCCTTTGAGGACTTCCATCAACCAATCTTGCTGATGTACTCCAAGATCAGAAAATGTTCTAACATTGTTCTTGTTGCTGGTTCTGGTTTCGGTTCTGCCGATGACACTTACCCATACTTGACCGGTTCTTGGTCTGCCAAGTTCAAGTACCCACCAATGCCATTTGATGGTGTCCTTTTCGGCTCTAGAGTTATGACCGCCAAGGAGGCTCACACCTCCAAGGAGGCTAAGGAGTTGATTGCCACTTGTACCGGTGTTCCAGATGACCAATGGGAGCAAACCTACAAAAAGCCAACTGGTGGTATCGTGACTGTTCTTTCCGAGATGGGAGAGCCTATCCACAAGATTGCCACTCGTGGTGTTATGTTCTGGAAGGAGTTGGATGAGACTATCTTCAACTTGCCAAAGAACAAGGTCGTTGAGGCCTTGAACAAAAAGCGTGACTACATTATCAACCGTTTGGACAAGGACTTCCAAAAGCCATGGTTCGGTAGAAACGCTTCCGGTGTCTGTGACTTGGAGGAGATGACTTACCAAGAGGTTGCAAACCGTTTGATTGAATTGATGTTTGTCAAGAAGAAGGATATTTGGACTGACGCTTCCTTGCGTAACTTCTTCGGTGACTACTTGAAGAGAGTTGAGGAGAGATTTACTTCTCAACCAGACAAGGCCTCTTTAATCCAAAGCTACAACCAATTGACTCACAAACCACAAGAGTTCACTGACGCTCTCTTCGATGCCTTCCCATTGGCCAAGACCCAATTGATTTCTGAGGAGGACTGTGACTTCTTCTTGATGTGTTGCGCCAACCCATTCCAAAAGCCAGCTCCATTTGTTCCTGTTTTGGATGAGCGTTTCGAGTTCTTCTTCAAGAAGGACTCCTTGTGGCAATCTGAAAACTTGGACACCGTTTTCGATGGTGATGTCCAAAGAACCTGTATCTTGCACGGTCCAGTCGCTGCTCAATTCACTAACAAGATCGACGAGCCAATCAAGGATATCTTGGACACCATCCACGATGGTCACATCTCCAAGTTGTTGAAGGACTCTTACAACGGCGATGCTTCCAAGATTCCTGTTGTTGAGTACTTCGGTGGTAAGTCCCCAGAGCCAGTTGCCGAGATTCCTCACGTCACTGTTGAGCAAAAGGGTGCTACTACTGTTTACAAGGTTGGTTCCAAGGTTCCATCTGCCGATGAATGGCTTCTGGTTCTTGCCGGTTCCGACTTGAACTGGTTGTTTGCCCTTATCTCTACTGAGAGAGTCGTTCAAGGCGTCAACCACGTTGCTAACCCAGTCACCAAGATCTTGGCTCCAACTGCCAACACCATCGTTGAGGTTACTCGCTCTTCTGATGCTAAGAAGATCAGCTTGGCTGTTCACGAACGTATTCAAGGTGACTTTAAGCAAGTTGTTGAAATCAAGTGGAACAGCGCCAACCAAATTGAGATGGACTTGATCGAGCACAGAACCGCTGACGGCAAGCCAGTTGCTTTGCCATTCTTGTATGAATACCGTACCGAGGATGGTTTCGCTCCTATCGTCGAGGTGATGAAGGACAGAAACGTCCGTATTAAGGAGTTCTACTGGAAGTTGTGGTTCGGCCACAATGTTCCTGTTGACCTTAACATTGACGTCAACGAGAAGATTGTTGGTGACGCTGTTACCATTTCCGGTAAGGATATTGCTGAGTTTACTCACGCTATTGGTAACACTTGTGAGGCCTTCATTGTCAGACCAGGTAAGCAAACCTTGGCACCAATGGACTTTGCCATTGTTATTGGCTGGAAGGCTATCATGAAGGCCATTTTCCCTCTTACCATTGACGGTGACTTGTTGAAGTTGGTTCACATGTCTAATGGTTACACTATGGTTCCAGGTGCTTCTCCTCTCAAGAAGGATGATAAGCTTACTAGTGATGCCACCATTAACGCTGTTCTCAACCAAGCTGCAGGAAAAATGGTCGAAGTCGTTGGTACCATTTACAGAGAGGGTGAGCGTGTTATGGAAGTTAAGTCTCGTTTCTTGTACAGAGGTGAGTACACTGACTTTGAGAACACATTCCAAAAGGTTCAAGAAGATGCTGTTCAAATCTCTCTTACCCTGGCTAAGGACGTTGCTATTTTGCGCTCCAAGGAGTGGTTCAACTTGTCTGAGGACATTGAGTTGTTGAACCAAACCTTGACTTTCAGATGTGACTCCATTTACAAGTTCAAGCTGGCCAACATTTACTCATCTATCCAAACTACCGGTAAGGTTTTCTTGGAGTTGCCAACAAAGGAAGTTATTCAAGTTGGTACTGTTGACTACGAGGCCGGTATCTCCCATGGTAACCCAGTCACTGACTACTTTGAGCGTAACGGTCAAACCATTGAGGAGAACATCAAGTTTGAGAACGCCATTCCTCTCTCTTCTGGTGAGGAATTAGCCTCTAAGGCTCCATCCACCAACGAGCCTTATGCCAAGGTCTCTGGTGATTACAACCCTATTCACGTTTCTCGTGTTTTTGCCTCTTACGCCAATTTGCCTGGCACTATCACCCACGGTATGTACTCTTCTGGTTCTATCCGTTCTTTGGTCGAACAATGGGCTGCTAACAGCATTGCCTCTCGTGTTCGTGCTTACAAGGCTGAGTTTGTCGGTATGGTTTTGCCAAACGACAACCTTCAAACCTCTCTTGTCCATGTTGGTATGGTCAACGGTCGTAAGATTGTCAAGGTTGAGACACGTAACGTTGAGACCGACTCTCTTGTCATGGTTGGTGAGGCCGAGATTGAGCAACCTGTCACCACTTACGTTTTCACTGGTCAAGGTTCTCAAGAACAAGGTATGGGTATGGATTTGTACAACACATCTGCTGTTGCTAAGGAGGTCTGGGACCGTGCTGACCGTCACTTTGTTGACAACTATGGTTTCTCAATTGTTGACATTGTCAAGAACAATCCTAACGAGTTGACTATTCACTTTGGCGGTGCCAAGGGTAGAAAGATTAGAGATAACTATATTTCTATGATGTTCGAGACTATTGGTGAGGATGGTGAGATCCGTTCCGAGAAGATTTTCAAGGAAATTGACCACACTACCACTTCTCACACTTTCATGTCTCCTACCGGTTTGTTGTCTGCTACTCAATTCACACAACCTGCCTTGACACTTATGGAGAAGGCCTCTTACGAGGACATCAAATCTAAGGGTTTGGTTCCTTCCGATGTGATGTTTGCTGGTCACTCTTTGGGTGAATACTCTGCTTTGTCTTCTCTCGCTAATGTCATGCCTATCGAGTCTCTTGTGGATGTTGTCTTCTACAGAGGTATGACCATGCAGGTTGCAGTTCCTCGTGACGAGTTGGGACGTTCCAACTACGGTATGTGTGCTGTTAACCCAACCAGAGTCAGCGGTAACTTCAACGACGCTGCCTTAAGATTTGTCGTCGACGAGGTTTCCTCCGTCACTGGCTGGTTGTTGGAGATTGTCAACTACAACGTTGAGAACACACAATACGTCACCGCTGGTGATTTGCGTGCTCTTGACACACTCACAAATGTCCTCAACTTTATCAAGCTTAATAAGATTGACATTGTTAAGTTGCAGGAACAAATGTCCTTGGACAAGGTCAGAGAGCACTTGAAGGAGATTGTCGATGAGGTTTCTGCCCAATCGATCGCCAAGCCTCAACCAATTGATTTGCAAAGAGGTTTTGCCGTTATTCCTTTGAAGGGTATTTCTGTGCCATTCCACTCATCATACTTGATGTCTGGTGTTAAGCCATTCAAGAGATTCTTGTGTAAGAAGATTCCAAAGTCTTCTGTCAAGCCAAAGGACTTGATTGACAAGTACATTCCTAACTTGACTGCCAAGCCTTTCCAAATCACCAAGGAGTACTTTGAGGAGGTTTATGAGTTGACCAAGTCGGACAAGATTAAGTCCATTATTGACAACTGGGAAGCCTACGAGAAGGCTTAGGTGTCTTATTTTTAGTTTTTACTGTTTGCTATGGGCACGTGGTACTGCCCTGAGTGAACAAAATAGGTAATATAATTTATTATAGAGCATTTTGTAGTATTGATTCAATTATTTCTCCGTTTTAAGCACTAAATCGTCAGTTTAAAGCAATACCAAGTATCTGTAATCACTAGTGCAAACTACTCATGTAAAAAGAACAGAGCTTGCTAACAGAGTTTCAAATTTATGCCCTCAACCTAAGTATATTTCTCCAAAACGCTTCAAAAATTACTACATGAAATCTAAAATTTTTATAGTTAGCCTTATAATCGAAATTAATGTATTTCTTCGACAATATAACTAAATGGTTTACTAAATGGCCGAAGTAAGAGGACTAGAAATGTTTACAGGAGTGAATTTTTGTGGCAAAGATACTCTTCTAAACCTCGACTTGAGCTTTTGCGACACCAACTCCATATCCAAATGGCGCGTCAAACTAATACGTGGAATGCATCCGATGTAATGATCATCATCAAGATGAACATCCAAAGGATCTTGTGTGTGGCATCCCGGCGACAACGAGAGACGAATAGAATATTTCTGGCCTCCTGGAGCAGAAGGGTCACCAGCAGCGTAAATCTCGAAGACAATTTGCGACAAGTAATCTAGTTCGGGTAAAGCGTTGCGCGCAATCTTCATAGGCAAATGTGCACCGTAGATGATATTAAGCAACGTGTAGATGTGAGATTCTTTTGTGAAGTAGTTCACAACCGCGGCCTTTTCAGTCTTCTTCATGTCGTGAATATCAGAAAGAATTTGCTTGGCCAATGGCAATGATGTGAGAAGACCAATGTCAAGCTTTTCCTCGTCCTTAATACCATACTCCTGTGGACAAATGAAGTCAAAGAGAACTTTCGATAAACGGTACAACTCACGAAGACGCGCGAATGTAGGATGGTCGAATGGGTTATCAGGTGCTTTCTTAGACTTTCCTGGAGTGGATGTACCACTTGCATTTCCTGCGCCACTGCTCTTATGATCATCTGCTTGAGACTCCTTTCCAGATGCAGAGGTGGAAGATTGGAGTACCCAGCCCAATGATCCAGCAGAGAGGCTAGTGGCAGAGTTGGTTACGCTGGAGCTTGCAGTTTGAGATGGAACAGAAGAGTGAGCTCCTTCCGATGGAAGTTTGAAGTTGTTCATTGCCAAAAGATTAATTGGATATTCGCTCACCAAACCCAGAGAGTTTACAGTGTCTCCACAAGTTGCAGCCAAAATTTCGAGAAGCTCCTTGTTGTCAGGGTCGTACAGAAAGACCTTGGCCAAAAATGGTCTATTGTGCAAAGCATCATACTTCATGGTATCATATAACTCCGAAATTTTTGAAGGATGTGTCTTTTCAACAGTGGTAAACTCTTGAAACAATTTATCCCAACGCTCTTTGAACAAGTATGGATCTTCACCACAACACCAATTTTCTTGAAACGTATTGACGTCTTGATGTTCAAAGTTATATGTCATGATCTCTCTATGGAAGTTCATCAATTCACATACACGCTTGATCACTTCAAATGGCTGTGGCATCTTCGGTGGCCAAGTGAACTGCGATGGTGCCTCAGCACCTTGCCTAAGAAGTGGCTTCAACCGTTTCTTGACCTTATCCATGAGATCCTTGGCAGCATTAGAATCGTCCAATAAGTCTTTTCGAATGATGAGAAAGTCATCAGGAAGTGACTCAAGCCCAAGCATGGAACATGTAGCTAAGTGGGCGGAAGCAATGACACGGCGCTCCGAGGAAGTATATACCTTCACTTCCTTTAAAGCTTCACGGCTCAACAACTTAATGTTTTGTCCCATTTGTTCACCAACGTCAGAAGCTTGAAAACGAGCCGAGTGCGTTGGTTCACCACCCCATTTCAAAATGAATTGGACTTTATCCACAACATCAGGATTTTCAGAGTTAAGCGATGGCTTCAATTGAATTTTAGTTCCAGGGAAATCGATTTTCTTCTCCAATGCACCACGCAACTGCTTCAACTTGTTGAGATCTTCGAGCTGCTTCTCCTCTGCAATCTTCACTGTCTCTAAAACAACTTGTAAGTCGGGGACTGCACGAATAATAACTTCTTCTTTGTGTCCCTTCAAGAGGGAAATGAACAAGGGGGAGCGGAAAGAATATTTAAATTTCTGTTTAGGGGTTCTGTCGGCGTGACGAATGACAGAGACACTACCTTTGAAAACCCATTTCTGTTCCTTTTCTTGGAACTGTGACTGGTTTTGGAATGTTTTAGGGATCTTGGTCTTAATAAGATCCCTATCTTTCTTGGCTTCAATGAACATTTTGCGCAAGATCGAGGAGCACGCATCGTAGTATTCGGTGTTGTCCTTTACGAAAGAGAAGCCGTTGACGTCGATAACATACGACTTGCCGTTGACACGCAAAAGATCAAAGCCACAGATGGTTTGCTTAAAAATCAGTGACACATTACGGGCCATGCGCTTCTCGTCGTCGGTCAATTCTGTAACGTAACGAATCTCCTTTCCGTGAGTGTTTCTACGAACAATACCGTCTACCACAGGGGACTTACGTGTCTCTGCATGACAAAATTCAGTTCCGACTGTATATGCCTTGACATCCTCGAAATTGTCTGTGTCCATGAACTTCTCATAAATGAAAGAACCTTCTGTTCTTGGAGTTGTGAGGGTTGGGTCGAACTCTGAAGACTTGTTGCCGATCTTACGGAATAAACGACGACCACCACCTCCGGTAGAAACAGGATAATATATGTAAACATTATGGTCCTCACCATCCACAGGCTTCTCAACAAATGGTTTCCTCAAAATTTGGCCATCAACGCTAAGTGTATCTTCATCGATCATTTTCCAGTCAGGCTCTGATTGGTCAGTCCAAGAGTCAATCTTCAGAGCAGGAATACCGACATCAAGTAATTTGGAACGTATCTCATTGGTAATGCGTGGTCCATTATCTCTACTGATTTCCAATCTATCAGGAGTTGATACACCTGCATGGTTTAAGACACTAAGGACAAGACGTCTGTCCCAAAGTGCTTTTTGCAACACCAAGTCGTTTAGCAAAAAGGGTTTACGGTAGTTCGCATATGCAATGGCCTTATCAAGAGGGAAACCAGCGCTGAAGAAACTGATCAAGAAGTCACAAGTTGGCCAGTTCTCGATGGCTTCATCCAAAATAACCTTATCACCGAAAATAATAGTCTCAAACTCACCGTTCTCGATCAAACGACTCAAGATTCTCTTACATGGTTTTGACATGACTTTGGCATCCATGGCACAAACACCGATCTTGCCAATCTTCTGAACATTACCCGATAGGAGGGTAGACATCGACATCTTTGAAGTCGACAGAGAGTTTGATACAGACTTGTTAAGTTTAGGCAACGCAGCTTCCCACGATGAGATGGAGTTTGCTCTAGAGTAGTTCTTACCAGCAGCGGCACCTTCCTGAACGGGAATTTGGGAAAGATTATCTTGAGTTAAAAGAGTTGAAGATTCATCAATGGCTGTGAGCGAGGAGCGGCGAGGAGAGCTAGCAGAAGTGCCGAGACTAGAGGCGATGCCATCTTTACTTTCTTCAGCACTGGTCTTGGGGGTGAAGGACTCTAGCATTGGAGCCAAGGAAGCCATAGCCCTTTCAGTTTCTACTTCGTCGTCAGAGGCTAAGAGAAGCGGAGACATGGACAAACTAGCCGCTTTCAGTGTCGGTCCCGGTGTGTCCATATTAGGCAATTGCAATTTAAATGATAACGTGGGCAATGGAGGAAGCAGGCGGGTGCTAATATAAAGATGCGAACGGGTACAATGCCTGCGCGTCGTATATGCAGCATGTGCAGGCTCATTATCGGTGATAACGATGTATTCAGTAAAGAAATGGAAACCTCGAGAAGACTTAATTTTTTTCTAGAAGGAGTTTAAAGCGACGTTTAAGTATCAGTCTTCTCTACTTGTTAGTTGACTTTTCTTGTGCAATGCACGTTACTAATGAAAGCGATGGATACGAGCGATGACACCCCAACTGATGGGTTGTTGGAACATGCAAACCATCCTGCCAACAAGTGAAGCTTCATAATGTAACTACAAAATAGAGAAACGAAACAAGCCAATGCAAGGCAACGGTAACAATATCAAATTCCATTAAATCAGGTAAAGAATTTGCAATTTGATCTTTAGAAAAAAAAACTTAACGGTGAGTAAAATTGAGGAGAATTGATCCTGAAGTTGTCCTTTCCTATTCACTAGTCCAATCCAATTTGCATACCCCTAACCCACATCGTCTTGAAGCGTAACGAATCACATGAAAGGTAAATAAAAGTCGGCAATTATTTATTAAAGAACTCTTGACAATAATTTTCAATCGTATTTTGCAAATTTCGTTTCTTTCTTTCCTTGAAATTTAGATCTCTTTTTTATGTCGTCATTGTGTCTCTCCACACATTTCCCTTGAAGCCTCCTGTCTATTGCTACCAGGCTGGACAATCCCTCCAGTAAAAGAACCTCCTTCGACCCGAGATAGAAACATACTAGGTCCAACCGTCCCGACCAATTGATTACACATAGAGAATTTGATACACGGTTGTGTTCATTAGAGTTCTTCTTATCATCACTAGCATTGCCAGTTCTGCTAGAGCTCCTTATCTTCAACCATGTTCAACAAACGCCCAAAGCTAATATACGTTGCATCTCGCCATTTACAATCATGCAAACGAGCCATTTCATCTACTACAGCTAAAAAGCAATCATCTCGTCTCTTTCGTAAACGGAACGTCGCAGTTGTATCTACGCTAGTCGTTGTCGGATCTTATGCAACTCTTAGTCAGGCAAATCACTACAAATTGGAAAGTGTGCCTACATCATTAGCTGGCACCAATTTACAGAAACTAGCGGCCTCTGCATCTTCTACCACACGTGCTGCATCTTCCCTGGAATCCCTCGAAAAGCAGTGTTTCCTGTCAGCCACTAACTCCATGTACAATAAGGATGGGGCAGGTTCTCAACTGAACAAGCTGGGTGTTGTTCTTCTCAACGACGAGAACATCAATAATCAGCTCAGGAAATACGAAGAATCTTTTTTGGTAAATAGGGGGAAAGGTGTCACTCGGTATGATGTTAGTCAACTCCCATCAAACTCGCCAATAGAAGACGACCGCGCAGAGGAGATCGTGCAAGTGCCCATTCTTCAGGATAACAATATTAAAACATCTACTGATTGGATGTTTTTTGGTGTCTACGATGGCCATGGAGGCTGGACTACTTCGTCGAAATTAAGAGATCAGTTGATACTGTACATCATACAAGAGTTTGGTACAATCTTTAAACCCGCTAAAGAGGATAATTTGAGATACGTGCCTAATAGTGCTACAATTGATCAAGCTATTAAAAACGGTTTCTTGAAACTTGACCACGACATAGTCACTAAGAACATCAAGACTCTCCTTCGCGAAAATAACAAGGCCAAAGCCGCAGAGTTGTTGATGCCCGCATTATCAGGATCTTGTGCACTTCTCTCGTTCTATGATACAAATTCGAAGTTGCTTAAAGTAGCTGTTACGGGAGACTCCCGCGCAATCCTTGGATCTTACAAGGACAACCGCTGGACCGTAAGACAATTGAGTATTGATCAAACCGGATCCAATCCTTCGGAAGTTGCTAGAATTATTTCAGAGCACCCGGATGAGCCAAATGTTATAAAAAACGGTCGTGTATTGGGATCTTTAGAACCATCTAGAGCATTTGGCGACTGTAGATATAAATTACCAGGGTACATCCAGAAGCAAATCTACCAGCAATTTTTTGGTAGAAGACTTCCACTGGATCTCAACCTGCCTCCATACGTTACTGCTGAACCCGTTATTACAACTACGAAAATATCTCCCGAGAACAACGACTTTTTAGTTATGGCCTCAGATGGTCTCTATGAAATGCTCTCTAATGAGGAGATCGTGGGACTTGTAGTGAAGTGGATGGAGAAGGAAAAAATGGTCAAACCTACTCATTCTTTTTGGAACTACTTCCGCTCTGCCGAGAAAGAACTACCTCAAGTGGCAGATGTCACCAATGACAGATCCAGTAAACAGCCCTTCAGGAAGACAAAACAGCCTGGCCATGGCGGATTTTTGTTGGAAGACAAAAATGTGTCTACACATTTAATCCGTAACGCCTTATCAAACGGAGGTTCTCGCGAACAGGTGCTGATGCTTTTATCTATTCCAAGCCCACTGTCCCGCCGCTACAGAGACGACCTCACTGTGACTGTTGTATTTTTTGGTGCTGATCAGCAGACTGATGAGAGTGGGAAGTTAGAGATCAACGCACATGCAACAGCCGGTGGAATTAATAGTAAGCCCAAGTTGTAGTAAGTGTCACAGGAATATTCTATATGTGTGTATATGAAGAAAACAAATTGATTTAGAGCTTTTTGTATTTGTGTAACTTGATCTCATTCTTTATTTTTAATTGCTTTTTGTTGTTTAAGGTGCGCCAGTTCTGTCAATTTAGCTGCTAATTCCAGTCTGATACTCACAAAATTAAAGGAACTTGATTGAAAAGAAATCACATGAAGAGGTAATTTTTTTTCTTCAAAAAATATGTAATAATTAGCGAAAAAATCTTTTCTTTAGTTCCAATTCTTTTCATTACTTTAAAAGATCTTCGGAGTCCCTTGAGGAACCCACCCAAATTGACAAGTCTCATTCATCTAATAGCAAATCATCCGAGCAACACTTGGTTGACAATTGATAATGGAAGCCTTAGATCCCAATGAGATCATTCCGTTCCAAAAAACTGAATTGCCTCAAAACAACATCGCAGAGCTCAAGAACGAGCTTTTGGAGCCCTCTCATAGACTCACCTGGGACCTACTAGACCTTGTACAAACGACACCTGAGATTGACAGGAACAACCTTTACGATGACTTATTTGTGACACCTCCAGCTTTATGTAGAACATCATATCGACTCAAGAGAGAGGGCATTGAGGGCAAAGTGGTAGCGTTCCAGGAAGAGGTTCGTCTTGCAGATCTTGACAACGCCAACGCCACAAATTCCCTTTCCATCAATAGAAAAGTCGGTTCAAAGCAAAATGCAATACTGGGAAAGTCCAGTTATTTACCATTTCAGCCTGGTGGTCTCTTGAATCAGACATCTACAAATCAAGCACTTAATCTGGCCAAACAAAATGACTTTCATTATTTACATAGATCTGACGCTGGGTTATTTGATATTGCACCAGGAATGCTGCGTGGATTGAATTTAGACGCATACAACGATAACGTAGATGGAGTCACAGACCTTGACTCAGTTGTAGAAGAGGAGGGAGGGGAGAAGACCCAGCACTCGCTTGATCCGGGCTTTAGTCTAGTTAGTAGCTCACAACAGGCTCTTGACCTTATTGAGTCTGATTTGGGAATCCCAGAACTCGATGATTATGTCCCATCTGACTACCGCGCGATGAAGGAAGAAATGGATGCTCAAGCTAGAGTGAAAAAGGACTGGGCTCATGTTGTGGATCTCAATCATAAAATTGAAAATTTCGAAGAAGTTGTTCCAAACATGGCACGAGTGTGGCCGTTTGAACTAGATACCTTTCAGAAGGAAGCTGTGTATCACCTTGAGCAAGGTGACTCTGTGTTCGTTGCCGCACACACTTCCGCTGGTAAAACTGTCGTTGCTGAATATGCTATTGCCATGGCTGCAAGAAACATGACGAAGACAATTTACACGTCCCCAATCAAGGCCTTGTCGAACCAAAAGTTCAGAGATTTCAAGGAAACGTTTAAGGATATGGATATTGGATTGATTACTGGAGATGTGCAAATAAATCCGGATGCAAATTGTCTCATTATGACAACAGAGATTTTGCGTTCCATGCTTTATAGGGGAGCAGACTTAATTCGAGATGTCGAGTTTGTTATCTTTGATGAAGTGCATTACGTGAACGACATTGAGCGTGGTGTTGTATGGGAAGAAGTCATAATTATGCTTCCTGACCATGTGAAGTACATTCTTCTCTCCGCAACAGTGCCAAACACGTTTGAATTTGCTAATTGGGTGGGTAGAACGAAGCGTAAGGATATATATGTTATTTCGACGCTAAAGAGACCTGTTCCTCTTGAAATCAACATTTGGGCAAAAGACAACTGTTACAAGGTCATTAACGCTCAAGGTAAGTTTAGTGAGCTGGAATTCAGAAACCACAAAGAGGTGCTAGCAGGTGACTCTAAGAAGGCCCTTCCAAGTACAACTATGGGCTCTGGATCTAGAGGAGGTCCTGGCGGCACCGCTCGAGGAGGCAACCGTGGTAGTGGTGGTGGAAACAGAGGTGGAAATCGTGGAGGAAGAGGTGGACCCGGTGGTGGTAGAGGCGGTGGAAGAGGTGGGATGCAAAACAGAAGCGATTTCGCCAGAGACGGTCCAAACAAGAGCACTTGGACGAACCTTGTTCAATATCTTAGTCAGAAAAAGCTTCTTCCGGTAGTTATTTTCGTTTTCTCCAAGAAAAGATGTGAGGATTACGTTGACACCTTGCATGGCGTCAGCTTCTGTAATGCTCGTGAAAAGAGTGAGATTCACATGTTCATTGATCGAGCTGTCTCCCGTTTGAAGAAAGAAGACAGAGAACTTCCTCAGATCATGAAGATCAGAGATCTTTTAAGTAGAGGTATTGCTGTGCATCATGGTGGACTTCTTCCAATTGTCAAAGAGTGCATCGAAATTTTGTTTGCGAAAACGTTGATCAAAGTTCTTTTTGCAACAGAGACATTCGCTATGGGTCTTAACTTGCCTACTCGTACAGTCGTCTTTTCCGAACTTAGAAAGCATGATGGTAGAGGTTTCCGTAACTTGCATCCAGGTGAGTTTACCCAAATGGCAGGTAGGGCTGGTAGGAGAGGTTTGGATACCACGGGTACTGTTATTGTTATGTCATATAAACAGCCACTTCTCCCAACAGACTTCAAAGAAGTCACTTTTGGAAAGCCATCGAAACTTCTGTCACAATTCCGGTTGACATACAATATGATCTTGAATTTATTGCGTATTGAGGCCCTTCGTGTTGAGGAAATGATAAAGCATTCCTTTAGTGAAAATTCGACTCAAACACTTCTTCCTGAACACAAAAGTAAGGTTGATGCATTAAGTCTTGAACTCGATGGAATGAAGCTCGTAGAAAATGAAAATACGAAGGACTTTACTGAGGCGTTCAACCTTCTCGAAGACTACAAAAATGTCTACTGTGAAATGATGAAGGAAATCCAAGCTTTACCCTCTGCTAGAAATCTTCACAGGATCGGGAAGCTCATGGTTTTTGAAGATGAAGATGAGGTGGTAAAATTTGGAATTCTATTAAGAAACGATACCGCTAGCGGAAAATTTGTGTTCCTTACCTTCAACCACGGCGCTGAGTATGAGGCTGCAAGTAGAGCCCTTAGGTTGCCGTACATTCCATGTCGGGGATATCTCCGCAGAATGATCCCACCCATAGAGTATTGCGGCGAATTAAAAGTCACTACTGTTCCTTTCAACAAGGTACAATTTGTCAGCATGTATGCATGTAACGTGAAGCCAGGATTGGTGTTGGCGAACAAAAAAGAGGCAGTTCAAGAGGCCGAGGACCTGTTTAAAACGATTATACGGTTCCAATTCAAACCAAGAGAATCAGAATATAAAGATTTCGTTCAATTGACACTCCACGAGCTCATGAGCAAGAGGAATGACCTTCTTGAACAGATCGAAATGAACGAAGCTTTGAAGTCGCCTGAGTTCAAGAGAGTCTATGCACAATTACGTAAGCAGCATGAGCTCAAGACACATATTGATTCGTTGAATTTGCTTATATCTGACGAAAATTTGGAGCTTCTTCCCGACTACAATCAAAGATTGGAAGTGTTGAAACAATTAGATTTTATTGATGCAAATCAAACAGTCATGCTCAAGGGACGTGTTGCATGTGAGATCAATTCTGGCTGGGAATTGGTGCTTACTGAGCTTATTTTAGATAACTTCTTAGGAGATTTTGAGCCTGAGGAGATTGTGGCACTCTTGTCTTGTTTCGTCTATGAAGGAAGAACAAAAGACGAGGAAGATCTACCAATCACTCCACGTTTAGAAAAGGGAAAACAAAAGATTCGTCAAATTACTGAAAAATTGCTTAACATCTACACCGAACATCAAGTCTGTTTGACCTCAGATGAGGAAGAATTTTTGGAACGCAAAAGGTTCGCATTAGTTAATGTTGTTTACGAATGGGCACGTGGATTGGCATTTAATGAAATTATGCAAATTAGCGTGGAGCTGGAGGGTACAATCGTGCGTGTGATTACCCGCTTAGATGAAATCTGTCGCCAGGTTAAGAACGCCGCTTTGATTGTTGGTGATTCGAAGTTGCATTCGAAAATGTCAGAAGCGCAGGAACGAATCAAGAGAGATATTGTGTTTTGCGCTTCGCTATATATATAAGTCATGTATCTAATAAAATATTACCTTTAATTTTGATGTTAAACTTCTCTTTTGTTACTTCCAATTTTGATTGTCCATCACGATTTTTAGAATACCCGATGGAGATCCGTAGATTTTATCTTGCCATAAATCTTCCCTTACTTTCTTGTGACCGAACTTTACGACAAGTATTCCAAGCATCGTATAAAAACTTCCTATGCAGTTTAATTCAAAGTCACTCGTTTTGATTTGGCTTCGACGGCCCGGACTTTTAATCTTGGGCTTTCGGCGAAAGGGAATCAACCCTTTATTTAATGAGTGGCGCGCCATAAACGTTTTTACAAGATGATCTTTATTAAGATATTGTTGAAGCGTGATCTCCAATTCATGTTGAGACAGAGCGAGATAGTATTGGTCTGTGAAGACAAGAGATACTGAGCAATTGAGATCAAAGAAAGATTGACCAATCTGACGAAGTCGCTCCTGAGGAATGAAAATATTTGTCTGAGGATTTTTTTTCTCTGATTCCCCATTCGCCAAAGCAGATATCCATACATCAAGATGTGAATACCCACAGAGGATAGCGACGAGTTCGGGAAGCAGTAGGGGAAAATCATCGCCTAGAAAACGCCTAATAGGCGAAACTCGCTCTTGAAGTCTGACTTCAAAACGTGGGTTGGACAGTAGTCGCTCCCACATATGAACATACTTCTTATTGTGCATCCACTCAAACTCTTCATTGGCAGGCTGAACACGCTGCTCTATGTTTTTGTACATTGACGGAAGGGTTAAGCTTTGGGCAACACGATTAGATGGTCCATTTTCGAGCTCATGTAGATGAGCTAGCCGGAGAAACTCATCTCTGCTCAGTATTGTTCCTGGAATCAGATGTAGCCGTCTGATAAGAGATCGTAGTGACTTCATTAATTATAATATGATGTTTATTAGAGATGAATGACCAGCTAATAACACTAGATATACGCGCATATGCCTGCAAATACGCTAAAGTTGTGCTTTTTCAAGTGATCAGTCAGATGGTGGTGTATTTGAAGGTGTATGGAGTTTTTGAGTTTGATCATTAAATCCTAAAAAATAGAGTTCAAGGCAGTATTTCTTGTGCCTTGCAATTCCCCGAAATTTTTATCTCTTAATTTTGAATGTTTGGTATGATTCCCACAAAACAAGGAAACTCCTATGCTCCTTACTTTTTGTGCTACATGATTGTGTGAGTATTTGCAGCCAGTGTCAAACGCAATTAATAGACTCAAAAACGACAATAATTACATTTTTATTTTTTTATCGTAGAAAATCCACAATCTTCTGAGTACCTGCTTAGAATAAATTCGAATTGATCGTTGTACACTTAAATTTGACCTCATCTCATCTCATCTCATCCCATCCCATCGCTCGCACTTGATCTCATCTCCCCATAGATCGCATAGCACATAATGTCATCTAAAACAAAGAAGAAGCCGGCTACAGCTTCACCAGCTCCAACATCTGAAAAGAAGTTTAAAGCTCCCAAGGCTCTTATTGCTAGACCTACTTCTACAGGTATCCTGAATGTTGTTCTCAATCATGAACTAGCCGAAGCCCTCGATCTTCCAAAGGGTGGCTTTGCTCTTGTAAGTAAAGATACTGGAGCAGGTAGCGCGATTGCAATTGTTGAAATTTCAGAGGACATTGAAGCATGCGAGGTTCTTATCTCAAAGCCTACGCGTGAATTGGCTGGCATTCTCCTTGGTGATCGCCTTACCGTAGCCAAGCACAAGAGTCAAATGGGATTCGCTTCCAAAGTCTACATCAAAGTCCAAGGAGAAGAAGAGAAGAAATTGACTCAAAACGATTTGAAAAAGGCATTGTCTGAAGCTGGCGTGATTCACCCAGGACTCATTCTTACATGTAGTGGCCAAAGCATACAAGTGGTTGACATCGATTCGCAAAATAAGAATACTATACTGTCTGTGGCCTCTCAGCTTTCTCAGCTTTCACTATCATCTGGTCCAGAGCCTTTGTTTGTTAGCCCTCCTCATTTATTTATTGGAACTACTGAAATTGAACGTGTAGACACACCCTTTGATACTGCCAAATATCCCCGCGTTCCCCGCCCAATTAGGTTTGACCAAGTTGGAGGACTCAATAAAGCTATTGCACTTCTCAGGTCTACGGTAGAATTGCCGCTCCATCACACTTCCTTGTTCCTGGACTTTGGAATCTCTCCACCAAGAGGTATTCTTCTTCATGGGCCACCGGGAACAGGCAAGACAATGCTTCTTAGATGCGTTGCTCATGAGTGTGACGCTCATGTATTGACGGTCAACGGGCCTCTGATTGTCTCGAAGTACTTGGGAGAAACAGAACAGGTTCTAAGAGACATGTTCGCTGAGGCCACGAAGTATCAACCATCTATACTTTTTATGGACGAGATAGACTCCTTAGCTCCTAAAAGAGGGGGTGACGATGCTATGGAGTCTGACTCAAGACTTGTGGCTACCCTATTAACAATGATGGATGGCATGGGAGAATCTGGCCGCGTAGTAGTAGTTGGAGCAACCAATCGCCCTAATGCAATTGATCCTGCTTTAAGGAGACCCGGTCGTTTTGATCAAGAGGTTGAAGTTGGTATTCCGGATGCTGAGGCTCGCAGGGAAATTTTGACCAAACAACTTGCAAGAATGAATTCCTCCAAATGCGCTCTTTCAGAGGAGGATATTCAAATTGTTGCCTCAAAAACACACGGTTATGTGGGTGCTGATCTCTCCGCTCTTTGTAGAGAAGCCGTCATGAAAACAATCGCTAGGGGCCTCTCTGGTGGCGAGGTTGGTACTAGTATAGCTGTACTTGCCTCTGCAAGCGGTTTTGCCGAGCTCGACAAAACTATTAAAGTTGAGATTGGAGACCTTGAATCCGCTTTGACAGATGTGCGTCCCTCAGCTATGAGAGAGATTTTCTTGGAGATGCCTAAAGTTTCATGGGATGATATCGCGGGCCAGCAAGAACTAAAACAGAAATTGATTGAAGTCGTACAGTTGCCTCTTGAAGCAGCAGAGTCATTTACTAAATTTGGCATTTCTGCACCCAAGGGAGTTCTTTTATATGGTCCCCCAGGTTGTTCTAAAACTCTCACAGCCAAGGCACTTGCCTCCGAATCGGGACTCAATTTTCTTGCCGTCAAAGGACCTGAGATTCTTAATAAGTATGTTGGGGAGAGTGAAAGAACAATAAGAGAGATTTTTCGCAAGGCGCGCTCAGCGGCTCCTTCAATTATCTTCTTTGACGAAATTGATGCTATAGCAACGAGTAGAGAAGACGCACTGACACTGGCCTCCCAAAATGTCCTCACATCTTTGCTTAACGAGATTGATGGTGTAGAGGAACTTAAGGGTGTTGTTGTCGTTGCTGCAACTAATCGTCCATCTGAGCTCGATGCTGCACTCTTACGTCCGGGTAGATTAGACAGACATATCTACGTGGCGCCACCAGATCAAGAAGCTAGAGAAAGTATTATTAGAAAGAGATGCCTGAAGTTTGAAGTCGAGAACCTGGCAGAGCTCTTCAGCTATCTCGCAGAGGCCACAGAGGGCTGTTCTGGTGCTGAAGTGGCACTTTTATGTCAGGAAGCTGGTCTTGCCGCCATAAAAGAAAACAAAAATGCACAGAATGTTCTTCTGCGTCATTTCGACCATGCATTGAAGGGGATTTCTAGAGGTATTACCCCGGACATGATTGAATACTACGAAGAGTTCGCTCACAGAAGTGGCTTATCTATGTAAAATAAATAAACATTACAAATTGTTAACTTCGCATGTTGATCGCTTTAAACTTTATTCTAAAGATGTTACTTACGTTTGTTTACACCCCTCCTCAAGATCTTTCTCAAGATTTGGAGGCAAATCCTTTGAATTGAAGTCCAAATTATCAAGGCCTCCCATATCACCGAAACCAGGGAAATCCTTCTCGTCACCAACTAAATCAGCAGGTGGGTTGCCAAGTTCTTGAAGGGACTCTAGCAAAGTATTAATATTCTCTCTGTGCTCCAAGTTGTCATTATCATATTTCGAACCTTCGAAAACGGCCAAAATTTCATTTGTGATTTCATACTGCTTTGTATAGCGAGCATGATCCTCGGTTGAAAGTTTGCCCTCCTGTTCATTGAGGTACGTTGGAAACTTCGTATTGAGATCCTTAATAGGTGCATACAAAACATCCTTCGAGGATAATTGTTCAAGCATATCAGTCAAAAGTTTCGACATGTCTACATCACCATCCTTTCCTCCGCCAAGACTAGCTAAGAGTTCTGTAAGCATGTCCTCTGGATTACCGGAGGAAGGATCGTTTTTCAATTGTTCATCAATGTTTTGCCCGGACTTCTTAAGTCTTTCCATGGTTTCCTTCATGACCGAATCGAACTGCTCTGGGTTTTGTGTTTTCATCGCATCTTTAGCGTGCACCTCTTCGAATTGCTTAACCAACTCCTCAAATTGGTTTTTGGCTTGAGGGTCCTCAATATTGAGATCCTTAATAAGACTCTCGATATCATGAGTAATTTCGCTATTAAGCAGCGATGGCGTTTCTTTCTTTGGTGGAACAGCCTCGGAACCAGGAGGTTTACTTAAGACCTGTTCATTAAACTCGTCCAACAAGTCATCCAAGTCATCGTCGGAATCTTGAGCAGGCTTGCTTTCTATTTTGGGAATTTGTGGTTGATCTTCTTTGTTTTCAGACATAATATTGTTTTCGAAAATCACTTTCTCTATTGGGTTTGCAAAATAAATACGGAATGAATGAAAAGTTGACTAGTCTGATCACAAGGACTGAGAATGTGGGGGAGTTGCATATGCCTGGGGAACCGAGCCGAGTGATACTCTTCCATACAATCATACTGAACACACTTTAAATTCAAAAAAAAAAAAAAAACGGCAGATAGACAAAGGAAAACTAATCGGTTCCATTTTGGAGTTTTGTAAAGAATATTTTCCTCTTTTATTGCTATATTACTTTTACCATGGTTGCGGGGATGGCTGCAAATTGCCGATTCTGCAACAATTGTATTTAGCGAAGATTCTAAGAATGGAAGAACAAAAAAACACCCGTAATAGTGGCCCAGCGCTAAAATGGCACAATCTTCAACTGAATTTTCCGTTCTCTATTTCGAAATAGTCCCTTGTATACTAAGGAACACGAGTAGTGAATTCGAAGCACTGACGTTTACTTCAAGAACACATAGATTAGCATAGCTAATACCCGCGGATACTCAATTTCCCATCAATCACTGGAACCTACCTCATCTTTTGCTCTTGACTGTGTTTGTGTTCTAAAAGACGCACATATTGAGTTCAATTTTTCAAATGCCAAAGCCTTGTTCAGCGCGAAGTCCCAATAGCTAAATACATACGAACACTCGTTTAACCTGGATTGCATTACAACCCAAGAAATAAAATTAAGAAATATCTTCTATCTCTCCCTTTCCGTCTCAGGAGTTGACACTTTGTCGTTGTGGGAACGTCCAGTAAGGAGGTATAGAGTCTCAGGCAAAGCACCAGCAACTATTCCCGCAGCAGTCCCCCTGGCAAAATTGCGGTAACAACAAGGCTTCCACGACGCAGGTTCGGGTATTTCGCCCAAACCAACTTTTATCATTGTATTACCAATGGGTATGAAAGTGACTACGATCCACATTATTATCGCTGTATACCACAGGTATTTATATGAAACGTTCATATTAAAGTAAGATACGGTTTTTGATATATTGAGATCCGTTTCTAAATATAATTCTTTCGATTATGGTGTAAATTATGAGGAAAACTTGAATTGTAAATGAAGATCATAATGTGGTGCGCTTATAGTGTACTTATATAGTAATCTCGTTTCAGTACATGTACTGCATTTGAATATGTTTATATGCAGAAATGATAATAGTTGAGTTCGAAGTACATTTATATATACTGTTGATACTTAAATTCTTTGCAAATGAGCTTTGGACTTTATTTAAGTTCCATTTTTTGCTTTAATATTTATTTTGTCATTCATGCCGGACAAGAAAAGACTCTGCTCATATTATTTCTGAGTTCTTAACATGCAAAATTGCGTACCTGGCCAACCTGCACAAATGAGTATTATCTAAAACGGCTCAATTTCACTAACAATAAAAGCATTTATCTATTTATATATTTATTTCTTTAATTTAATGTTCTACTTACTTTAATTTTAATATGGTAGATTTAACCGGAGTCGCAGTCTGCATCTGATTCTCCCCATGCGTTGGTGTAAAACTCACCCACCACTGCAGAAGCAACACCTGGGTTTGGATTATCGCTGATAGCATGTCTTTCTTGTTTGTTGCTTGGTAGCCGCAGTGGAATAAATAAGATTAGTTGGGCTGTCAATTGTATGTAGATGCGAAGTATCAATGGCATGCCTCGACTTTAACGTAAAGTGATGCTTTCTGCTTGTCTCGTGGGTATTGATCCGAGGGGTTCCAGCGAGATCAGTCTAATGTTATTTAGATTCGAAAGATTATTTCCGTAATTATCAAATACGTTGTTAATAAATAATCTGAGTACGAAATTTGATCCCACGCGACACTCAAACAATAAGAATCCCTCTTTGATATTTCGGCGGCCGGGGATCATGTATCTTCTTTAATATTATGATATAGGTCGAAAAAAAAATATTGCAAAATAAATACAAATAGAATAAAACGTTCGCATTATTGCCCAAAAAATCTGTATCCCGTAGCATTAAATCATATAATAAACTTTTGAAGTCGATAAAAGATGCTCATATGCCACTCCATATCCATCTAAGTTCTGACATAAGTCAAGTAATTGTAGCTAATTTTGTCAAATGAATGTACAAGCTTGCAAATTTAATTCGATGCCTTGTAGCATAGAAGAATCTTGTTGGTAAATGAAGCATTCGTTTCTGCAAGTAGTGATTTATTCAGAAGTCACTGCGGAATGAGAAGGCTGCAAAAGTAAATCTGAATAAAATGAGTAGCGAAAGCTTGAACAAAACTGTCACTTACGTACTGGAAAAGCTCCTCAATCAATGCAAAGCTCAATATGGATGAGACTATTGAGCAGCTATTCAAAAGATACGATCAAACTGTTCTCTATTCAATTACCCACAAAAATAGAGCGGCGCAAGATCGGCGAGAAGTCTTGGCCACATTAACTCCTACTGATTTATCAAGCAGCTACTCGGAAAAAAGCCGATCGCTCTCTTATTTCAAAGCCAACCTTCTCAACTTATTTACGCGCCAAAGTCACTATACTTTCCCCAAAGTGGCATCCCTTCTTTTAAATTTTCTTGTGGAATATTTGACGAATAAAATGCCCCAGTTCACTTAATTAAACTTCTTTTTTTTCTTTATTTTCCTAAACAATTGTTGAAGTATATTGGCGCAGTCTCACCAATTGCTTCTATTTTGCGGACTATTCGCGCCCTGATCCGCACCAGTTGACAAAATTTTTCGCGCCAGGTCTGGTACCGCCCGCCCCATATAGGACCTGTTTTGAACCTACCCAGGCCCTAACTTGTCGCGCCTTATACCTCCACTTCTGTGCCACAGACCTAATTGGTAGTGTAACATATACCTACTCGTGAATTCAAATCCAATAATAAACCAAAATGTCACTCTGTAAGACTCGTTTACAGGAGGAAAGAAAACAATGGAGAAAAGATCATCCTTTTGGCTTCTATGCTAGACCCCGTAAAACTGCTGATGGAACCTTAGATTTGACTCGTTGGGACGCTGGTATTCCAGGCAAAACGAACTCTCTTTGGTCCGAGGCTACATATCCAGTCAGTATTACTTTTCCTGAGGAGTATCCATCAAAGCCTCCAAAGGTTATGTTCCCTGCTGGATTCTGGCACCCCAATGTTTACCCCAGTGGAACTGTATGTCTCTCCATTTTAAACGAGTCTCAGGACTGGAGACCTGCCATTACCTTGAAACAAATTGTCTTGGGTATTCAAGAGCTCCTTACCAATCCAAACCCTGATTCGCCAGCTCAAGAGCCTGCTTGGAAGGCTTTTAGTAAGGATAGAGAAACTTACGAAAAGAAAGTGAAAGAGCAAGCTAAGAAATATGCCAACGCCACATAGATCACGAAAACCTATATGACCGCAGAGCTTTGTATAATATGCGGTCTTTATTTGTATTATATCCTTTCTTCTTTCCATTCTAATTATGATAGGGTTCAAATGATGTGACTTGTTATTTTAGAAGATTATCCGCTATTAGGTAACTAATTTTACGATCGCTGAGTCAATTTCCTTCTAATCATTTAAAAAATTCACTAAAAGAAAACTCGCATGTCTGTAAATCGGGGTTCTTTTTAACCAACGTATCTCACGTGTACTTCTGTTTAAAGCTTATATAAATTCAATCTACATTGATCAAATATTCGTTGTAATATTATTGTCGTTAGACCTATACGCCAGATTTGAGACTATTTCTGATTAAGTCTCTACTGTTAGAAGCACCAGATGCCAGTTCACCAAGTTGGGAAGTGCCCTTCTCCTTGTAAGTACTTACAGCTGGGATATCAGCTTTGATACGGGAAACGAGCGTCAGATATGCGCGAGGTTCTAATCTGATGAGCGTATGCAAAGGAATAGACATCCATGGACTCTCTTCTTGAGGTACATTCATGAAGTAGGCGTATAAGCAACGTAAGACTGCCTGATGTGTAATAATCAAGATATTCTCCTGTCTCTCCAACTCCATGATAATAGGTTCTAGTCTAATGACGATGTCTCTGTAAGATTCGCCTCCTCTGTATCTGTACTCATATTTGTTGTCATCTCTTGCCTTGAAGTCTTCGGGGAATTGCTGCTCAATCTCTTCATAAGTCATTCCATCACATTCACCCGCATCCAATTCGTCTAAGGCCTTCCACTCTAGTTTCTTTTGGTAAGGTAAAAAAGAGGCAGTTTGCTGTGTACGCTTTAAAGTTGATGTCCACACTGTAAGATTGATATGTTCATTTCCTTCTCCAAGGGACTTCAATACAATTTCTGGAAGCTTTTTAGCATATCTCCAGCCCCGTTCGGACAAGTTGGAGTCACCGCCGATTTGGCCAGTCAAGTTGTATTCAGACTCTCCATGTCTCAGTAACCAGATACTTCTGGGCTTAATATGCAAATTCATGACGTAATAAACAATTCTGGACTCCAAGTAGCTCTCAATACGATTAACAATGATTTGAGATCCAACATTGACTAATTTAATAAATGTCAAGTCGTTGTCGTCTTCAACACTGAGTGTTTGATAGTTACGCTCGTAATGGCTAATTCTGTTTAAAAAGTCATGTGTGGCAACACCAGGATCAACATCAATGTAATCTGGAGAAGTTGTTTTAACGTCTGCAATATTCTGCAAAATTAACTCCTGATCGTCACACCAGCTCTCCAAAAATATTGGCTCGATCAAATTTTCACGACACAACTTTAAAAGATCAGCTCTTCTCTGTTTGGTCAGGTTAGTTGCATCAATTATTCCCACAACACCGTTCTCTTCTGCAAACCATCGCATCATTTCCTTCGTGGCCAAATTGACAGCCTCTACACGAACATTCCAGCCATCTTGGTTGTCCGGATTGAAAAATTCAGCCGTGATAGCTTTTTCTCCAGCAAGTTGACGTCTATAAGTTCCTACGTTGAAACATTTGGCTTTAATGGAAAGCCACAGGAGGTAACGAACGATTTTTTGTGCAATCAAGGACTTTCCTCGGGCAGGCAAGCCAACCATAATGACACAAATTCGAACATTTTCGACATGAGAGACAGAGTATACAGGCATTTTGTGATTTGATTTTCGTTTGTGAAGCTTAGCTCTTCTCTTAATTGATATATGGGTAGACTTGTCAAGCGGGTACTTGTTAAGGTAAATTAGGAAATAGACAGACAGTGAACGGAATGAAAGCAAGTAGGTGGAATCAGATCGGTTCTAGAGTCTCGGAAAGTTCCCTTGAAAAAATAATTGAAAAGAGTTTGATTGGTTTTTCGTGTGTAGTGGATGAGTGGAAATTGAGAAATACAATGTATGCCCACTTCAAGTTGCAGGACCTCAACCCCGGATTTTAAGCGGGTGATGTTTTGTTCATAGGTCAGGCATTTAGATCCGGAGAAAAAAGAATGGAAAATTTAAAAAATTTGCGGCCTTATTCATTTATTTATTTGACACAGCTTATATGAGATTTTATTTAAGAATTTATTCTCTTTTCTTTTTTATCTTTAAGTCGATGATGGTGTCCTATTTAGCAAAAATTCAATTAAAGCAATTGAATTTTTGAAAAAAGAATCTAATATTGAGACATTTAAAATTCTCTCTTTCAAAACACACTCTTCTCTTCCACCTCATACGTACAGCGTTCCAGTTCTAATTGTTCTTAATATGTGTCAAAATTGGAACATTGAAAGAAAAAACCAAAGGAATTAGTGAAGGGTAGAAGATTAAAATTAAACATTTATATATCTTCCTTTTGATAATAATAATAAAATTAGTTTAGATTATTCCAAAAAATGTTTTCACTGAGAACAACAAATAGAGATGTGAACCCTCATTCTCCCCGTATCCTCTCGTACCTTATCTTTTTTCATTTTACACAAACGTCGTACCCCTCACGTAATGAAGAAGTTTCTCGGAAAACCAAGAGACTCGCTCAACGACCAAGTGTGGGAAATGAGTTCAAATCAATCAACACACTCTAACGCGATCAGCTGCTCACCATCCTCAGATAACAACTCCTTGAATGACCTTCAACCTATTTTCGGCAAAGGTGCCAAGGGCCAGTTTACTAACGACTTGAGCTTGAATTTGAATCCATGCATCACAAACGAAGTTTCTCTGTTCACAGACAACTCAACTAGACCCGGTAAGTCGCTTTTCTCCAGTGAATTTTCTGGTTCTACTAAACAGTCGTCGTATAACAGTGTACCCTCAAGCAGACTCAAGAGAAACAATATAAGAGACTCCGATTACGGACAGCGACTTGAAATTCTCGAAATTACCGAAGATGTTAGAGAAGATGTTAATCAAAATCCTCAAGAGTTGCTTGCAGACCGTCTTCATGTTCTTTGGCAAGACGTACTGTTTGTATTGAGTCAACATAGAACATCCATCATCAACTTATCGACGACAGCAATTAATGTTATTCAAAGACTCAAGGATTTTGTTTCTTTTGTCGAGGGTCTTGTCACAACTCAGTCGTGGGCATTTTCTGCTTACGATAATGAGGACGTTCGTAAGATTTTGAAAGTGTTCCTCCACATGTACGATAACCTTCTTCAAGATGAAGCATTCATCAAACTTAAGCTTATGCTTTGTAAAGCGTTTAATGATTTCAACGCCTCTTTAAAAAGTTTGTCTCGTTCATTTTCAGGACAAGCACCCGGGACCATGTTGAAGCCACTCAATTTCGCCATTGGTGTAAATGACGGAAAGTCATTGGCTAATCAAGACACAATCTCTCGTATTGTTAATAAAATTGCGGCCTCTTCATCTGGGTTGAATGAACAGAATGGCTCTTTCATTGCTCCAATAGCTCGTGGTATTAGTAAAGACATGAACGTCTTATGTTTGTATTTCGGGTACCCATCGGTTTCTGATAATCATCAACTGATAATTCACAGTATTCAAGAGTTATATGAGGATATCCACGTCATTGTTGCCAAGAATCGTATTGAAGTTGCATCTTTGACTGCTACACCTAATCAATCTCAGCCAACTTTTGCTCCAGATCACCGTTCCTTCGTCAATAAATTCAAATTGCCATTTAGAGTCCCCACAGACCCAAAAAGACCCCCGATGTCACTTTCAATCTCTGTTGAATCATCGGCGAGAATCTCCGGTACAATGGGTGGTTTTATTTACCCTAAAATTGATATTGAAAAACAACCCGAGTTGAGTTCCTATGCCAATCTGAAGTTTGCAATTTCCTGTGGACATGTTTGTTTGGATAAGCGGGAAGACTCATCTAATTACCCTTATATATCATCACCCCTGTCAGTAGTGATTGGCCTTTACAAGAGCGCCTTGATGAGAGAATATCAAAAGGCCAGCACGAATGGAGTCAATAGCGATGTTGAATCCAGGGCTGCTTATGGCTCTATTTTACTGCAACTAGACGAGATGTTCCCTCAGAAGCGAGTCAAGATTTATGACTCCAAAACAAAGCGTGAGCAGGTGGAAGTTAAGAATTTTCCTAAGCATAGGTTTGGACAAATCATTTGGGGTGAGAGAACACTTATACAGGCCAGCAATACTAAAGATGGTAAAGATATGGCAGACAAGCGTCTAAGTGATCTTGCTATCATTAGAGTGAATAAGAGTCTTGAGTGCGAACAAAATTATCTTGGAGATGACATTCCATTCAATGAGTATGATCCTTCGTTGATGTTTGAGAACTTGTACGTCAGAGAGGTCGTTGATCTCAAGCGTCATGCTAAAGAACTCCCTCTTGACTTGGTATGTGAGGTTGACTCTGATATTGCCTCGCAGCGAGCCGAGGATCGCTGTATCAATGGTTTGCCTGTATTTAAATATGGGTCTACTACTAAATTCACAAAAGGGAATCTCAATGGTATTAAGTTAGTCTACTGGTTGGACGGCGCCATTCATTCATCCGAATTTGTAGTAAATTCTATCGAAAACACAACTGCATTTGCCGCTGGCGGCGACAGTGGATCTTGGATTCTTAGTAAACTCGAAGACGTTAAGAATGTGGCCGGTGCAAAAGGTTTGGGCGTTGTTGGAATGCTTCATTCTCATGATGGTGAGAACCGTCAATTTGGCCTCTTCACACCTATGACCGAGATTCTTAACAGACTTGAACAGGTGACAAACATTAAATGGGGAGTTGTTGGAGTTCAAGAAAAGAGTCTCGACCCAACGGTGTTGGACACAACTGAACCATCCGATTTCTTAAGTGATTCTGAAGTAAGTACTTATGAGAGTGGAGTTGAGGAGCAAGGTGATGGTTCGGACATCGATTAATTGGAAAAGCTAAATTTAGATTAAACCCAATTATTGGGATTTTTATACTACATTGAATGAGAGACTTTTTTAGATCATAAAGTTGATTTATAAATGCGTTATTCCTCAGTCTATTGTCTTTCGGAACGTTTGTAGTCAATAAACCTTCCAAGGTTCATCCATGCCTCCTCTGCACGCAACTTAAGCTCTGTGCTCAATTTTTTATCAATCTTTTTGTAGAAAGTTTTCATTACTGGCTCCAATTCCTCGAGTCTTTGTAGATAATTTTTGCCAACAAAGATGGGCTCGTCGTATGGATATTCAGCGTCTCCAAAAATATCGTATATAAGGTTTAAACATTCGACAGGAATTTCAAGACCCTTTGCGTCCTTCTTGTTGTTCTTGTCGTCAACGAAATGAGCAATTAAAGAGAACAAAAACTCCGAAACCTGGGCGGTGATCTGGACGTTGTCGATGACTTGGGCAATGCTTCCCATAAATCCAATCGCAGATAAAAGAAACTCGAATGCTAAATGTTGGTCTTCTTCATTGGACTGGCTGTTGGTAGTAATATCTGAACAGCGCTTCAACAAACTGTTGACGTTGTCAAGTGAGATCTTACTTTTCACTTCAGGACCAACAGCTTTGGTCATGGCCCAGAATATACTCAATGAAGTCTTTTGAAGCTCTAAAGATTCTGTATTAGAGGACAATTCAACTTCCAGCCATAATTCAGGTATACGAGCATACCATTCGACGGGAATTGAAGTTGAAGATAAGAACAACCATGACATGTTGTTGAAGGCAATCAACAACTTAGCTGTCAATTGCAAAATCTGTTCGTTTTCGCGATCAAATTTAAGAAGATGCAAATATGATGTGTATGCAGTGTTCAAGAGCACAGACGTAATGTTATCATCTAGAGTTACTGGCTCAGATGGATTTTGCTCATTAATAGCTAAGAGCTCGCAAATAGACGTAAATAAGTCAACAGCCACTTCAATTGCTTGCAAATCTGACTTTGCCTGTGTTTTTTCTTCTGACTGTCCTCCAAATGGAACATCGATATCCTGTGGTTTTTCCTCCTCTTCCTGTGGCTTCTTGAGTGGTTGTTCAGCGTTGTCGGGAGCAGACAAAATGGCTTTAATGTCATTAAGATCCACTTGAGTGACAATCGAAAACAAGTTTTGCAATGTCTTTGCGCATGCTTCATTTTTGGAAGTAGCATAGTCCCCTTGGACTTCCATGAAGTGGAAGCGTAAACCTTCCACATATGTCTTTCCCACAGTATTTCTCTTTTGAGCAGGCAGGTTAACTGCTTCTGCGACCTTGTTGAGGTCAAAATTTTCCATCTTAGCAAGGGCAATGACAAACTCTGCTGAGTCTGAGGAAAACTCGTAAAGGAAGTCAAGCGCCGAGTTTACCAACTTGATTGACCGAAGTTTGGTACAATTCCAGTTGAGAATGTCCAACGTGAGAGTTACAACAGGTTCAATTTTGCTGTATATGTTCTCGTATAAGTCTTGAGAGCAACTGGCAATCAGAACAATTAGGGAAAGAATGTTTTCCACGAAATCATAAAACATGTACATTCTCTTCTGATCCAACTTCTTGTCAGAAGCGAGGAATTGTAAAGTGGATTGTATTTTAGCTAATGCAGTTTCGATAGAAGTCCAGATATTTGATCTCCATAAGAACTTAGCGACTTCATATCCCTCTTCGATAGTAAGGTTTCTTAAAAGACCAAAGGATTCCACAACAAGCTCATCGTTCGAATCATTGAGAGTTTGTTCCATAATAACCAGAATCAAACGTTCCTTAAGTAGTAGTTTCCGCAATCTACTGTCTTCAGATAATACAGTAATGGCATTCAAAGCCACAGATCTATCGTTTGGTGCAGATGAGGATAGTTGTGCAATTAGAGGAATAATCTTGTTTTGACGAGTCGTTTCATCTTTAAGATCTTGTTTGGAAGCATTTGCACCGTTCTTACGGGCCACAGGGTTGACTCTTCCTCTTTGGTTTCTTCTTCCTTTCTTTAATTTACCCATGTTTGATCTTTAATAAAGGGTGATGGCTTCCTCTATTTACTGTATGTAGCCTGCGATGGGGGAGATGAGACACCATCACTAATAAATGAAACTAGAATTTACGTTCATAATTTTTTTTTTATTTTACGTTCGCGTTTTTAATTATAAATTTTATTTCATTTAATGGTTTTATGTACATTTCATCGTTCTAGTCAACTTAATTCGAGTTGGAGCCATTGGTTTCGTTAATTGGTGGGATTGAATTGGCATCCCTAAATTCTTCCCGGTCAGGATGGAGAAACTTCCTAACATTCAGTTTGATTTCATCAACAGATGGTGCTGGTTCAACTTCTAACACTGCGGGGTCAAGATCGGTTCGAAGATTTCCATCTTTCTTCAATTGTTCTCTGGTTTGTTAATTTATGTTCACTTAGCAATAGAACGGCTACACATACATTATTAAAGGTTTCCAGAACTTTAACCCGGCATACCAACTCAACGCACCAACGGCGATAAGCGTAAGTGCTTTCGTTCCTTTCCCAGACATTTTTCGGATAGCTGCAAAGTTGTAAACTGATTCGCAATTCCTGAACGCATTGAGAGGTAAGTATGTGTGTGGGGAGTATATTCAAGTAAAGGAAATGTGAAATTAAAGGCTACAAGTTTCTTAGTGTTATTTTTTCCTACTCTGATAAATTTGGTATTGAATGTAATAAATCTCTTGTGTGTTAATTCTGGTCTCTTTGACTTTCATAGTGCGTTTGCAGCCATCATGACGAGCCAAGAGCAAATGAGGCTCTCTTTATACACAGCTAAATACACTAATGCTATATATCCAAGTTGAATTGAGAAAAAATTGTATTTCTAAACCAAATGAATTTGATTTTTACTCAATCAGTTCCGCAGATACAACACGGCGTCCTAATACCCAGAAAGTAGTCCTTAAACTGGCATACTCGAACACAAATATTCTTGCTGGTTTTAATAATGATTTAAAATTATCAGTAGATATACTTGCAGCACCTTAGAAGTTTCTGCTACACTAGTTATATAATGATTCGCTAAACCTTGACACAACAATCTGAAAGAATTCATATATTCAATTATTCCTAAATTCCTCAAAGAAATCGAATTTAAGTTCAAATGTATTCTGATATTTCGAAGCTTGTAGAAAATCCCCAATTCACCCCACGACCTTAGCGCCCAAAGCCCTGAAGCCAAAAGCCTAGCTAAGATGGAGTCGTGCTCTCACCAGGTCAGTATAAATAGGCGCTCTCCCCACGACCCTTTCAACTTTTCCAATCAAAAAGTAAACGGGAATATTTGCCACGACGAGAAGATGTAAATTGTCAAGTCTTCAACGTTGCCATATATACAATATATCTCATTCCCCAGAGAAGTTTTACACCCAATAGGAAGTTCGGAATCCGATGGGTCTCTTCAGTGAGGCGATGGATCTTGAATGTCGATATTTAATGGGTAACATCACAATAGGTTTAATTTGTTTTCGTTTTAATGACTTTAAAATTGTTTTTTTAATTGTTCTTTTGTTTTGTTTCCTTAAGAATTGTGACGATCATGTTGCTATGATTCACCTCTGGGCTTTTCACATCTACGTAATGAAAGCACCTCCGGGATTTCCTAGGAGCTGAGAATGAAATAAGCTTAGGTTCCTACGTGAATATGATCCTTCTAGAGACACTCAAATTCGAATGTCAAATTCATTTTCTACGGATTCTTTGTCTACAAGGCTACTCTACAATCATCTCGCAACTTGGCAAGAATGGTAAATAATTAACACTAATCTTGTATTTATACACAGAGAGAAAGATGCTTAACGGTACTTGTGGAAACCAATGTCAGAGGCTCTCTCTCTGAAACATTGACGGCAGATGTCCAAACCGTACTTTCTGATCAAACCAGAGTGAGAAGAACAAACTCTACACTTTCTAGAACCCTTACCGTAGTGTCTTGGGTGGGAGAACCAAACGTTTTCGTGAGCCATGCTGAATTGTTAGTATAAGGTTTTTCTAGAAATGGTGAAGCGGTCGTAATCAATATACATGTGATGTTGTTAAGATGTCTTTGGATTCGCTGTGAAAACTTATCATGGCCTGACCATGTTTAAGAATAATTAAGGCAAAGGGCTAAAGAATGGAATATATCCTTTTCATGACAATGGCTTTATCGTTATTTGTCCCGTATTTTTATATCAATCGATTCAACTTGGGACTATGGAATATCTAGATGAACTGTGATGCAAGCTTAAAGGTCAAGAAGTCGTATGGGGTGAGGATGTGTTCATTCATGGGGACAAGTATATTCTTTGACACGCTGATGATGCCGTATATATCGTCACCGATACAATATTTGGCGGTAACTTCGGTAGACATACATTAATTTCTCGACTTGTGTGTAGTTGGGAAAAGTGGATGTTGAAGAATTCCTTATACTATGGAGTGCGGTAGGAAAATTTTGTGGGAGTGCAGATTGACAGGCGCGGTTTATCACGTGTATGAAAGATTCGTTAACTATGGGGAATGCTAGGGCTCGCGCCCTCATCTCACCTGCGAAGAGCGCGACATCAACCACACACACATAAGCCTAATAAGGAAATCATCTTGAATTATCCCAAAATCAAATATTCGAAATGGCTGGCGGTCATTCCCACAGAGCCACATTGGGCAAGAGTCATAAGCCTTTTAAATCTAAACATGCTACCAAGGGTCAATTGAAAAATCAGTACAAGGGAAAGGTTGAGAAGTCTACCACAACAAACAAGCCAGGCAAAGTCTCCAGTAAAATCGAGAGAAAGAACACCGCAAAGCAATTAAAATCGAAAAAGATCGCTGAATCCAGACAGATCCGTAAAGTATTCGAGGGTGCCGGTGCTGCGGAGAAGATCATCTCGGTGATATCGCTTACTCAAGATATTAAGGCATCTACTATTCTCAGTCAATTGATTGAATCATTGAACGATGACAATAATGAAACTTCGGTCGAATTCCAATCTCCATTAGTTGCAACCCTTAGACTTGATCGTTTTAAGTGTGACACCAAGTTTATCTTACCCAATGAAACTGACTTAATCTCAATCCTTGATGCCGCTAAGGTTTCCGACTACGTGATCCTAGGCTTTTCTGCTGCCCTGGAAATTTCCCAAGATTATGGTGAACAAATTCTTCGTGCCATTATCGCTCAAGGTATTGCCACTCCTATTGGTGTTATTCCAAACCTTGTATCGGAATATCCAAAGAAGAATCTCCAAGCTGACATCAGACAGTCTCTTGACTCCTATTTTAATCACTTTTTCCCTGCTGACGACAAGCTTTATGCATTGGAGAACAAAAACGAAGCTGTCAACTGTCTTCGAAACATTTCTCAAAAATTACCAAAATCGGTCAATTGGAGAGATTCCAGAGGTTACATGGTTGCAAACAATGCAACCTGGCACCCAGTCGATGGCGAAAACAGTGGTTATATCGTTGTCGAGGGTATTGCTCGCGGAGCCGGTTTCAATAGTGACCGCTTGGTTCACATTAACGGTCATGGTGACTTTCAATTGGAGCGTATCGAGCAAGTTGCAAGACATAAAAATGATGAAGCGCATGTTTACTCGCCAACAGATGCTCAGGATAATTTGGAAGAATTAAACTCCGAAGAATTAGATATGGTCGATGAATACGACAATTGGGGAGAGGACTACAATGACATGGGAGTTCAAATGGAGGGCAAGACATATTTCAACGATAAAATCGAGGCAGGTCCACGTAAGTATAAGGCTCCTAAAGGAACATCCGAATATCAAAGCAAATGGCTCCTCGATGATGTCCTTGAAGGTGTTTCAGATGCCGAGGAAGATGATGGAGCCGATGCATTCATGGCTCAAGATGATGAACCCATGGACGAGGACATGGATGGAAACGCTGTTACCAATACCGAGTATGAACCTACTGAAGCTGGTGATTTGCAATCGGAAATGTTTGTGGAGCTTTCTCCTGAGGATGAGGAAGAACAACTCAGACAGTTCAGACAATTGGAGAAGGAGGACCGTGAATTCCCTGATGAGCTCGAATTAGCCCCAACTGAGATTGCCAGAGAGCGCTTTAGAGAATACAGAGGTGTCAAGTCTCTTGGTACCTGTGATTGGGAATGGGATGAGGAACATAGTGAAAAGCCAAGCATTTACGGCCGTTTGTTGCGCATTAACAACTTCAAAGCTACTAGAAACAAACTACTCAAGGATGCTTCAAGACATGCGCAAGTTGTCATTGGTACCAGGATCAAGCTTTACATTAGAGCACCAAAGTATATCTTGGATACTGTCGATGTTGTTCACTCTCCATTCGTCATATACTCGTTGTTGGAGCACGAGCATAAGCTTGCAGTAGCAAACTTTTCTTTCCAAACTTGGGAAGATTACGAAAAGCCAGTTCCATCTGGTGAGTCTCTCATTGTCCAATATGGATTCCGTAGACAAGTCATTACCCCTTCATTCAATCAAGCATCCAACAGTCTGAATAATGTCCACAAGCACGAACGTTTTGCGCACGCTGGAGATCTTTGCATTGCCACCACTATTGCCCCTCCAATGTTTTACAATGCTCCAGCTATATTCTTTTCCCAAAAGTCTGATGGTTCTTTGGAAATTGTTGGACAAGGTACATTCTTAAACTGCGACCACACAAGAGTCATGGCTGAGCGTGCGGTATTGACTGGACATGCCGTTAAGATCCACAAACGTCTTATCACTATTAGATACATGTTCTTCAATCCTGAAGATATCAACTGGTTTAAGGCCGTGCCTTTGTTCACCAAAACGGGTAGAACCGGTTTCATCAAGGAGAGTTTGGGTACTCATGGTTATTTCAAGGCCACTTTCGATGGACGTCTTAGTCAACAAGATGTCATTGGAATGGCCCTTTATAAGAGAGTCTGGCCCGAGGGCTCACTGCTTTGGACAAGATAAAGCATTTTTTTATGTATTACTAACGACTTTTAATTGCATGTATAATAGATTCCTATGATAATGTAGACGTAAAGTGTTGCAAAGATGGTAAAGTAAAACTAAGAAGGTCCAGTGGCTGGAGTCGAACACTGTTGAAAGTGGGTCTCGAAAATAAAAATTCCAGGCAAACAAGGAATCAGTATTTCTTACTCCAACTTCATTGGTCTCATTGACCAAAGCTGTCATTTCTCCAATTCTAGCACTGTGTATAACTTCAAAGTGATAGATCAATATGCAGTATAGATCAAGGAGTCCTGTGTCACGACCTTCGTAATACAACGTTTGTGAAACAGTCAAAGAAAGAGAATTAAAGCAAACCAAAGCAAAGATGAAAGTGAAGGCCAGGCAAAAAGCAAAAGTTAAAAAAACAAGGGTTTCGATTCCCCCCTCAGTGCCAAAAATTCCTAAACCGCCTAAACTTCCCGATACGGATGTACTCAAAATCTTTGAAAGTTACGAAAGAATCATCAGTGGTTTTTTCGATTTCGCTGATGATCCAATCGAAGATAACGAAATTCAAGAAATCATGACTATGGTGCTCCAATCATGTCAAGAGACCCAAAAAATGACCCTTTATACTATGGATTTAGTTCGTTTAGGATTGCAAAGTGACTTTGGGTCATTTGATAGTTTCAGGCCACTGACCAGTAATCCCTGGTTAGTCAAGGTGATAGTTGAGGAGGCTAAAAAGAGGCTAATGGCAAGCGCCGAAGAAAATGAATCTTCAAATTGAGTGTCGTTTTCATTCGTATTTAAGTGCTACTTGTGTACTTCTTTACACTGTTTACACATGTTCTTTTCAATATTCACATATTAGAATTGGCCCTTAATAAATGTCGTAAATGCAATTTAAAATTAGGATAAATTTCAGTTCTCGGATAAGTATTAGTTTATTTGCTTTAAATTTATTTCAATTCATCTTTTTTTTTTGCTTTGTTTCAAGCAAATTTTTTATCTTGTCTTGTTGCCTCTTATCGCACTATATACAGCAATGAGGACCCCTGGTTCTTACTAACTACTACATCATGATGTCCTTTTTGCCACACGGATCTGACCCAAGTACAGCTGCATTTACATGTAATACATGTGGCATTAAATTTGCTGCTGCTGAATTTCAGCGAAAGCACATGAAGACCGATTGGCATAAGTATAATCTCAAGAGAAGAGTCGCCGAGTTGCCATCGATCTCCTCCGAGGTCTTCGCTGAGAAGGTACTTCAATTACAACATCAAAGAGAGCATACCTTAGACAATGAGGATGAACTTGGCTTTTATATTCATCACCGGAAACGTCCTGGAAAAGGAGAGCGCCAACTAACAAAGAAAGAGAAGAAGCAATTGGCTAAAAGACTGGTGCAGCTAGTCCAAGTCGTGGCTACAAACAAACCCAGCAATGAACAATTTGAGGATGGAGAGGAGGGTCATGAAGAAGATAACGATCATTTTGATGAAGATGAGCCGCATCATGTTCAAGATGATGTTGTCTTGGACCACATAGATAAGGCATTATTAACGAGATGTCAAAGCCCCACCACATCTGTGGTTTCTGAATTTTCGGAGTTTTCCTTGGGCGAGTCTTTGCATTTATCAGAGGGAGAGTCGAATTTCGAAACCGGTTCTGAAATTCATTACTCGGATACAACCCATAGTGACTGGGAGAGTCTTCGAAGTAGCGAGGATGATGAAGGTCATTATTATTCGGAAGTTGACTCAGACGATGAAATTGTTGATGTTCTTCCCAACTACTACTGCTTTTACTGTGGTGAAAACAATCATGAATTGGAGCGAAACATCAGGCACATGTCCAGCCATCATGGTCTTTATATCCCTGAGCGCTCCTATCTTGTGGATTTGGAGGGTTTATTAACTTATATGAACGAAGTCATTTCCATTGATCACGAGTGCCTTACTTGTGGTTATACCGGGAATGATCTCGATTCCATTAGAAAGCATTTACGATCCAAGGGTCATTGCCGAATTCCTTACGAGTCTGTGGACGAAAGAGAAGCGATTTCGGAATTTTATGATTTCTCTAACGAAGAAGTCATCATTCCAAGAATGAAAAAGTCAAAGAAGGCTAAGACTGTTTCTTTCGCCGAACCTTCTGTCGAGGCTGAGGATGAGCTAAGTGAAGAAGATGGTGATGGGCTCGATTATCTCTCCTCTACAATTGAAACTACATTGATTCTTCCATCTGGATCTAAAGTAGGTCACAGATCAATGGTCAGGTATTACCGTCAAAATTTACCAGGCCCCCGTGAGGCGCCCGAAGCAACTACAACTGTGGCTCTTGCTGACCGTCGTTTCGCTCCAGGAATAACATCCAATCAGATTGTTAAACAGCAGCGGGAAGTCAACAAGTTAGAAGTAAAGGCAAGAAATTTCCATGAGCGCAGAACAAAGCCTGCTAGAGTGAACTTCCAGAAACACTTTAGAGACGAGATGCTTGGGCCCATGTGAGTTTTTCTTACGATTTATGATTGCATAGCTAATAAATTACATTACATTTTCTATTCTTTTCTTCTTAATATGAGATAAATCTCAGACAATTTAGAAACTATGGTGTGAAATTCATCATAAGTAGAGTATAGTAATTGTACATGATGTATCTCGTAATTTGCAGCCATCTTTGCGAGAACTTGCATATAGAGCTCGGGTTTTGGCTCGGTTCTGCGCGACGCTTATCTGCTAAACCAGAAAGGAAAGCATCGCTTTAAAGGCATGTTGAATTTGTCAATTAAACGAAGTCTAATATAAAAATAATTAAAAAAGGACTCATTTCTTTTCGAAGTCTCTAATTTTTTTGCTAAATTTACGAATGTTTGCTGTCGCATTTTGACACCCGCTACCCCCTTCATAGGCGGCTTCATCTTGAAAGTGCTAGCCCATTGCCCCTCTAAGTCGCAACTGATACACCAAAACAGAGCCAAAGTAGTCGTAAGATGGTCCTCCAAACGCACCTATACGATGTGCTTATGGTCTCTGTCACGGCGACTTTAGAAGAAATATCTCGTTCGTACAAGAAGTTGGCTCTAAAATACCATCCAGATAAAACCAATCATGACCCCGACCTCACTGAGAAATTTAAAGCAATCGCAAATGCATACGAAGTTCTTCGAGATACCAAGTTGCGTCAGATATATGACATGCATGGACAAGAAGGTTTAGATGGTTCTGCGCTGGTCGCAAGCCCACAAGATTTTCCACTCCGAAGTCCGTCAAAGCACCATCATCTGCCAAAACATCACCCAAATGGCTATGGATATGATAAAAGAGCTACATACTCACTGTTTATAGTGGATGCGGACCCTAACTTTGATGGAGACGTCCCATTTCTCAACCCTTTCGGTCATTCTGGTTTCTCGGACTTCCATGGCCATCTGTATTCCTACAATGACATGCCATATTCAATGAACGATGCGCATCAATATGACTCTAGAGAAGATTTCACCAGCGGTCCTGCGCCTCGTCGACAAGATGACATTCCGAAAGAGCGTAGCGTCGATATTCACCACATTTTAAAGGTCACTTTAGCCGACATGTACTTTGGTAAGACTGTGAAATTTCTGCTACCGAAAATGAAGAAATGTTCTCATTGTAATGGGCAAGGATGCATGCGTCCAGAAGTTTGCCTTCGATGTGAGGGAAGTGGAAGGGTTTATGTTACAATGGGTGACCGTCATGCCAGCTTACAAGAGAATTGCATTTGTGGGGAATGCAAAGGCCGTGGTATTGCGTATGATCCATATGATGTTTGTCAAAAATGTGACAATGGCTATTTTGTAGATAAGGAGTACATTAAGGTGTACGTTCTTCCGGGGTCCAAGCATGGAGATCTGTTCGTCCTTAGCGGAAAGGGCGACGAAGGACGCGACATAATACCCGGAGATGTTGTTATATCTCTTGAGGAGATCCCACATTCATTTTTGATCCGAAAGGGTGACGATTTATACATGGAGCGTGATATCGATCTCAGAACTGCATTAACGGGTGGACGTATTGTCATCAGTAATTACTTGAAGGAGGGACATGACGTGGCGGTTTCGATAAATGTTCACGGCCAGAAAGAGTTGAATGATCTTATTCATGAATCTCTTCATGAAGGAGAAGTTGTTGGGCCCATAGACTCTCGTAATCTAAAGTTAGTTAAAGGCTTGGGTATGCCCATCAATCCTCTGATGAAAAAAGGAGTGCATTATCAAGTTTGCAAGGATTTTTCAATGAAGGATAGTTCGTCGCTCGTAAGGGGCGACTTGTGCATCAGATTTAACGTTATTGTACCCTCTTTACGCGAGTTTAAAGATGACAAGGTATTTGCTAAATTTATCGATCTTTTACCCGGTTCAAGCATCGAAAACCCAGTCGGTAAGATTGTCAAAGACGCTCCTTTATCAAATATGCAACCAGAACCGCACCTCGACGAGACACAAGTGCTTTACCCTGATTTACCCATACTTCCAGAAGTTCACATCGATCACAGAGCCAATGGGAATGCCAGAAATGGTGCAAATGGAAGCAACAACATCACAAATGGCGCAGATGGAGACATTTATGATAGCTCTTCAAAAGACAATTTCCATAGGAAAAGACGAAGAAAAGATTCAACTGCATAGGTTTGAAATGAGTTTCACTAAACCATACTCATTCATACATTAGACATCAGCATACGTTTATATTAGATTAATTAGTTACGACTTAGAAATTCAAGATCTTCAATCATATGAAAATAATTATAATCCCAATTGAAATCAAAAGTAAAGCCATTTAACCTTTATTTTTACCATTGGAAGCAGTTAATTCGTCATGAAATAAGTGAAATAGCGAATTTTTTTCAAAAGAGTAATCGATGTATTCCTTGAAACATTAGGCCGTGTCTTAAAAACTCTTTAATTTTTCTCTTTGTTCTTGATTTGTGTAAATCTTCAATCACCGTCTATCAATAAATTCTCATACACTTACCCAATAACAGTTATCTACTCTAACCCACACGATCCATCAATAACCCTTACACCTCGCGTGAACTTGACTCAATGGCCGACTCAAAGGTTTTAGATGCCCTGATAATTAAGGATCTTCTGAATCATATCTATGAAAAGAGAAAAGCCACCGCGTTTCAGATCGAAGGTATCACGAAAGCAGCCCTAGCTCAGGATGATACCACGAAGATATACCAAATCATTGCTAAGTTAAACGAACTATCCAACAGTGGTTCTGTGTCGGCAAAAATGGGTGCTGTTACTGCATTAGGTAGTGTTTCCGTCGCCCTAGGATCCTTCGCCATAGCTTACTTCTTGGAGGACATTGTTCGCCCAATCTTCGCTACATTTAGAGACAGTGATGCTCGTGTGCGTTACTATGCTTGTGAATCGTTATACAACATTGCTAAAATAGCTCGTGGTGAGATTTTATTGTATTTCAATGAAGTGTTTGATATACTATGTATCTTGGTTACAGATACAGAATCGTCCGTGAAGAACGCTGCTGATATCCTAGACAGACTTATTAAAGATATTGTCAGCGCCAAATCTACTAGCTATGTTTCAATTTTGCATCAACAAAACGATGATGGCCCGGAAGTTGAATCAAACATCATAACCCCTAGTGGAGAAGCTATACAAGTTAACAACCCACAGGATCCAATGAAAGCATTTCTGTTGCCTAGATTCATACCCACTTTATTAGAGAGAATGTACACAATCGAGCCCTTTGCCAAGAAGTTTTTGTTAGGTTGGCTTGAATTGTTTGACGACATTCCTTCGTCAGAGCTCATAACGTTCTTACCCAATTTCTTAGAGCCACTCATTCGATTCCTCATGAACAAATGCCCCTCAGACGTTCGTATTGAGACACAAAATCTTTTAAATATCTTTTTGAAGGAGATGGAAGCAAGCTACAAAGTCAAGTATGAACTAAGAAGGGCACACTACCTTAAAGAGCGATTACGCCAGAAGGAGAGTGCTCTGAAGCTTGAGATACAGCCAGATTCATTCACACAGGAAACCAATGCTAAAGTTGGCTCTGGTGATGAATTGGCGGAAGCGCTCAACCTGACCACTATTGATTCAATCGATCCATTGCCTCAAGCAGATACTGCATCGATCAAGTCCGCATCTACGACTATAATTAGAAAACATGTGGAGAGCGAGGATAAGGCGCTGCCCAATGAAGCTAAGCAAGACGGTCACGACAGTGAGTCGTCGGAGTTTATCAGTGGTCAAGATATCTTCATTGACTACTCCAAGATAATTGATATTTTGCTCTCGTTTCTCCGTACTATGCCCCCAAGGGTACCTAATGAGTACCTTTTTAATGACTTGTCAAGCGAAAACCGCGAGATTTGTCTCGAAATCCAGCTGACAGTCCTCCGTTGGTTGCAAGTGATCATCCAAATTAGCCCCACCAGCTTCTCCAAATTTCTTCCCGACTGTGTCTCGATCATTCTGCGGAATATAGCACTTACAGACGATCTTAATGATGTTGACCTCAGAAATCAATTTGTAAATTTTGATCGCAGTTTACGTGCATATCTCATAAGACTTCATGAGAGTAATACTGAAGAACTCAATGGCTCCTCATCAAATATTGACGAGGTTAGTGAAAGCACAATACAGGGCCTTAACAAAGAAGCTTACGAAGAGTTCCTAGAATTGTATTTGATTAAAACATTTAGGGTTGTCTTAAACGAGTGTCTTCTGTCCGTCAACGAGCTCGCACGACTCACTAGTTTAGACTGGTTGATGTTTTTGTATTCGAATTATCGTTCGAGCTTCTTTGTTCAGGAACACGATGAACAAGGTGTCAAGTTCAAATTGGATTTGACAGCCTTATTACGATCCTCCGTAGATTCAAGTAAAGAAGTTGTATCCAAGGTATTAACGCTTGCAGCCCACATTTCAGAGGACAATCAGGAGTTTTTTAGAGATTTTATTGTTAAGTTGATGATGTTTTTTGAAGCTGATGGTGCAGATAGTATGAAGGCGCCTGGGACGCTTACCAATGCCAATGTTTCGAGCGCCTTATCGCGTGAAAAAATAGAATTCATCATCAGAAGGCTTTGCATGACTATAAGCGCTGAAAAGATCTTTCAATCAATCTCCGAAGTCTTGATCTCTATTGAGTCGTTCTCCGCCGAATTTTTGGGTAGTATTGTAGTCACGATGAACAATATTCTTTTGACCAGCCCTGAACTTCAAGTTCTTCGTAAGAGCCTCCGGAATTTTGATCTCTATAAATCGGAAGACTGGGCGCTCTTTTCAACTCTCTTTCAAAGTTGGTCATACAATGTTCCTAGTGCTTTGTCGCTTTGTCTTCTTACATCTAATTATGAATTAGCTTATTTAATCATAAAAAATTTGGCAGATACTGAAGTCAGTTTCCAATTGCTTACACAATTGGATGTCCTCGTTCAGCTTCTTGAATCGCACATATTCCTCAAATTGCGTCTTCAACTTCTTGAACCAGACAAGCATCCCTACCTTTACAAAACCTTGTATGGAATTTTGATGATTATGCCGCAATCTTCGACTTACTCTGTACTCAAAAACAGGTTGTCTTCCTTGACTTTATTCATTCAAAGCTCTGGTCACACTCTGACTCCTCATCTCAACCCAGGACCTTCGCCAGCAATTGTACCTTCGACAACGTCAAACAATACTCAACTATCGACAAAGCGTAAAAGAATCCAAGAGTTGGCGGATACATTTGTCAAAGTCAACGAGAAACAACAAAATTCCACTCGTGCAAGGCATCCTAAAGATTTTGACTATAGTAGCCGTAGCGCCAGCATTCGTTTTGCTTCCAGTACAGCTTTACCAAGTTCAGAGTCGAAGCCTTCCATGCAAGATTACTTTTCTATGGGCAATCAGGAGTTTAAGACTGGAAGAGGATAAAAACATCGGAAGCAGGGTTTTCACACATTACATCAAATTGCTTAATAACAAAAAAACTAGTTCGAACTCTAAAGTTTTGTAGTTTGGTCTTTTAATCGCTTTTCCTTTTGTAGTGACTGTTTACATCATTTCTTTATTTCTTCGAAGCAAGATAATATTTATATGTTCTTATGTGACTAGCCATCAATCAAGGAACTGTTTTACGTTCAAACAGGCTCGATGAGGATGATCGGGTATCGTAGAACTCCCTTTTTTCAAAACCTATTTTACGGTCGTACTTCATACTTTGCTGTCTTCTCAACACAGCATCTGCATTAGGCAATAGGCTTTGGGCGGTTGCATCTGGTCGTGAAACCTTCAAAAATTCAGGGTAAAAGTAGACTTCATCAACTTCAGGACTATATTCCCTCAGCTCAGATGCATCATCGATGTGAAAAGAAGAGCAATGTGATTGAGCGCTTGAATAATCATGTTGGTCGTCTGTGCTCTTAGGCTTCAATTTCTTAGGGCCCAAAGAAGAATCTTTTAAAAGCGCTACAGGATTAGGCGTATCCTGATGATTAGCGGAGCAAAATTGGTAAATTTCGAAACAAGCATTTCCTGGCATTGTGGAAGATGAAGATAGGGTATCTGTTGAAACATTTAAGGGACGTAACAGCGAGATATGACCAACACCAGCATTTAAAGTCATTTCACCAGCCTGCAGTGACGTTCCGCTGGTCTCAGCTTGCATCAAATCTTTTGAGCTCACCCCTGAAATATTGTGAGCAAGAAGTGGTTGTGAGCCGACTGAGGTTTTAGTGGTACTTTGGCTCGCATCCAGAGCTCCGTTGCGAGATCCCAGACCTAAACTATCGCTATTAGTTGGCAAAGATATATTTTGCTGTCGGGTTGCAGGCATTTTTATCGAGCTATTTGGTGATTCGCCGGTGAAGACCTCTGGCGCTACAAAATGGTTGTGAACTCCGGAAGAGGAGGTTATTTGAGGGGATGGTAGCAAGTCAGAGTTGGCAGGGCTAACTTTGCCTCTGTTTTCGGCGGCCTCATCATTTCCATTATAGTTGAAACTAGAAGACGACAGATCGACAAACTTCTCCGGTCCATCTTTGAACAGACTTTCTGGCAATTTAGAATGTTTTGACAGCATCAGATTTGATCTGGAGGAGCCCGAGTCGTCACTTCGTGCGAAGCTCTGAGTGATTTTACCATTTTGGCGAAGACGAAATTGAATTTTGGCGGCAACAGTGCGGCGCAATAATATCTCCAACAAAAAAATGGTATTGAGTTGAAGATGCTCTTCAGGGGATAGTTTCTCACACAAATCGGGAAGCAAAGCTTCTATTTTGGCGGGAATCTTGGCGTTTGTACTAGAGGCAATGGAACGATATCTGGAGTATGCATTTGCGAGTAGCTTTTGTTTCTCATTGGAGCCAATCGAAATTGCTTGACTTTGTGAAGAAACAGTATTAAAAGTTGAATTGTGGGCTACCAAGGGAGGTTGGCTAAGAGGGTCGTTTGTCAATATTCCTGTTGAAATGAACTTCCCTCTCATGGAGGTATCAAAGCGTGTAGGGATAATTTTAAGAACAGGATCCAATTTTTTCAATTTACTAAACTCAAAAGTGTTCATCGTGTTTGGGAGAAGCGACTTCATGGCAGCTGCAACATCATCCACGGCAAAGAAATCATCAATATCCTTTTCACTACGGAATTTCGACAGTCTTGGGCTTGTTGCTGGTGAATACCTAAATGATGTCCTTCTGCGTGTGGGAAAAATAAAGTCGATCTTAGACAGCCTTTTACTGTCGATTCTCAGTTCAGGGGTTGTTAAGAGATTTTTAGGTTTTGAAATCACATCCTTTTTACGGGCCATCCAGTTCCTTTTAGAATGACGTCTCCTTAGACTGGCCTGTCGGGATCTAATTGAGCTAGAACGTCCAGGACACTTCTCGCTTAAAATAGTCACCACCGGGGGAACAGCTGTGCTGTTTTTCATTGAAGTATTTGGAATTTCTCCTGCTTTTAGCGTGTTCTCAATTTTTAGATAACTAGGAGATGCAATTGTCAAGTACTGTGCTTGCAAATCTCCTGTTAGTCTTGGGGGCTTGTGATTGTTTGGAACCGACTCATATAAAACATCGAAAGGACGCGAGTCTCGTCTTACATGATTGTTTCGATGCATAGTTACATCGTTGTTATTGCTTTTACTTGGGATATGTGCACTTGATGCACTTGATTTGGAGGAGGCCACGGCCTGTGAGGACAGAGTAGGGAGTAACTGTATATTTTCGGGCCATCTAGTGGCACCCATTATTACCAGAGGCATGATGTTTTAGATTAATTTGTACGGTAAAGGTTAAAGGTTATATATGGTCGAAAATTGATATGGTTGGCGCGTTAATGTAGCAAGATGAAACTTGAAGCTTAAGTGAAAGTAGGAACACTAAAACTACTTCGACGGGTATCAGTGAGACTGTTGGAGTAAGACTTTCAAGGTGGGAAAAAAAGATAGGGGACGAGAAGAAAATGAATTGTGATGATGCAGCACGCCTGATGCGACTTAATGTGGAATGTGCAATGATCTGTCAGATCACCTTTTGTTCAATTTGATCCTGCATGTACAGGTGGCTGGCTGCAAAAACAAAATGGAGAGCCAATCACCATGTGCAGGACCACTTCTTGATACCGACATTAGATACTTACAATTCGATAACCGTTTGCGATGTTTGTTTTCTCTTTTATGTTATCAAACTATTTTATATTAACTAAATACTTTTAGAAATTCAAAGGAATATCTCTCAAAAAATTAAGTTGAGGTCGGCTGCTTCTCGCCAGAGTGGGACTGTATGCAATAATTAGGCATATGAGCACATTTCAGACAGTTAATAAGTCAAGAATCTTAAGACCAAAAAAAGATGCGCAAGCCCGGAATCGAACCAGGGGCCCAACGATGGCAACGTTGGATTTTACCACTAAACCACTTGCGCGCTCCGAGACGGGGAATTGAACCCCGGTCCTCCGCGCGACAAGCGGAGATTCTAGCCACTAAACTATCTCGGACTTTGATGTGTGTAGAAGCTTCTATTTGGCTAGATCATAATTTTATAGTTTCGATAATTGTATCGAAAAATCTTGTTGATGACCGTAAGCACAACATTTTTTATTCATGCACTTTAAAATGGCTAGCGTTCTCAATTCAAGCAAATATCGATTGTTTCTTCAACAGGAAAACCATCCTCATTTGCATTAAAGAGAAGTTCAGATACTGAGCCTATATCCAAAACTGCCTAATATATTTTAGGAGGCTATAAGGAATTAAGTTTGACGTTATGAAATCCCCTCGATCGGCAAGTAAAAAAATTGGTGGCTACTTCAATTACTGTGTAGACATTGTGAGGTTTTGCTACGTAAAACTTCGAATTTAAAGCTGAGAGAATGCATTTTCATGACTGATTAGAAGAGACTATTTCATCAATAGGTATAAATTTGATAAAATCTTATGATTAACTTCCATTTCCCGTGTAATTCGGAACCTTGGATTTCATCGTTCATTTGATATGAGGACTAGCAACTACAAAGGAACATCAATAGGCATGCTAAGTATAGTGGAATCCTTGGTGCTTGTAAAGCCTATCTTCGAGTACATGCTTTACTTGATTTAATTGTTGGGATATTTCCTCATAGACCAACCTGGTGGGTTCGGGTATTATTTTTTCAAATTCAGAGAGAACAACCTTCACCTCATTAATCGTGCTATCGAAATCAGTACAACTAGACACATCACCACTTATATCAGTATTTAGAATCAGTGATATGTAAAGCGAAGTAGCAAACCGAATGGAATGCAATGCAACCCATGAAGATCCGATGAGTTTCTCTTTTGCAAGATTGTAAAAAATCGATATTACCGATTTACTGCTAACACATACTAGATTGATTTCCAATGCATTATCAATTTCGTGCGTGATTGGACTTGGGCCGTAAATATCGATAATGAGCTGATGATAGCTTAACTCGAATATCAGTCTAAGGTGTACAGCACAATTGGGTGAAGAGCCATACCACCGTAGTAACTTCGCATGTAAGTTCTGTTTCCATTCTTTGAAGTCAATAATGTGAGACGCGTCGGCAGCGAGCTTAATGTTAGCGGCGTTATTTATAAAATCATGAACTTCAGTCTGAAGAATTCCCAAATCTATAAAATGAAGTGTAACATCCTTTTTGTTATACAGCTGAAAATACCATTCTTCCGAAATGCCAAATTTCAATTGGTATTTTTCGAATGGTATCAACAGATCGTCTTTTACTGATGGTGTTCCGCAGGAAATCCGTTTGATGTCAATTCCGAATGGCCTGTTGTAAAAAATTGAAACTTGGCGGTCAAGCAAAAAGCACGACCAAAATAGCCTCCGTTTTGTGTCAGTTACAAGTTCAGAGTTACTATCGTACAGTGATGAGTTTATGTGTAAGTTCATATCTTGGCACAACCTGATGCAAATTCCCATATAATACCACGCGCCGGGAGTAGTTATTCTTAAAAGAGAGTATTGAACAAATAGTAGGAGAGCTTGGAGTGTTTCTAAGCGAGCATACTCTTTGCCTTGCTCGTCAGCGTCTTCTTCCGCCTTCCAAAATGAATCGAAGAGGTTGTAAGCTATAAAATAGTATGAATCCGAAACACTCTTTGCGTTCATCTGTTGTTCCGCGGAAGTCTGAATTGCCATTATCATGTTTATAAAGAAAATGCTCTTGCTCTTGTGGTGTGAATGCGTGGCTCCTTCGTCGACAGTAGAGCCATTGTGTTTGGCAGTTCTAAATTCAGTATAAGGGTCTAATTGGGAAGGATGTCTGTTTGTCTCATACAATAGTCCGAAATAATTCTTTATGAAATGTTCTCTGTGAAATATGGGGACTCTTATGTTAGTATCGTCGAAGTATGATGTTGTTTGTGTCTTTGCATGAGACATATTTGGAAGATTGTAATTCGGGCCAGAATCCAAGTCATACTTATGAACAGAAAATTGTGGGAAATGTTTCTTTAATGTGCCCAAGTTATTGTTGACCTCTTTTCTCAGATAGTTATCGAGAACGTTGCTAGAGACTGGCTGTTGGTATTGGCGGAGTTGGCGCTTCATTTCCTCACACTCATTCTTCAATTCATCTATATCAGAGTATGCTTCGTCGAGTTTTTCCTGAAGATTAAAGATATCTACACGAGCAAATTTTTCTCCAGAAGCCGGATCTATGATTACGCATTCTACTTTCGACTTCTCGCAATTCGAACATGACGGAAACTTTCGATCACACTTGATTTTCTTCAGACGACACCTCAAACAAGCGGTAATAAGTCTGGCGATCCGTTTTTCGGTATGATTGGTTGGAGATGTGCTTTGAGATAAAGAACGTGATTTAGGAGATTGACTTTCGTTCTTGAATGATTTAGGCATCTATTGTAGAAGCAATTGTATGTGGTAAAGAAATGGACGAAAATTCAGCAAATGACTAGATAATACATAAATGCCAATATATATATAAATTAACTGTGGAAAAAAAATTGTCGTAATTCAAACACGGCACTGACGTTTTTGTCCAACTTCCAAATAGGCTATAACGCTCTCCATTAGCCGAGCCTGCATTTGAAAGTAGCTTGAGTACCTAATGCCGAACCTCTTAAGAATACAGGTAACTAATTTCACATTATTTTGCATTAATATCTTTAAAAGCACACTAAATGGGCCAATAGTAGCTTAATCGAAAAATGAGAGCCTTCTATTGATGGAAGCGTCTGTCTCGGCGGGGTTATGCGAACGAAACTAAGAGAATACTCATTTTCCTGTATATACATATAAGACGTCACGCATGCGTATGTCGTATTAAAAGCTGATTTGGAAATCGATCCGTCTCCGTTTTGGGCCGTTTTTTGCAACCTAACCCAATCTGTTCATTTTGTGTCACATTATCCTATATGTCCAAAATTTAAATTTGATCTAGAACTTTTAGAACTCATTTTGACGTGCTCGAATTGCTGTTTTTAATTATAAATGTTGTAAGGACATGGATTATTCTTAACAGATTGTTTTCGAAAGCGGCATGCATTGCAATCTGATCAAAAACTGTTCAAGGATCATTTTCTATTTGACTTCTGCTTATCAGTATATTGCGTCTTTTGGGGGACCCCTTATCATCTGTAGTATCGGCTGGTCGTTTTAGTCTGTCCAATGACCCCACACTGAGCAATTCAGGGATACCATCTTTGGGTGTTTGAATTTGTTTAGAAGATGCAGGTGTATTCGAAATTATTTCAGGGGGCTCAAAATTTAACAGTTCATCCGGATCATTTGTTACCAAATTCAGATTTTGGTCACTTTGCAGATTTGATGTCAATCCGTCATGGCCTTCATAAGGAGACCTACGACCATTCCCTCTCTGCACAGAGAATAATATGGGTGGAGTAGGCACATTTTCTAAATTTGGATTTAGAACTTTGCTAATGGGTGTTGTTCTTTGTTGTGGCGTTGTCGAAATTTCATTGAAACCAATTGGGGAGAGACGGCCCAATTGAGAATTGTCATCATCGCTTACCTCCTGTGAAGCAGCACTTGCCGGATTGTTTCGGTCCAAAAACGAACTGCTATGGTTAGCTTGACGGCCAGCATCGCTTAAAAGAACAGGTCTTTGGGGAAGAGGTGGAGAAGAATCCATAAAACTATCGACTACAGAACCTCGCCTAATTTTACGTGACGGTGTAACTTTTCGTGGCGATACAGATAGACGGAGATGTTCTCTTTTTTGAGGAGCAGAATCATTGATGTTCTCTTTTGTTAAAGTTGGAAGTTGTGCTGTCTTATATGGTGTTGAAGTGTCAGGATCGCTTCCGGAGCTATAAAGTGACTCTCTCCTAGTGTGTATTTGATCAATCTGGTTTGTTGTGGGAGAATCTAAAGGCTGTGGTTCTTGTGCTATTTGCACTTTTGGAGGAAGTTTATCGTTCTGAGCTTCGATCTCGATGTCGGCAGCCTCCTCCATAAATGACTTCCAAAACCCAACACTCTCCCAAACTTTACCTGTTGCAGAAGCGTACTTCTTTAAGATCGGAAACATTTTGTCGTTGATTATAGCATTGGCTTTTGATAGGTTATGATCGATTTCTTGAAGGACTAAGGTTGTTTCTTGTTCCAAGCGTTCCAATTCGATAGCAGAGCTTCTTCCTGGTCCGTTTTCCTCTCGCAGAGCAACACTCAAGTTGACGGTAGACTTTCTTCGAGCAGACATGTCTTTCTATATTGGTAAACAGACCCTTTAATCAGTGTTGTTCAGAATCACTTCTTTATTATTGATAGTTAATACATGCAGTTCATGGATGCGCGGCGATACGCGGGGCCTCATAGAGATCTAACATAAAGTATCTATTGAAAGAATTGGTATTTGAATTTAAAACGTAAATCTGATTTTTAAATAAATTGAGGTATAAGTTTTTGAATTTCTTCCTCCAGTGTATGATTTCTGATTCAATTGCCAACAACTACAGTAAGGCGTTTAAGTGGTGTCTACCGCCAAGGTATCATTAAGCTCTTCAAGGCATAATCAGCCCTTTTTCGGGGCAACTTTTAACTCAACAGCCTCTATAATGCTATAACTTTTAGTTACTTTAACTTTCAATTCCTATAACTTTCAATTCCTATAACTTTCAATTCCTATAACTTTCAATTCCTATAACTTTCAATTCCTATAACTTTTAAGGAGTTATACGGAAGTCACTATGTTAGGTGGGGCGCTTGCCTGTTACAACATAACAAAAAAACAAAAATTTAAGCATCTGCAAAAGAAAGAGATGTGTTTGCAAATGGTTTTACGTAACTGATGAGCGATCACAAGCTTTTCATCCATTAAGTGACATAGTATTGTCTCTCTTTGCATATGTATCTCCGCAGCGCTATTCAAAATTGAAACAATAAGATTTCGTAAATTTTCAAAATTCATGACAGAGCAATGTTTTGAATCTTAGAAGTTAGCCAGTATCTCAATTATCAACTTTATGACGAAACGGGAAATTGCCCGCTATAGTCTATTTTAAGAACATCATGTCAAGCGGCAAACTCACATGACAGATTTGAACTTACCTCGAAGCAAAGTCCAACCCTGAGAAGACCAAGTAAGTTTCAAAGCACTGACTCATTATGAAAAAAAAGTGTTAACAATTATATTTTTTAAGCTGTGTATTTTTTTTAACAAGGAACCCGTCTTGAAGCAGAATCGTTTCTAGAATTAAGTGATCTATGTAGATGAGGGTGCGCAACCTCTTGCAATGGTAGAAGCTATCGCCATGCAGAAAAAGCTAACCTCAAAAATAGCTAACCTTGTCTTTCCTTTTTTTTATTTTATTTTTAGTAGCTTCTTCGTCTTCACCTGCAGTTACAATTTAAGGTCTTCTTTTAGACCCCATCGGTTAATGTTGTCATCTCATGTGGGAGTGTGACGATCGGTCTAAGTTCCGATTATGTAAGACAGCCTGCGGATCTGGCTTAATGAAACAGGCAAAACTCAGAAATAGAAATGCAACATAAATTACTCAATGAAGCTGTGCTAAAAAAGAACAAAAATGGAAAAAAAAAGCCTAAAAAAAAAAAGAAAAAAAAGAAATGTATATTGTTTTTGCAACTGGCTCTCTATTACAACGGCTAATACACTATTGTCCATCGACAATAGAGACTCGGATGTTCACGTCATGGTTAAATCCGATGGACACTTGTAAGGCTAAACATGTCCACTTTGGCGCGTGGCAGCGGTTTGTGCAAGTGGACAGGCATCACTGACTATGATTGCTTGGAGAGAGTATATTTGGCAGCTCAGGAGCCCATTTAACCCTGCAACTGGAGGCGGACGCGTTTGCAGTATTGATGCAAAACCCTCACTGAAAAATCACTCATAGCGTGGAAGACTTGCAAAACACGGAGGGAAAAAGATGATGGGAAGACGCTTTGCAAATGTAATTGTTGCAGATGGTAATTTACAATTTCCTTGTTAAATCCGTCGCGTTTGGTAACAATTTCGTAGCTCATCGTTGAGAAAACACGCTTCTTGGTTTTGAATGACCCAACTTCCGAGAATTGGTTCTGCATGCAAACGCATTTACCATGCATGGCACCGCTGTGAATGTATGTGGGTACTGCAGTTTGGTACCTGACCTACACCTTGTCGTGCTTTATGCCGGTCCGCTCTCGTTCTGGTGGCCGCCCTATTGGCTCCGCGTTTACCGTCTCCATTTATCAGCCCCGTATATTCCAGGTGAGTTTTTTTTTTTTCCAACACTTAAGCTTCTACTCTAGCAAAGTTTTGTGTCGCTGTTTCTTCTGTAGAGTTCCGCTCCCTAGTGACAGTACCGCGATCCGTCAATAGTCTCAGTTTAGAAGCCCTCGCAATGTTGTTGAAATCTTTTTTCTCGGCAACCGCTGCTCTTGCAGCCATTGTCTCCGCCGCTGACCTTCCAGCTATTCAAATCCTGGGAAACAAGTTCTATTACTCCAACAATGGCTCCCAATTCTTGATGAAGGGTATTGCCTACCAGCAAGACACCGTTAATGTTACCAATGGTGCTTCTTTCGTTGACCCATTGGGTGATTTCTCCGTCTGTTCTAGAGATATCCCATACATGCAACAATTGCAAACCAACGTGATTAGAGTTTATGCTTTGAATGTTTCTCTCGACCACAGCCAATGTATGAACGCATTGGCCAACGCCGGTATTTACGTCATCGCTGATTTGTCTCAACCAGACAAGTCCATCAACAGAAATAACCCTCAGTGGAACACCGAATTGCTCGCTAGATACACCTCTGTTGTCGACAAGTTTGCTAACTACACCAATGTTTTGGGTTTCTTTGCTGGTAACGAGGTCACTAACCAAGTGAACAACACCGCTGCTTCCGCTTACGTCAAGGCTGCCGTCCGTGACACTAAGGCTTACATTAAGAAAATGAACTACAGATCCATTCCTGTTGGTTACTCTGCTAACGACGACATTGAGATTAGAGTTGACTTGGCTGACTACTTTGCTTGTGGAAACGCCTCTGTCAGAGCTGACTTCTTCGGTATTAACATGTACGAGTGGTGTGGTGATTCTACTTTCAAGACCTCTGGCTACGCCAACATTACTTCGCAATATGCTAACTTGGGAATCCCCATCTTTTTCTCTGAATACGGTTGTAACGAGGTTTCTCCAAGAAAGTTCACTGAGGTTCAAGCCATTTACGGTCCTAACATGACTAACATCTGGTCTGGTGGTATTGTGTACATGTACTACGAAGAAGCTAACAATTACGGTTTGGTCAGCATCTCTTCTGGTTCCGTTTCTACCTTGGCAGACTTCAACAACTTAAAGACTCAGCTTGCCTCTGTCTCTCCAACATTGGCCAGTATCAACACCGCTTCCACTTCTGCCTCTGTGACCACTTGTCCAAGTGTTGGTCCAGGCTGGGCTGCCAACACTGGCTTGCCACCAACCCCAGATGCCAACATTTGTCAATGTATGTCTGATTCCTTGAGCTGTGTTGTTGCTTCTGGTGTTTCTTCCGATGACTACGCCTCTCTTTTCGGTTACATCTGTGGTGTCATTGACTGCTCTGGTGTTACCGGTAACGGTACCTCTGGTAAGTACGGTGCTTACTCCCCATGTACCGACTTGCAAAAGTTGAACTTTGTTCTTGATTTGTACTACAAGGCCCAGAACAAGAACGCAAACGCCTGTAACTTCAGTGGCTCCGCTACCTTGAAATCTGCCACAACAGCCTCCACCTGTGGCGCTTACCTTTCTTCCGCTGGTGTCTCTGGCTTCGGAACTGTGTCTGGTGCTATTGCCTCCGGTACTGCTTCTCCTAATGGTGGTTCTGGCTCTGGCTCTGGTTCCGGCTCCGGCTCTTCTTCTGGTTCCGGCTCTGGTTCTGGCTCTACTTCTTCCTCTACCAAAAAGTCTGAGGCTGTCTCTGTCAGAAGCAGCTTGAGCACTTTTACCATTACCATGTTGGTGGCCACCTTTATCACTGTTGGTTCCGGCCTCATCTTGGTTTAAACTTAAGGTTATCCTTTGTTCTTATAGAGCTACCCATGATTATTTCTTAGTAGTATTAGATTAATATACAAAAATATTTTCTTTAAAATTACATCCACAGTTGAACTCACGTTGTTTCAAAAAAAAGAATACATCTAATTCGGTACTTTTCATAGCTATATAGTCAGATTTTGATTATCTATTTCGTAGTATACAAGGTATCATGCATTGTCATTAGTATCCATTACCATGGCACGTATTTCCCAGAAGTACTTGTTGCTAAATGGTGGTGGATGACGAATATTGTAGCGGTCTCTTGGATCGAACCACTCTTTCGTTTTCTTCTCTATCTTCTGCTCTTCCTTCTCGAATCTAGCCATTAGCCTGTCACTTAAAACAAACTCGTTACCAACAGGAACACCACCAACAGAACTGCCGCTCGAAGCTGACAGAACTGTTCTTTGCGTGAATTGGCTGACTCCTCGATCCCCAAAAAGTCTTTTAGGCATTGATCTAGGTAAACCATATTGTGGGAGGTCATCTGGAACAAGATCTGGAAGCTCGTCAAATTCATTCTCCGTTTCCTCGTTTACTTTATCTAGATTAACCCATCGTAAATTCTCTGCATCATACCTCATATTACCATTCTTCGAGCCCAGTGTTTGTCCAAATTCCTTATGAGTGATGAGACTAGGCTTCTTTTCCCGAATGGTATCGTGCAAGTCGTCCTCAAATCGTAGAAGATCATGCTCGTTGCCCTCCCATGTTCTGGTATTGGAATTGTATTTCATGTTTCTGTTAGAAGAACCAGTGCTATAATAATCAGGGTTGTCATAATTCAAGTTTCTAAGGAGCCCTACTTTTTTCTTCCTGTTGGTAGCTTTTGACGGCGGTCTATCCGATCTTTTAATGGGACTCATTCGTAGTTCCGCTTGTTGCTCTGAAATTTCACGGTATTTTTCAAGAAGCTCGGCTTTTCTTTTCTCCATATCATGAATTTGTTGGTCTCTTTCTAACCCAACGTCCATTGTGGTTTGTTGGTCCTTTCTGCCTGGGCTCGAGTTATTTGTCGATGTATGAAAAGAAGGCATCCTATTGAGCTTCTTTATCAAATTATTGTTCTTGTTATACGTTGGATGCTCACTCGAATCCTTTTTTAAAGCACTTGTTAAATCCATGGTCGATCTGTATTTGACGGGGGCAAAGGTTGGTTCTGGTCGTATTGGGCGTTGAAGCGATGGCAAGCTGACTTTATGTGAAAGAGGGGGTGCATTTCTTCCGTTGGTAGACCGCCTAAATTGTGGGAGTCTGTTGGCATTAAGCGATTCAGGAGACAAATTTTCGAAACCTTCCTCGAAGGGCTCGTCGTCCCCATTTTCATGGTATTGAGCTTCCATGAATATAGACGGCTTCTTGGAGAGATTACTGACATATCTTCTCAGGTCATTTTTTGTGAGAGTCCTAGGATCGTTGCCATACTTGAGTTCATAACGTTTCTTCCACTCTCGCTCTTCCATTTCAGCAGCTTTTTGTAGGTCTTGTTTTCTCTTATTCAAAGTTATACTGGCTCGGCTCATATTTTGGGCAAAATCACTATTTGCATGTGAGCTTAGTATCCCGCTTTCTTCCTTACCAAAGATATCGTCTATACCCTCGAAGTCTTCTTCATCTATCTCCGTTACATCCGTGTCTGAGTTTTCGTATCCATCGTATGACTTCCTGCGGGTTGGTGACAGACTTGCAAAAGACCCAGGCAGGTGTTTGTGCATATCAAGCAGTCTCCGTAGGCTCTCTTTTGTGAAAGCTGTAGGGCCTATTTCCTCTCCAAAGGAAAGGTCTTCATCGCCAAGTTCAGCTAATTGGTCAAGGGGACCCAAAGAAGCTCTGTTGCGGGTATCAGAAATTATGAATGCAGGTGGTGATAGTCCGGCTTTATTGGGTGAAAGCCGTAGCGTCTCTAAGTCTTCAGGGAGAAAGTCGCCATGCTGAGGCGAAGCTCGCGTGATTGAAATTCTGTTCAGTTTCGCCCCAGTGACATGAGGCTCTAAATCGTCATAAAACGCCTCCTCATCTTGCTCCTGCCACTCGTTTAATCGAGATAGCTTGGAATTTCGAGATTGCATGCGAGGGTAGTTATATGTGGGGGAGCGTGGTGTTTTTGTTTGGGTCGAAGTGCATAGATGAGAGCTCGAGGTTCAGATAACAATGACGTACAGCCTGAATATTTCACATTGTCGGTGTTAATTAATTTTTTCCTCTCTACTCCTCTTTTTTTCATTAATATCAGTTTTCTGATGAAATATTATATTAAAGATTATTTTTTTATTCTTGTCCTTTAGTGAATCTGATCATTATGTTTACTTATGCCTCATATGAAAAAAGGCCATGTTTAAATTCGAGACTCAAATTTTTATACATGAAAAGTATTTCATCAATTTATATACTTTAAAATAAGAAAACTTCACTCCTTTATAACGAATCGTAATAATTGTCAACTATTGACCGTGATTGAACATCTTCTACAAGTAACATTTCGGTTCTCATTTTAAATCTGGACGAAAACATATTGTGCCAGCAAATTAATAGTAACTATGTGAATCCTTTCATTTCTATGAGATTCGCTCAATTTTCCATTTTATGAGTTTATATAATTAACTTCTTTTATCAAGTTAACGGTTGCGGCCATATCAAGTGGAAAGTACTGTTTCCCGTCCGATCAACGTTAGTCAAGCCATTTAGAGCCACACTGAGTAATGCAGTGGGAGACCATGTGTGAAATTGTGGTGCTGCAATCTTTTTTTTAAAAAATTTAATGTATATATTAGCTTAGACCCGAAGTGGATTTATATTTGGTCTTTTATGCTTTTGCTAAAATTTTTGTGTTTCTGAAATACCTGTGCCTATTTTGTTTAAATAGTGCTTCATTTATGCTCACTCTTCCGCCTGTTCTCAACGGGCTTACTACATCAAATAACTTTAAATTATATAAGCCTCTTGAAAGATGAGCGGATTATAAATTATTTCAACTTCTGATTTTTCTCGGGCTTGGAAGTAACCAAAACTGTATTATCGATTCATTTATATCTTTCATTTTAATTTTTGTTGGTGTTTATTCACATTTTTCACCCTGTTGGTCTCACGTATAGAATTTATAAACTTAAAGAACATCCTTGTTTTTCGGACTCACAAACGCCGGGAAAATTTACAGAATCAATGACACGAAATAGAAGAAAATGATTCTGATAAGTAAGTTTTTATCAAACGACGAATAATTATTTCGATCAATTAGTTTTACCTCTATTATTCATAGAGGGGACTATGGTGATGATTCTTACTCGCCTAATATATAATGAAAGCCTTCTTAGCCGAAATTTTATTGAGGCGATGAATTACCCGAATGTGAATATTTTATATAAAATCTGTTTTGTAAAGCAAATATTAGGGCGTATTGTAGAATTCTTGTCAAGAACAGATTATACTAGATCGTATCACATAGCTTATAATGATGATACAAAACGCAGGATGTCTAAAGAAATTTATATTGTAATTATTTGATTTATTTCTCAAATTCTTTTTTCTATAAAACACGTCATTTAGAATCGAATTCCCACCAAGTCTTGGGATCACGTGACTTCAACTACTCGGTCCAAGTGATGATCATCAACTTCCAAAGCTCACAGGCCAGCCGTAATGTCAACAGATCCGCCGCAGTCACCTTCTTCAAAATCATTCCTGCGTACTCCGACATCATGGGATACACAAGATGACGTTTTGCTCTTACATTTAAAGGATAATCAAAAGCTTGGTTGGAAAGAAATCGCCTCGCACTTCCATAACAGAACTCCAAACGCATGTCAATTCCGTTGGCGTCGATTGAAAAGCGGAAATTTAAAAAACCCCCCAAAGAGTGTAACAAGTTCCAGTGGATTGGCAGCAGCAGCAGTTGCTGCCGCGTCTCTGCCTGCTTCAGCTGATCGATCCAAGAATACGAGCTCTGATATGGCTAGCTCAATGACAAGTGCAGACGGGCCTAGGAGTTCTGGACCTGGTGCAAATTATGAAGGCTCTAAATCTCCCACTAATAATTTAGACAAAAGGGCTCGCGGAAACTTATCACCCGACCACACTCCTGTGTTTTCACTGACCACAGCACCAACCTTTAGAGGTTACGAGAGTGTGAACTCTGCTCTTGCTGGCCTCAATGCATCTACAAATTCTAATCACAGTGGCTCCAACATGGTACAGACTCAGACAGTTGACAACCTGCCTCAGTCGTTTACACATCTGCCACAGCCTTTCCCTAACCTGCCCCGTCTCGATGTTCCTCTCGACCCTCAAACCCACAGTGCCGCTGCTGGTACTTCTGGTGGATATTTTACCGACATTTCTGTCGATCCGACACTGAATTTACCTCATAACAAGCCGCACATGGTACATAACTCTGGATTGACTCCGAGAGGTCTGACATCAGATCAAATGGCTTTGCCACACAACAATTCAATTATACAAATAGTCAGAGAGCGCGATGATCGTAATTCAATTTCACTGCTGCGGCATTCTGTTCTGAGTCTCCCTTCAAAATCTATGCACATACCCCATCACCAAACCAGCAGCAATGCCTTGGCACATTTGCCAATTTTATTTGGTGGAAGTAGTATAAGTGGAGCTGCTGGGGGACCCTCCTCCATTTCTGGACCCTCAGGTCTTCCTCAGCTTGCAAATACTCTTTCAAGTATTCGCAATGGATCAATCGTTGGGTCCACGACATATTTAAGACGACTGTCAATGCTGGGAGCCATTGGTGATCGTCGAGCGTCAGAACGCGAGCGGGAGAAACGTGCAGAGCGGGCAGAGAAAGAAAAAAGCACAGAGAAACGTGAATTAAAAAGCGAACTGACTACACCAAAACAAAGTTCCCAGCAGCCAATATTTCGGATCCCATGGTCAATGGAAGAAGACGAGTTGTTGATCAACCGTAGACAAAAAGAGCTCTCTTTTGCTGAATTATCAATTCTTCTACCTCAGCGAACTGAGGGTGAGATATGGCTGCGAATTGACGCTCTTGAGCGCATAAAGAACGGACACCGAGCACTGGTGTCCCGACCCAGTCGCAGACGCCAGTCACTGTTTGGTTTAGATGATGTGGACGACTTTTATAATGATGTGGAGTCAGTGATTGGTAGCATGGAGAGCGATGACGAGGAAAACGCACTCGTGGATCTGGATGATCAAATTCAAGGCCAGAGGCGCGCCAGAAAACGGCGCGCTAGTTCTGCAGTCAATCCATTGACGGTTCGTGAGGGCATCCGCGGGCGGTTTCGCTAAAGATCAAAATGGGTTAGAAGCCCAAATTTTAACTGGTAGTATTGATTCACTCGTTTAGTTTGAATGGCAAATTATTATAGAAATGTCAGCATAAAAGCACCAGAGTAATAGAGGATCATAAAAGAAATTCATTTCTGAGCCTGTCTCACTTCAGTTCAATACATCAATAGTATTATGCATATCAGATTTGTAAAACAAAATTGGAATATAACTGTAAGAATAATATTCAAGCATTCTCGGAGATCGGATTCGCTTCATTAAAATCTCTAAGGAATATTGCAAGCTTGTTTTAACAATAGAAGAGGCAAAACTCCAGAGACTATCTAGTAAAGCTTAAGATTCGAAGTGATTTGATCCATCACAGACTTAGGAGCTGGACCAAGGCCAAGAACAGTGGCACTACCTGCAGCTATTTGTGTTCTACCAGCATCATGTACGACATATGCATTTACACCTAAGCTCATGGCGGATGCGAATAAAACGTCCATTTCTTCTTGGGTTGGAACTTGTAAAGTGATTTTAGCTTGACCGTTTCCGTATTCCCATCTCTTAAGCATCTCTGGGTTATAGGCCCTTGATTGAGGGTTAGACATCCTCTTGTATAAGGCTAAAGTGGCATGAGAACATTGAGCTGCAGCTTTCCCTTTACCCATTTTTAAATCTTGACGCACTATCAACGTCATTCTAACTTCACCAGGTTCATTATTTATGTTTGGGAGCTCAAAGTCATCATCGCTTTCGGAATCGGACTCGGATAATGATTCGCTTTGCAGACCAATATGATCATCAGTAGGTTTAGGCTTTCTATTGCGTGGGGATTTTTTATTTGAGGAACTCTGAATGCTATCTCTTAAAAGATAACCAGCGGCAACTCCAGCGATACAAGCTGAAAAAATATGCAAGAAAGTGTTGGTCATTAGGGACTTCGTGGTTTAAAGAATATTCAGATAGCGCTGCGATGAGATGATATCATAATCGGCAAGAGGGGCTCATATAGAAAACAAAAACAAAAACATTCTCAAACAATTAATATCATAATAATCAAAAAATGATATAAGCAAATCTATTTTTTTTTAAGCGAAAAAATAAAAAATAAACTGCAAGTCGTGGCGAATCAATTAGAGATACAAGTAACTGAGAGATATGGGAAAGCCCGCCCAATCGAATGACAATTTAAAAAAGAAAGGATCAGGAACTATCGAGGCAAATAATTTTGCTCTTTTTCAATATATCTTTGGTGCTATATTTTAGATTTTTAGCTGTTTGAGACGATAGAATTCGTGAGTAAAACCAAATTTGCAGCCACGCAATATGTCTTCTTTTGACGTTATCTCGAGATAGGTTATAAACCAAGCTAGGTAGAAAATAAAGCTTAACTCATGCATTACAGAAATCTGGTGATTTCCGAATAACTTGGTAAAGTTAAGTTGGTTTGTCACTACATTCTTACCGTTGCATATCAAAAAACAATATCAGATGGAATACCTAACCTAATTTTAATTACTTCTAATTACTTCATTTTTTCACCTGATTATGCGTTTTTTTCTTCACTAGTTAGACTTGCCTTCATATATCATTACTAAATTAGGTGGTAATTTGCACCCACACATCCTGTTATTCCTACCTGCATCGGTGCTGTTGACTCAGGGCACAATTGTAACACCACACAAGCATCCACAATGTTTGGCCGTCGTCTTCGAAAGTTACTTTTGCTGACTTTACTACTGTACTTTGTGTACTTGGTTTTTTACGGATGCCCCTCGATTACTTCTGAACTGAATGCCGTAGCACAAATCACATGTGCTCATCTAAATCAACTGGTCTATCCGTTCATACATAGATGCACCCCCATCTTAATTGAGTGGGAAGAAAAAATCGGAATCTCGAAGTCTGTAGCTCCAGTTTGGAAATCTGCCATTGAGAAATGGGAATTTGTTGATAATTCCTATGAAGTGAAGAAAAATGTGGCTCTCTTCATTAACAAGGTACTGGAGGTTTCTTCTCAAGCAGCCACCCTAGTTGCAAAGTACTACGAGAAAGCTTCTGCTTATTACTTCTACAAGTTGCATCCCACTGTCTGCTTCTACTCCGCGAAGTATAAATTGTATTTGGAATTCGCGGGTGACAATTTCGTAACTGCTGTGCGTCGTTACTCATGGTATTCAATGAAAAAAATCCAAATCTGGACTCAATTCATGTTTGATACAACAATCAGTCCTTTTGTAACCAAATCTATAGCAGTCATTTCGAGAAACTCCTACGTTAATCAAATAATTGAGCAATTTCACTTGAAATATCTTGCCAATGAAATTGGTGTTCTATACTCCAAACTTAAAACGAAATCGGCTAAGATTAACAGAGCTTTGCAGGAAAAAACTGAGTTTCTTCGTGACGAGTTCGGTGCTTTGGACAAGTTCAAAAGTTTTAGAAAAACAATTGGACGTAATACTAAGAGAAACATTCAAATGATTCTTGATCTTACAAATGATTTCACTGGATTGAATAAGCAAATTATTGATGAAGTGGAAAGTGACAGTGAGTCAGACTTTGCAGGGTCTGACTACTCAGATGAAGAGGACACTACAATAACACTCACCAAGACGCTTACAGAGACCCTCCAACGGAGTGAGCAGGACTCTAAGACATCGCAAAGCAGCTTAGAATCGATCCCTCAAGTAAGTTTTAGCTCTTCAGAAACCATAAAGCCTCAGAGCGGTTCGACAAGTGCTCCAGTTTCTAAGGAAGAGTTGCCATTACAGACACTTGAAGGCGATAGCATCTCAAATATAAGCAGTAATAATTCTGACCTTTCGACTTCGAATGAAGACATGATTTCTTTCGAAAGCAGCTCTCTGGCTGCTCAAGTTAAGTACGAGTTGGACTCTTGGGAAGAAAAGATCAAGACCACCTTGGAGTTGGCTGAGTCTAGCCTCACTTCAGACTTTGAGCCATATCTTACAAAGAAGCTTGATGAATTCAAAGAACTCTTTTCTGCGAATTTTACTAAGTTGCAGTCCGACAACTACAAGCGCTACAAGGTTATGGGAGAATTGATTGCCGCAATCGATAAAGACTCCGAATACATGCGTGCTCACGGTGAAATTATTGAAGAGCCGGAGGTAGACAGACAAATTATGAGAGATAAGATCAAAGAAGCGCGTGACATTGTGGAACTTGAAATGAAGTACGCAGACGAGGCACTCAGCAAAGCTCATGCCGAAGTGCTTACAGCTTACTTCGACGTGGCACAAACTACCGTCGACATCTTGGAGTCTTTTGCTGAGACTACAATTCTGGACTTTTCAACTCGTTTGAAGTCTTTGTTTGAGTACTTACGAGAAAATGGCGACTTTGATGACAAAATTTCTTGGGCTGCTTGGAAGAAGTTTCATCAAGTCAAGGAGTCTATTTTCCAGATTCGTGACAAAATATTTGACGAGGCGCACGCTTACAAGAATGATCCTCAAGCTTCCAATAAGCCTAATGCTTTAATGGAATGGGATGAATACGTCAGAAACATAAACTTCCACATTGGATTCTTGGCTCGTGACAACGACGAATACTTGTTGTTGGTACGCGCGCAAGCAAATGTTGCTTATCAACAGAGAGAAGGTTTAACCTACGAGTTGACAGAGAAGAAAGAAGCCGAGAAAGCCGCTGCCGAAGAAGCTGCTCAGATTGCCGCCGAAGAAGCTGCCAAGAAGGCACTCGAAGAAAAGAAGATACAAGAGGAGATTGATCGCCAGAGGGCCGCCGAAGAATTAGAGCGTCAAAGAATCAAAGAGGAGCTAGTCGCGGAGCAAAAGGAACAAGCTCAGCGGGAGAAAGTTGAAGTAGAACAGAAGGGTTTGAAAGCCCAGCAGGAGTTGAATCTTATAGAACAAATGCAACTCCAAATCAAGCTTCAAAAGGAACGGGAGCAAAGATCTCAAGAACAAAATTCTCATGTTGAAGGACAAGTGACTGAAGCTCAAAAGTCAAGCGAAGCTCTGGACACTTCATCCATTGAAGAATCTTCTAATGATTATGAAGCTTCAATCGACGGAGAAAGTTCAAATCTTGCCCTGAGTGAGTCGCTGGAGTCAGATGTCTTGTCTACGTCATCAATGACTGTAGATTCCGAGAAGCTCACCGCCATAGGTACCTTTGATACTCTCTCCGCTCAATCTGGATCGACTTTGACATCCGTAGAGAGTCAACAGACTTCTAGCCCTACGAGTGTTGAACTAGAAACAGTTTATGAACCTTCGGAGAAGGATGAAGATTACGAGTCTGAGGATATCGAGGCTCACTAATAGTATGTTATATTAATTTTTTGCTTAAGAACTATACACTCATTTGAACAAACCCTTCAATTACAAATTGGCCAGGACCTTCTTCTTTGCGTTCTCGTACTGCTTGATAAGCTCAGACTTGGCACCCTCATATTGTTTACCAGCCTGTTTCTTAACATATTCATAAGTATCTTGAGCCTGCTTAGAAGATGAATCATAGAATGACTCAGCTTCCTTCTTTGCACTCTCATATTGAGTGTCGGCCTCCTTGAGTGCGACCTCGTACTGCTTGTTAGCCTTAGTCTTCAAGGACTCGTATGTTTCACCAGCAACATCTTTGGCATCGTCATAGCCGCTTCCTGCTTGTTTTTTAATATCGGAATAATATTTTTCAGCTTCTTTTTGAGCCTCCTTGTATTGCTTTTCGGCTTGGGCCTTAGCAGCCTTGTAGTGCTTCTCAGCATCTTTCTGCGATTGCTTCAATTGCTTGTCAGCAGCCTTCTTAGCAGTGTCCAAGTGCTTGCCAGCTTGTTCAACGGCTTTGTTGTACGAATTGGTAGCTTCCTCGGTGACTTTCTCGTAGACTTCCGTAGCTTGCTTTTGCACATGCTTCTTTACAGCTTCGTAAGCGTCTCCGGCTTGATCCTTAACATTCTCGTAGACCTCTCCGCCTTGCTTCTTTGCCTTTTCATACACATCGCCTGCTTGCTCCTTGACATTCTCATAGGCCTTAGAGGCGTGCTTAGTAGCCTCCTTTACAGCAGAATCGTACAGCTTTCCAGCTTCTTCAGCAAGTGTTTCGTATTTCTTTCCAGCAGCGTCAGCCATGGTCTCGTACTTCTTACCAGCCTCCTTAGCCACAGTTTCGTACTTTTTGCCGGCGTCTTTCTTAAGGGACTTGTACTTCTTCTCAGCCTCAGCAGCGAGAGTCTCGTATTTCTTTCCCGCATCCTTCTTGAGAGTTTCATAAGATGAAGCTGCCTCTTTCAGGGCGGTCTTCATTTGCTTGTCAAGAGTTTTCTTGTACTCCTTAGCCTTTGGGACGACATCCTTGTGGAAAATGCGAAGAATGAAGTGGTACAAATTAGCAATTTGAGTTTTAACGTGGTATTCCAAAAGTTCCACCAATTCCCATTGCTTGACCTGAAGTGGATAAAGATACTTTGCGTAATAAGACTGAACGGTGTTGATCTTAGCGCGAAGTTGGTACTTCTTGAACATCAGGTGAGACACAACATGTTGATCAAAAAGACTATTAGCCTTAATGAAAAAAGGTTCAAAGACGCTGCGACCTTGATTTACGGCCAGACACAATGGATCCTCCTGAGAGGTAAATGGGTGCAAAATTGCCTGTTTGGAACGCTCAACAAAAGATTCATTAGCCTTGGGGCATTTGTACATGAAGAGGTATAATGTGTATACCACGAAGATGTTAATCAACGCCAATCTGAATTTGGCAAAACTAGCCATTTTTGAAGAAATTGAGTTGTGTAGTTGCTGTTATAGAAAAATTGAGTTCCCAATAATTCTGGGGGCAGGAATGTTGCTCGTTTTATACTTGAAACAAACCACTAAAGCAACACCCAAATCGCAAACAATGTGGAGCAAACACTGCCCGCACGTGAAATGTGTCACACGTGACCTTGCAGGCTGTCTCATACTCGCACCCAAATCAAGCCTAATTATAATTGCAGCCAACAGGTTCTCCTTATGATCAACCGTAAAAACAAAGAAAAAATAGCAAAATTACAATTATTAACGCACGATTTTCTAGCTCTTATCAATACGATCATTGAGTGAAATTATTAAATTCCCCTTTTACAACTATTTGCATTTGATCACTTAAAGGGTTACCCGGACTCAACGCATCCTTTATATGTAACTGCGCTTCCATCAAACATTTTTTCTTCTCCAATTTGATTACCACGAATTCAAAAATGAAACGCCTAGCGGAGTCCCCGTGGCTTTGCCGGTCTATTTAATTCTGCCCGTTCTGGTGTGGAGTTCAGTAGACTTGGATGACTCTGCGCCCCAACCTGGTGCAACTCCGCTTGGTTCAGCTTGTCTGACCTAGGCACTACACAGTGACATCGTTTTTCTTTTTCTTTACATGGTTGTTAGTTTTTGATTTCCAGATTAATTCCCGGTTTTTCGTGTGCCTCCCTCTTCAATAGGATTCACACTTCATGCCCGGTATACATTCGCCGATAGCATATCTGTAGTAGCTTTCAAGCATAGGCAAGTATGGTTTTACCGATAAATTATTGATAAATGCTTCAATTTATCAAAATTGATAATTGTAGTGTTGATTAGTTCTATAACCGGCGTTTTGAAACGCGTCTGAAATCTGGATGGCGAGCGGTTGTCTTCTCATTTGAACAGAATGATCTCAATTCAATGATAAGGAAAGTCTTCTTAACAGATTAATGGATTTATTCTCATAGGTAAAAGTATCAATTTAGTATCCCAACATTTGGCTGTTTTAAATTCATTTAGCCGGCTAACTACTCATACAGGACGTTTATGTGGGGATATTATTAATTATCCTTATCGTAACATCTCATTCTTCTACACTACTTATGTCACTTTCGCTGAAAATAAAAGAGTTTTTCTATACTCTTAATGCTAAAGATAAATATTCTGATTTCGATTCACGAAAATCGTTCAATCGCCTTAACAAACCAGACGTTCAAACATCCCTTCTAGCTAGTCACCAAAATGGCTCAACTTTATCCTTGAAGACTTATCTGAATTCAGAAGGTGTTCACGAAGTACGTCTAGCTTGGAGACATATTAAAAAATGGCTTCATAAATATTGTGAGGATATCAATGCGTCGTTACTGGAAGCATGCACTGACGCGGATATTCATGAGTTTGAGAAAGATTTGGGTTGCCAATTACCTGCTTGTGTTGTTGAATTCCTCCATTTGACAGGTGGCCAATCTTCTCTCAACGACAATGGTTGTAGTGGTTTGTTTTTTGGATTGAAATTATGTCCCATCGATGAAATTGCCGTCCTTACAGAGAGGTGGCGTCGCGTTTATGAAGAGTTCAAGAAGACTAATGAACCCCAACAAACCCGGAACGCAACCAATGTCTCCCTGAGTATAAGTGAGCCAAAATCGAAACAATTCAAAGATACAAAGAACGCATTTCCGGAGCAGAATTCCATCCCACCCAACACTGTGTTACCCCTCTATGCGCATTCCATGTGGATTCCATTCATATCGGACAGAGCTGGAAACTACATAGCCCTAGATTTGTCTAATGATCCGGAAAGCGAGGAGCCAGCTCCAGGAGTTTGGGGCCAGATCATACTCTTTGGGAGAGATTTTGATACAAAATTCAAGATCGCTGATACGTTCGGAGATTTTTTGCTTATTTTTGCTAATGACCTTGAGCTGGGGAATTGGGCTTTGAAAACTTTTGGTGAAATTGAGGACGTCGTGTGCGGTGTGGAATCCGAATTGGTTTATAGAGATAACAAGACCAAAATACAAATTCCCTATTTGGATGTACTCCGAACACGCGCTACAAAAAAATGGGTGGATTCTTTGAGTGATGAAGAAAAATTAGAAAGCTCTGATTTCTTAAAGCATATTAAGCAAAAGTATTCCTACGAGGTGCCCAAGTACGAGGTCAACACAGACTCTTTAATCACAGCAAATCTTAGGCAATTGGACTTGGTTAACGACCTGGCAAATACAACAGCTCAGGAAGCTCTAGCCGCCGGAGAGTCAAGTTCACCAAAAGCCACAAGAGATGAGGCCCTGGCCACTACTATTGAGGTAGCTCCAGATACAGAGAACACATAAGCATTAAATTCGTATTATTCCTATTACTAACATTCTTTTACCAGATAATACGCTGAAATCCGGTTTCAGACAACCACGTAAATTTGAAGTTGAAAAACACGATAAATATTACCCCATTAATAAACAGATACCACACAAACTCGTACAAATGATTACGCACGCCGTAGCTTGTAAGCTGCAGCTTCGAGAAGAGGCGGAATAAAATGAGTGGCACAATATAGTATCTAGGCTCGAATAATGGTGATGGTATTATGGTAAGGGAAGTTATAGCCAAAAATGCAATAATACCGACATTTGACAATTTCACTGAGCTAGTAGAAGGGGTTTGTGATAACATATAAGGAATAAGCCATTGAAAGAAATGGAAGACCGGGACAACAAAATATTGTGAATATGGCTTGCTTAGAATGCGGCGATATATATAAAATGTATAATGTCTGTTATCTGCTAACAAGAACGGATGAACAATCGTAAAATTTTTGACAATGTAGAAGATTGCGAAGTAGCCTAAAAGAGTGACAATAAGTTTCAAACCATAACGACCAACAGAAAAATTCCAATAATCGTTGAGAGTCTTTCGACTAAGCCAGATTGGAAGAGTAAGACCCCCCACAAAAGTCCAGCAGTAGAATACCTGCACGAGATGTAGTGACATTTGGTGATTCTCTTTGTCTCCAAAAGTGATACCGCCATTGTATTTTACAAATGCAACGAACAATAGAGCATTAGTAGCGAAAGGTATAAGAAGACCAATGTCACGGAAAGATTGGAGTGAAAACTGCTTGAGTTGACCGTAATAAGTCAGACTAGGACGAGTTCTTTGTTCAACTAGGATTACAGCACACATAGCTATCCACAAAATATTGGTTTGTCGAAACCAAAGTCCCAAGAACCCAAGTAAGTTGCAAATCACTGCTCCTTTGAAGTTTGGTAGTCTTATGACCGCCACAACTCCGGCAATAACAAAAATTGTCGACCATACATCAGTGTAAAAAAGGAAATAGTAAGTATAAAGTAACGGAAGCGAGACAATGTTTACTTTCCAATAGTTGTTAGTCGCTAGGAACGACAAGATCAATGGTAAGATTATTGTACCTCCAATGAAATTTAAGGATCGAAGAGCTGTAACACCACAATTGTTTTCAATCCCAAGAAATTCAAGAAGTTTTGAATATATAAAGCCAAGTAAATATAGCCCTGGAGGGGTAGTAATCTTGTTGTCCCATTCTGAAAACTTCAAGGCACAGTACGTGGCACACTGCCTCAAATGGAAACGTTCATCTATGAACGGGATTGGAACATTCTCATGAACTTTAAGAGCAATTGCTGTAGAAACACTGCAGAGATATATGAGTGGAAAAGATTCCATGTTTCATGCAAGTAGTAAGGCTTTGATTTACAGGAAATTGGAGAATATTAATCTGAGATGTGGGGTAGTGATGACAAAAAAAAAAAAGAGGAGGCAGGATGACTATTAATAGTGAGGCATAAACCCGATGATATTTTTCTCTTAATTTACAAAAAATCCGCTTTTAGTGAAGGGTAATAAAAGTGGTTCTGTCACGGAGGGAGTGCTCTGAGTTTGCAGCTATACTTCATGGTCATTTGCACATATCTATGTAGAACAAAAGCAACGAAGCTGAGAAACGGCGACTTTTATCTTCTCTTTTTTATCAACATTTGACTGCAAGAAACTCCGAAAATATATGAACAGGTGAGGAATAAGGCCAATTTACTCATACTGGCTTTCTCTCCATAAAGTTGGCTCAATTCTAAGATAAAACAGTCCAAAAAGTAACTGCACTTGGTGAATATAAACTCAAGTAAATAAATATATGTATAAGTCAGGAGCAATTACTCACTTGCTTATGAAGTACTTCAGAGCGCCAAAAATCTATAGTCTTTTGACTCAAAGCGAACCTGCGTAAAGAAGAAAACAATTATCACCTATGCACTCCTGAAACAACTTTTGTACTAGGCGATTATTAGCTACGCAAGGCATTCGAATTGCATCGGCCGAGCAGAAATGAAAATAAAGACCATTTCTCGAGGAAATGTTTTGTTTCCATATTCGTGAGATTTGTAGCATGTCTTCTTTACTTCGTCACCACTCAGATCATCGCCTCTTGCCATCATTACTGACCAGCCCCAGTAGAAGACGGGTAGACTTTGCCAATACAACAGACCAAACTTTACCAGACCGGGAATTTAACTCTCAATCAGCCAGGTCCGAACGACTTGCTCAAGCTTTGGGACTACAACAAGAGTCAGTACTCAACTACGGTTCGAGGATTAACTATTCAGACCTTAGAATCGTTTCAGAGTCTAACGATTTAGCTACGAATTTCAGTTCATTGACAATTTCTAACAGGAATTCGAATCATAATAGACCGGCTACGGTACCTTTACAACGGTCGCTTATTGGCCTCGCTCAGGAGACAACATTCAATCCCCATGCCAATGGACCATTTGGTGGTATTCGTAATAGAAGAGATCGCAATCCTTTAAACAGAAGAATTGGACGAAATGTACAAAGACTCAGGATTGAGTCGAGAGAACTCATTGAGAACCTTACGAATGAAAATATCGTTCCTCAAGACGACGTATCTAGAAGAGAAGCAGGTGAGAGATTGAGAAACACTACACTACCAACATTACCCGACCTCCATTATTTACAGACTTACGATATGCGCAACAACTTTTATCTCAATTTGGTCACTTGGTCGCGTGTTAATAATAAAATTGCAGTCGCTGTAAAGGAGAAGGCTTACTGGTGGGATGGTCTGAAACATGTGGCACCAATTAACCTTAATGGAAATTTGAGGTCAATTTCCGTTATTTCTTGCTCACCAAGCAACATTCTTGCAGTAGGTGTTCAAGACGGGATTAAAGGTTCCCTCTGTTTAATCTTCCCAGATCAAAGAAGCATTACGTATTCTCACAATTGCGCGTTACAATGCTTGACTTGGTTTCCAAACATGCCATATCTTATTGCTGGTGATATGGCTGGAGCTATGATCATTTTCGAATATAGCGAAACGACTATTCTAGTGAAGTCCATTTGGAAAAGTTTTGACCAACAAGTTTGTGGTATGTTAAAAAAATTGATAAATATAAACCGGGTATTTGTTTTTAATATCCATTCAAGTTGCCTGCATTTTTACTAACATCAGGAATCTCTCTAAGCGTTGATTGCTCTCAGATCGCAGCAGGAGCGAACGAAAATATGGCGCTAGTATGGAATATTAGAGAAATAAGCTCACCTAAGTTGATTTGCAGGTTGGATCATACCCTGGCCGTCAAAGGAATTGCGTTTTGTCCCTGGGCGCCCAACTTGTTGGCAACTGGAGGGGGCAGTAACGATAGGCATTTGCGGTTTTGGCACACCAAATCTGGCACTTTACTTCGCCAATTACATACACATAAACAGATTACCTCTATAGCATGGAGTTTGGGCCACAGGGAGATAGTAGTGACTTTCGGGTTTGATGAAGAGAGCCCCAGCACACTCGTTGCGATCTACGGCTATCCTAAATTAGATATTAAGGCAAAAGTTATTGCAAAAGACAGAAGAGCTTTGAGTGCAGATACTTCGCCGGACCAAACCAAAATTGCTGTTGTGACGAGTGACGGAACTGTGCGATTATATCAACTATGGCCATCTAGGACGATGGTTTTGCGAACTACCCCTTCAAACACGAGTCTGTTTTCTAGTCCAATTATTGATATGATAGAAGGGGCCACTACAAGAGGAGATAATTTGAGATGAATGAATCTGTACAAGCAAATGCTAATGAAATACGAAAAGAAACATTGGTCAAACAAGACAGTGAAGATATCTAATACTAACGTGCAATGAATTTTATAGATTCTTATATTAATTTCATCGAGAAAACGATTTTTTTTGACAATGGTTCACTCATATTTAAGTTTATTGAAATACCTGCAGGCACTCCCGCTTTGAGACTCAGATACAACTGCATTACCAATTACTTTTAACTCATTCTAAATACATGTCACTGCTCTCAATGGAACAAAAACCGCTGCAATCCGAAACAAATGCCACGATTCTCTTGATGGGATTGCGTAGAGGCGGCAAATCTTCGATCTGTAAGGTTGTGTTTCACAATATGCAACCTCTAGATACACTTTATTTGGAGAGCACATCCAAGCCTACCAGCGAGCAGTTCCTGTCTCTTATAGATTTGTCGGTAATGGAATTGCCCGGACAACTCAATTACTTTGAACCAACATATGATAGTGAAAGATTGTTCTCAAGTGTAGGTGCATTGGTGTATGTAATAGATAGTCAGGACGAATACCTTAATGCATTGACCAACTTGTCAATGATTATCGAATACGCATACAAAGTCAACCCTCTGATTCATATCGAAGTTCTTATCCACAAGATCGATGGCTTGTCGGAAGACTATCGCATGGATGCCCAGAGAGATATAATGCAAAGAACTGGCGACGAGCTTTTAGATCTTGGTTTGGAAGGCGTTCAAGTCTCCTTTTACCTTACATCTATCTTTGACCACTCTATCTATGAAGCGTTTTCTAGAATTGTCCAAAAATTGATAACAGAATTGCCTTCACTTGAAAACATGCTTGATAATTTGGTAGCGCACTCGTCTATCGACAAGGTTTTCCTTTTTGATGTTAACTCTAAAATTTACGTAGCCACTGATTCGTCGCCGGTCGACATCCAGACATATGAAGTTTGTGCAGAGTTCATTGACATTACAATTGACTTGGATGACTTGTATTCCGAGTCTGATGCAAAAAATGGAGCAACAAATGCAGTAAATCGCAGCGAGATCCGTTCCGTTTCACACTTATCGAATGGTTCCGTTCTTTATCTAAAACAGATGATTCGTGGCTTGGCGTTGGTCGCTCTTATCAGAAATGACGACGAACATACCGCTACGAAAGATTCAAATATGGATGAACTACTTACCGTTATCGACTACAACGTTGGCTGTTTCAAGAACTCCTTGATGAAAATGTGGGAAAGCGCAAAGTTCCATACCAATTCTAACTAATTAGGTCAAAAATCATAACATAGAGCTTAGTATAACTGTTAAATAACGCGACGTAAAATTTTGACACGCAGGGTTATAAATAATCTACAAGTTTATTCACAATTGTCATTCTCACTCATTCTCACGTGTAAAAGATTCCTTGACCATTCGTGTGGCCTATCGCAATACTTATGGTATGCCTCGCAAACTGACCTAACTACAATAAGCTACTAATCAATTTAAAAAAAAAAACATGTATATTTCTGATGAAGCCAATTTGAGCGGACCATGAAACGAATAAATTAAAGTCACGGTTCAAAGATGCCATATGTGTTGTTTATGTTGAGCGACGAATGAACAACAAAACATTCTTGAAGGAAAGGACTAGCCTTCCAGTTTTCTTTAAAATTCTATAATTTACCAACACTCGTAACCACCGTCAACCACTAAGTTGTGACCTGTAGTGTATGAGGAAGCTGAGTGAGAAGCCAAGTACAAAATAGAGCCAACGAACTCCTTAGGGTCAGCCATTCTGTGCATTGGAATTTTAGATTCCCAAGCATCTTTCATCTCAGAGTGACCAGCGATGACATTTCTGGTTAATGGGGTGAGAATGTAACCTGGAGACAAAGTGTTGACACGGATGTTGTACTTAGCCCACTCACAAGCCAAGGATCTTACCAAATGGATGACACCTGCCTTCGACATGTTGTACATACATTGTGGTTGTGGGTCGTTGACGATGGTACCAGACATAGAACCAATCAAAACAATAGAACCCTTCAAGTTGTTTTGAATCAAAGGTCTGGCAAAGGCTTGAGACACGTAGAAGGCACCCAAAGCGTTGACGCGCATAATACCCTCAGCGTTAGCAGCTGGGTACTCCTCAGCTGGGAAGTTTTCGGCGTAACCGGCAGTGTTGATCAACAAATCAGCAACCTTACCGTGGTGCTCATTTATTTGAAGGAAACAGTTGTCAACGTGTTCGGCGTCACCGATGTTACAAGACCAAGCAGAAACTTCACCAATTGGGGATTCGTGAGAACCTTTGAGGGTTTCGTTAGCCCAAGTAAGCACGTCCTTGGCAGCAGCCTTGGTTCTTTCTAGGTTAATGTCGACGAGGGCAACGTCAGCACCTTGGGCGACCAAGGCTCTAGAGATAACTGATGACATTCCACCAGAACCACCAGTCAAGATGGCCAATCTACCGTCTAATCTAAAAGATGGAACAACGTTTTCGTAAGAGTAATTCATTTGTGGTGGAGTTTCTGTGTTGGGTTGGGAAGAAGTGATAATGATGGGAGATAGCGCGATAGGCGGAGATGAAGTTACGAATTAATTGAGGGAGAAATCAATTCGTTAGTTCAAATGAGTAATATGTTAATTCAAAGAAGATGAATTATTAATGAAAGCCAAAAGTGAGTATTTTTGAAAATGAAGTGGAGGGGGAAGGGGGGTCTGATATCTGGGCTTTATATATATATCTTGAGGAGATGATGCTAGGCACAAAAAGAAACGGGACGTAAGAGGGCGCTTTTCTGCAGGAACGCGGCGGAAATTGAGCAGCTCGGACTTGATTAATCGGAGCGTTAAATTAGCCGGCATGCAGGACGAGCAGGACCAACACGCCCTTCGATGACCTTCAAAAGCCAATGAACATCGGGAATAATCGCCGACTGATTACAAATGAAGTCACTAAACACGGACCAAAGTTTGATTGAATTCTTAAAAAAAAGAGACAGATTTTTATGTATTGGATTTTGCCATATTTCTTGGTCAATCTCTATCCCCGGGGACTGGTTGCTTGGACCGGATTTGATCGGCTTATCTACAGAATAAGGGGCCTTAAATTGTGGTGAAGGTGGTGAAAGTGGGGCAGTGGGACTACAACTTAGAGGAAATTATTACTAATAACAATGAAATACGCTTCATTCATCAAAGATTAATTTCTTTTGTGTTGTGTTGATATATCATTATCATTAATTGCATCTGTAGCTGCAGGACATTGCCATGCAACTGTTCTTTTGGATTCAATAGAAAAGGACGCTCTTTGCGTAAAAGGTCCTGCATCGAACAATGTATGAGGCATCACCGTGCGTATGTTCGGATAATTATTGCTAAAAGAAAGTACGTGTTTTTCCGAGTGCTCTTGGAAAGTAAATATAGAGAAATAATTTTCTTTTTGGCCAAAGTAAACAAGAACTTGAACTGGTTTGAAATTCGCTTTTCTGAGGCGGTGTTGGCGTTGAAGTTAGCCCCACTAAGCACCACACAACGCCCGGAGTACTAGACCTTTGTACCATCCCCTATCACTGGCATCTCGTTATCTACAGGAACACGTAAAAGCTTACGATTGTCAATAGTGCCCAGCATTCGTATTGATTGGCAATTTTGGCATGTTGTGGTCCTAAGTGAAAATGAATAAACACGTCGCGACCCAAAATGCCCCGGTGGCACCCGAAATATGCGAGTGCATTACTTCATCGCTTTTTCTTGTAGAACATATACTTGCTTTTGGTCTCTTCACTATGACACTTGTCCGGTGTATAGCTGTTGCCATTACCTCATGTACCGTTGAGAGATGCACTATCTGCACGCCGCTTATAAAACGGCTGCAACATGAATTTAATTGCATTGATTCATGTAATGGTGAAACAATTGCAAAAGATAATGAGAACGGTGAACTTTTGATCTGGATTCTGAACTGAGTATTTATTTTCGTCACATGTAATTTTATAGCGTTCATCTTCATTGCATGTACTCTATCTACATGTATTGAATGTGCTAATACTTGAACTAAAGTTTGTTTCACACAAGCCAGTACAACTTCGAATCTGATGACAAATTCCATTGGTATGTACTCTGGATCTTCGATTGAATATTCAGCAGCATTTAAAATTTTGATGAATGAATTTCTTAAGTAATATTTACAAGTTCAGGAAACAAAGGTAGATCTCAAATTTTCCTTTGGTAATAGCTTCGAAATGAAGTGAATGCAAGACGCCATTCTTTGTGTTGAAGTTTCTTGTTGAGAAGGTCAAAATCGTTTTTCTCAAGGCGTTGAAGGTATAACGAGGTTGGTATAGCTACCATCAATGGAGTGAAAATCACATCAGGATACCCGCGCCTCCATTTTTTGTAATTGTTATTCAAGAGTTTATCATCTGGATTTTTCTTCACTATTTCTTCGATTTCCTTCTTCACGTCACGCAACTTACTACGCGCAGAGATCAAATGGTCATTGGCGGTGATTGCGGTTTCGTAAATGACATTTTTCAATTTTTCCCTTGTTTCACTTGCGTTCTCCTCTTTCAAGTGGCCTTGAAATAATCTAAGCACAGCCTCCTGTGAGACCTCATATTTCGTCATCAAGTCAACTGGTGCTGTGACAAAATTCTTTGTAGAAGCATAGTAATTGAGTCCAAGAATCATCAGTGTAATAGCGGTAGATTGACCAATATGTGCAGCTACTTCACTCACTTTCGACTGGAGATCTGTCAGATGTTCGAATAAGTTTATGACAGAAGGCGCAATGTGAGGAGACAATAGAAGTGCTTGTGTGGCATAATTTAGTTGTGAATAAGTGCCTTCACCATAGGAGCAAATTTCTGATACCGATTTGAATTGGCTTTGCTGCAAAAAGTGCTTCCTTGTTTGCAAAAATTGTTGGAAGTATGCAATATCCAAATTTTCTCCATTACGAAGACCATCCCTTAATAAAAACGCAATAGGCTCACCTATGTTGTCTCTGTCCATAAATGCTTTTGTAAGAAAATCGCTCCAAAACTTGAACTTCAAGTCCGTTGCAGGAATACCACCTAAAGAAGCACCTGCTCCAGCGGAAGGTTTCGAGGATATTTTATTGATTTCCAAACCAAAAGCCCGGATCGCAAGAAAAGTATTTCTGGCTGGTTCTGGGATATATTGAGCCAATAAGTACGACAGTCTATCGTTTTGCTCTAGAAGAGAGTTGACATTTTCAACGGCATTGCGGAGTTGATTTTGATAAGACAAATATCTCCTTCCAACGTGTTTTGTAAGCATTCTTAAATGCAAATATCAGATTCAACGTTTTGATGTATCTATGCGATATATGTAGAGTCAGTATATGCGAACAGATCTAGGATCCCAAATATGGGGTATCGCGATGAGTCCACTACATCACTGATCTTCACTTAAAACAGAGAACTCTCAAAGATTTATCAATGGCAATAATTACAGATATATCCAACGAAGGAGTTGATTTTGCATTTTTTGATATTTCCGTTGGAGATCGTCCGTTGGGCCGGATTGTAGTACAGCTTTTCATTAATGAAGCTCCAAAGACATGTTTACACTTTAAGCAATCGCTTCCCCAATATGAGAACACTTTTTTTCATAGAATCATTAAAAACTTCATGATCCAGGGTGGTGATGTCATAAACGGTAAGGTTGAGGAGTACGACAAGGGAAAGGCTGGAATTAATACATCACAAGAGGGTCATTACATAGACGACGAGAATTTGAACTATCCTTTGGACCAACCCTTCCTTCTTTGTATGGCAAATAATGGACCAAACACGAATTTATATCAATTTTTCATTACCACCGCCTCAGCCGCTCACCTTCAAGGAAAGAATACCGTCTTTGGAGTTGTGAAGCATGGAAAATCTGTGGTTCGAGAGATTGAGAGAGTATCTACCTCCGATAGAAATCTTCCTGCTGAGTCCGAATTACCTATAATCACCCGATGTGGCCCTTGGAAAAGATCTGACGAGGTTCCAATATTTAATGCTTGTTATGACACTATTGGTGGCGATGTGTATGAGGAGTATCCTGATGATGACGAGACCATTACCAAGGGATCACTTGATTCAGCTTTGCAAGCGGCAACAATAATAAAAGATAGTGGGGGCCTCTTATTCAAGAAAGGTGACTACACTAATGCTCTTCTCAAATACAAGAAGTCCCTACGCTACGTCATGGAATATATTCCAGATATCGATCAAGAGCCTGAACTTTTCAAAAAATTCATTGAGCTTAAGAAGAAAATTTATCTTAATTTAGCCTTGGTGACTCTTAAGCAAGGAGAATACAAGAAGAGTTGTGAGTACGGGACTTTCTTGTTAGATATGACTCTCACAACACCAGAAAAAGCTAAAACATTGTATAGAATGGGATGCGCAAATATTGAAATGAAAAAATACGAAGAAGCTCGTTCGTTTCTCAAGAGCGCGAACGATTTGGCAACAGATCCATCCATTGAACGTGACTTAAAGCGCGTAGAGAACCTATTAAATAAAAAAAAGGAGGCTGAAAGAGCAAAATATCTGAAGATGTTTGGTTAATTTAAATTAGGTAACCCAATTTCACACCAGCGCGAAGATCTATTTGCCACCAATTTGCAACCAATATACAAAAAGGCATTGCCAAAAACAAAAATTCTAGAATAGAAAACACATGTCAATAAATAATGATGATGAAATAGCAAAACTTAAGTAGAAATTTGTGGCAAATGCGAATCAAATCTTTAACCCCAGCAACTTCTTTGTTGCTTGCTTACTCGCTTAAATTACATTAAGTAGTTTGCGAGATGCGTATGTCGCGTATCATCTAAATCAAGATCTAACTATTGGCTTACCCTCTACCTTTATCACCCATAGAATCGCTTTATGCTACAAATTTAACACAAACCCATCCTTTAATATTAAAATGTCGTTTTCAGAGGACCTAGATATTGACTTGAAAGAGTACATGAAGCCCGACGCTTCAAAGGACAGTAGCGCGTTTGATTCCTTATCATTCGATGATAAACTCTCCAAATTACAGCTGTTGGTACAGAAATCTCAGCTTTACTCCCAAATTATCCTTGATAATATGCTCGAGAGGTCGTTGGAAAAAAAGCGGCTTGCCGAAGAGCTGCGACTTGCAGCCAAAAGCGAGGCAAGTGAATCTTCTGAAAAAAGCACTACTGATGAGAAATATAACAACGAGAAAAAAGACCACAAGAAATCTGCTAGCGCTAATACAAAAGAAAATGAAAAGAACCAAGTTGAAGGAAATGACGATGGTTCAGATGTTGAAATTGTGGAAGTGAGACACTCCTCAAGATTGGGAAACTCTTCAGGGAGACCACAGAGAATCCAAAAGAAACCAAAGAAGGCTGCGAAACGCGAAAAGAAAGAGAAGCAGAAAATTAAGTCAAAGGTCTCAGCTGAAACAGAAAGAATGAGAAAGGCCATTGAGGCCGCCCAGACTGGTCATAATCAACAACAACCTGCGCTAGTGACAGGTTGTGTAATGAAAGATTATCAATTAGACGGATTGGAATGGCTCGCGTCTCTCTACGAAAATGGACTCAATGGTATTCTTGCAGATGAAATGGGTTTGGGAAAAACTCTTCAATGTATTGCTTTGTTCAGTTATCTAATAGAGAATAAAGTCGATGGACCATTTTTAGTTGTTGCACCGCTTTCAACAATCAGAAATTGGGGATCAGAGTTCCGGAAATTTGCACCGGATATTCAAATTATTGAGTACGTTGGCGCAAAGGATGAGAGAGCGAAAAAAACCTTGAGTAGTAAAATGAAGCATTCAGTTGTTGTAACATCTTATGAACTAATCATCAAAGATTTCAAACGGTTCTCTCGCATATCATGGGGCTATTTGACTGTTGACGAAGGTCATAGACTCAAGAATTTCCAGTCTATTCTCATCCAATTTCTAAAGAAGCTTAAAACGGGTAATAGACTCTTGTTAACAGGAACGCCACTTCAAAACAACTTAAAGGAGCTATGGTCTCTTCTAAATTTCATTCTTCCTGATATTTTTCATGACTTGGAGTTGTTTGAGAAGTGGTTCAATTTTGATGAAATAACCAACTCAGAAGCCGAGTCAAACGAAGAGCTTAAGAAAGCAATGAATGATAAATTACAAAAGGAAATCGTTAAAAGTCTTCACACAGTCCTCAAACCATATTTACTTCGAAGGGTCAAAAAAGATGTCATCAAAGACCTCCCGCCAAAGAAGGAATACATTATATACTCAGACCTACAGCCATTACAACAAGTTATCTATAATGCTTGCATTAACAAAGGCTTACCAGAGGTATTAGTTGAAGCATATGTTAAGGAGTTTCTTTTGGCTAACGAGCCAGGGTTGTTCTCAACGGAAATGGATCTCGATTTTGTCGACCAAGCTCTAGAGAAAATTCGTTTCAGAAAACCATCGACTGGAAGTAAAAGAAGCCGTATCAATTACTCGGAACAGGAACATGATAAGAAGTTGTACAAGATTATCGGCGAGGAAGAGATAGGAAGCAGCGAAGAAGAAGACGAGGACGAAGGCAATGACGATGATGATGACGATGGCGACGAAGTAGACGAAAATGAGGAAGAGAAGTCTTCTAGATCTGAAGAAGGCTCAGCCGCGAACAATGGCAGTTCCAACAAGAAGGCTAACAATCAACAAGATGATAACGACGAAACACAATCTACACTCGAGAAGAGTCTGGACAACTGTTTTCCCGAAAATGTCGAAAAGGTTGAGGCAGAGTCAACTGCTTCAGAGACAGAGAGCGAGAAGGATACGGATGAAACCGGAATTACCATCGATACAAGAGAGACTAGCATTGAAACTTCGCCTATTCAAAAGACCAAGAAAAGACCACTGAGAGCTCTTCAAGACCCAGATAGTTCTGACATCGAAATAATTGAAGATCCAGGAACTCAAATTTCTAGAGTCAAACAACAATTCATGATGGTACTGAAGGCTTACAGAATTGCTGAACAGAGGATGAGACATCTCTCATTGAAAAACCGTCTTATGTCTCTTAGAAGTATTTGTGGATCTCACTACACATATTATTATCCATTTCCTATTGACTCCGACCATTCGGAAGAATATGAAGAACAATTTGCGGATCTAGTTTGGCGTCATTCAGGTAAGATACAGTTGTTGGAGCAGTTACTTAAACGTTTACTTGCGGAAAACCATAAAACTCTCATTTTCTCTCAATTTACAACAACACTTGACCTTATAGCTCAGAGACTCGAAACAATGGGAGTGCCTATTAGTCGAATTGATGGCAGATACTCCATAGACGATCGTAAGGATGAGATCGATCAATTTTGCGGCAATGATAAAGAAGCTAGTAAAGTTTTTTTAATTTCTACCAGAGCTGGGGGTCTTGGCCTCAATTTAACACAGGCGGACACTGTGATTCTCTTCGACAATGATTGGAATCCTCAAATGGATCTTCAGGCGATTGACAGAGTTCACAGAATTGGCCAAACAAAACCTGTCAAGATTTTCAGGTTTGCAGTTAGAAACACAATTGAAGAAATTGTTATTATGAGAAGTTTTGGTAAAAGAGCTTTAGAGCAATTGGTGATTCGCCTGGGTGACTTCCAGTTGAGTCGCGTGGCCAAAAAGCTTGCCGAAGAGAATATTGACGTTGCAACAATTGATGCATCTAAGTCTCTAGTATCACTTGGCGAGAGACTTAATATGCATGGTCTAAACAATTCGGGTGAGGTTCCTAGCATGAACAAAGCCCTTATTCAAAACGACAATCTGAAGCAACCAAAATTGCTCGACGAAGAGATCGAGGAATTGATGGATCGGAGTGAAGAATGCTACACAAGGGAGTCTAAAGAGTTCCCAAATCTCACATCTTTCGAAGGTTTAAACAATATGGACAATTGATGCTTGGATACTGGTAAGACATAGCTCCATGTATCGAGCGACCAATTCTAATTACTTTGTCATTAAATCAACACCATTCTACAACTAGCTTACTGATCAAATAAAGAAAAATAAGTTAAGTGGCTGCAAAAGCATCCTGCAGAACGCCTCCCCACCGAACCAGTCCGAAACCACGGACAGGAAACGTGGGGCAAGATCCCACTTTAAGGAGCTGTCATGATCGTAAAAAAGAGAAGTGACTTCAATATACAACACATGCTATATTCTAACTTCTTCTTTGTATCTAGTCCAAACATCAACATTAGATGAGCATTCAAGCAGTGTTCTTCCCCGCTGTAATTTAACCGATTTGTTTATCATTCACAACAAATTTCCAGAAACGCAAAGTGTGGAGATTGTGCTCATGCCAATAAACGTACCTTTATTTACACTTCGTGCCCCTCCAGATCACCACTCGTGCCGCTGCCCCGGATTTAAGTGCCTACAGGAAATAACCAGCCCCAATAGATGATCGTTTCAGTCAATGATCAAATTCGAAATTTAGCGCCCAATAATAGGATGGAGGAATAAGATGGATAGCCGGGTAAAATTTTATTTAGGGAAGCAGGCAAGATGCATCAACATTGAGATCAAAAATGTTGCTGTATTTGTCCGTATCGAAAAAATTAGTGCACATAGAACGGGAAAATTTTTTTGACGATCGTCACTAGCAAAGGAGGGGGGTAACACAACATACAAAATTCAAGAAAACATTTTCGTCTTTCAACAACATTCGTCACGTTTGCTGATACTATGGAGTCGTGTGCAAAACATCCGGCATAGATCCAAAACGAAGTCATGTTTCTCAGGCGCGACATTTTTATATGCCCGAAGTTCCTGTTATGTGCCCAACTAGAGCGGCAAAAAAACCCTGCTTTGCATAAGCAAAATTATACCCCAGTTTTGCTTTTGTGATCCCTCGGCAAATTCTTCACCCATATATAAAACAACCGATATTGCCTTCAAGTTGGTGTCCTAACTTCATTTTCAGACTATTTGTCTTTCCTCTACTCTCTAATTTCCCTTTGCATTAGTCTTTATAGCTTCATTCTGACTCTATTCCTACCCCGGATTTCATACTTTTGCAGCCCATCTAATACACAATGAAGTTGTTATTGGCGGCACAAATTTTGTGCGTTTTGCCCATAAATGCACTTGTTATTCCAGACGCGTTTTCGGCGTTGTCTGGTCTTAACTCTGCTATCGAAAGAAAACAGTTTCAAATCCCAATCTTATCTCTGTGGTTTCTGAGCACCGAGGAAGACCCATCTAAGGAGGAAGCTTCTTTCGAAGAATGGCTTTCTCTGCAGAAGAATCAGTCTTTTCACTACGTTTTACAAAACATTGGTGGAATTCTGACAGTGTTGGACCCAAAAGAGGTAGCACCTGGTGTAGTGATTGCATCACCGCTGAGGTCTCACCCTAACTATTTCTACAATTGGATCAGAGATTCTGCGCTTACCATCCGTTCCTTGATTGTGCAACTTGATGAAGACGTTAATTATAAAGTTTCCAACTTGAAAACTGTTATTGAGAACTACATTGAGGCCAATTATCATCTTCAAAGACTTCCAAACCGGTCCGGTAAATTTGATGATTCCACAAGATCTGGATTGGGTGAACCCAAATTCATGCCTAATGGCCAAACATTCGATGAACACTGGGGCAGACCTCAAAGTGACGGCCCTGGTTTGAGAGTTGTTACGATCACGGACTATTTAAAGGTTTTGGGAAAGCACAATGATCAACTCTCCAGTGACTTCTTGGGTAATCGCACATTCATTTACAATGAAATTGTCAAGCCTGACTTGGAATATGTGATGGCAAATTGGCGCTCAGATGCTTTTGATTTATGGGAGGAAATTGACGCTTTGCATTTTTTTAATTCTTTGACGATGTTAAGAGCACTCAGTGATGGTCGCACCTTGGCCAAAGCCGTAGGAGAGACGGAAGAGTTTATCAATAAATTGACAGAAAACTTTGAGAACCTCAAATCTTTCATCAATGACTCAAGAACAGGATTTGCTCCCACAACATCCCCATACATTGTTGAGACACCAAAGTTGAAACAACTGGGAACACGCTCAGGTCTCGACGCTGCCACCTTGCTTGCTGCTCTCCACTCTCATGAAGTCGACGATAAAGATACTGAGACAATTCCATTTGATATCGATGACCACCGTATTCTCAACACTCTTTTATACATGGTATCTGACATGAAATACAGATATCCAATCAATCATGACAACATCCGTATTCAACAAAACATCGGAGTTGGATTGGGTCGTTACCCTGAAGATGTTTATGATGGCTACGGAACTACTGAAGGAAACCCTTGGTTTATTTCCACGGCTTCAGCCGCCGAAGTTGTCTTACGTATGATCTACAAAACTATTTCGAAGAAGTCAGACATAGTCATCTCTACAGACAACAAAGATTTTTACTCGATTTTTGTTGAAGATTTGTTTGAGAGCAATCATAATAACAAGAACGGAATGGTCTTGCCATACGGAAGTCAACAATACAGACTGTTGATCTCAGGAATGTTTTCTTACTCTGATACATTTTTGAAGGTAATAATGAACCATGTCGACTCAACTAACGGACGCATGCTGGAGCAATTCAACAAATATCATGGTTACATGCAAGGAGCCGAAGATTTGACTTGGTCGTATTCCTCGTTTTACAATTGCGCTAGATGGAGAGAGAAAGTGTCGCAACTTGTCAGGAACATGAACTAGACCCTAGAATAGAGATGTTCGATTGGACAAGCTCAATTGCTAATGATTATATATTTCTCACGATAATGAATTTTATTACGCACGAAAGCTTAACTTCTGTTTTGTAGCCGGGATAAATTGATCCGTATATTGATTAGCTGCAAGATTTAATGTCGCGATTGCGGCGGTTGCGAAAGTGTCTCACCTTATCTTATCTTTATGAAGTTATGTGCCTTGTATATGATTGCCATTTAGATAGAAGATATAGCCATCAAGCAACAGTTAACTCGAATGTAAACAATGGTTGATTCATTATCACATGCCAATTGCTTTAAACGTGTGAAGAATACGAGGTTGTGATATCCAAGGTTCTGTTGATGAATTTATCAAAAATGATAAAATGGACCAGATTGTTGAAATGTGATTTGATATTATAAATATTTAATTAATTGAGCCTAGATTTTGTTTCGGAATCATTCAATGCATTAGTCTAGACCGATATGGACCTCCACTATATACTAAGATTAGGGCAAGTGCCGGACTGTTGATAAGAAAAAAAAATAAATCTAATAAACGATAATACAATGACAATCTTGGGAGAATGAACACAAATTGCTGACCATCTAATCGTTATTGTCTTGATAAAGAATTGATGCGTCAAAATGCAGAGTTGATGCTGTGGACATAATATGTGTACAAGAGCATTTTTGAAATGAATCGACGTAGAACTGATAGCGTTTAGAAAGCGTAAATGGCGAAAATGGTCGCTGAAAGTGCCAATAGGAACTTGAAATCAAACTTGAAATTGGCTCCAGATGACTTGTAGACGGCCTGATTTCCCATTGTCGCAGAGCTTTTAGGATTGAGATGTGTTTGTCCAAATGTTGAGCTATTATAAATCCCTTCCGGATCCCACAGACTACCCAGAGGTACCATTGTAAGAGCAACGAGAGTGCATGTTTTATAAGGTGCCGTGAAGTTATCTTTATTCGTTAAGTATATCATGGGCATCTTGGAGGATAAACTCTTGGGGTCATGAACATTTGTACAAGCCCAATAGTTCCAGTTCAAGAGTCTGCCTTTATCGTTGAGGCTTAGAGATTCTGGCCTGACCGTGTAACCAATCGCTAGCACGATTGTGTTGTTTTTTGTGCTACCCATGAAGGTATTAAATATGAGGTCTCCTAGTTGTAGTGAGACGTAGCCTGTTGTGACATTGTAGTTGTAGATATTTGCATAGGGAGCCCCCGTGATAAAAAAATAATTCTCTGTGTTTGTTTCTTGAGCATCCGTAAGATACCCCAAGTTTTGGTTGTTGCTGAGACTCGACACTGCAAACGATACATTGATGGCCGAGATGGACCCGAGTAGAAACAAAGCTATTATCTGGTAGATCACCATGATTTATAAATTTTGGAATGACGTGAACGTGGGTTAGAGCATAAGAACAAAAAGAAGGGGTTTTGTAGTGAAAGAGGTCGAGTATGGAGCAAGGGGAATTACGAAAAAGTTGGTTATGAGCCTAAACTAGGGCGTCTGGGATGCTATGTATTTAAACACACTCCACAAGAGAGCTAAGAAATGACAGTGCCCAAAAGGGACATGTTCCTGCAGAAAGTGAATAGAACAGAGGCTATATGCACGTGGAACCTGCACTAGCTTATGTTCTCGGCTTCGATTAGCGATGAAAACTAAAGAAGTTGAGTTCACAAAAGAGAAATTTGCCTAGAGCTTTGACAAATTTTCATTTTGGTTGATGCTTGTGTTTCCGTCCGTTCACGTGATTGTAAGCATGTTCGTGTAGAGACTTCACCACTTGCAACTGTGTATCCGTATTCTGCACTCTTAGCGAAGTCTTCAAGTGTCAAAAAGACACAAGCCTCATCATCGACTAGCACCATTCAAAAATTGTTAAGACAATTTCTGTCCCATTGTTGTTGCATTGTTGGAAAAATATTTAATACTTTTGAACAATAACTTGTTCTATAAATAGGTCAAAGTCAGACTCGGCGGTCAGCCACATCGAAAACTGTCACTCACGAGTCTCGCAGACCCGTTAGTACACCATTAGACAAGAAATGCACAACAGGTAATAAGATAAGTGTTCTAATTAATGCATTTCGTTTAATAAATTGTGAGAACAATTAAAATCTTCTCTTTGACTATCGATTTATATTTTTGAGTAGCAGTGAAGAGATAGTTTGACGCTGTGTAGATAAATGCTCTCTACCCTCCAAAACCAAAAGCCACACTTGTTTCAGAAATGTATGTAAGGCCATCACAGTTGTTATATATGACGTACTTGCAAAGCAAAACAATCATTGGCATCGGTGACATCGCTTTTTTCCTGAACTTCCATCATTCGCTCGTCAGGCTTAATATACGAATTAGGAAAAGCACAGAGGCTTAGCTCAGTGTTTAAAAAGAAGAAATGTTTGAAAAGAAAAACCTTAGTGCTAATTCTTTCACCAGCAGCATCAATAAACGTCTCTTCGCAGCCATCACCTTTGCAAATTACTATGAACCACACACCAGCTTTCACTTACCGGTTTAAGGAAGAAACGAGAACAAAGATTGTCTCAATACGAAACAGTAAATTCTGAAGATTAGATTTATTATTAAAAAAACAAAAGAGTATAAAATTCAAAATGAACCAAAGTAATTAAGTATTTATGCGGATGTCTTGCCTAAGGTGCCTATGTACATGTTGCCTAGTATTCAACTCTGAGGTCCCGTTAAAACTTGGTTTAACACATATACTACCTAACACAATGTCTGTAACCAACATGATTGGTTATCTTATTCTTCTACATGCGGCATATTCTTCCTATGAACATCACCAAGTTTTTAAAACCGCCGTTCATTTCCCTACCGATATCATCTTGGAACTAGTGATTGGTCTTTTGGTTGTAAACTTTGGCACACTAGATTCTCTAAGGTATCCCAAGTCAAGAGCATTGGACCATGGCCAAGTTGTTGAAAATAAGCATAAATATTTAAAGCCTATCGAGATGTCGAAGGCCATGATCTCCGTGAACGAGCTCGGAGCCACTGAATACGAATATTTGGACACAAGACTAGAGTTGATCGACATAATAGCAAAACGTAAGGAGTATGTCAATTAATAAACAAGCAGTTGATTATGGTTGGCATCAAAGATATCATAGTATATTGATTTAGCATTCTAAGGTCACATTCCCTGGCTTCACCCTTCGATCCTGATCTTCTCGAGGTTTATTACCAATTGAGCTCGATCGTAATTGAATCATTGGATAACACAAGTTCAACATAACACAGTTCTCTAAGGAATTTCTTATTGATTTCAAATACCCATCGGTTTTTGACTTAACTTAGTTGGTCCTTATTATGCTCAACAATTCTACAGCGAGCTATTTTGATAAATAGAAATCCGTCTCTTATGAATATATGCTTATATAATTGCTTAAATCATTCTAATAATATTATTTTGAGCAAACTTATTGTACCTTTTTCTCTGCTCTCTCCTTCATAGTTGTCTCTCTAGACTCTTTACCCTTTGGACCAGCCTCAGTGCCCAATACAAAATCCCACCATCTAAAACTGGATGCGTAAGAGCCAATGAAGTAGTGGTGGTGCTCATCATGATGGTCTGCACCAGCCCAAAATGGGAGGAAGTGGTGCAAAGACCATGGGAACTCGTAACCAGAGTGAGCATCAACAGCTTGAAACAATCTTAAGCAGATCCAGATAGAAATGGTAAACAAGTGCAAATCACCGGTAAAGTAACACCAGATCAATGGCAAACCAACGGTACCCATTCCCAAAAGCGCAACCTCAATAGGATGGGCGTACTCAGCGGCAAAACCGAAGGGAGCAGCGTATCTGTGATGTTGCTTATGAATGTATTTGTAGAAAACACCGTAGTGCAAGCCTCTATGAAGCCAGTAGTGCCATGCATCCTCCATAATGAAGAAAAGACACAAGTGTAAGAAGATTTTGGAAACTGATGGGAATGGGATAGAGAAGCTCATTCCAATCTTAGCACTAATTGGGTGGAAAAACCAGATAGGCAAAGCCTCGACCATGAAATGAGAAATGAGAACCGACTTCATGCATTCCCATTGTTCAGAATTGCTTGGAATCTTGGAGTCTTGAATCTTGTACTTCTGGAAGTAAGGGATACGGTCGATGACAAACCATGGCAAACAACGGCCAAAGTACATGATCTCGTGCATGACGAAGAAAAAGAGACCAGTGGCAAAAATGTCATTGTCCATCCAGTAGTAGTAGGCACCCCAAACTTTTTCAAAGACATTGAGACCAGCTACCTTATCGAAGTTATGGTAAGCATCGGTGAAGGTAGTGACATTCGAGAAACCCGAATAGTTGTCAAAAACAGCACTAATTGTTAGTATATGGACGCAAAAAACAAAACAAAAAAGACACGTTCAGCCTATAGCTTATAGCTCCGCGTCGGAATTCCAATTCCAACTGAGAAGTGTCGAATGAGCTTGTGGCAATAGAAGAAGCGGGCATCATCAATACATTCGCGTAAAGATACAATCATAATCGAAGCTGAAACACTCCGTTTCCAAATTAACCCAAGATCATGGCCGGTTAAATTATTTTTCATGAGCCACTGGATCAAGTGTGATGACAGCTAGATCAATTAAGCCCATCGAGAAACAAGGACCGATGAGATCGCCACGCAGAAGTTCAAGGATCACCAAAGACGGATTGGAGCAACAAGCTGCACTAGGCAATTAAAAAAGGAGACATACCTGACCATGTTGATTAATGAATAAATATAGGGAAGGTGATGACTAGTGGACTAGTGTATTTATGAAGAGCGTGTGGTATACGAGGGAGCGAGCAGAGGGCGTATCTGCAGGAACAACCGAAAAGAAAAGAAACGCTCTCGTAGAAGCACAGGGGTACAAACTAAGGCTTCGAGAATAGGAAAAGACTAAGAATGAAAAAAATCAATAAAAAATAAAATAAAAAAAGGAAAAAAAAAAACTGCTCAGAAATAATCAAAACAAATAAAACTTTTAATGTCAGTGTTCGAAACAAATTATTGGCTCATGAAGTTCAACATTAGTTAGGTGAGTTGGCGTTTCATAAGTTAAGTTCACATTAGTCAGTGTGCGACAAAGAGGTGATTTAATGAACATGAAAAGAATTAATTTGAATTTGCCAAAAGAATTTAATCTTCAGTAAGAATACCTCATTATGCAAATCAATTTGTTCAATTAGAGCTTGGGCGATGAAGAAGTGGAACTCCTTTAACTGCATTTACCGGAGACCTGTCAAGAACTCCGAACGTCAATATGTTCCTTTATTTGCCTCCTAACTTACTTCTGTTTGCAGTGAAGCGGCGGCTGGAATTTTAGAACTAAAAAAAAAAACTTTCGCTTTGTGCAGCTCTAGAATCTTTCTTTTTATCTTTGAGATATTTCGCAAATGGCGTAGGTTTTGTTACTAATCTATGATTAAATATAGTTTCACCTGCAGATGGACCCCTCTACGTGTGCAATAGGATAGGCCATTGACCAAGCACATCTTCGCAATGAGAACCATAAAAACAATTTCGCAAGCTCAAGCAAGTTCAAAAGACTTCATATTCGAATTTTCCTCCTTATTTATGTGAAAAAATTAAGACGCAGCGAAGAAAATGTACTTCGTGCCGTTCAACTCATCACGCGGATATAGACGGTTGTGCGCGGCTTGGTGTGTATGTAAGATGCATTCCGCTTCTAACGGGATTGCTTATCCTATCCTATTGTATTTGTAAGATCGCATCGATATACTACATTTACAGATCTACCCACGTTGAGAGCACACCTCTCTTTTCATTTCTCATCCTCTTTCTTGATTTGATTCATACATTAAAACACTCATACGGGTCTAAGACTGTGACCTTGTAAACAGCTGAATAAAGATACGTTCCCCCATCAAGTTAACATGACTTCCTCTAGGTTAAGCTCAGAGTCGATGCTGTCACTCTCATCGACCGATTCCCAGATCGGGGATGCACCATTAGAGTTGCCCGTTGAGGGCATTACATCTTCGGCTAGAAGGCCCTCTTTATCTTTTAGCATGCTATCGGATGTTCGCAGATCGTTATCAGGGAGCTCATTCAGAACAGCATCACTCTCCAAAATGTCATCGCGTGCCCTGGAAAGCTTCAGTGTGAAGGAAATCTATGGTGAATTAGATAATAGAAGTATTGCATTGCGTCGTTCTGCAACCAGAAACACTATCCTAGATTCTTTGCTGAACAGAGTTGGTCAGTCGTTGACACGTAAGGACGAGGAAACTGATGTTCCTGAGACTGATTTATATTCTAAATTGCCTGATACGTCTGTTCCAACTAAGGACTACGGAACGGAATACTCCGAAATTGATCCTGAACTAGTGGCTTGGGATGGACCAGATGACCCCGCCAACCCCAGAAACTGGTCCTTCAGGGAGAAGTTTCTTCAAACAGCCATTGTCTCCATTTACTCTCTTCTATCTCCTATGCTGTCTTCGATCCTTTCACCTGCGATGACTGACATATCAGAGTCACTTCACATAGAAAAGAAGGTGATTCAAGCCTTGTGTGTTTCTATCATGGTCCTAGCTTGGGCAATCGGCCCATTAATCATTGCACCGATTTCAGAATCTGACAGTGTTGGCAGAAAGCCGGTGTTGAATTTGTCTATCTGGATTGTTGCCGTGTTCAATTTGTGTTGCGGTTTTGTAGAAGACGCTGCACAACTCTGTGTGCTTCGTTTTCTCGGCGGACTAGGTGGCTGTGCGCCGCTAAATGTCGGAGCAGGAACCTTGGCTGACATGTGGTCAGACGAACTGCGTCAGTACGCCATGGCTGCTTACTCTTTGGGACCAACATTAGGACCCGTGTTAGCGCCGGTGATTGGAAGTTTTATTGCTACGGGATTAGGCTGGCGTTGGTGTTTCTACATTCTAGCAATTTTCAATTTCGCAGTAGCTGCAGTAGGAACTGTGTTTTTCAAAGAAACTTACCCTCCTCGTCTCTTGAAAGTCAAGGCAAATAAACTCAGAACTGAGACAGGTAACATGCATTTACACACGATTTATGAAATAGCTGATGGCGAATCATTCTCAAGTAAATTGTTAACTACTGTTTCTAGACCGATTTCCCTTTTGTTTGGTCATCCTATGGTATTCGGTCTCGGCTCGTTTATGGCCTTTACGTATGGGTTCATGTATTTACTCATTGTGACATTCCCCGCTGTTTACAGAGGTGCATACCATTTTAGCGTGAATATTTCAGGATTAATGTATATTCCACTCGGAATGGGTTTTTTCTTTGGAACGATTTTCTTCCTGATTGTTATTGAGCATACATACATGAAACTTACTAAGAGAAACGGAGGTGTACCAAAACCTGAATTCAGGTTACCATGGCTTGTTTGCAGCGGTATTGGTATACCAATTGGCCTCATATGGTATGGATGGTCAGCACAGAAACAACTTCATTGGATCATGCCATGCATTGGACTGTTTATTTTTGGGTTCGCATTGGTGGCAGTATTTCAAACAATCCAAAATTATTTGATTGACATGAACAATCGTTTTGCAGCATCTGCTGTTGCAGCAGCAGCAGTTTTCCGGTCTTTGTTTGGGTTCTCTTTCCCGTTGTTTGCAAACGCTATGTATGCTAAATTGAATTACGGATGGGGTAACACCATGTGTGCACTTATTGCGATGGCATTAGGTATTCCATTCCCATTATTTTGTCTCATGTATGGAGAGAAATTACGATTATGGGCCAATGCTCGTTTCGAGCGTAAACAAGCCTTGAAGGACGAGAAGAACCTCTTGAAATTGAAGGAAAAGAATGAGAAGGAGTATATGAAGCAGTTAGAAAAGAAATCACAATAAATTTTGTGATATCTAGACTTTTTTCTAGTTGAATCAAAATATTGAAAAAAGTTTCTGCTTTTATGTTCATTGAAATGTGGGATCTTCATTCGCATCTTCTGTGCGTGATCTAATCAGACTGGCTGCAAATTCCATCACAGAGACCACACCCACATCCTGCATAATGCCGCGCACCATCATATCGTATATCTACGGCTCAGCCCAGATTTATCTATAGATTCATACTACTTAGATTACACTAATATATTCATTTCATTGACCGGTGAATGAGTAAATAGTCTCTAGTATCAAAGTAGCAGCTCATTGAAATGAAGTGCGCTGTATGCTTTGTGGCTCTCCTTGCCGTGGCCTATGGTCTCGACTTTACAATTAACTTCCTTGCTCCATCTGAGCCAACAGCCGTGATTCCTCAGAAACCCCCCGGACGGAAGCAACAATTTGAAGATTTGCCTGATTTGATCATTGATGATAGCGATGACGAAGATGACGAGCCTCAGACGCCTAAGCCTTAAGGATGGCTAGGATGGCTAGGTGAGTCAATTGGGCCCATAGAGCCAAGTCATGAAAGCCAAAAGGTTTATGGCCATGGGGAAACACATACTTGATTGAACCGTTTCAATTCTACGAACCTTTAATTTTTTTAATTAATGGCTTTAGATAGCACTAATAAACAATTTATTTCAATTGCGTCAATTGCGATCATGGAACATTGGTAGTTCATTAGAGGTAAGTCTCAAGTGAATCGATCGAACCATTAAAATTGAAGAGAAGCTAAACTTGAAATTGTTACTTACGAAAACAGCATGAAAGACAAATCAAATCCGAATCCTTTTTTAAATTCCGAAGTTCTATAAATTGAAAGCCAGCGACTGGTAACACCTGGCCCATCCTTGTACGCTTACAGGACCAAAAGATCTCTCTTTCACACAATTCATTTCATTTGCTTTCATTTGCCTTTTAAATTTTTTCTTCTTTTAATTGATCAATTTCTTCTCTTTTTCAATTTTCAAATATGTTTCGAATCTTCTTTTATGATATCTTCAAGTTTCAGTATCTTCCCCGTGTTCACTTTAAGCTAGTCGCTGAGTCTGCCGCCGGACCTACTTCACTTCACAATTGCCCTCAACTAAAACGAAACTAATAATAAAAACAGTAACATTTACATACCTAACAAGCAAAAATCAAAAAATCACCTTTAATAATAGATGAATATTTTCTCATAAAAACTAATCAATTGAAATTTCCCTGAATTACTCTTCTTTTTCTCATTTCATCAAGAACGCGCGCTCGCTTCCCCCGTCCCCCAGATACACCCTTAGATCCACATTTCGCGCCAAGTTCAAGTGAACTATAGAAACAATAGAAACCACTCTTACATACACTGACCGTATCTCGAACCATGGCAGATCATATGCCTCTTTCAAATGCGCCAGAGTTTGTTCTGGATTCCCAATTGCATTCCGTCCACAGGACGTTCGCCATGGATCCAGTCACTCTCATGATCAACGAGTGTAATGTGATCCTGCTGGCAATGCGTCGAGCTGACAGATGGGCCTCCGGAGGTGTCGCCTCTATTCTTGCCACAAGTGATCTATTTGGCGCTAGTGATGCGTTTGCTGACTTTGGCCTGAATTTGACTGGTGCATCTTCTCACAATACTCAATCACATACCCATTCACATTCACATACTCATCATACTGTCCATCACAACTCCCACTCCAATGGACCGAAAGATAACGGAGGACCCCTACAACAAAGCTTTTTACGCTTACGTGGAATATTATCTGAAACAAAGGACTTGGATTCTGTAGATAGCTTAACTCTTTTACAGCCTTTCATGTTGACCATTGAGTCCAGTTCTATGTCCGGAGCAGTTACCGCATTGGCTTTGGATACTGTATCCAAATTGCTTCAATATAATATAGTCTCTACCAAATCCAAAAATTTTGCATTTGCGCTCGTCCAATTGACCACGTCTTTGACTCATTGCAGATTCGAAGCCTCTGACCAAAATACCGATGACTCCGTGTTGTTAAAGGTTATTAGACTTCTCGAGACCATTGTTGTTAGCCCGCTTTCCTCTTTATTGCCCAATCCAGTTATGTCGGAAGTCATCCACACATGTCTCTCATTGGCATGTAACAAGAGACGCAGTGAGGTTCTTAGAAGAGCTTCCGAGATGGCCATGATCACCATTACAATCCGCGTGTTTCAGCGTGTAAGAGAACTTGAACCTGAAAGTTCAAAAGGTGAAGATATTCCTGCAAATTTCGCCGAGTTGAACTCTGAGGTTATTGGCGGAGACAACGACGAAACCTTTCATGAAGAGGCAGTTGGTTCAAACGATTCTGCTACTCCCCATCCATTCTTGCGCACAGGCTCAACTACCATCGATATTGCGCCAAAATCTCCAAGAAAACCATCTACTAACGAGGTCAGCAAACCTTATTTGGAGGAGCAGTTTGACATTCAGTGTATCAATGAGTTTTTGGGGTTCCTCATCTCTATGATCTCACCCTCAAATCAATTTGAACATATGGAATCATCTCGAGTATTTGCACTCACATTAATTAATACTGCTCTTGAAGTTTCGGGTGATGTTATTCCTCAACATCCATCGTTGATGGCGTTAGTCGCAGACCCAGTTTCGAAAGATGTCTTACAAATCATGTCTTCTACAGACCTGCCAGCACTTTTGCAAGCAGCGCTTCGTCTTTTCTGCTCGATGGTGATCATCATGAAATCATATTTGAAGTCACAAAATGAGCTCACCTTTAGTCTTCTTTTCAAGTCAATTTTACCTGAAACAAAGCCCGCTGATGATTCATCCCAAGGAACGCAGATTTCTGTATCGCTGAAAGTTGGCGCATCTAAAGAAACTATAATTGAACATATCTCATTTCTCTGGCTTAGATCGCCCACATTTTTTACTGAGTTGTTTGTTGACTTTGACTGCGACTTCGAAAAATCTGATTTGGCCACTAAATTCTTGGAGTTCTTATGTACACTTGCCTTGCCAGAGTATGCTGCCTTGACAACAGATAGTGTCCCACCGATCTGTCTCGACGGTGTCCGCTCTTTCGTTGCTGGGGTCCATGAAAGAGTGAAGGCAAAGAACTTAGGACAACTTAACGACAGTACTAATAAAGACCACGAGGTGATTATTGCCAACAAATTAAGAAAAAACGCCTTTATTAATTGTACAGAACTCTTCAACAAGAAAGCCAAACATGGTGTTGAAGCATTGTACAAGGAAAACTTCTTGACGAATAAGGAAGATAAAAAGGAGTTGGCAGAGTTTTTCTTTCAAAGATCCACAAGACTAAACAAAAAGGTGTTAGGAGTTTACTTGGCAGAGCCTACAAACTTGGATCTCTTACGTGAATTCATGTACATGTTTGACTTTAGTGGACTTCGAGTAGATGAAGGACTCCGAATCATGCTTAAAGCTTTCCGACTTCCCGGCGAGTCTCAACAGATTGAGCGTATTGTGGAAACTTTTGCTGATGCATTTGTGGAGTCACAAAACTCTGCAGATGGACTCCTGTGCCTGCAAGAAGGGCAAGAGCCAGTGGTATTGGACAGCAGCGCTGTTTTCCTCTTGTCTTATTCCATCATTATGCTTAACACTGATCTTCATAATCCAAAGGTTAAAAGACATATGGATTTGAACGATTACGAAAGAAACGTTTCTGGTGTTCACTCCTTCCCTCGCTGGTACTTGGAAACCATGTATAACTCCATCAGAGACAGGGAGATTGTTATGCCCGAGGAGCATCACGGTACGGATAAATGGTTTGATGATGTTTGGAACAATTTGATTTCATCTCAGTCTAAGTATGTTCGTGATCACAGTAGTCTGAACATCGATCTCAACTCTAGTGTCATTAGCCACTTCGACAAGTTGCTTTTTGAAACAACTGTGGATCGTGTTCTAGAAACTTTGGTAGAAGTTCTTTCAGGTGCCGAGGATGATGTAATCATTACTAAAGTGATGTCAAGCATTGATAAATGTGCTCAAATTTGCACCCATTACTCTATGCACGAGAGGGTAAACAAACTCATTGAAACGATGGCACAACTTACGAATTTAGCTAAGTCAAAGGGTTCAAACGATATCAGTGGTGAAGAGTCACCACGGGCAATTATTCCAACCACTCAAATTAAAGTTGCTGGCGAAGAAAATTCTATAACGGTCAGTGACATGGCTATTATGTTTGGAAGCAATTATAAGGCGCAACTTTCATTTCATGTATTGTTCAGCCTAATTAAGAATCTGAACACTAAGATTTCTGAGTCATGGGACCCTGTATTGAAGATAATTCTCACTTTGTTTGAAAATTGTCTCATCGAGCCCAACTTGTTTGGAGAGTTCCAGAAACTGTTGAAATTACCACCTTTAGCAAAGGTTAAGGCTAAGTACGAGTCTCCAACGCCACGTGTTAGCGAAGATTACGGATTCATCTCGACTGTATCATCGTTTTTGCGTAGTTATTCCGATGATGTTCCTGAACCTACTCATGATAATATCGAGCACACTAAACTGACATTGAACCTCATTAAACTCGTGAAAGTAAGTAGCGTTTTTGAGTCTGTTTCAAAACGTGGCTCGGTCGAAATGGAATTGTTTGTCAAGACATTGTTGAATAATTTACCCGATTACTCTGAGGAAACCCTGCGATTCTATGAGTCCGAGATCATGTTCTTGTTTGAAGTGGCAGTATGCTTTGCACTTATAGTAAATGGTCAAGAGGTGATTGGTGATGTAATTTCTAGCATTTTGGCTCACTTCAAGAGCTCTCACTTATCGAAAAATGGCGAAATTCGTCTAATGACTTATTACTTCCTTCTTGTCAGACAAAGCAATACTCTGCAAGAGAAGGAAATACAAGAGTGTATCCAAGAGCTTTTGAAAATTGAACCCAAGGTACTTAAAAATCTTGGTGCCCCTCTTGTGCTGCCATTGCTATCATTGGCTGACAATGACTCTAGCTACCGCAGCTTGATTCATTACCAACCTTTCTGGGACTTACTCAAAGATCTCGGTACTGAGGCTGCTAACGCACCTGAGGTCTTGACATTTGTGGCTAGTATTGTTGAGAAGACACCCAGCGATGTTACTGAGGATAATTATGTGACGTTACTTGGCCTTTTGGATGAATTCTCCTCGTTAGGTGCTATCTACTCCCACTATGAACAAGGAAAAGTGCCAGATGTTCAAGAAGACGATAGAGCAAAAGCCTATGAGCTCGTTTTGTTTTCAAAGAAATCCTTGACTTTAACTCATGATCTCGGCAATTGTTACCATGATCAAGTAGATGTCTTGCTTCAAGCATTTGCTCATCAATGCTTTAATCCATGCCGAGAGGTTCGAAGTTATGCTATGCAATTGTTACGCACAACATTACTATCAAACGGTGCAAAACATTCCGAGTCAGCTACCGGAATCTTTGACTTTGTGTTGTTCCCGCTCTTATCAGAGTTGGAGAAGGATCTGGTATTGGATACTGATAGGGATCAATTTTTTGAGACACAACTGCAAGTTTTGGGACTTCTCAGTAAAGCTTTTCTTATGTTTCACGATAAGATTGAGCAAAACCTTTCGGAGAAGATTTGGGCTGGTGTGGTCCGTGCATTTGTCGTGTTTGATAAGATAAACGAACAGCGTCCAGATTATAAGACTTTCAATGAGCAGAGTTTAGAGGACATGAAGAATATGATTCTTGTGTTGCAGAATGACTTCTTGCAACAATCTAATACTGATCTTTGGTTGTCAACTTGGAAGGAACTTGACAATTTGTTCCCTGGCTTAAAGGAAGAAATTGCTCCAATCCAGACACCAAGGCCCAAAAGACAGGAAGATTCAACCACTCCAATCACTCCAGTAACACCTGTATCACCTGCATCACCTGCGATTCCGACACCTGCAATTGCCGAAGCTGCTGCTCCTGAACCTGTTGAAGCTGGTTCTGCAAGACTTGTCGAATCCCTGCTTGCTGCTGTCTCCTTAGAAGAAAGAAACGAAGAGAATGAAGAGTCACTTGTATGACAAATCCATATTATGTACAATTTTGAATTATAATTGAAATTGATTAACATTTAGATCTAGTGTATTGAAATATGACTGTATATATAAATGTGGTCTGGAATAAATAGTGTTGAATATATACATGGTTCAAATAATAAATGACTCAAGACCTAACATTTTTAAAGAAGGATTAGGTCTCAAATGGAGCAGTGTCCTCCAAAGAGTCAGAGAGCTTTGTTCTCATGATCTCAAAAACTAATAATCCGATCGAGGTGGAAGGAATCATAGTAAGTGCGTTTCGAACAAACCCTTTGTATGCAAGGCTGAACCAGGAAAGATTTGATTTCGCTTTAATGGTCTTCACACGGTTGTATGTGTCTATGTACGAGTGGGGATAAAGGCGGCCAAGGATTGAGTTTCTTTCGTAGTTAGCCGAAGCATTAAGTTGGTCAAGTAATTCCAAACGACCAAAATGGATTTGCTGTACTTTGGACAATGGATATTGTACGGCTAATAGAGAGAAAGCAGCTGATGCGCCGGCAAGAAGAATGAACGAAGACTTCAAAATACGAGTCAGTCGTTTTTGCTCTAAAGAAATTACCTCAGGGTTTACCAGCATATTCAGATCATGGGAGTATCCAAAGAAATTTCTCACCGATGCTTTTAGCTTTCTATAACGACTAATGACGTTGTACGTTAAATTGTAGCCGCGAGTCTTAACTAATTCAAACGTCGAGAAGTAAAATGCAAAGCCCAAACTCTCTTTCACTAAAGAGAAACCAAAGCCTGCGAAAACTCCAACAACACCGATTTGCTTAAGTTTGTAACCCACATATTTCCACCAGCCTTGATGTTTTCCTTCGAATCTGTCAGACAACGTCAGACGAGAATATATGGCATCCAACGGAGCAGCTACAATAGATTGAACTGCGCCTGCAATAAGACCAGCACGCCAGGTATCAAAGGTGGAATAAACATGGTTTTTCCGTTTTTGCGAATGTGACTGTGACAGTTCGTTATGTCGCTTCTTATCGAAGGCATCTAATGTCGTCAAATAAGTAGCGTATAAGATCACACCAGTGGCAGAATTAGCTATAAGAGGCGGTAGGATTTGATCAGGTATTATTTTCCAACCTTTTTCTCGTATGACTCTCGCGAGAAGCGCTAGGCCGGAATGTGTATGGAATCTATATGGTTTAGACAAAATATCCGAGCTTTGACTTACTTGTTCACGGACGTAAACCATATAATCGAAACGGGAGGGACGAAAAAGCTTAACCGGTGTACGTAGATATAGCGTTTGGAGCTGAAGAAAAAGCGCTCGCACACCAGCAGATGACAAAGATACGGCTTTGTTGGAAGACATTTGATCTATAGGTACTCTTGCCACATCGGAGAAGGTATCATCCGTTGCTGATCCTAAAGCGTAGGCGATAGGTAGGACGGAAGCAACATCAAATGCGTTCCCGACATTTTCACCAGAGGAATTAGAAGACATATATGTGCTTGACACGATGGCACAGCATTCCCAGGGACAGTGGTTGCAATTGTTGCAATGATTGAGGTTAAAGGGAGGTTAATTCAAAAAGCAAAACTAACCTTCGAAGAAATTTGGATGAAAAAGATGAATGAGATTGTTTGTTTTCAATTTTACCGCTGGTAAGAAAAATTTAACTTTGTTTTTTCGATAATGGTGAACTAGATCGTATTGTTATTGTCACAGCTGATGTCAATTTAATGTCTCACTTAAGGAGAGTTAATGAACCTCACAACTCAAATCGAAAACCTTTAAGTTTTTTTTTTCTTTTTTGAATTAAATAAAAAAAAACGAAATTAAAAAAAGGAAATAGAAAAAAATTTGTATTTGATCGCTCTGGTATAAATTGATGGGATCGTCTAGGTCGTCTTTACCGTTATATTCTGTATTATTGAAGGAAACAAACTGGTCGAGAATCCAATTATGACGGAAACCCAGGAAAAAAAGCAAATTATCAAGCGAAAACACTTCAAAATAAGAAAAAAAAATTGCAATTTTCTTCCGCTTTCTTAATCTCCTTTTCCGATTAGCATGTCTATACCTAGCGCAGGGGCATCTGTCCTGTACCTATTCACTAGGTACCACCTTTTCAAGATACGCACAACACATCAACAGTATCCAACTTACCATATTCACCCAAGGACATTTCAAAACCTTTGCTACTCGTTTATCTTTTGAAAGCCAGGCATTGCTATTCTTCTTGCACTCTTTCATTTTCTAACCAGATCAATACGTATCCATTCTTAGCTCCTCTTCTAGGTTAAAGCTTGCTAAACACATTATTCAATCGCATATCACATATAATGAAGCTTTTGTTTGTCGCTCAATTTCTCTCACTTCTCTCGCTTGCTTTCGCATTCAGACTCACTTGGCCAGGAAAGCGTGATGACGACGCCACTACCACTACCACCCTGTCTGCGAAGCCAACCACTGTTTGGGTCACAATCACCACTAACGGTGTCGTGGCTACTGTCAAATCATACTGGACTCAAAGCTTCATGTCTACATTCACAGCTACCACATCAGAAGTCCAAGCTGGCTCCATAGGGATGGGCTCCTTGAGTGGATCTGCAGGAAGTATCCGTTCTTACTCTCAAACGACCATTTCTAATGAGGGACAAGCTCTTGTGTATTCTGGTGCTTTCGGTATGTTTGCTGTATTGGCCGGTATCCTCATTTAAGGAGTTTACTCCGTATTCGGTTCAATTAAGACGTGTTTTCTCTGAAGATTTGCTCATAATTCTTTGGTTTGTAAATTAAAAAAAACTTTCAAATTTATTGAAAAGATCATTCATCTGTAGCTCTATAATTATGAGGGAAAAAAAAAGACTTTTCCTTGAAGTGTTTAGACATTTCATCTATCTCTAGTAGTATCATCAATTAAAGTTTCTATTTCGAAAGCTTAGACGGCAAAATAGTAAATTTGCAACCAACCATGGAAAATAAACTGCTATAAAAAATATCAATCTCATTTTGTCATATCAATCTTCTGCGCTCATTAATTACTTGTGAATTACGTAGCCCAAGTGTGAGGTGCAGACACTTTGTTCGTCATGTAGTTCTAAGAACCACAAAGTTATTAAAACCAAACAATAGTTTAAATTGTTCTGAATTTAGAAAATTCAATAATACAAAGATAGGGGAAAAAACGACTCTTTATTTTCTAATTCCATCAACGTCTCACAATTACGCAGCTTGTCTTACTTAAAATACAACCGGTCTCATATTTACGCGGAATGGCACTTTTTTCACCACCTCTTTTTGTACCTCTTCCGCCTCTACCAGTACTTTAGCTAAACAGTATGTAACATTGCAAACTAATTTATTACTCGCATTATTGGAGATTTGAACTGCTCATCTGAAGCTGACTCAACTTTTTCCTTTCAAATTTATGGCGGTTTCCCGCGTCATTGGCCCCTCAAGTCAAAGCAGTCTCCAACGCTCATGCAATCACGAAGTTAAAACCCCGAAAAAAAATACTAACTTATAAGATGTCGGAAGAATTGAACAAACAGACCGAGGAATTGTCCTTAGAGAACGACCAAACCGTGTTGAGCAGCAAGGAGGAATTCACTGCTAAGCACCCATTGAACACCAAGTGGACTTTGTGGTTCACCAAGCCGCTGACCTCTAAGAACGAGAACTGGTCTGATTTGTTGAAGCCAGTCATCAGCTTTGGTTCTGTTGAGGAGTTCTGGGGCATTTACAACTCTATTCCTGTAGCCAACCAATTGCCTGTTAAGTCAGACTACCACTTGTTTAAAGAAGGCATCAAGCCAGAGTGGGAAGACGAGCAAAACTCTAAGGGTGGTAGATGGCAATACACTTTCTCTAACAGAAGAGAGGCTTTGCCAGTCATTAACGACTTGTGGTTGCGTGGTTTGTTGGCCGTTATCGGTGAGACTATCGAAGACGATGAAAACGAGGTTAATGGTATTGTCTTAAACATCCGTAAAGGTTTCCGTGTTGCTGTCTGGACTAAGGACTGTGACTCTGATAAATTGAAGGTTATTGGTGAGCGTTTCAAGAAGGTATTGAAGTTGCCAGATGACCAGAAGGTTGAGTTCATGTCGCACGACACCTTCAACAACAAGGGTGATGCTCAGCTCTCATTGTAAGTAAGGTAATTAGCTTTCGCACATATCAACTCTTATTTTCTTGGTTTATTATAATTACCAGCCTTTCAGCACTCCCCTCATTCTACAATATACTCCACATATATATATGTATAACGACCAAACTACGTCTCTGACAGAATGACTTTTTTGTATTGATCTAAGTTTCGTAAACTTTACTCCTGATCGTTCAACAACCTCTTTGGGTACGATCATGTTTTGTTACTTGTTTATTATTATAACTTTTAAACATACGGTTGTTAAGAATAAAGAAGAAAACTATAAACTAAACATCAGAACTTTTTTAACTTCGCTTTCAAAGACCAATTGGATTTACCTTTTCTTTCACAAACTTATGGATTGCGTCCCAATAACCAGGCTGCAACACAGTATCGTTATGCGCAGAGTGCTCATACTTTAACATTGCTTTATCAGAAGAAGGCAAAAGCTGATAGATTTGATCCATATGTTCCGGCGGCACGATCTCATCTTTCCGTGCTGATAAAAGTAGCGCTGGGATATGGGCGGGGATTGTAGGAACCAATGCCTCTGATTCCCATCTTTGATGAACAAACATGGTCACGTAGCGTAACATTGGGAAAATATGAGGTACCGTTTTTGGAATAGAAAGAAACGTGTTTTCCAATATAAGACCCTGTACCGAGGAAGAAAATTGAGCAGCAATGTATATAGCAACAGCACCCCCTAATGAACGACCATATAATACTAGGGAGCTAGACCGAAGTTGTTCGTCGTCGACAGTTATATATTTCATGATACGCTTGGCATCAAGTTTGAGCCCCCGTTCCAGCGGCAGCCCAGACGATTTCCCATAGCCCCTATATGAATAAATTACTACGTTGTAACCAAAGTCATTATAGAACAAGGATACAATGGGAAGCGCATGACCGATATTTCCGGCATTAGGTGAGAGAATTAGGATCGTTTTGTTTGTATAATTCTCACTAGCGTTGTCATGCTTTAAGACGTAAGTTTGAATCGTCTCGTCGTCATCAGTCTTAAGAAACAATTCTTCGAAGTCAGGCATGTTATGTTCATCTGGTCTAGAGCAATAACCTCTTCCGTCGTTTAAAGAGGCAGGGTATATCAAGCTGGATTGGAAAGCATATAGTCCTAGAAGGACCAGACCGCCAAAGATGGCGCCAACTACCATAAACATCTTTATCATAAGGGAGAGCTATACAACACGGGAAGAGTCACTAAGTGGTTTTATAGGTACCAATGGTAAGACAGTATTGAATTGTACAACTTGATCTTTTATAATGGAAGGCAGTTAGTGGAGGGGAATGCCAACAGTCACAAACTCCTATCTAAAGGGAGCTATGGTAGGACTGTGGAAAGAACAGTATGAGGCGGGAAATATGGAAGTTATATATTAAACGGAAACGTTGATAATTTGATTATATTCAAATTACCTAATTATTCGGTTTCGTACAGAATTTTGTCACTGAAAAATTACAAGCGCAATTCTTGGTCTTCTTATGTTAATTAGGAAATCACTAAACGAATCTAACTTACATTTAAGAGATTATCTGAAAGTCAATCAAAACTAAAAAATTAAGTTGATTTGGAAGAAATAAGGATTTGATAAATAATAAATATTATCCCTCATGACTTAGTATGTTTTGAGTTGACTAATACTTACACATACCGAAGTAGAATTTCCATGCGTTTTAACAATAAATTGCATTTCGAATTTGTAAATCTCTTTAAATTTTTGTCTCTCTTTTGAAATACAAAATTTTTCATTAAAAGCTGTATTCCAAATCCCATCGCTTAACTCCACACCCAATCTCATTAGCATCTCCACGATTCACTGACAGCTCCAAAGATGGCTTCAGGGTCCAATTCGCTGAGCTTGGCGCGGTTTGCCTTTAATATTTACGGATCGCTGTCAAATGTAGAAAAGCCCCAGCGACAGCATGAGCCTCAAAGATACCTGTCGCCAACACCCAAGAATTTCGTCTACGCATGCGATAGAGAGATCTCTGCTATATCACAGTTCACACATCCACTTGGACGACTCAATTCCTCATTTTTTGACGCATCCAGTTTTGTTCCATCTCTGCATGTAGTTCTTGGAGGTAAGAATTTCCTCAAGCTCTTGGTACTCAACAGAGATCAATCAGGACTTCTAGCTGACCTCAATTTGGTAGACCCTAATCCAACACAAAGACTGCAGCTCATACCGAAACTATTTAACGTCAACACAATTAAATGTAATTCCGACTTAATTGCTTGTGGCTTGACCAATGGAAATGTCCATATCTTCCAAGTGGCAGGGAATGGTAAGTCTAAATTAGCTTATCGGTTAGATGATCATAAAAGAGTTATCAACTCACTTGACTTTGTAGAGATGGAACAACTCTTATTTTCAGGTTCTCAAGATGGTTCTGTTCGCCTATGGGATCTACGACTGTACTCTCAAAAGCCTGTCATCAAGCTTCTTGCATCTCAACACTCTGATCCAGTACGTTCTTGTCAGTATAGTCCGTTTCTGAAAGTACGAGGTAAATTGAATGTTTTGTCTGTTCACGACTCGGGCTCTTTATGCAAGTTCGATCTTAGGTATCCTCCCTCTTCAAGTACACAATCTGCATTGCCAGAGCGGAAATGGACTTTCCATACTGGCCCAGCTCTTTCGTTACATATACACCCCGAATCCGAATACGTACTTACCGGTGGTCGTGATCGTAAGATTTGTTTGTGGAATTACAGTGATAGCCTAGCTAGCGCCAAGTCACCTGAATTGATAATGAACACTTATGGTCCTGTGATGAAAGTTAGATGGAACAATACACCAAATGCTGAAAACCCACCTCCTTTACCCGGACATACAAATGATGAGATTGATGGCAGGTCCATGTCTCTCTATAACTATGATTTCGCATGTCTGTATTTAAATGACGACCCCACTGTAACAGTTTACAATCTAGCTAGAAGATACGTTCCAAAGGAGATCATAACAACCAATACCCGCAAACCTGTTCAGAATTTTATTTGGGCAAAAGGAGTTAATGGCGAAAGACGTTTATGGACCATTTCCAAAGCCAACAATTTTGTTTCGTATGATCTTGACTCACCAAATGACCCCACGTCAAACGTTTTAAGAACGCAAGAAAATCTCCCCGTGGTAGCTTCTGCCTGGAGCGAAGGCTACGCCAATATGGCATTTGTAAATCAAAGCACTGAAGACTACGATCAATACCAACTAGAACAAGGAAGCCCTTCTGTAGAGGATGGGGGACTTTTGGCGGAAGAATTCCGTATGGACGAAGAGAGATCACATGCACCCAAATCATCAACTAATTACTCTGAAAGTATCAATGTATTCTCACGGTCATTTCTGCCATCATTATCAACAGCTCATCAAGGCATTGGTGTATCACCAAAGGAAAAATCGCACTCCAATCGTCAAAGTTCAGTATTTTCTACGGGTTTAAAATCTCCATCCCCAGTCTCTTTTCATCGGCCTAGCGTTACTGAATTTAATGCTGTTATGTCTCCATTGAGACCCTCACTCAAAAATACGCCATCTCAATCTACAATTGACTCAAATGCTCTGAGTACCATACATGTTCAACCACTGACTCATGGAATCCTGTCGTGTAAAAAAAGTTGGAACGCCATTACCCCAAGTGTAATTGACATAAGTGTTCCTATACCTTTAGCAGATGATTCAACGTTTGTGTCCTTGGCTTCCAATTACCTTGTCAATATCCCAGATGGATTCTCGTTATCCTTTGTATGTAATGTCAATGCTCAAGTTGCTGATAGTGTTGGACGGGTAAGAGACAGTCAAACATGGAATTTGTTAAGTGCTGTATTGGAGCAAGAGATACCGATTATAAAAGCCCCAATCCCTGGCCTGACACTTCCAACGGGAATTTTGAATCCAGAGGAAGATCTTTCAAATGCAAATGATGATATGAAATCCCTTTGTTCTGACTTGGATAATTTCGTAGCTTCTTATAATTCCAACTCTACTCTGACTACCAACTATGGAGGTGGACCAAAAAGTGTTCCAAGCACAACTTCAATGACAAAAGCATTGTTGTCTTCGTCGAAGCAATCTTCTCATTTAGGCGATCTCGTTCCTTCTCTGAGGAAGCAGTCGAAGGTTTCGAGTGTGGGAAGTCAATCTCAAATTCGAAGCGAGCTACTTGGCCTCTCTATAACAAACGACGAAAAGACTCCCTTGCATCTCAAAACTTCTGAAAAGTCTCCAAAATTGTTTATAGGTGAAGTCGCTGGAGGCGAAGTTGATGTTCCTTCTGATGTTCCTAAGGGAGATGAGAAGGACTCCGCCATAGAGGAGGAGCCGGAACCTAGCGAAGAAGTGCCTATATCTGCCGTTCGCAAACACAAATCACAATCGGACATCAATTCAGCTGTCCCTGAGACCCCGCAGACACTAACGAATCCTTTCGCTGCAGAGCCAAAGTTTGTATCTCCAGACTTTATGGGCGAGGACCTGTCACCACAATCCCGGGCTAGGAGACCATATATGCATCGTGGCTTTTCCTTTACAACACCTTCTAATTTCCAGAAGATTCCTGTTTTGGCAAATCTGGCCTCTGACAGGTCTTCTCATGCTCCTAACCAAGTGGGTGTCTCTCCTGGCTCTCTAGGAAACCCAATGTCCTTTGATGGCCAACAGGTTCAACGCCGCCGACTGTTAAACCAAAATAGGATGTACCATTATCTCACAAACCACAGTAATTCTAGTGTGGGATCTCTTCCCGTTCCGTACGTTGATGGCTTCAATCCGCCAAGGGACGATAAACCCGCTGTCATAGAAACAATTGCGCCAGTAGCTTTAGATCGTGTCGATGAAAGTAGCATCAAAAGCAAAGACCCTGTTGCTTCGGAGTTGACCAAAGCAATTAATCAGGTAAATTTAGATAGTCAAAACGCTGAGATCAGAAAACCTTGGCATTCGCTCAATTTGTTGAGCAAAGCGCTTGATTTTGCCATTGATGAAGGAGATCTAGTGACTGCCGCGACATTTATCATGCTCTTCGCAGATTTTTATTCTGATGAATTTTATAAATCTGTTTTGAGCGAGAATCAATCGTTGGAATGTCTTGGTGCTTACGTAGATGCTTTACGTCGTAAGGAACTATACAACATTTCCGTTCAAATAGTTAAGGAAGCACCGGAGAGTTTGAAGTATCGCCTCAGTCTTTATGCATGCAAAGAAACAGATATGAAATTTTATTGTTGTTGGTGTCAAAAGCTTTTGATTAATGAGCAGTCAAAAATCAAGTTTGGCGCTACAAGTGAAAACTACGGCTACTGGTATTGTGACGAATGTTCTAGAAAGCAACTGAATTGCGTATATTGTAACGAGCCTTGTAAAGGGCTCACTGTTGTTGTCGATTTGGTATGCGGCCATCGTGGACATTTTGGATGCTTAAAAGAATGGTTTATAGAAGATAAAAACACTGCATGCCCTGGAGGATGCGAGAAATGAATAGTTTATTACATAGATTATATCAATGCGATATCCCCGATCTGCACATACAGCTTGATAAGACGATATTTTACAACATAGATTCCGTTTTTAGTAAGTGTAAGTTCGTCATCTCCTTCCAATGTTAAAACGATTGGATCCTCACACAACACTTTAATAAATACAGGCTGGTCAAGATTTGGTGTCTCTATCATTGTTTCGCCACCAGTTGTATCGTCCAACAACTGTAGAAAGTTCGGTAGTTTGTTCAAGAAACTGGTATTATAGAGTTGAGTCAAGATCTTGAAATGTTTGTGCATGTAAGTTCTTTCAGCTGGTGATAATAACGCGATTCGATGTTCATTACTTTCATCTGCACTCTCATTAATATAATAAATAGTAAAGTTGTCTAGTTTGGCAAGACGCGTTCTAATGTAAAGACGAAGTAGGTAGGCTATTCGCTCGATGTTGGTCTCCATGATCATTAGTTGAAGTTTGAAATCACTACTTATGACTCCTGCCTCGGCATTTGAATCTCCATACTCGTATGAGTCGAGTAATACTTGTTGTTGGCGCTTGATCTCTGTAAGAACCTGATCCATTAAGTCTGTCTTGTAAGGTAAGAGGTCTGGAGCCATACGTTCATTAAGCATCGCTTCAACGAGCCGCAGCGCGATCTGAGGACTCTGCTTCACCACTGGAGCACGAGCTTGCTGCTCAAAATCATTTAAGATATCGTCGATCTCCATGCTTTGGTGGGTTTTGGAAACTTTTCAGGTAGTTTGAGATCAACGTGAGAAGATACCAAAACAGGCCTGTGCAACTTTTCAGGATAAAATACAAAAAATTTGGCAAGCTTTATTTCGAAATTGCAAAATTTATTGTTTTGGATTTGTCATAATTTTCTGATTGATGTCTTTAAGGTTGTTGAGCGTTACCTTATCAGAGAAGACAGGATTTGTTTTGAAAGGATAGTCACTCATGATAAAGGCACAATTGTGTAGACAATGCAATAAGCATCATCTGAGGTAGAACTTTTCTTTTCTTTTTTCTTGAACGTTTTCACATTTTTATTTGGACAATATTCTCTGAAAGGTTAAGAAGCACCATCATTTCGATAAGATGAAGGAATTTCCCAAAATAGACATTTCTTAGTTTTATTCGCATTAATGAATATTCAAAGAAAAATTCTGAGGAAGTAAGTTGTTTTTATTCATTTTTACAATAATCTGCATGTCTGCCTCAATCGAAAGCCTGGCTGCAAACTCCCTCGCATCAATTTAACTATATTTGCATAATCAGCACTTTCAATTAAAGAGACATTGAATTGATTGGATTTATTATTTATTATTAGTCTTATGGCCTGAAGTGAATTTTGTTTCAATTGTGTTTTCTCCAATTAAATCACGCTTCTCCGCTTTGTTGACATTTCATATGAAACATGGAAAGACAAGCACTTTTGGAACAGAAGCGTCAACGACTCTTAGAACTACGCCAAAGAAGATCTGAAATAAGCTCTGTTGATACTGAGAATGTAACTCCTAGCCCTGAACCTCGCGTGAGTAAGAGAATCGACTTCTCTGTTCAAGTTGATCTCATCTCAGAATCGAACACACACGCGTCCATTGAATCTACCCCAAAAGGTACCTCGACACAAAATGTATATAAATTCGATAAATCTATACAAACGGAAGATCTATTACTCCGGGCAACTGATGTACAATCATCTTCTGGAGAACAAGATGATCCTATTATAAATCCGGTGGATGTACCAAACCTGAAACATACCGAAGATAACACCGAGATATCAGTGCAAAATCCACAAAATGTAATAAGTGATAATCTTGAAAAGCAATTGGACGCTTGGGATATTAGATTCTCCTTTTCAGATTTACGCTTGGGACTTCAAGAGCCTAAAGAGCTTGACCCAGCAACAGAGCCATTTCAAAACATTTCTCAGCTTGAAAATTTCTTAACTCGGCCAATTGTTCTGATTGTCTCCAATCTGCACTTTTCAGATCTCGTTCTAGTGGCTTATGGCAAGGATACCTCACTCCGGCGCTCCCCCGATGTTCGAGGGATATCAACTGCAGGGTTAGCTGTCATTTTCAACACCAAAAGTAAATTGCTCATACCGGAATTTTTTCTACAATGCACAAGTTCAATCACATATATTACTTTTGATAAAAGCAATTCAGCTAAAGTCTTTGCTGGTTTAGCTAATGGCCAAGTTGTTATGTGGGACCTTGGGAAGGTGCTGCCAACTAAAGTAGCTCTTTTGCCAACTCTTCAAACGTCCTTGATTGTATCGAAAGAAAAATCGTCGAAAAATTTGGAAATTATACATCACACTTCACCCATTTTATACCTTGATCAGCCATCATGGGAAAGCAGTCAAGACTCTACATTTGTATCGCTCTGTTCTGGCGGTGTAGTCAATATGTGGTCTCCAAACATGCTAGCGTTTCCAAAAGTCTCTTCTATAAAGATAGGTATCTTGTCGCCACGTGTACACGAACAATTATTCATTAGTACTAGTATTGCTACCAATGGCATACTTAAACAAGCGCAACGAGAAGCTAACTTGGACGCACCCGAATTTGGATTTTTGGAACGCATTCTCATAGGAACAAAATCTGGCCTCATCCAAAACTTGACAAACAACAAAGACTCGTTGTACTTAGGTCACAAAGTGAGTGTTCCGATTAAACGAGACACACTATACGATAGCGGAATTAAAAACCTTGCGGAGCTAACTTTCCAAAAAATGAATTTTTTATTATCTGTTCACTCAGATTGGCATTTGTCACTATGGGATCTGCATTCATGTAAACTTCTTTGCAAGATTCCAACAGCCACTGCAGTTAATGGAGTAACGCTTCGCCCACGCAAAACTCATCAATTTGTAACATATGGAAATTTGAAACCTCCAAAAACGGGTTTCACGGTTGAGTTTTGGGACTTCCTGGTTCAAATGATGGCCCCTCTTTTCGAGATTCCTGTGAAAGATAGTCAGTCTGGCACTGTGTCTTTTAGTGATGATGGCAGCATATTATTTGTTGGCTACGAAAATGGTGACGTTAATGTTTACAGTATCGAAGATGAGATATTGAACAAGCGCATAGTATCCTCGGCAAAGTCTAAGTATGATAAAGGATTAGTGTCTATTCTAAGGTCTATAGAAATTTAGTTACAAGATTATCTCTAGGTCTTATGTAAGGGTTATCAGGTAAATCCTTGCCCAAATTCGGAAGTGATTGTTCCAAAGTAATGCAATCTTGAGATGCTAAAACTAAAAGCTCGAAAAAACATTTAGTAGCTTCACGGCGCCCACTTACTTTTATGGAAGAGTCCATGGTAGTTGTTGCACCTAATGGTAGGTCCGATTTCTTCATGTCCATTTCTATCAATTGATCGAAGGAGACGCGAGGAGTTTCCATAAATGCATCTCTCAAGTGACCTGCAACTTGAGCGGTGGCACGGAGGTTTTCGACGCCAGAATCTTCAGAGACTTGTATATCGTCCTCAAGCACCTTGTCGGACTGCTCGTTACTTCTTTCCGGACTTGCAGCGCTGTCAGATTCGAGATCTGGCAAAGACAAGTCAAAGTCAATCTCTGTATCCATTTCAAGTCCGCTTTCTAATTCAGAATTGTCTATTTCCGGTGCAGCTTCGTCTAATGATAATTCCAAGCATCTACGACGGAGTTGTTCATCAAGATTACCAATTTTTCTTCTCTTGGAAATCAATGGCTCCGCTAGTTCTTCAATGAGTTCCAACTTATCTTGAAGAGAAAGATTAAGGGTCAACATATCGGTAGTGAAACGTCTGTGTGACTGAAGGTATTGAATTTCGCGGAAAACACTGTTTGGAATACCTCTTTCAAGTTCCAGTCTAGTGTCTATAATTATCTTTCTTTTGGCGGTTCTGATAACACCATTATCGACACCTGTTCTAGCCCTTCTGGCTGTTGAAATAGGAGCTTGAATCGGAGCTTCTGGTCTGCCGGGAGTCAAAGGCTCTGTGCCTGCACTGTTAGGCTCCGTAGGGCGGGGTTCCAAAGGTTCTGAGAGGTTGAAATCCAATTGAGAAGCGTCTGGGTTGGTCTTTGAGGCTATATCAAAGATGGATTGGTCTGCATCTTGCATAGCCGTTTGAGCATCACGGCCCTGTTCAATTGATTGGTCAGCAGAGTTATCAACATCGAGATCGAAGTCCAAATCCAAATCGAAATCAACATCTGCGTCCACAGCGTTTCTTCCTACTTCAATCAGTCGGTCCAATTCCGAAATTGCAATCGCCTCTGCAGTTGTAGTTGGATCATCATCTAAAACAAGATCCTCTTGGTAGAACAAGTCAAGATCAGTCACTTGATCTTGTAATTGAATTCTAGCTGTGTTGCTCAAGGTAGTCCTTTGAGGAGGTAAGTTGACAGTTGACGCGACAGTTGGGCCGAGAGACGCACCACTGGCATACTTGAAGGAGTTTTTAAGTTTGTACAATGTTTCATGTACATCATCCAAGAGATACTTAGTTTTGCGCAGGTAGATGCGAACGATGCCTAGTAAGAGTTGACTCGAAAGACGTAATGTGATGGTATCCTCTCCTAAGTTAGTGGATGAAGCATTTAGTTGACTTCTAGAGACTATTTTGGATGTCGATACAATATCTGTATTGAGAAATTGCTGTTTGGAGAGCTTCTTGTCGTAGTTTGATGCTAGCCAAACATGAGCCAATGGACCCTGAGTGGAGAGTAAGGTTGACATTATAATTTCACCGCAAAAATGATTATGTGATAGATATGGATGGCCAATATTATGCAAAAGTTTTAAATGGAAGCGAAAGCTGAATGTCTTTGAAGAGTTTAATGATTGTTATAGGAAGAAGCTGGCTAGAAGAGTTCGTGTAGCGCGTTGTTGATGCATTAAAGACTGCATGTAATAAGGGAACCATGGGTACTGACCATAAACAATTACCACCAAAAAAGTAACGAAAATGAACAATAAAATATGAAAATTCATTTGGGTAAAAAAAAGCCAAAAACTTTCTTAGTTTTTGACATTGCATACCTTTTTTTGCCTCTCAATGCTTGATTTTTATCACGAGAACTGGGTCTTAGGTATTACATATAAGCGAAGACAAATCTAGATTAAAAAGAAAAAAGTACTTCATAATCTTCAACTAATATATCCTTGCTATATTTAAAATAAAATTAACCCTTTTATTCACAATCCTTTTGATCATTGATTTTTCTTTTAAATCAAAAATCATATAGGCTGGGCGCTATGGATAACAAAAAAGATCTCTTCATCTTCTAAACCTACAATTTTATAAAAAGGAAAATATTGTAAAAAATATGTACTAGCTTTTATTTTACCTGTAAAAGGATTTATTATTTTCCAATTTAAGCTGATGACTACTCGCAAATGTCTTACTTTTTATAGTATACATTCCCCACTTCTTAGGCCGAGTCTTACTACGCTATCGGCTCACCATTCCATTGCCCGATTACATAACAAAGAAACCCATAATTTTCTATTTTCTTCTATTTCTTCGATACAAAATCTATTCCATCTCACGATCTTACCTAATAACAAATTATATCTAATCATTTCAACCCCCAAATAATACGAGCTATTAATGAATCTTGAGGAGAGGCTTAATACAACATTCGATGACGTTCTTCGAACGTCTGGGTACATCTTTGAAATTATCAACAATAACAAGCGACAGAGCAACCTTATAACAGGACCCAACAACCAATTAATTACTAGTACCGTTGCAAATCAGCTCGCGCAGAGCATTGCACAATTCGACCAAATCCTAGACGAAACGGCCAGCAAATTTAATGACGCACGATGGTGTGTTGAACAAATAGTAGATAATCGGCAAAAGCAAGAAGAGTTGAAAGCTCAGGAAGAACTAGAACGACAGAAAAAGGAGATTGAACGGAAGAAGAAGGAAGAAGAAGAAGCTGCAAGAATAAGGAAGGAACAAGAAGAAAAATTGGCTGAAGAGAATCGTCTTAAGGAACTTGAGAAGGATGCCAAAGAAAAAGAAAGACGTGAGAAGGAGCAACTGGCCAAAGTGAAGGAAGAAAAAAGCTTTAATGACCTCAAGAATGGAAATAGTACAGCTGCAACTAATAGTGCTGGAAGCAATTCGAGCATGAATGTTTCTATGGGAATGGGCAATAAAACAGACCCAACTTTGATGGATAATGCCTTTGATTTAGATCTAGACCTAGGAAAGGATCAAGATATCTTAAATCCGTCAGATATACTTTCTACTATCAGCTATAAAGATGGAAATACAGGAGAAGGTGCTAAACTTGACTCTGGCCTCGACAATATGGATCTAGATTTTGACGCCGTTTTGAATGGAGGAGAGTCTGTAATGGATGGCTTAAACATGGAATTGTTAGATCAAGATTTTGACATGGGTGGTGGAATGGAGGAGGAGTTTGATGTTGACAACTTTTTAAACCAAATTGGCAATGGCGATTAAATTTATGCTTCAGATTAGTAAAAACCTTCACCTCGCCAGGAAATCAGTTCAGTCGATAGTGAGGATCTGCAAACTATGTGAGCTGCATATTCTTAATAAGTGTTAAATTTTAATCTTGAAGGAAGCGACTCATATTGAATGATTTTTTCTATCTTTAACTATTATGTAAACGTTCCTCTAATTTATAGACTTTTATCATGTACATGTCGAGCAATTAGTCATGAGTGAATGATAAAAATAATTCCGATCAAAATCGAAACTTCACGGAGTTATTTTTCTCATAGTAATCTTATATCACTACTTTGATGGCGTTTTATCAGCACGACTAGTAGTTTCTAGTTGAATTGGCTGCAAATCGCGACAAGTCTTCCCTATAGTAATCACAAAACAAGACATGGAATTCCAAAGAGCAAACGGGGACCAATTTTATATAATTCATTAATTGACCAATATAAATTCTATACCGAATTTTTTTAACTTTTGTCATTCAATTGCGTCCGTTTTCAGTCTCACTTCTATCCATCTGGCCAATAAGAGTGCGCACACGCCGTCGTGCAGTGCCCGGCTCCTCCTTTAGTGAAAAGCACCATCTTGAAGCGAACACTAACACCATCCAGCACAATGTTCAGACAAACCTTCCGCCAGGTCGCCAGACAATCGTCCAACGTTGTTAGAAGAACTTACGCCACAGAGAGCAGCGGTTCCGATGCCTTGAAGTTGTCCTTGGCTCTTCCTCACCAGACATTGTACTCCGACTCGGAGGTTCAACAAGTCAACGTCCCATCCATCAACGGTGACTTGGGTATCTTGGCCAATCACATTCCTATCGTCGAGCAATTGAGACCCGGTATGTTGGAAATTATTTCCAAGGGTGGTGAGACTGAGCAATACTTTGTTTCTGGAGGCATCGCTACCGTTCAACCAGGTAACAAGTTGACCATCTCTGCCATCGAGGCTTTCAAGCCAGACCAATTTGACGCTCAAGAGATCAAGTCCTTGATTGCTGATGCTCAAAAGAGAGCCTCTTCTACCGATGAGGTTGTCGCTGCCGAGGCCACCATTGAGTTGGAGGTTTTGGAGGTCTTACAACACGTTGCCAAGTAGACGTTGGGGCACGCGCACTTTTAAAAAAAATATATATACAGCTATGTAATGTACGGTCATTTGAAACATGATATCGTTTTCTCAGTTGGTGACATCAGTGCTTAATGGGTTGATTAAGGATGTAGAGTGACAATGGACACGATCCCAACCTGTCAGCAAGCCAGATAAAGAACGAGCCAATGAGATATTGTAGAGTTTTCATATCAAGGATCATGGATAACCCAATTTTTCAATTTTGCTAATTTTTCACTTCCTTTATTGTTTGTCGATTCGTTTGTGTCCTCCCCCATGTTAAACTCCTACTCTCCTCCATAGTGCGAAAATTTTCTAGACTAACGGTTTAAAGAAACACAAACTCAAGTCTCAGCAACACAACTTGAACGTGAAGATGTCTTTAACCGCTAAAGAAGCCTTTGCTAAGCTTCCTCAAAAACTACACACTTTTTTCATCAAGCATCCACCTCGGCCCATTGCACAATACGCATCCAAGCCATCCACTATAAATGATCCAAACAAGAACCCTTTCTTGCCCAATAAAAATGAAGAGAGTGGAAGATGGCACGGAGCTAAATACTCTTTAAGAAGATCGGCAGATTTGTATAAAATGGCCGCTAAATTCGGACTTACTGAGCTCTTACCACCTATTCCACACAAGAGATTCCACGAAGATAGATATAACAACATGAAATGGATGAGAGGTCTTCTTTTCCAGAAGAAGAGAAAATGGGAGAGAAACCTTCCTACAAAGTTGGAGCAAAGAAGAATTGCTTTGGAGAATATGGACGAGACCATTGTCAAGGCCAGACCTTCTTACAAGAAACAAATTGCAAAGAGAGAAGAGAAGAAGAGAACTTGGTATTGAGTCATCGCATGTATATAGAGACTTGGGTAAAATACGCACTTTTTTGGTTATTACGAATTTAAGTTATTGTAAATGTCCATCGATTCATCTATTGAGGTTTCGTGCATTCAACGCTTCCATTTTATGAGCTATAGATGATATGTGCGGCAAATAAAGTTTATATAGCTTTTCTTGGTCATTTACTTGATTAACTTTTTCTTTAAATTTATTCTATCTTAGCTGGAAAATAGCCATAAGGTTCAATTTTTTGACCGTGTCGTTAATTGAATGTTTAGCATACATCAATGATACCAAACTCGAGCATTACTTATCAACTCATATTAATTAATCTTCTATTTTTATATAGATTTATACTTAAAATGCTCGCTTTCCCTTTCTAAATGGTCTCTTTCTATCTGACACAACCTTCCCTGGCCCAGCGCCTTGACCACGGATTCTCATATTACTCTTTGCAAGTAAGCTTTCTATGTTAAGCTCATCCGGAAGAACAATTTGCCTTATCTGGTTTCCTCTTATGTTCATGAATTGCATGAGTTGTGGATCTTGATGTGGCTGAATGAGCTTTATGTTTTTAAGTGAAACGTTCATCAGTGGAGTACATGAGAGTAATTGTCCATTGACAGAAGTACCATTTTTCAATTCAACAGTTACTGACTGATTTGTTGCCGATGGCAAATTCATAAGGAAACGGACCAACTTCATAGTTATTATGTGTACAAGATCTGGTAAGTTAATGTATTTGAGTTAGGAATAGTCGATGCGGAGATGATACTACTCTAGTGTGAAGGCGATGATTATATAGATGCAGATAATAGTCTAGATCTGAAATGAGACAGCTTTGGCTTTTTTTAAAGCAATTTAGGATATGAGTAGGGAAAAACCTAGAGTGTGATGATGGGAAATTGGATCGGTGTATGTATTCAAGATGGTGTACGAAGAGCTTATGTAGTGTGAGCGAGGAGTAGTTAATGAGGGTAAGAAATGCGGAGTCAAGACTTTAAGAGGATATAAGATTGTCTGACTTTATAATGAGACCAATTTTATACAAAAAAAAAAATTAATAATGGAAGTCAAAATGGAATTGAATGCAAAAATGTGTAACATGTTGATTAGTTGCACTTCAAGACACATGTAAGAAACTAAAGAAAACTTTAAAAGAATTCAATTTATCTGTTTTAAATTTCTTGGCGATTGAAAAAAAGCTGCTACAATTATTTATCCCAATATAAATTTATGCAATTATCTCTTATTACCGAATCACCAAACAAACCTGGCCTGCCTAACTTGTTATCTACACGTAGACGTACAACTTACTCGCATAGATAAGTGCCACTCATTCAAATTTAATAGATAGAATTCCATAAAAAGCTCCTCGATTTCAAAATAAGAATCTTTATCTCAAATTCTGTCGGTTGATTGACGAACATAATACTCTAACACGGTTACTACTCATTTCCCTTTCCCCCTTACTACCCCAGGTTTTGGCCACATATTCCAAAAAGACTTTGAAGCAACATGTCCAACTCCTTTGAACCTTTACTAGCTATTCCCCCAGCAACCCGCTTTCTCCTTATTGTTTCAGTGGCCGCATGCCTTGCACTTTCAACAAGCGTGTTATCTCTAAATGCTTTCACCGTTCAACCATTGACTCACCTTATCTGGAACACGCCATTCACGTTTAAGGCCATCGCAAACCTGTCAATTACATTTCTCATTCATGGTTATCGACTCTTTGCATCTTTTTTTGTTGTACAAGGTCTTTACAAAAATGGAGTCAGTGTGCTTTTAAACATCTACAAGATGTACTTCTTTTCCAACAATCTAGAAAATTCTCAAGGCAGATTCCGCCGGAACTTCCCAGATTATGTCTGGTTTATTCTAGTGTGTGGTTTCTTTATTGTTACAACTAACTTCATCTTCGCCCCACCTCAATTCGCCTTGTCGTTCCCTCACTCTCAGCTACTGTCAAGCATTACATTCATGTGGCTGCGCACGGCCATGAATGAGGGTATTAAATTTTTCGGCATAGTCCCAATTAAAGCATACTACCTTCCATTCTTTGACTTGGCAATTGCTATCATGGGAGACAAATGGAGCGCCTACGATTGTGTACTGGGCATTTTGGCTGCTTACTTGTATGAGTGCATTCAATCGGATACAGTACCCATTTATAACTTGCTACCAGGCGCTTATAGGCACAGCAATCTGGATAACTCGAAAAAGGTTGGCTTCAACGTCAACCCCCAGCCTCCTGTGTTTTTACCTTCTGTCTTCGATTTGGGTTATCTCAAAGCACCAGAATTTCTTTATAAACTTCTAAAATATCCACTCAACACATCTGTGAGGACCACTGCTTTCACTAAGAAGGTCCCCTCCGCGAGAGGATCGTTTTCCAGCGGTAGCTCCACTGGTTATCAAGCCTCCTCGGGCTCAGGATCTTCTGGGTTTGCGGGCCGTGGACGTCGTCTTGGTGATTAGTTAATCGAAATTTCTGAAATCAATTTTGAAATATTTAAGGCTTTAAAAGGCTTTTAAAACTTACTGGCGGCATAAACGTTTGAGATTGCAATGTGAAGAAACTAACTTAGCCATATTTGTGTATACAATCACAAGACGAGTATAGATTTAGAAAAAATGGTTAAAATACTCATGGTACTGATTTTCTGTATTTCCATCTATAGTTGTATTTATTTAAGCTGTATCTGTTGTCTACTCATTCACTCGCACTGCGTCTTCTTACTAATCTGCCGCTGATGGACAAAGTTGGACAAGCTCCAAAACTACATAAAGACATATATGGTCCATAAAAAACCTCTAATTGTAGCTTCTAATTCATAAATTCATTTATTTTTAAAGAAAGAAAGAAAATAAATAAATGGAGATTCTGTTGACGTACCCCATAATTTATCGTATTACCATTATGACTGCATCGTGCCTGAAGCCTGTGGCTAATTAAGTGTCCAATCCTAATTTTGACAATTCCAAATAAGCGCCACAAAGCCCGTAAGCGCAATTGAATCTCTTTAATTCGCCCTTCTCGCACAACCGGTCACTCCCGCTATTGATATTGCATATCGTAAAGTTTTATTTAGCCTGCAGCTTTCAACTTGAACCCTAAGCCTGACCTTGAACTCAAACTCAAACTCAAACCAGCCACATGCCTAGGTCTCCACGAATCGAGCCAGTACGGTCTATCCTGGAATCTGGAGATAGAAGGAACGTATCTGAATCTTCTCCATCATTACGTCCACGTGGTCTGCGACTGAAGAAACTGCGCTCGAGACCTCCTCTTAAACGATTGACCTCCACTAACAAATTCAAGTTTTCAGTGGATGATGACATCAATGATAACTTAGATGATGATGATGAGCAAGGTGATGAATCTAGAGAAAGAAAATATCTCGAGGGGTATCAAGATGCTTTGCGTGACCTTGTAACTCAGCGTAAAAATAAGCTAAAGGAAGCCATTGGCAGTGTTAGCGCTAGTGTTCCTGCTTCTACAACGACAGCAGACTTGGATGAGGTTGTGAATCAAGCAACTGCGGAATCTCTAGATGATGACCGAGCCACTCAAGAAGTTCTTGCAGAATTGACTAGTGAATTGGACGACAATGCCTCTGTGAGTTCTGAAACCTCTTTACAAACAATGGAGTCACTTGACCTTAAAGCCCGTCAAGAAGCAATTAACTCTATACATCCTTTCGGTATTAAAATTTGGAAACCTTCTGTTTATAAAAAAATACGTTCCGTTGCTGCACGTGCAGAGGAAGATATCCACGATTTTGATCCTCGGCGGCCAACTGGCCCCATCTTCCTTGGTATTCACCTTACAAATTTCTTGTGGTCGTGTACTGTAGGTTTATTTTTGTATGTTGTCTGCCTCATAGGAGCTATTCTTGTCTTTGTGCTTACTGGTTTTGCATGGCACAAGTCTCTGCGTCCTTACGTACGTCTTCTTCTTGAGTTGGGTAAATATTGGCTTCATCCCTTTGGAAAATTTGTTTTGCTCAATAAGGACGAAAACTATCTTGATGAGGATGAAATGGACGGCAGATCGATCTCAGAATTCCATCAATGGAGGCTAGAAGAAGAGGGAAGACTTTTCTTTGCGCCTCCTCGGAGAATGACTAACAGTGAATCGAAACCTTTACTCAAAGACCATAAGGGTCGTCCATGGAGAGAAGCTTATGCTGCCTTGGGTGAAGGTCATAGCACTGGTGATACGGCTATTACTGAAGAACAGAATGGCGGTGTTGCCGGAGACGATGATGAGAATAACGACATTAAGGTCAGATTTTTTGGCAGAGGTCGGTGGTCGTTTGGACGCCTCTTGTTCTACTTGTTCTTCTATGGTATCTTACAACCTATTCTGTATACCATTGCAGCATTTTGTTGGTTGTTCGTGTTCACCATTCCTATGTGCAATCTTAACTCCATCTTGTGTGACCACTTAAGAAGACGTCCATTGGCTCTTAAGTTCGAGAGGGAGAAGGAGTATTATAAAAAGACAAGCGACCCTAGACAAAAGAATAAGTACAGAAACCAATCTATTATTCTTTGTACTTACAGATGTTGTGGTTTACATTATTACAAGTATACATTGGGAGGTACAAATATTTTCTTTATTAACTTGCTTCTGGTGGTTGTCTTCGTTATTTTGGACTACTATGTATTGAAGGAAGGTTTGCAGTGGAAGAGCTGGTATACGGACTCCTCGTTTTTATTTTGTGGATGTTTGTTCTCTATCATTCCATTAGCATATTTCATTGGTCAGGCTGTTGCTTCCATTTCTACACAATCTTCAATGGGAGTTGGTGCAGTCATCAATGCGTTTTTCTCCACAGTAGTGGAGATTTTTTTGTACTGTGTGGCTTTGAATCAGTCGAAAGGTAAACTCGTAGAAGGATCTATGATTGGTTCTATTTTGGGTGGTGTTTTGCTTCTTCCCGGTCTTTCCATGTGTGGTGGTGCACTTAAGCGGAAGACACAAAGATATAATCCAAGATCTGCAGGTGTTTCTTCTACAATGCTTCTTTTTGCCATGGTTACTATGTTTGCTCCCTCCTTGTTCTACCAATTGTATGGGTCATATGAGATTAGATGTAAGGACTGCGTGTACAGACCTTCAGGTAGCACTGAAGGATGCACAACTTGTCAATTTATCCAACCTTCATTAATACTTGACAAATTGTACTACAAAGTTCTCCGTCCATTTTCATTATTTGTGGCTGTGGCTTTGTTTGTGGCTTACGTCTGTGGGTTATACTTTACCTTAAAAACACATGCATCTCTTATCTGGGCCACAAACTCGCACGAATTATCTGCTCAGCAAGCTCGTAAGGATTCGCTCATTAGATCTCCAAGCATTATCAGTCTTGATAACCAACATAAGGGCTCTCGTCTGAGTAGGCCGGAAGAACAATCGGAACTAGCGACTCCGCGATCTGGGGTCTTGACTCCAACTGGGAAAAATAGACCTCAACCACCTGCAAAGTCTTTATCTCTTCCTAGAAACCCTTCCATTTATAAGCCGAAAGATGAATACCTCGCTGATGAAGAGGGTGGCGGTGGCCATGACGCACCTAATTGGTCTAGCACCCGGTCATATGTGATTCTTCTTGGATCCACATTACTTTATGCCATTATTGCTGAGATCTTGGTGAATAATGTGGATGCTGTACTTTCTCATTATCCTATTAATCCTAAATTCTTAGGTTTGACAGTTTTTGCATTAGTTCCAAATACTACTGAATTCGTCAATGCTATCTCTTTCGCAGTTAGTGGAAATGTTGCCTTATCTATGGAGATTGGTAGCGCGTACGCTTTACAGGTTGTTTTGATTCAGATTCCAGCGTTGGTTGTTTACTCTATCTATAAACAATTTCTGTCTGTAGAATCGATTTTTCCATTGATCTTCCCCCGCTGGGATGTGTTTGCCACTTTGGTTTCAATCTATCTTTTTACCTATATATATGCTGAGGGTAAGTCAAATTACTTCAAGGGTGTAATTTTGATTTTGATTTACATCGTTGTTTTGACAGGATTCTATTTGGATGATGTTGTGGCTAGCCTCGAGGATGGTTCCAATATGCAAATTATTGCAAGCCTTTTCTCACGCTAGCTAGTATAGAAAGGTAATAAAAATTATAATGACACATTCTTTAGTTTTAAATTTGGCTATTTGACCTTTTTTGGCAGATTTTTACGACATCCTAACGGGTTGAACTGTTCTTCCATATCAAGTAGTGGTTGCAAATAATCCTTTTCGCAGCCGAGGGCTAACCCTACCAACAAAGCAACTTTAAAAGTGTCTTTTTCACATTTGAAGATTTCATTTATGCGTATCACTCATAAGTATTTTTCTTTTACCTTATACATTGTCGCAGGTGTTCTACAAAAATTTCATATCTGACTCATAATCATTTAAAATCTATAAAAAACACGCATAACATTAGTTTTCAACCAAGTAAACTCTGGCCTCCCATGGACCTAAAGTGGTCTCGGACAAGTTGTTCTCGTTGGAAAGGATAAGCTTGTAGTTGCCCTCGAGAGCCTTCTCAAAAGGCAAAGACTCGTGGGTGAAGTTGAAGACGGCGTAAGCGGTCTTGCCGTTGGCAGTCTTTTGAATAGTGAAAGTCTTTTCGTTGTCAAAGTCCAAGATGTCAAACTTACCGTAGATGAAGAGATCCTTGTACTCCTTTCTGACAGCCAAGGCCTTCTTGTAGAAGTTATACAAAGAATCTGGGTCGTCAACTTGAGAGGCAGCGTTAACTTCATTGTAGTTGTCATTAACTCTCATCCATGGCTTAGCAGTAGAGAATCCACCGTACTCGGTACTGTCCCATTGAACTGGGGTTCTGGAGTGGTCTCTGGCCAACAAGTTGATGTTGTCCATCAATTGCTCAAGGCCCTTCTCGCCGTTGTGCTTAACGTAATCCTTGTAGTAGTTAACGGTGTTGATATCCAAGTACTCGCTAATGTCCCACAGTCTTGGAACGTTGGTCATACCAATCTCTTGACCTTGGTAGATGAACAAAGTACCGGTCAAAACAGAAAGCAAAGTGGCCAACAACTTACCACTCTTGAATCTCCACTTAGGAGAGTCATCACCGAAACGGGAAATACATCTTGGCTGGTCATGGTTTTCCATGTAACAGGTGGCCCATGCATCAGTACCGTCGGCAAAGGAACAAATGCTGTTGATGGCCTTCTTCAACTCAGGCAATTTGTAACCCTTGTAACGGAATCTGTCTTCAACTTGGCATCCGACCTCGACAACGTCGAACAAGAACATCATGTTCATCTCCTTCTCCTTGGCACTGACGTACTTCAAGGCATCCTCACGAGTAGAGTGACCAACCTCACCGACAGTCATGACATCATACTTAGAGGTGACTTGAGCAAACATCTCCTTGTGGAACTCGTGAATTCTTGGACCACTTTGATGGTACAACTTACATGGTTGGTACTCCAATTCTGGGTAGACAATTGGAGCATCTGGGAAGCTTTGGTGCTTGGAGTACATACCAGCGGTGTCAATTCTGAAACCGTCAACACCCTTTTCAAACCAGAAGGTCAAAGCAGACTTGTAAATGGCTTGTCTGGTCTCCTCGTTCTCCCAGTTCAAGTCTGGTTGGGACTCAGCGAAAAGATGCAAGTAGTATTCGTCGGTGGCCTCATCGTATTTCCAAGCAGAACCAGAGAAGTAAGAACCCCAGTTGTTTGGTGGTTGTCTGTTTCCGTTTTCGTCGTATCTAGGCTTCTTCCAGACGTACCAGTCTCTCTTGGGGTTAGTCTTGGAAGATCTAGATTCCTTGAACCATTGGTGCTCGGAAGAGGTGTGATTGATGACCAAGTCCAAGATCAATTTCATGCCTCTCTTGTGGCACTCGTCAATCAAGGTGTCCATGTCCTCCATGGAACCATACTTTGGGTAGACAGACTCGTAGTCTGCGATATCGTAACCCATGTCATCTTGAGGAGAGTCGTAAGCTGGGGACAACCAGATAACGTCGATTCCCAAGTTCTTGACGTAGTCCAAAGTGGAAATGATACCTGGGATGTCACCGACACCGTCTCCGTTAGAGTCCTTGTAAGAAGCAGGCCAGATTTGGTAGACAGTAGCGTCTTTCCACCAAGTTTGAGTGTAAGTCATTTCTAATTTTTTAAGTGAGTAAAGGCTTGTTGGAAGAGAAAGAAAGCTTTTTTAATTTATATATTGGCTAATTGAATCAATTGGCTAATAAGATTGATTGGAAATTAGTAATCTTTTAGTTGCAAGCGTCCTGATTGTAGTAGGATAGACAGGAGACTGCTAGACAAAGAAGTGTTGTGAGGAAAAAAAAGAACTGAGAGGTCGGAGATTCTCACCACCTTTTTATACCCCGTCCGAATTTTTTTTTTCCCTCGCAAGGTTACAAACCTCTTCAATGGGCAGAATGCGGGGCACCTGTACCCCGGATTCCATAGTAGTCTTTGCGATATGATGCGATAATTTTCCGACGCGGTTTTTCCGGACAGGACGTAACGTGGGCCTTCTCAAAGATTAAATTTGCGAGCACATAGAGCCACGCCAAGGAACTAAGAGAATCGCAATAAATTTAGAAATCTTCCAGATTCGGTAATCATCTTCGGGCTCGATGAAATTCGGTATTGTTGAGCGTTGATGTTCTTTGTCGTGGGGGGCCTTCGGGATAATTCCCACCTTGTTCAAAAAAGAACCCTGTGGGCCAGACGCCCTGATTCGCGCAGCAGGATTGGACCAGGCAGAGTGGAGTTCATCGTGGGGTCATGTATGAGCTCTGAGGCGGTGAAAGCGTCTAGAAAAGAAATACGGGGAAGGGTGAATAACTCCGTTAGATGAATTTACTTACATTTCTTTTTGTTTGTTTGTCTGTTTGTCTGTTCGTTTGTCTGTTTGTCTGTTTGTTTATTTTCCTATGTATACTTATTCACTCACATCATCATTTGTCCTTTTTTGCGTACTCCAATATATCCAAATGGATCATCGTCTACAGTTACGAGCGTGTAGGCATGCAATGTAATGTCGCTTCGTGAATGGCCCGTTGAGCATGGCGGCTAAAAAAGACGCCGCATCATAATGGCTGCAATAACACGGCCGCAAAAGGTAAGCCTAGCGAAGATAGTTACGCGAAAACTAACTCAATAATTGAAATTCTCCTTTTTTTTCGAGAAATGGTTTTTCTCTTCTTTTCCAATGTCTTCAATCGAGCGTCTTTTTCCGAACACCTGGCCGGTCCAGTGTCTTGTCGGCGCCTTAATTAACATCAGAGACGTTATCCTGTAACTCGAATCAATTAGGCCAGACCGTTACTGTCAATGAAGAAAGACCACCTCAAGATGTCAAACTGTTTATTATCCATGGAGTAATGGTATGTTACTAAGCTTGTATGTATGAGTAAGTACAGACAAACAATGTGCGCTCGATTATTTTTTTTATATTGAAATACCTATTCAAATTCAAATTGTTTCTATTGCTTCCTTGCAACGAAACAGTTCAACTGAGGCAGATTCGAATCAGTGATTCAGTGACCTAAAAGTTTGAAGTATAGAAGTTGCCAAGGACGTGCCAGCGAGAAAACAACCTTTGAATTGGGAAAAACATATTAGCATATGTCATCTCGTGTTTTAATCAGTGATATTATAGCGCTTCGAATTCGAAATACCGGTGCTAGTAGGAATACCAAACAGCATACGTAAAGGCTGGCCAAGAGCATGGCTGGAACAACCAAAAGCTCCAGTCGACTCTCGGGAGGGGTTCTGGTGATCGTGAGGATGATGAAGCCGCTCAGCGCCAATATTGCACTTGCGAAAACAAGCAACAAGAGGAATTTTAGTACTGCTAGAAGGATGTTCACTAGCTTCTTAGCCCATGGTTGTCCGCGCACCTTGGAGAGGTTGTTCAGACTTTGGGCTGCCTCTTCATTGATGTCTTGGACATAAACTTCTTGCTCTTGTCTTGCGTTTTCATAATCAGATGGAGAGTTGCTGTTTCTATGCATTTGGCGGTTGTGGTGAAGGGAACATTGCGTACATCAATGAGAGCTTTCTCTTAACATTACATGTCTAAGTTTACCCGGGCAGAGACATCTGAGAGGACTTGGTTGGACACCTTGAAATGCGACAGCTACAGAGGCCTTTTTTAAAGAGATGTTACGAAATGGAAATTGACCAAAGTTTCTTTTGCAATATCTTGATTTTTGGGATAAGGTTTGAGCTTTTGCAAGTTTAAGCCAATTGAGTTGACTGGCCTAACCAGTGCTTCTATGGTGTAACCTGTAAGAACTCTTTTGATTAAGGTCACACCAAATTGGCGATTAAATTTATTTCGTTAAATACAACTAAAACATTGGATTTTTTTTTTCTGTTATTTGCCAAATCAACTCAAATGATTTGCGGTGCTGGTTACTACGGAGTTGCGTTTCAACACGCATTACGCGACTTTACGACTTCAACTAGAGTAAAAAAAGGAATTCAAATTAATCAACATATTTTTTAAAAATTTTAAGAATTAATTATTTAAATTTAATCGCCCTTTTATCGTGACTTTTCATCTGTTTATGTTTATTTGCACGTACTCACAGTTACGCGTCCAGCGTAACCAGGAGTCTGCGACTCGCCACTTGAACGAATTTTTCTCTCCACGACCAAACTTACCACTCTACCGGCTATCGTTGGACACATCCCGATTTGCCTACCCTCTGTATCGTGCGCACTTTGTTGGACTATTCTTAAGCTCTCCGCATATTCCGCTTGAGTCTTTTTCCCGTGCAATTTCGTCCAGTGGTTGGCATTTAGGCTCATCCTCAGACCAAAATACTCAGTATCCTAATACCACGAGAAAACCATATATAAACCCCAAAAAAAAGCAAAAAAAAGAATTCTATTTAACTAACCACCACGCATATAACGCCCCAACATCGTTTACGACCCATCCGCTGCTTTTTGCTGCTTGTACTATATATTAATCATCATTCACTATGAGTCGGCAATTTCCATATTCCAGTGCACCCCTTCGTTCTGTGAAAGAAGTATGTATTATTTTTTGTTTAGTGATTGAAGCATCATGAATGGAGTCAATGTACCCATTCTTTTTTTTTCTTTATTCTTCTGTCCCTTTTCTCTTTCTAGCCATGTTCTGTGATTTCTCTCTAGTATCGTGTGCTAACAAATAGGTGCAATTTGGTTTGCTTTCTCCCGAAGAAACTCGTGCCATTTCGGTGGCTAAGATCGAATATCCTGAAACAATGGATCAAACGACCAAACGTCCTCGTGATGGTGGTCTTAATGATCCTAGATTGGGATCTATCGACAGGAACTTCAAGTGTCAGACGTGTGGAGAAGATATGGCTGAATGTCCAGGTCACTTCGGTCACATAGAATTGGCCAAACCCGTATTCCATATTGGTTTCATTGCTAAAATTAAGAAGGTTTGCGAGTGTGTTTGTATGCACTGTGGTAAAGTTTTGGTTGATGACAAAAACCCACTCATGGCACAAGCTCTCAGAATTAGAGATCCAAAAAAGCGTTTTAACGCCGTGTGGAACGTTTGTAAGCTGAAAATGGTTTGCGAGGCCGACACTATCGATGAACAAGGTCAATTGACTTCTTCAGGACGCGGTGGATGTGGACACACGCAGCCTACCGTCCGTAGAGACGGTTTGAAGTTATGGGGAACATGGAAACAGAACAAGACTTTCGAAGAAAATGAACAACCTGAGCGTCGTTTGTTAACTCCTTCGGAAATCTTGAGTGTTTTCCGTCACATTGGACCTGAAGATTGTCAGAGGTTAGGATTCAATGAAGACTACGCACGGCCCGAATGGATGTTGATCACCGTTTTGCCCGTGCCTCCGCCACCCGTGAGACCCTCAATTGCGTTCAATGATACCGCTCGTGGAGAGGATGACTTGACATTCAAATTGGCCGATATATTGAAAGCCAACATCAATGTTCAAAGATTGGAGATGGATGGTTCGCCTCAGCACGTTATCAGTGAGTTCGAGGCTCTTTTACAGTTCCACGTTGCAACTTACATGGATAATGATATTGCTGGCCAGCCTCAAGCGCTTCAAAAGACAGGAAGACCAATTAAATCGATCAGAGCTCGGTTAAAGGGTAAAGAAGGTCGTTTGCGTGGAAATCTTATGGGAAAAAGAGTGGATTTCTCCGCGCGTACGGTTATTTCTGGTGACCCTAACCTTGACTTGGATCAAGTTGGTGTTCCAATATCTATTGCCAGGACATTGTCATATCCTGAAGTTGTGACACCTTACAACATTCATCGTTTGACAGAATTCGTTCGTAATGGTCCAAATGAGCACCCTGGTGCCAAATATGTCATCAGAGATACAGGAGACAGAATTGACTTGAGATATAATAAGAGAGCGGGAGATATTGCGTTACAATATGGATGGAAAGTTGAAAGACACTTAATGGATAATGACCCAGTTTTGTTCAACCGTCAACCATCTTTGCACAAGATGTCGATGATGTCGCATAGAGTAAAGGTGATGCCGTACTCTACATTTAGAATGAATCTTTCAGTTACCTCACCATATAATGCCGATTTCGATGGAGATGAAATGAACTTGCACGTGCCACAGCTGCCTGAGACTCGTGCAGAAATGTCGCAAATCTGTGCTGTGCCACTTCAAATTGTGTCTCCACAGAGTAACAAGCCCGTCATGGGTATCGTGCAGGACACGTTGTGTGGAATCCGTAAAATGACTCTCAGAGACATTTTCATCGAATACCAACAGGTTATGAATATGTTGTACTGGATTCCTAATTGGGACGGAGTGATTCCGCCTCCAGCAGTTCTCAAGCCTAAGCCAATGTGGACAGGTAAACAATTGCTTTCCATGGCCATTCCAAAGGGCATTCATTTACAGAGATTCGATGATGGTAGAGATATGCTCAGTCCAAAGGATAAAGGCATGCTCATCGTTGATGGAGAAATCATCTTCGGTGTGGTAGACAAGAAAACCGTTGGTGCCACCGGGGGTGGATTAATTCATACAGTATTCCGTGAGAAGGGCCCACAACCATGTGCACAGATGTTCAGTTCGATTCAAAAAGTAGTCAATTACTGGCTTTTGCACAATGGTTTCTCTATTGGTATTGGTGATACAATTGCCGATAAGGAGACCATGAGAAATGTGACTCTGACTATTCAAGAAGCCAAACACAAGGTGCAGGAGATTATATTGGATGCGCAAAACAACCGTTTGGAACCTGAGCCAGGTATGACCTTACGTGAATCGTTCGAGCATAATGTGTCTCGTGTATTGAATCAGGCCCGTGATACCGCCGGTAGATCCGCCGAAATCAACTTAAAGGACTTGAATAACGTCAAACAGATGGTCACCTCAGGATCCAAGGGTTCGTTTATCAATATTTCTCAAATGTCTGCGTGTGTCGGACAACAAATTGTCGAAGGTAAGCGTATTCCATTCGGTTTCGCTGACCGGACATTGCCTCATTTCACAAAGGACGATTACTCGCCAGAGCTGAAGGGTTTCGTGGAAAACTCTTACTTAAGAGGTTTGACGCCACAGGAGTTCTTTTTCCATGCTATGGCTGGTCGTGAGGGTCTTATTGATACCGCAGTCAAGACCGCCGAAACTGGTTATATCCAACGTCGTTTGGTGAAAGCTTTGGAAGATATCATGGTCCATTACGATGGAACCACTCGTAACTCCTTGGGTGACATCATTCAGTTCGTGTATGGTGAAGATGGTATCGATGGTACTGCAGTAGAAAAACAGTCCGTGGACACAATCCCAGGCTCCGATGCCAGTTTCGAGAAAAGATACCGCATAGATGTACTCAGCTCTGAGCACGCTCTTTCGGAGCAACTTCTTGAGTCTGGTAAAGAGATCAAGGGTGATGTTGCCTTGCAGAACGTCCTCGATGAAGAGTTTGCTCAACTTGTTAAAGACAGAACGTACTTAAGAGAAGTTTGTTTCCCTAACGGAGACTATAACTGGCCACTTCCTGTGAACTTGCGTCGTATCATTCAAAATGCACAACAAATCTTCCACAGTGGGCGTCAAAAAGCGCTGGACTTGCGTCTTGATGAAATTATTCATACTGTAAAGGATCTCTGTGGGAAACTCTATGTTCTTCGTGGTAACACCGAGCTTATTAAAGAAGCACAGGAGAATGCTACTTTGTTGTTCCAGTGCTTGTTACGTTCGCGTTTGGCTGCACGTAGAGTCATTGAGGAATTTAAGCTCTCGCGTATATCTTTTGAGTGGGTTTGTGGAGAGATTGAGACTCAATTCTTGAAATCTGTGGTTCATCCTGGTGAAATGGTTGGTGTCATTGCCGCGCAATCCATTGGTGAGCCTGCTACACAAATGACGCTTAATACATTCCATTATGCGGGTGTTTCATCCAAGAACGTTACATTGGGTGTCCCTCGTTTGAAGGAAATTTTAAATGTCGCCAAAAACATTAAAACTCCAGCTTTGACCGTTTACTTGGAACCTGAGATCGCCGCCGATATCGAGCGCGCCAAGGTTGTTCAATCCGCTATTGAACATACAACGCTCAAAAACGTGACCCTGGCTACAGAAATTTTCTACGATCCAGATCCTCGTAGTACCGTTATTGAAGAGGATTACGATACTGTTGAGGCATACTTTGCCATTCCTGATGAAAAGGTAGAGGAAACTATCGACAATCAATCACCATGGCTTCTTCGTCTTGAACTTGATAGAGCTAAGATGTTGGATAAGCAGTTGACTATGGCACAGGTGGCTGAGAAGATCTCGCAAAACTTTGGTGAAGATTTGTTTGTGATTTGGTCCGACGATACCGCTGACAAGTTGATTATTCGTTGTCGTGTGATTCGTGACCCTAAACTCGAAGAAGAGGGTGATCACGAGGAAGACCAGATTTTGAAGCGTGTCGAAGCTCATATGTTGGAGACCATCTCTTTGCGTGGTATCCCCGGTATTACCCGTGTGTTTATGATGCAACACAAGGTAAACACTCCTGACGAAACTGGAGAGTACACTCAAAAACAAGAGTGGGTCTTGGAAACTGATGGTGTCAACTTGTCAGAGGTGATTGCAGTCCCAGGTGTCGACGCTTCACGTACTTACTCTAACAACTTCATTGAGATTTTGTCTGTGTTAGGTATTGAAGCTACGCGTACTGCTCTTTTCAAAGAAATCTTGAATGTTATTGCCTTTGATGGTTCCTACGTTAATTATAGACACATGGCTCTTTTGGTGGATGTTATGACTGCACGTGGTCACTTGATGGCCATTACTCGTCATGGTATTAACCGTGCTGAGACTGGTGCACTTATGAGATGTTCCTTCGAAGAAACCGTGGAAATTCTTTTGGAAGCTGCCGCTGCCGCTGAATTGGATGACTGTCGTGGTATCTCCGAAAACGTTATTTTGGGACAAATGCCTCCTTTGGGTACTGGTGCCTTCGACGTTATGGTCGACGAGAACATGTTACAACAAGCTTCTGCTGGTGATGCTGGTGTTCGTGCACAAGCTTCAGGTGACGCTTATGCTACTGATGGTGGTGCTACTCCATACAGAGAGTACGAAATGGAGGACGACAAGATTAAGTTTGAGGATGGTGCAGGATTCTCGCCTATTCATACAGCTAGTGCGTTCGATAACTCGGGCTCTTTGACCTCTTATGGTGGCCAAGCTACAATGGCTTCTCCTACATCACCATTTTCGTATGGATCGTCGGCTGCTTCGTTTGGCGGAGCTTCTCCAGGTTATGGATCAGCCACCTCTCCAACCTACTCCCCAACAAGTCCATCTTACTCTCCTACAAGTCCATCTTACTCTCCTACAAGTCCAAGTTACTCACCTACTAGTCCAAGTTACTCGCCAACTAGTCCAAGTTACTCGCCAACTAGTCCTAGTTACTCACCAACTTCGCCTAGTTACAGTCCAACGAGTCCAAGTTACAGTCCAACGAGTCCTAGCTACAGCCCTACTAGTCCAAGTTATAGCCCAACGTCTCCAAGCTATTCGCCTACTAGTCCAAGTTATAGTCCAACTTCGCCAAGCTACAGTCCAACTTCGCCAAGTTATTCGCCAACTTCGCCAAGCTACTCTCCAACGTCTCCATCTTACTCGCCAACTTCCCCACAATACTCACCCACTTCTCCTAGTTACTCGCCTACTTCGCCACAGTACTCGCCTACTTCGCCGCAGTATTCGCCAACATCTCCGCAATACTCGCCAACTAGTCCAAGCTACTCACCTGGCTCACCAACTTATTCGCCAAGTAACAAGAAGGAGAATGGCGCTTGAGATTTTGCATGTAATTTAAAAAAATTAGAATAAACGTTTATTATTTGAATCATGGGTAACAAAATTATTCGTATTGTACTTTTCTCAAGTTTCTTTTTAATTCATTTGACTGTAAATAATAATTGCAACTCAAAAGTACGATATTCAATGATAAAATCAAAAATCTACCCATTGAAATAAAAAAAATTGTAGTAACTATTTTCGATAATCTCTTATTCCGACTTTCCTCTCTTTTGTGTTTCTCCAATGCAATTTAGCTTCAGTTCATATGTTTTGAGTGGCTGCGCGATGATCATCTCCACATTTGCAACCATGTCCCGAAAACAAGCAGCTGCGACTGGCTCGCTAAAGGATATCGAGCGCCGAAGAAAAGAAGTTCTCAAGCCTATTCTAGACAATCCCTTTACTCGTGGTTTCGAATGGCCTTCTGTTGACCCGGCAACTTCAGATAAGATCATGGAGTACCTCACACAGCTTCTATCAAGATACGGGAGCTATCTTGATATGAAACGGAACAGTCACGGTAAGAAAATTCCTGTACCTCCAGAAGCTCTGAAGATTACAGTGGGTTTCAATTCCACAGTGAAACGTCTTGAGACTCAGGCTGCTCCCAACCGAGAAAAGATTCTAGGGAAGAGAAAGAAGCCCAAGACAAAGAATACCGTCATTATAGAGGAAGCAAAATTGAACTGTGATGAGTCAAAAGCAAGCGATTTGCTGTCTAAAAGAAAGGTGTCCTCTTCTCTTGAGTCAATTGAAACGTCTTCTTCTACTGAGATTGTCGGCTACGTATTTGTCGCTCGCGCAGACATTACCACAACTCTACTTACTGATTGTTTCCCTCAATTAGCTTTCTCTGCATCATCTTCATTAACGAAACGTGTCAAGCTCATTGAGTTGCCGCGTGGAGCTGTAGGTCGCTTATCAAAAGTGCTTCACACAGAAAACGCCAGCATCATCTCCCTCTGCGAAGACTGGAAAGAAGCAAGCCCACTTTTTTCTCTTATAAATGAATCTGTGAAGGACATAGATATTCCTTGGCTAGAACAAATCTTTGATCCTGAGGCATCAAACTATCATTCTTTGAATATTTCCTTTTTGAGAACTCTAGCGCCAGTCGGAAAGTCAAAAAAAAATACAAATAAGAAGAACCAAAAAATTGGTCTGGATTCAAACGCTCAGAAAAGTACAGAGCTGCTACGAAAATCAGATAAGGGGATTTTGGGTCAAGATGAAGGTACCTCTACTTCTGGTAAAAGAAAGAGCCAGCATCATAACGAACAAACACAAAAGAGGGCAAAAAAAGAGTGATAATATAATCACAAATATAATTTTTATAGAGTCTAGATGTAATTTTAGCATATACATCAATTTATGACCACTGTGCATCAATTGGTATTTAATTTAAACTAACATTAACCTCTAGCTTCTAGATCATGAATCGGAGGAAAATTACATCAATTTCTCTGGAAGATTGATAACTTTGACAAATATATATCTGAAGACGTTTTCTTTTTTTTTTTGCCCGCTTTCATCCTGAATAATTGTGAGCACGATTTTATTTTGGTGTGCAGCTAGATACTCGATCCGCGTCAAGACTAAGACTTACACGTCTTTGAAAAATCAACGATTTAGTCCAAATGTCCAAGTTCGCACTTAATCTTGAGCTCCCGTGGGTCGAAAAATATCGTCCTCATAAACTTGATGACATTGTTGGTAATGAAGAGACAATCGAACGACTTAAACTCATTGTTCAAGATGGAAACATGCCCCACATGATCATTCTGGGACTTCCAGGTATCGGAAAAACCACCTCCATTCACTGCTTGGCTCTTGAATTACTAGGCAAAGAATTGTACAATCTGGCTACATTGGAATTAAATGCCTCTGACGATAGAGGTATCGATGTCGTTAGAAATAAGATCAAGCAGTTTGCCCAAACTAAAATCTCCTTACCTCCAGGAAGACACAAGATTGTCATTTTAGATGAAGCTGATTCCATGACTCCCGGTGCGCAACAGGCTTTGCGTCGTACTATGGAATTGTACTCAAACACCACTCGTTTTGCATTTGCCTGTAATCAATCTTCTAAGATCATTGAACCTCTACAGTCGCGTTGTGCCATTTTAAGATACAATAAATTGGCAGATGATCAGGTTTTACTGAGATTATTGGAGATTGCTAAATTGGAAAATGTCAAATATAACTCTGAAGGAATCAAGGCTCTTATTTTCACTGCCGAAGGTGATATGCGTCAAGCCATAAATAACTTACAAAGCACCGTCGCTGGTTTCGGTTTTGTGGATGATGTAAATGTATTCAAAATTGTAGACCAGCCTCATCCTTTTGTCATAAAGAAGATCTTGAGTTTGTGTATACAAGAGAATAATATTGATGGTGCTGTGGATCTTCTTGATACTCTATGGAACAAGGGTTACTCGGCTATTGACATTGTTACCCTGTCCTTTAAAGTAGCTAAAACCTTACCAGGGATTTCGGAGCTGGCGAGATTAGATGCCATCAAGGAAATCGGCTTTGTACACATGAGAGTCTTAGAGGGTGTTCTGACGTATTTACAATTGTGTGGTATGTTGGCCAAATTGGCCGAAGTAGCTATATAAACACTTTACAAAATACATTATGTGAATCTCATTAAGTAATCTTCTATTATCAATGTTAATGCATCTCTGACTATCTTTGCTAAATTTATATGTTTGGTTACCCAAGTAACTCAATATATGTAAAGTTAAGTTCACACTACTTCGGTTTGTAGGCTTCGCAAAGCATTGAAAAGTGCTCCACCTGCTCATTTATGAATTTAATAGGAGAGTTTTCAAATTCGTTGCGCAAAATGGTCGTAATCAAGAAGTAATTGTTAAACAAAAACATCTCTCTTTGTGTGGCTTTACCCTTACCAGAACCAAAAACCAGAGAACTGGATTTAGTCAATGCACTTTCAAAATCATTTCTTAAGCGAACAATAGACATACAAATTGGTTCTCCTTGGATCTGCTCTTGTTTGTCAACTGCTGAATCTTGTGCAAAAGCAAGCTTTAAGAGTCCAGAGAGAAGAGATGAAAACTGTTGTGTAGTATTAATGGGAGCTAAGCTTTTGGCTAATGTTCTTACTGATTGCGCGCCCAAAATATTCTTTTTCACAGCATCACAGTTGGCATCAATAATTTTAGTGAAGTGGGGCCATAGAAGCAAGATGAGCGAGTTATGATAGTCATCCAATACCGGGATGTGAAATTCATTATGAAGAGAGAAACTGGCTTTTTGAATTATGCGAATCATGAATAAAATCGCGTAACCGTCATAAGGCGCTGTGTTTGTGAACTGAGCTTGAACAGCTGCTGCTGGAGCTGCAAGTCGTGCGCTTAGAGTATGGCTCATAGTAGTTGCTAGCCAATTAGCTAAAGAGCGTCCAATTTTAAAAATCTCCTCGAACATATATTGACACCAATCTGTATCTGGCAATTGTGAAGTTCCACCAGAGTCTAATGCACTGATGGGGCTAAACTTTTCTTGTCCTTGATAGAAAAACTCAACAAAAAATAAATATTCGACGATAATATTATCTAGTAAAGCGTTTGACCATTGTTTAAAAAGAAACTCCAGCCAATACGTGAACGGTGTGCTCTCTGCAATTTGAGAAGGTATGCACTTTCGACCCTGTTCATCCTCGCTATTAGAAAGAATTGACATTCTTTTATCAACGGACAGGAAGTACTCGGATAATGGCATCTTAGAAGAGGCACTTGAAGCTGAAGGAGTTGTGGCTTCCATGAATCCAAACAATCCCAGCTTACTTTCTGAATGGTCATTCGTGCCTCCAAGGACAAACAGCAGGTCGATATTCTTCAATTTGAGTTTTTGCAAGGAATATAGGTATTTAGAGAAACGAGAGGTATAGTACCATTTCATGGTATATATGTATGCCAATTGAAGCTGGTTGGCTAACTGTGGCTGTCGCTGTTTGAGAAATGCAAATGCCTCCTTAACTCGCAGAAGTTTCTCTTGAACCACTTGCGATGATGTTTTAAACGATTGCCGAAGTTGTCTGATCAGCTTAATAAGATGATCACGAATTCTTTCAACAGCTTTTCCTTCAAGTAAATTGAGTGCAATGACTAATTCTTCTAGCGCTTTCATATCTTTATAATTTTGAAAAGAAGTTCCTTGTCGAATTTTTTGAACCAATTGCTGTTTTTCCGTTATTAATCTTAGGTTTTCAATCCATTTCTCGTCAACTGGATCATTTGCAACTGAAGTGACTACGCTGGGTGGTATCATAAGGTCTAGCAAGGCTGGATTTAGATGTTCCACTATTTCACGCTGGTAATCCAAATTTTTCGAAAGATCTTCAGATTGTGTGTATAATGACGTGAGAGACTCGGAAAGCTGATTGATATTGAGGTTGAATTCATGAAAGTAATCACCAATCGGCTCTATTGTAGATTTAAGCGGAGGAATTGATTCCAGAAACGACTGAAATTTCGCCGTGATGCGACCCACATCAGTATCTGAAAGGTTATTGAATATCTCGTTCCCCTTAGCGTCAGAACTTGTTATGGAAGCAGTGCTCAGAGTTTCAGGAAGTGGCAAGATTGTTTTTAGATAAGAGATGCTCATATTTGGCGATGATTATGAAGTTGATGTTTGCATGTATGAAATTAGATGACAGATGTAGGGATTTGTGATGGCTGCAACAATTGAGCTTTTCCTAAAATCGAATTACTGACGCACACTCGAATTGGGTGGGGAAACAAACATGGAGACCTTACCTAAAAAAATTTGATTTATTTTCATTTTTATTATAAATGAATAGTTTTTTTTTTTTACGAGCGAATATTCTTCATTCGCGTGAATTAGAGTGATTTCATATAAAAGCGCGTTAGTTCGTATATTCTTATCTTCTTAGATCAATTGATCTGGGGAAACCATATTCAACCTTCATCACCCATACTGAGAGTCAATGTAGACATGACGTCTGAGAAGAAGTCCATATTAGAACAATTGCATCAATTTCAACCTGTATTTCTAGAGCAAAGTGAGATTCTCAATCCAGATAGTGATGTCACATTGGAAGTTTCAGATCTGCTAAGCACTGGCAGCACAGAAGCCCTGATTACAGTAACTGATTCTCAAGATGCAATTATCAATTCTCCTTATCGTATGAACGAAATTCTTTGTATACGTGCTGGACCGGGGTCTGGCAAAACCTTTACTCTTATTGCTCGAATCGCTCAATTAATACAAGATGGGATAAAGCCTAATGAAATTTTAGTGCTTTCCATGGCAAACAGGTCAGTAGACGCGCTTCGAAATTCTTTAAGACGACTAGTCGGAACTGAGAAAGAACAATTAGTTGCGTTCTCAACATTTCATTCCTTTTGTGGATCTCTTTTAGATTCAAATCGCAACCTGGATCAGCCTCGACCACTCATTGCCACCAGCAAGACCTTCTTGAACTTCGCAGAGTTTTTCAGGCGTAAACTGGTAAAATTAAAAGGAGAAAGTATTGAGGGTTCCGTTAGTGCAAGGCAAATGGCAGATTTTTTACCATTACTTTTCACAAATCGTGTTTCAACAGACGAAATCGCTCGTCGCTACAAAATCAACCCAAAGTATTTACATAACGTCGTAAAATATTTAAAGTCATACGGTCTCTCTGTATATGATGATATAATTGGTGATGCGATTTCTCTTCTTAATCGTTCTGCGAATGCCTTTCAAACGGCTCCAGATCCTGAAACGGCCGAAGCTTGTCTAATTGCAGATGTGGCGAATTACAAGGCTGTCATCGTAGATGAATTTCAAGACATATATCCCATTCTCTTACACGCTATAAAAGCTATTGTAAATTATCCTACACTAGGAAAGAATGAAAAAAGCAAGCATCTTACGATTTCCGGTGATCCCTTTCAGAGTATTTATGAGTTTTTGGGGGGCTCTGCAACTTACATGTCAAATATTAAAACCATTTTCCCTCATATGGTTGTAGTTGAAAAGGGGCTTGATGAGTCGTTTCGATGCACACGAGACATTTTGAACGCTGCTATGGGAGTGGTTACAAAGGAGCTGTTGGACGAGGTTGACTGTAGGTTAAAAAGCTTAAGGCCCGAAGATCAATCAATAAAGCCAATCTTAATCTCTTCGGACAACCCTAATGAGGAGGCCAATAAAGTAACTGATGAAATCACAAGGTTGCTTTGTCTTCTGGGTGGCGCTATTCGTCCGCTGGACATAGCGGTTCTAGGATCTACTAACAAACAAATTGAAGAATTTCAACGTGTGTTAAGCGCCCGATCAGGGATCAAAAGCCATAAGGCTCGAATTACCAATAATTGGCCAAATACAGAGCTCAACATTTTTCGACTCATTTCTGGCGTGATAAGTGCTAGATCTCACGCAAGTTTCGATTTAGTGGGCGTTCTTCAAGTACTTGATCAACGTACAGGTTCGATTCAAAGGATTACAAAGATATTTATCGACAGTTTAGAGAAATCAGATTCCTATGATTCTCCTAATTTTTTTGAAAAGTATCTACGGAGTCAATTAGATTTAATCAAAAATGGTGTAAAAGGCACAAAATTGAGCAAGGTATACTTCGGTCACCAGGAACAGCTTAATAATTTTAAGGACTTTTTAGCTGCAGTTGATATCGAGAGAGATTTAATTACTAAGATTGTCGCAACTAACGCCTTAAATTACGGCCCCGCCGAGTTGGCAAAGTGCTTCGAACGGATATCAACATTGAAGCCAATTGCGGGATTCCTAAAAATGTCATCGTTTGAATCGCCAACAGCAATTCAAGAGGGATTTCAATCTTTGAACAGTACGATTCATCATGTTTACAAAATGTTTTCTACTTTTGATGACTCTCGAACTACAGATTTCCTTAATTTTTTTTTAGAGAATTTCGATTGTGAAATACCAACTGTAGCGGGTAACTCTGTGGAAATATCTACAATACATTCTGCAAAAGGGCTTGAATTCCCTATTGTCTTTATTCTTGGCATGCAGAATCGCAGGGTTTCTGCAATGTCTTCCTGGGATCACAGCTTGTCGAAATCAGACGCCCCAAATAATGGATCAATTTCCGAATTTGGCAATGGAACCTCTCGTCTATTGTATGTAGCAATGACTCGAGCCCGTACTTTATTGTATCTTGGTACAAGTTCGAAAATTGACACTTCACTGCCATTAGTAGGGGCCCATTTTACTACAGCTCTACCAAATCCGCTTTCTATAGCCCACATTGAGGAGATTGTACACAGAACTCCAGTTCAAAATCCGCCCGCAATACAAGCAAATGAATTTGAAGCATTGCCTCGCATTTTCATGCAAGATGTTATGCGCACTGGCCCCATTCAACAAAAACCGTTCCTTGAATTCTTTTGCTCCGACCTAGACAGGCCCAAACCAAAATCAGAAAAAGTTTTGAGTGGAATGCAGATATATTCCAATTATTTTACATACCACATGCAACAGAGGCGTCTGTTTAGCATGCGGCATTATGCCTCTAAAAGTTGCCATCGAACTGTTTTAATGCATGGTTACCTAAAATGCCTTGTGTGCCAAATCGGAAAAGTCGTAAATACTCTTCCATGCAGATAAGCCTACATACCAATTCCTAAAAAGCCGACTCGACCTGAGTCACTCTATATAGGTATCGCCTGCCGTGAGCCTTCATACATGCAATGGACAACTCTCCAAACCTTTGTTTTTTAAAGTTACAAATGAAAATCCGTCGGAGTCAAGAAATCCAATTCAATTTTTTTGCAACTTTTTCTTGTCAATTTTGGAAGCATCAAGACATCCCATATTAATTGTTTTATAAAGGCTCAAAACACGTTCTTTTTCCATAAATTGTGTCCCTTGCCTTTGACAAGATTTCCAACCGATACGTTCTATTTAATTCCAATATTGCGAATGCGGATCATTAATATAAAATCAGTTCTTTATTCCCCTGTTCTATAACCTCAGCTTCTCCCATCACCCCTCGCACGCTCGGCAATTCTTGCCTTTGGCTCTTTTTGTTTATATGAATTCTTCAGTTCAAGATCAACAACTGGAGCCATGCGACCCGTTTGTAAAATTACTTAAAGATATTCCAGAAATTTCTAATTATGTTTATAATTTCCAGCTCACTTCTTCGTCGGAGACAAACTTCGTCTCGACGCACAAAATCGAAGGCTCAATGTTCGTATTCCGAAAGAAGAAACATCCATATTTGCCTCAATCAGAGGCCAATTTGTACCAGCAGAATGAAGATTCATTTGAATTTGAAAACAGTGACGGTCTGAAATCCCGCTTCAGCTGCGACCGCTGCCGTAAATATAAAAAGAAGTGCTCCAGGGACCTACCGGAATGTGAATACTGTGCATCTAGCGAAGAGCTATGTCGTTACAGGTCAAGAAAGAAAGCTTATAAGCGTCAAAGGAAAGATTTTACCACCTCGAATTCTAAGGATGTTGTATGTCAGGAGCCTCATCAAACTGCAAAAGACCACAAAACAGAGCAGGATGAAACCCCACACAACCTGGAAGCTCCAACCAAGCAAAGCAGTACAATCTATCAATTACTAAACTAAAAAGTCATCAATATTCATTTCGTGAACTCAGAACAAATCTGGCCTTTAATCAAATTTTTAGCATACACTTGGCAAGTAAAAGTTGGGCGGCGCCCATTTAAAAACCTACTTGGTACATTTATCAGTATATATAGCCACATACATCTTCAAATTTAAATAAATTGAATAAATAGAGATTGTTATTTCCATTAGATCTCATTATAGATGGTTATGCAACTGACACATGCGAGCGAGAATCTTTCCATCACACACAACCTTTTTCTTTGTCACCAGCAGCATGATCTACTTCAAAAAAATTTGAATATTAGCTTATTAATTACGACAATTTAGATAATATACTGAGAAGTCCGGAATCAGTTTGATGTTGAGAATTGCCATTTGCCTCCCCCATTTCTGAACCCCAAGTATCTTGCTCTATCGACGGTTCGTACGCTTCGTCCTCAAGCCCATGCTCTTTTTGATGCTTGAGCTCTACATCATCTCGATGCTTCCTTTCAAATTGCTTTAGCTCGTTGTCGTCAGCATTTTCGAAATCCTCTTCATCCCCACTAAGGGCGTCGTCATCAGACTCGCTTTCGCTTTTCACGATCTTCAACTCGTTGGGATTCTCCTCACGAATGAATTCCTTAACTTGGATGTCCTCTGAGAAAGCCACTGATTTTTTTGCTGCTTTAAGATTCTGAGTTATAGGGGTAGTCTGGAAATTTGTCGGCAAGTTTTCGGCCACTTTGCGTCTTTTATTGGCATTCTCCCGTTCTTCAAGACCTCCGTCGCTATTTCTTTCATCGTCACTTGAATCCTCATACGTGGGGACAGCAAATTCTTCTGTATCGGCCGAAACCTCAAATGCTGGAGATGGCTCTTCATCTTCGATTTTCGAAGTTTGCTCAGCAGCAACGATTTCCGAATTATCATCATCAGCCCCAATAATTTCATTCAATTCCAGTTTTGTAGTTTTCAATCGATCAAGTCTTTGTTCAATGATTTTAATCTTTGTATCGTCAGTCGCAAGGCCATCGGTGATCATATTTGATAAATTGTTTAGCAACTGAATAATTTGCTTTCTCGCATTTGTAGCATCTTCAAGATTCTTTGTCGTTATGTGGCATAGTTTTTCTAGCACATTAAGCTTTGTAAGATATACCTTAGGCAGAGGAAGATTGTCCAGATTCTCTGGGTTTTGTGGCAAGTAAAGTTTACATTGCATCCCAACTTGAGATAGATTTGCGGATGCAGTGTCAAGAGTTTTCGTCAATAAATTAAAACTATCATTTAGTTGAATTAATTCTGAACAGATTGGAAGAGGCGCTGGACCATTGACATTACTTGACTCGTTGCTGGGTTCCTTGTAATCCTTTCCATTTTTCAGGGAGTCAATAGCTTTCCTCATCTTTCCTATATCTAATTTATCAAAAATGCTTCTTTGTTCCCAAACATTGACCAAACGATCTACCTTCGGTTGTAAATTGGGGTTAACTGTGGGATAAATTCTGTTAAAGATACGAGGCAAAACATTTGCAAAACCTTTTGTAAACTCGGGTTCACGTCTGTGTCTTCCTTGTTGGACAATATCGTTACATAGATAAAGTAATGCGAGCTTCTTTTTCAGGTTTACGTTCGGATCATCTGATAGTATGTACTGAGCCCATAACTCACAGATTTCCTTGCTATGTCTATGGTGAAATAGCAGCCATTGTGAAATAGATACAATTGATTCCTGGGTATCTTGGAGGGCTTCAAGCTTTTTTTGGTAAGCTTTAGGAGAGAAAGACATGCTTTACTTAAAGATCAGTGATGCCTAGGTAGACGCGATAAATGTGGGGAGAAATCAGTGATGTCAAGTCTTCATGAGCCTATCGTAAGCATAGTCGGTCTACAATTAATAAAATCATAATATTTATTTATTAGTCGTCATATTCAAAATTTGTTGCATCGGTGGCGCTGCGTTTATATTCACTTGCAAGTTGCCTTCCTTCTTTTTGCAGAAAGACGAAAAGACCATGGCGACATTTAAAGTTAAGTAGCAAAATGAAATCAATGTAGGTAAAATTATTTATGTCTTAGTTGCAGTTTGATGTCCCATGATTCTCCAATGTTCTATTTGTTTGACAGTCAAGTTAGTAACTTCTTATTGCAAACGAAGCACACGTTGGTTGCTTAGTTTAGTTATGTACATTAAACTGTCATATTCGATTAAAACTTTCAATTCGTTTCATGTACCAGGGAGCAGTTTGAGTTTACCTTCGATTGCTGCTCGACTTCACGCTTCCAGCAAACCTAACTTCGTTCTTAATGGCCATATAACTAGAAAGGAACGAAAAGCGATGCAATGAATCTCTTTCACCTTTTTTGAATTTTCCAACATTCATATCATGTGAACTCTTTAATTAAGGAATTGACCTAGGTACGTGCTTGGCTTCATTTTTCAAAATTCAAAATCACTTTCAACAACCACAACGACCATTCTATAACAACGAGTCAAAGTATTCAAATGCGGAACATTTTTAATATTTAAGCCGAAGTTTGGGTTGAAACGATTTGAGCTATATGTGAGAAGCGCTTCAAAAAATATCAGTAACACATTAATCAGACAATCACACGTTTCTCAAGAAAACAAATGCAAAATCAACATCTTTGGATATTCTTAAATCAATGATTAGATTTGTCTCATATTGGGTTGGAAACTCTTTTGGCTCGATTTTCACTCGAATGTCAGAGTTAAGGTGGCAGCGCAACAAGGCATCGGCGCATTTGATGAAATAGGTAATAAAGTCCCACAGTCCTCATTTCATTGAAGGTTGGCTAGATTGGTCACACAAGACAGTAAAATAAATAAAACCATTTGATTTCAAATTTTACAAAATTATTGAAGGTTTCCAACATGCTCGAAGGTGCACAAGTTCGAATCTACTTTTCAATTGAGAAAGAGGACAACGAAACAGCGCACTTTCTAACGCTTCTAATTGCAATTTAATCAATTAATCAAGCAACCTTTTGTTTTGTATTTTTATCCTAGATGCTTCCAACATTTTGATGCACAAGGAATTAAAAGAAACAATGCGTCACCACCAGTGTACGCGGTATTCGCATTGACAAGCTCATTATGAATGTCTTCATAAACCTGCTTAAGTAAATAAAAGGTTTTGATTTTCTAGATGAAAATCATAATTAAGATCCCTCAAAGAATGAATTTTAATGTTTGAAGGAAATTTTTGGACCTCACAAGCATCTCATGTCAACGGCCTGCAAGTAATGTAACACATCCTACATTACATCGTGAGGGCGCCCAATAATTTAATGCGGGCGTTTTTTTTATTTATTTTTCTAGCCCCTTTTCAACGTTTCAAGAAAAGTCTTGACCAAAACTTAGAAGTCTCAATCGATCTGATTAGTCAAGTATTAGTGAGAGTTTATCCGAAGCTCGGAAAAAGGAAGAATCAACTTTAATGAGATTGATTTATTTGTGAGAATCAAAATTTTAAAACTATTTTTCATTGAATATAGAGTTACGTAATGTATTAGTTTCTTCATAAGTTTGAATATTTTTGACTCAAAATTTCAGTCTTGGGAGTCAGTGTTAATATTTAAGTGCGGTTCATGCGACTCATGCGACTCATGCGACCCATAGACTACCTTGTTTGTTTAATATCGATCTATCTTAATCTAAGCTTAAAACAGGGGAGATTAAAATAAAGCAAACCTCTAAAATGAGATCTAATTTATATCATTTTTTGCTCGATGCATTAAGGAAAAAAACAGAACGTATTTCGAATTTTGAGATTGAATTTTAAATTTTCACATTATGTGTTTGTTATCAATAAATTGTCAATTCTCACAATCTTTACTCACTTTACAGATAAGACCTTCAATGTCCAACTATTTGATCAAGAATGAAAAAATTTTGATAACGAAAAAAAAACATAAATAACAGAAATTGACTAAACGATTTTGTTGAAAGGAATTTAAAAAAGCTATTCTTTTATCGTTGTAACTGAACTTGGTACGCTGAATTGTCTCGCTACCATAACAGGCGATACAGTGATTGCATTGACGTACTTTTTCGCGACCTAGTAGCCTTATTGCAAAAAAACTTTTTGTTATTATCTTATTTATTGTAAAATCAAAGTCAAAATTCGATTTATTGACTAATTTTTAAAAGTGTATTGAATTTATTATAAGTGATAAACTATTGTTTACTCGATTGTTGATGTGCACTGCTTTTTTGATTAAACAACGGAATTATCAAGGGATCAATTATTTGCCGCCTTACATTGGAGCAACCATCTTAACCGAGCAAGACGAGTGCGGTATTTATGGCGGCAAAAAATACATTGAAAACAACAGGCATTTTGAAGTTCTAGACCATTTTCCCAAATAGGAAAGTATTTGTTGACGAGCTCGATTGCAAATTTGTTTGCGCGATTAAATTGTCACAGTATGCAGGGACTAGATGCAGGCATCGGTTAAATAGTTCAAAAAAATATTATACAGGTCTACAAGTCTACAGTAAGATTATATTGTTAAAAGAGTTTATTATTCGAAAGGTTTAACGCGTAGCATGAGCTAAATAATCAAATTAAAAACGCTTACAACAAAGCAGCAGCGACAGCAGCGACACCGGCAGCGACACCAGCAGCTTGCTTACCGGCACCAGCAGCGAAGGTGGTGGAGACGGATGGAGCAGCCTTAGTGGTGGTAGAAGCAGCACCGGAGGTAGCTGGGACGACCTTGGTGGTTGGGACAACACATGGAGCAGTGATGGTCAAGGTAGTTGGGCCAGCAACGGTGATAGCGGTTGGCTTACAGACGGTGTCACACTTGGTGATGGTGACAACGGTAGCGTATGGGCAGTAGGTGGTGTAACCGGTAACAGTGACGTTAGAAACGACAGTGGTGTTAACGTAAGCAGCCAAACCGGTGGCGGACAAAGCAGAGATAGCAGCGACAGTAGAGAATTGCATTGGAGCGAGTGACAATTGATCAGTTGATGGAGAAAAAAAACTAATACTATGAGAAAAACTTCGCCCTTTTATATCTCAAAGATTGGTGGTTTGCATGTTGAACATGAGGCAATTACTACATGCAAGAAGGATAGTCGCAAATCAATTTGACTCGCAGTATGCAGTGACGGAAAAAATTGCATAGAACCGCATGAAGGTATCCCATTGATTGTTTCTTTTTTTAACAGCAAGCTACGATAGCGAATCAGTTGAGACATGTTTTTTTTTAGGACGCAAGTTCAAGACAAACAGTGAACCTTTCCTAGAAGGTCATCACTGTGACTATGAAGACAACCCCTAACCTTAAAGATGCTTAAACCGGTTGGGTAAGGGATAAATATGCTAGATTCTTAAGACATGAACATGCATATTAAGCAGATTGTTTTTTTATCTGCAGCGTGTTATTCCTACATAGAACGCAGTAATTGTTGGCTGCGACTGAGCCTATATGCAGTATCCGAGGCAGTGCCGTGAATAAGCAAGAAAAATTATCGGACCAGATATGCACAGACAGTAGCGAAAGAGAAACTGAACTCGTAAAAGGAACTACGTCTCCGAGTGACAGTTGCAGAAAAAGCCATGGCGTGCATCAGTGCCCAGTATTGCAATGGAACATCATCTCAGTAACCGTTAAATTAATTTACCAATAACAAACAACGTTAATCTTATTGGTGCTCCGGGTTAATCCCCTGAGTTTCCCCTTTCCCTCTTACACGTTAAGGACAGGCGGACCCGAACAGGTAGGAACATAATAGTACAGCGTTAGACACACTGGCGGCTGGAAGCACGAAGCACCTGTAGTGATGATAGCACCGCTGCCTTTGTTTGAGTTTAGTCTAATCAAGGAAAATTAGGCGCTTTTCCACCGGCTTCTAGACAAGTAGGATGATAAAGGCCTGCAAGTTAAGGCACAGGGCACAAGACACGGTGAAGATTGGATAGGTGTTTTCTCTTGGCTAGGCACTACCTGCAGTGCTGTGGACCCCCACTGTGTGAGAGGTTGCAGGAAGCGTGCGCCGAGGCAAACTTAAAATCAAACAAATGCAAGTGCCATGTGTCTACCGGGACGCTTCGATAATAAAAGCGCAACGTCTAGAACTGATTGGTCGAAGAACGATAACGAACGAGATCCCAAGCCATTGTTTTGGTATCTGCAATCGGTTACCGGGTACTGGCCAGCACACTTACATTCGTGTTATGATTTCGATAGAATTCTACATATGTTCGGCATATGGAGGCGGACTGTAGGCACGCAAGTGTGAATCATAGTGGCAAAGGCAAATTTCTGTGAGGGAATAGAATGAGAAATACGGCATGCATTGCATCGTATGGGTGTGTCCGAATACCAATTCCCATTGTGAAGGCCGGCCCCAGTGTGAAGGCCCTAGTGTGAAGGCCCTAGTGTGAAGGTCCTAGTGTGAAGGCGTAGTGCGTCCAGATATTCCGTCTTCTGTAGGCAGGGAACGGGAACGGGGCCCAAGGTTAAAGTGGAAATAAGGTTTGAATCTTGCAACTTTAAGATGCAATTAGATGCATTTCAAAAAGAAATAAAAGTTGAATTTAGGCGCATTGATAATTTAATGAAAATCTAATGAAAGTTATTAAAATTTATGGAATTTAACTTTTAATTCATCGATATACAATCTATACAATCAAAGAGGCAGGCCTGTGTTTGGTCGGTGATGGGAATGTATTAGCATTCCACGGCGCTAGTGGTATATGCTACCACTTGCAAATCCATTGGGGTCTGTATACTTTTGCAAGGGCTAGGTTCTAGAGACTAAAATTGTTTTATTTAGTGTTAATTAAAACATTCCAACTTTTTTACCTCCTTGAATTTGCAGCTTCCTTTCAATCCGCCAGCTCGCGTTCATGTAGTAACGAGTTGAAGTGCCGAAGCACACGAGGCGTTACTGCTTCTCAGTTTCAGGTAGACTACCAGAATGCCGCTATGCCACTCTGCCCCTATGCCACTCTGCCACTCTGCAACTCTGCCAAGGTGAATTTCAAATGTCCTCTAAAACAAGCGGTTTCGTAAAATACCCGTAACTAATTCGTATCTACTACGTATGAACAGTGTGTAGTTTCGTAGGATGTCTCAGAATTGGAGCGAGCAGCGAAATGCCATTGGTCTAGAACAACAAACTTTTCAAAAATAACTCAACCAGCTTTCCACCGCCTCCGGAACTCTTTCTGGAATTAATCAATTTTGGGAATATTCTAAGGGCTTACCCATGTAAGTCTTCCGGCCATCGCCCATTCCCGTCAATTAGGAATGTCCGAGTATGCAAACGACGCAAGGCCTGCACAGGGTTCCACTAAGATATCCACTCTGGTTTAATTACATCAGTATTAAATGGAGAGCATTTTTATAATTGACGTCACAGCAAATGAAATGCATTAGTAACCAATCTCAAGGCAAACTTATCCGCTCTTTAACCAGACCGTCTGTACCCTTCCCCGTACGAGACGCAATATGTTTTCCTAAATGGATAAAATGCATGCATGGTACTGCAGACAACCTCAGATGGATTACTCTTAAAATCTCTCAAAAAGCTTGCATCCTCACATGTGTTCTTTTTTTAGAAGCATTTTCTGGAGTAAATGGAGATTCCTGGATTTTTTTAGAAGCCGATAAATTTTTCTCTTTATGAAAGTTGAGCCGATAAGCAAGGAAATTCAAGTTATTATGCAAGATTGAAGAAAGAATGAGGAATGAGTAATAAACAGTTATCTACCAAAAGCATCCCCAATGTTCATCCTTATTTCAAAACGTTCATTGAATTAATTTGCAGATTTTATTTGTAGGCCTGCAAAGTTGTTAAAGGTGGGAAGTCAAACACTTATATGTACTTAGCACTAAGGATCTTTGTCGTCAGATTGGACTAATCAAGCTACAGGCGCCATCAAGGAAATAGATTCGAATGAACTGATTTTTTAGAGATAGATTTTGCTTCAAACTTACTTACCCTACTAGAAGGCATTAATATTCTTTGACTAAATTGACGAACCTACTTGTCAACTTAAGTATAAATGTAAGCAATCAACCCATGTAATCATGAAAGGTTGATATAGAATAGTTAATTTTTCGACCTCTTAATTCTTAATCAACGTCCCTTTTCCCTCTCTCTAATTTTCCATAGTTTTTGTCAATTGTGATCGTGAATTATAGTGAAGCCTGTCCGGGAACTATAAGTATATAACTCACATAGCTTAATTTGCATGCTAACAGAAATATTTGGTGAGCACTTTTTCGAATAACTTCTATCCGTTCACCGCAATCGAAGTATTTTCTCCGAGATTCGAAGCAGATTCAACAAAAAAGTTTACAGATAATGAACACTAGAGATAGCGATTTCGTGCGACTTTTTCAAATCTTCCAGTGATAAATAATTAGAGAAAGTGGAAGAAATTTACGAAACACTACGAAAGCTTTAAAATTGTATCAAAAGCCATTTATTATTCATGTTTTGTCTTCAACAGCGCTGACGCGAAGTAGCACTTACAATTTTGGCTTCAGCATTCTAACCTAAGCCTATGAAACCCCAAAAACCTGTATCAAAAAACAACTTCAATTTATCATACAGAAAATTGATTCCCAATTATTTTTCATTCCAATTTGCCGACAAAATATCTTCTTGTTATCAAATATCGGTACTCATCTGCAACGGTCACCCTCGCGCTCTTGTAAGGTAAACAAACAACGGATCTCTCTGTAATAACGCTAAGCAAATTCCACGCAACCCTAACATCACAATGGGCGGGCCCAAAAAAGATAATGCAGAGAAAGCAACAGAGCCACAGGTTTTGCGTAAATCCCCTAGAAAAAGAACCCTGGTAAACACTAATGACCCTCAATCGAGTCCAGCTAGTGGAAAAAAGCCTAGGGTCGGTCGCCCCAAAGCAAAGCCTAAGAAGGACTCTCCTGCCAGCCTGGATAATACAAGAAAACAGCGCTCTACAACTAAAAGTTCTGGTAAACAGTCCAACAATGATGACGATGATGATGAAAGTAAGCCCTTTCCCAACGCCTCAGAGAAGCTTCTCACTAGCGATGATCCTGGCTTTGCAATATCAGAAAGCGAAATAATGTCCATAGATTCCTCTAAAAAAGTATACTCCATCCTAAGGGACCTTGTCCAGACAAAACAAGACGTGTTGTTTCAAGAATATCGTCTAAGTGCAAAAGAAAGAATAAGTCAGCTTGAAAAGGAGCGTAACTACCTCCATGAGCAGCTTAGCGTGAAGCAAAATACAATAGATACGCTAGCGTCGCAAATTCTGGATCTTAAAAACGGAAATAATATGTCTCGTGGCAATGACCTCACTACCCCAAAGAGAGCTGCTCAACAGATGTACGAATCGCCTATTCGAAACACGAAAAGTTCCTCTGCAATGATCCCACAGGCCGATATGGCCGAGGAATTAAAAACAATATCTTTCACGTTTGATATGCTAGAATTACTTACGGGAGTGAGAGTGACAAACTACGAAGAAGATAAAGAAAAGTTCTATTTCGATATAAGACAGACAGATACCGGCAGAGAAGTTGATGACGCTCCATTATCAATTGATTACCGATTGGTGATTAAGCGGAAATTTGATCAAACGGCAGAGGTCACATATATCCCTGTTTTTCTAAAAAATGCAAAGGTCAAGACTTCTGACAAAGAACAACAAATGAGAAACGAACACGCTCGGCACGTTGAGGCCAATTTGCCTGATTATCTTTGTGATAATTTGAAGTTTCCTTTCAACACGCTTCTGCAATTTTATGGCAAATTAGTTAAGGCTCTTAATAAGACTGGGCGGTCACGATGAATAAAGGGTAATGCATAATTCTATTTACAATGTAAGAGTAAGTTCTCCGTTGACGCGCTTCACTTTAAGCTTCTTCAAAATATCTTTCTTATCAGCCTTAGAATCTTTGGCAAGCGTCTTAATAACTTTGTACAAGGGCCCAGATGTGAACTGAGACAAGTCAAAGGACTCCTTCTTTTCGGATTTAGACTCCTTCTTCTCAGTCTTTTTAGCTACGGGCTGTTCAGCAGCCTTCTTCTTTGGAAGTTCCTGAGTTTGCTTGGTTTTCTTGCCCTTATATAATGACTTCTCGTACTTCTCGGCTTCGGAGATACACTGTGTGTGGTTTCTGTAGTCAGAACCAGAGAAGGTGGTAGAGCAATCAATGCAAGTAAAATAAGCGTCTCTGCATCTTTGTTTGTGTTGATCTAATTTCTTTTTGATAATGGTGTCATTGCACACCTCGCAAGAGAAGGAAACCATTTTAAATTGGTGGTCCAATTTTCGCGATGATCATCTGAGATGTATATATGGGGATATAAGAACAACGAGGCAGTGGATGGAGGAAGATAAGCAAGAACTAAAAAATTAAGTCCTGAAGAGAAATCATCTCAGTAACAATTGGCTTTTTTTTATTTCATTCATTCGAATTTTTTTTGTCAGTTCAATGGTTGTCTCTTTAGCACCTCAATATTGGAATGGAGTGGAGAGCATGGAAGACAACAAGATTCGGAAGTTTGGAATTAAGAAATTAACCAGAACGCCACCACACAGGTTCGTCTTCTTTTGCACGAGCAACACGGACAATTTCGTAGTCATCGGAGACCTGCTCTTCATGCTCTTGTAAGAAACCTTGTAGACGGTAGTAGTCTTCTTTTGCGTTGAATTCTCTCTTATTGTTTAAAATTGAAAGTGCCTCTTTTTCAGAAACCTGTTGATACTTTTCGTCGAATTTCTCCCATTTCACAGCTGTGAACCTCTGAAGATAGATCGAGCCGGCAACTATACTAAGCATGAATGGCAAACCAAAGAAGACGAAATGGTTTTTCTTCAAAAGTCTCATATACCTCCCCGCTATTGAGTTTTCATAAGCCGTTTGGTCGGCTTTTGATCTGTAAGTTTTTGTGCCCAATTTAGCCATTTTGTTTGATAGAAGTTGATCTTGGTTGGGTGAGATACACTTAGAGGTTATGGAGAACCTGTATCTTGAATCAGACAGACAAATCAGGCGATTAAAATTAAAATAAAATTGATTTTGCAATACTTATAATTGTAAAGACGAATTCAGAGTTGAGTAAAATTCTTATGATTTTTTTTGTTTTTACGTTTCATACTCATATTTGAGATCTAGATGCAATAGTATTACTATTTCCCATTGTAGACCCCAGTACGTTGTACCTAACAAGGGGAGAGCTAATAAAAGTATAAAAGTTTAAAAGCATAAAAGTATAAAAATTGTCAGAAAGTCGAGACATTGGACATTTGGGAATTACAAATTGATATTTGTTCTTCACATAGCGATGTCTTAATAGCACTCTGAGATCTCTCTCTTTACCTATACTTCTATACTCTCTATAAGTACCACCATTACCGGATCAATCAAATTGACACTACGAGCAGACATATAGACCTAAATAAATGAATTAATAAAAAGACCAGAAAAGTTTACGATTAGATTTTATTTACGAAAAATTCATTTCGTTCCTAGTCTTCGCCCTGTTGGTGTGCGGCGTTAACCACTCTGTAGCAGCCAGCACTCTCATAGAAGTGTGAGTATCCCACGCAAAAGTCGAACAAGAACCATAAACTGAACACGCAGAAAAATATGGTCTTGCCTAAGGTTTAACCCGTAAAATTTCCATTTTTTATAATACTTTAAATTACTCCAGCGATCGATACAATGGAACTGATTTAGTTCATGAGTCAGATTTCTACCTGCACAGTACCGCCGATATTCACTAATTAAGCAATTTTCGTCCTAATTCAACTAACTTCTCAGAACAGCAACCAGCAACCAATCACACAGGTTCCCGCATCTAAGTTCAGGGACCATAGAAGACGAATCGATTGCGGAAGAAAACCCGTACATACAATACATCGCTCACGCCCCCTCGCCCCTAAAACACACAAGTCTACCCGCAGTTTGTTTCGGCCATGCACTTCAATCGAGAGGATGCCTGCATACAGATAACGACAAATGTTCGCAAAATGGAAAAAAGGTGTCCTGCAGGAAACGCCCACCTAACGTCAACCTGCTCATGTGTGTTTTTTTCTCAACATCTCAACCACCATAGCGAACCCCATTCCCCGGTGTAAAACTACTACAAAAGCAACTGCCCACTTCCCTTCTCGGCAGCTCGGTTTCTCTTGATTACCTACTCAAAACCCCTATTTTTGTGTTGGGCCAATCTTGCTAAAAATTGGATCTTCGTCGACGTGCCCTGCGCGCATTCCCCGTTATCTGGTTTTTGTCCACAAAGGCTCTGTCACTAGTCACTAGAAATCTGTCAAACATTCTTCTTTAACCCCTCAAATTTTAATAAGTTCTCGCTTCTATTGTTTGAGCTAGCCCGGCTTCTCAATTTTTGCCCCTTGAAATAGAACCCTTTTTTCCCTCCCACAGCACATAACCCTAATCTTCCCCGGAAAAAAATGTCTGTGTATGCCAACTCGGCCCAGCTGCAGCAGACTCAAGGTCTGCAACAGCAACAACAACAGCAGCAACAAAGGCACCAACAAAGATTAAATGAATTGTTGGAAGCTGTTAAACTGGAGTTTGACTTCGCTCTAAATGAAGCCTCTAACTTCTCGAAGGTCAAGGAGGATTATGATATGAAATGCAGTCAACAAACTGCCGAGATGCAGCAAATTAGACAAACTGTGTACGAATTGGAGATGGCTCACCGTAAAATTAAGGAGGCCTACGAAGAGGAGATCTTACGCTTGAAAACTGAGTTGGAGAGCAGAGATAGACAGGCCCAGCAGAAACAGGTCAATGGCGGCCAGTACCCGTACAACTACCAACCTCAACACAAGCAGGGCGTCCAAACTCCACTTCAAATCCAACCTCCTCCACCTCAACAACAACAGCAGCAACAGCAACAACAACCTCAAGGCCAACCTCCGCAACCACTGCTGCAACCACAGCAACACCACATCCTGCAACCTCCTCCAGCACTCAAACAGACCCAACCTAAGCAAGAGGGCATTAAAAAGTCTCCTGGCGTGACTAAAGTCGAACCTGTTGCTCCTAAGGATGCCGCCAAACCCGCTGACCAGAGTTCCTTGAGCGTCATTGACAAGTCGCAATATGTCAACCATCAAGAAAAGAACTTACACGTAAAAGAGATCCCTCCTTTCCTCTCTGACTTAGATGTTATGAAGGCCAACCCAGACTTCAAAAAGCAAACTCCTGAATTCTACGTGTTGTTTAACCCTGCACTCAAGAGAGAGTTAGACGTTGATTTGATGCAATCCTTGGACCATTCTTCTGTTGTTTGCTGTGTTAAATTTTCCAAAAACGGTGAGTTCATTGCAACTGGATGTAACAAAACTACACAAGTGTTTGATGTAAAGAGCGGTCAATTGATCGCGAAGTTAATTGATGACAATAACTCGAACGCAACAAAGGCTGAAGGTGATGGAGAAGGTGAGGGTGCTGGCGAAAACGGTTCTTCTGTTCCTGGTAGCGCCAACAGTGGCTCCGTTGCCAACGCTAACGGTGACTTGTACATTCGTTCCGTCTGTTTTTCTCCTGACGGAAAGTTGTTGGCCACTGGAGCTGAGGACAAGCTTATTCGTATTTGGGACTTGTCTACCAAAAGAATTATTAAGATCTTGAGAGGCCATGAGCAAGACATTTACTCGTTAGACTTTTTCCCTGATGGTGATAGATTGGTTTCTGGATCTGGAGACAGAACCGTTCGTATCTGGGATTTGAGATCATCTCAATGCTCTTTGACGCTTTCTATTGAAGATGGTGTCACCACCGTCGCTGTTTCTCCTAACGGTAAGCTAATTGCCGCTGGATCTTTGGATAAGACTGTTCGTGTTTGGGACTCCTCAACTGGATTCCTTGTCGAGAGATTGGACTCCGGAAATGAATCTGGCAATGGCCACCAAGATTCTGTCTACTCTGTAGCCTTCTCTACCAACGGTCATCAAATTGCATCTGGTTCTTTGGACAGAACAGTTAAGTTGTGGAATTTGGAAGGTAAAGCTGACTCGCGCCTGGCGGTTAGCAACAGCAATGGACAGTCATATGGCAAGAAGTCTAGCTGCGAGGTAACATATGTTGGACACAAAGACTTCGTTTTGTCTGTGTGCCTGACGCCTGACAGTGAGTATATCTTGTCTGGATCTAAGGACCGCGGTGTCATCTTTTGGGACCAGCAATCTGGAATTCCTTTGTTGATGTTGCAAGGACACCGCAACTCTGTTATTTCCGTAGCTGTATCTTTCAACTCCCTGGGAACGGAGGGTATTTTTGCCACTGGAAGTGGTGACTGCAAGGCAAGATTGTGGAGATGGAGAAGAAAATAAGCAATGTCTTTATGTAACTTTTTGAAGTATGTGTATAATTTGAGCCAAAATGAAATAAATAAAAAAACACGATAACTTGTCTTTCCTTTAGGTATTGAGTGTGTTGTTAATGGATAAGTGTGCAGCACCTAAATTTACCACATAAAAGAGGAGTCCTTCAATCCTATGGAATTAAATAGGAGAAAGCATTTCAAACCAAATAATGTAGTGGTTCATGTTTTAAATAGCATTGTCACATACAATACTATCAGAGCCTCTCCTCTGATTCTTACCAAGCGAGTTCTAATTCCTCAAAAGTTAAAAACCGAATATCGGGCTTATCTTGGGTTTTCTGATTTTTGCCTTTACAAAATTTATGTCAGTTCAATTCTATGTCTGATTAATTCATCACGCCGACCTGATGGTTGCAATATAGTTGCGCTCAAGTAGATTGACGGTGGTGGGGAAATTTATAACTACGAAACATAAAAATCAAACGAGTATTTATATTACGAAATCAAAAAGCAATAAATATTTTGGAATTTGCATGTTGGGCCTCGTATCCTGATTTCGCGTCTCGTATCTCCACGAGTATCATCGCGGATCAGACCAGAGTAAGTGAAATTAATTGGCCATGTCTGTCTTTTCCGCATCCACCACGGCTCCCGTGAATATTGCAGTACGTAAGAATCAAAAAAGAAAGAAAGAGAATCATAAATTTCATTTTGCCAACATTTGTTTGGGCTCACGGCGATAATTATGCCTCGTCTCTACGTCCATTGACATCGACATTGACTAACCATCAGACCCTCAAGTATTGGGGAAAAAGAGATAAAACTCTTAACCTTCCAACCAACTCATCTATCTCTGTGACTTTGGCTCAACAAGATTTGCGTACACTCACCACCGCAGCCACCAGCTCCACTTTCGAAAAGGACAACTTATGGCTTAATGGTAAAGAGGAAGGCATCAAGGGAGAGAGAACCATTGCATGCTTGAAAGACTTGCGTAAATTGAGAAGCGAGTTGGAAGCTTCCGATGCCTCTTTGCCCAAGTTCTCCGAATGGCCAATTCACATTGTTTCTGAGAACAACTTCCCAACAGCAGCTGGCTTGGCCTCATCTGCAGCTGGTTTCGCTGCTTTGGTGGTAGCAATTGCTAAATTATACGAGCTTCCACAACTGATGTCTGAGCTTTCAAAAATCGCCAGAAAGGGTTCTGGATCTGCTTGTAGATCTCTCTTCGGTGGGTTTGTTGCTTGGGAAATGGGTTCGTTGGAGAACGGCGAGGACTCTAAAGCAGTTGAGGTCGCTCCATTGGAACACTGGCCAACCATGAAAGCAGCAATTCTTGTTGTTTCTGATGACAAAAAGGATACCCCATCAACCACTGGAATGCAAAGCACTGTTGCTACCTCTGACTTGTTCGAGAGCCGTATCACCACTATTGTGCCAAAGAGATTCGAGGAAATGAAGAAAGCAATTATCGCTCGTGACTTTCCTGCTTTTGCCGAGATGACCATGAAGGACTCCAACTCGTTCCATGCTGTTTGCTTGGACTCATACCCTCCTATTTTCTACTTGAACGATACCTCCAAGAAGATCATTAAATTGATTCATTCCTTAAATGAGCAAGAGGGTAAGATTATTGCTGCTTATACATTTGACGCAGGTCCAAATGCTGTCATCTACTATGACGAAGAGAACGAGAACAAGGTCTTGGGCTTGATCTACAAGTACTTCCACAAGGTTTCTGGATGGGACAAGGTTAACGACAAAGTTTCTCAATTTGAAGATTCCTCCATTGCCTTTGACGAAGAAGCTTACAAGGGTGTCAGTAGAATCATTTTGACTCAAATCGGAAGCGGACCACAAGAAACATCAGAGACTCTCATTAACGAAAAGGGATTGCCAAAGTAAAATCCTAAATCACTTACAATCTGACTCATTTTGATGACCTATATTTTGCTACTTTAATATTGATACAAAATGAGCAAAAATACTAATAATAATAGTTTTATAATAACAAAATTTCAATTAGAATACCAGTATCAAAAACAATACTACCAATAATCGTAAGACCCTTTGGCTTTTCAGAGTGTCGATCACAATTTTTATATACTTTTTATATTTTTTTTGAATTGCGAGTTCTTCATCTAGTTTCGGCTAACGCTTACACCTCGCAGCCTATGTATCCTAAGTCTCCACACTAGTCAACTCTCTGATTACCCTTATCAAAATGCTAAGGATTCACAATGCACTTTGTAGAACTGCAAGAAGCCCACGTAATTGGCAAGTCTTTCCATCATCAAATCCTAACCTTCTTAGATCCCGTCAATCAATACCTTTTTCACCTCGTACTTACCAATGGCAAGGACTTAGGCACAATAGCACACAACCAGTGAAAAATCCCCAAAATCGAATTGAAGTGAAGCGAACGAAACAAAATTCGAAAATAAGTGGTACCGATGAATTACCCAAGCCAATTTCCAGTCTCTCAAACGCTCCTTTAAGTTCGTTACTGAAGGACATTTATACTGTTCCTAACGTCCTTACTATGACCAGAATTGCAGCAACACCATTTATTGGATACTTTCTTGCAACGGGCCATTCAACTATGGCGATCTCATTATTCACATATCTGTGCCTTACGGATTTTGCTGATGGATATATTGCTCGGCGTTACAACTTAAAGTCTGTCTTGGGGTCGATTTTAGACCCTCTTGCAGACAAATTCTTAATGACAACATGCACTGCAGCATTATACATAGGGGGTGACATGCCTTTATACATAGCTTCGATTATAATCGGACGAGATGTCATGTTGAGTTTTATGGCGTTTTATATGAGATACAAGTCTCTTCCACAACCCAGAACTGTTCTGAGATACTTTGATCCTAAGATAACTACACATACCGTCTTGCCTAATATGCTTGGAAAGGTTAACACTGCCCTTCAAATGTTTTACATTGGTGGGCTAGTGTTGGTGCCTGGTCTTGAACAGATCCTGACGCTTCCATTTGACACCATTTTCAGCTGGTATGGAATGGTAGTTGCTGGAAGCACCGTGGCAAGTGGCGCTACTTATCTTTTCAGCAGAGGCTCAGCAAAAATACCTGTGAAGTAGGCTTATTTTGCATAGCTCTAATTGTCCGAAGATAAATAATTAAATTGCACGGATCAAGGACATAGCACTAGGAATCTAATGATTAATAAAGTATTTGCATCATGTATTAAACCAAATGACAAGTAAGCTAGATTGCGTAAGATTTAATATAAAACTAGATTACCAAAGAAGGGAGCTGAAATGGGCAATAATATCTTCACTGGCCATTACACCAAGACAAGCAAGGACGGATTTCAGCATAGACTTCAGCTCAGAATGGTTGAATTTCTGACAATAAGAATGAATTAAATCAATGTGAAATGTCAATATTTCCAGCGTGAATACAACATTCTGAGTTTTGATCGCGGTCTTTGTGAAATATGTTTTCTTTCCTGAGAGCCCGAGTAATCTAACGAATGGACCATACATGGAATCATCTGCGTGATCTCCCACAAACATAAACACTAGATCAACTAGAATAAAAAGCAAATAATCTCTCAAATTCTTTGGCGACTTGCAATTGGAGATTGCAATGTGTGCTGTATCGAGTAACACTTCCTTTAGCCTCACATGGTGTCGGGTCACTTCACTTTTCCAACTATATGCTAGAATAAGACACTCTTCAATAGAAGCGATATAAGATGCAGTGAGGCACGGAGCAGTACACCATCTGTCGCTTGGAATGGCATTCTTCAAACCTTCAATGTTGTTTACACGCAAAGCATCTATAGAGCGACGGCATTCGCCCTTCATTCGAGACAATATTTTAGACGGAGTATCGCAGAGCTGAGAAAGATTTCTTTGCTTTCTTTGTCGATCTTGTTTATGTCGCTTGCTGTAACGGTCCTCAATTGCCCTACTCATGGCCACGGCAGTTTCTGGTTGGTTAGACATTGACTTTATTAGGTGGTTGTAAAAAATACGAACCCTTACATGAAGCATTATTTGAAGCTGCCATATGTGCTACAATGAGGGCCAATGAAACATTGTCGAGCAGCATTGTTTTGATATCTGGGGTTCGATGGAAGGAGGTCCTAATTCAAAATTGGCTGCAAAAAGTACACAACATACAGGAGATTGAATGAGAGTAAAAGAAAAAACGCCTAAATTCTTCAGATGTCATGAATAATATTGCATTTATTTTTTTTAAATCCAAATATTTGGGCGTTTCACTAAATCACACGAAATCGGTGATTTTTTAAGAGTCTGTTAAGGTTTCTCTTCGTATTATGTAGTGGAATTAATGACATTATGATGAAATTACGACAAAGTTTATTAACAATGATATACATACATATTAATAATTCTTTTTTACAAATGCTCTATGGATCTACTGGTCGGAACCCCTTGCATTTACGCATCTTTCTCGCATCCTAAGCCAGACTCGTTTTCTGACACAGTCACCGAAATGATACTTTCCGTGCCACCTTTTGCCCCAAATGCCCAGATATAACCAACCCAGCTCATCAGTATCATTGAGCATTAATACATACCACACACTCCAAGTCCATTTCCAATCAAAGTCAGGAAGAACGTAGTTATCGAGGGAGTCATAGGGAAGTTTAACGCGCCGACCATCCAATCTCAGGTATACAGATGGATCAAGAAGGGGTATAAGGGATTTTGAGCTAAAAAGAGCAGTTCCAAATACTTTAATACCTCTTTGATTCTCAACGAGAGTGTCGATTTTGTATTCTTTCGTAAGTGCGGAATCTGAAGAATAGTCTGGAATGAGAAGGGAGACAAGAAAGCTATTATTTCGCGTAAAGCCAAAGATATCGAAATGATTAACCTCCAATTGTTGGATGAAATGATTATAGCACTCCATTGAAAACTCTTTTGGTCTGAAAGTCGATTTTTGGTATTTAATAACGCGCAAAGTTGAGTACGAATAGTGTTGATAGTGTTGACATAGTTGCAGCCAAGTCAAATCCAATCGTGATAAGTATCAAACCAGATTGACATAACTAACGAACACAAGACTGAAGTTTAATTTCTACTCTATTATTTCTATTAAAATTTCAGTTTTGACTCAGAGGAAATTTCAAGTATTTTCTTACCGCCTCAATTTACTTTGTTACAAGTTGACATGATAATATTCTACAATATTTAGTTTAACACCGCTCTTCTTTGACATATAATATCCTAAAATGGTCTGAATTGCAAAAGAGAAATATTAGAAATATGACTACTGACGTAATATGAAAGAAGACGAAACATTTGCCTTCTAGAAACCGGCGGCAACATTAACCGAATTATCCGCATTATAACTCCGCCAACGAGATTGGGACCAAAGAATCATCATGCGTGTGCTCCGTAGATCACGAGCCCTGGTTATATCCGATGCAGTAAATGCAGTTTGAGAATTGAAGCAATTCACAAAAGATTTGAGTGCAAAAGAGGGTCCAGATATGAAAAAAAAAACAGAGATAAAATTCAGAATGCATAATACCAGAATTCTCTCTTTTTGAGAGATTTTTCCAACGATATCCGATACATTTAGCAAACTATTACGAGAGTACATGCAGGTGAACAAATTGGGGAGGTTGCATTTATTGCCGGAAACGCAACATGGGTAAAATTGCTCGTTCGCCGTCAACGAAGCTCACACTTAAGCTTTACTTGCAATCTAATCAAAAGCAGCAACAGACTAGGAACTAATAATACGGACTTTGAGATATATTTGATTCTAAGTTTTTGAGGTTTTAGCGCTTAATCAAACTACAATTTAGAAAGGGATTCAACAGAGCTGAGGCCAATTGAATGCAAATGCAAATGCAAAGTTAAAAGAAATTTAGACTCGCACATATGGCCAGATGAGGCAATCGAAGAATAGGGGTGTGTATTCTGCAAGGAATTCTTAGTCCTTTCTATAGTCGCGTATCATGTTGCAGCCACATTTCGAAAATCATTCACTCCCAAGAAAAAAAGATCATCAGTTCGAAAGAGGTGAGGAAATGCGAAGCTTGTTTCAGAAAGAAGCTTGAAAGAAAGCTAATTTACTAAATTTTTAGAATCGGAATTGAAAATTGAAAAGCAACGTGTTTTTCCGTTATTCCATCAAATGACGCCGTATCTGTTTTTAATCTCAGGTCAGAGCCACGGACAATGCACCGCCTTCCATTTAAGCGCCATGCATACTAGATCCACATGTGGCAAAAAGCTCTGTATTCTCCATCACCACGTGGACTTTTTTCGCCGAATCAAAGATAAAACCTTTAGTCCGAAATCGACTATCTCAAAACACAATCCAAATTGTTTTTCAGTTTGTTCAGTACGTGCTATTGTTATCGAGGCACACATGCGACCCTGCGTACAAAAACTTATTCTTCCACTTGCAGACATTATACCGAGAAATGGCCGCGCTTAAACAGGGGCTGGGCTCATATTCCCGCAGCTTAATCGCTGTTAGTGGTATCTTCGTGGGGCCTTTGTCTAAAAATGTCTTAGGTGTAGAATGTTGAAGGGACGAGATTTCTTGGGCGTTGAACCCCTCATTTTGGAAAAATTTTCCCATTGCTCTTAACCAATTCAAGCCTCATACGCTTTATTTTTTCGCAAAAAAAAGTAGCAAACTTTCGTGTAGCTTTTAACAACTCCACTCAAAAATTAGCTGTTCCATCGTCAAAACGGGATTACCCTCTATCGAACATGGACTGCATATAATGCTGCAATTTCTCAGCTGGTAAAATGTAATCGAGCACTTATATACACACCACATCCCGAAAAGGTCTCAACTTCATCAAACTCAACTCACACTCTTCTTCAGTAATTTACCAGAGCGTCGCCCAGGCCACTTGTCTCGAAAAAAAAAACAAAAATTAAGCCTGCTACGCTTCAATACAAATAATGAATAATCTTAATGGGAATCTTCATGCGCCTCTATCCCAGGGCTCGCAGCTTCATTCACAAGGAATTCCTCAAGCTGGACTCTCCGCCCATGACCTCAACTCCGTGATGCAAGGCCAGGATATGCTGTCTCAGGCACTCAACGATTCGACCCATCCCTCTGTTAATGGCTATAGAACTGCCTTTCCAAGCACTGTCGCTGGAGATAACGGTGCTAACTTGGTGGGAGCGATCGGAGGGGCGAACATGAAGGGCCTTACCGGTAATCCCATGAGCAACATGAACAACATTGGCAACGGGAATGAAGCTTTGAGTCTTTCTCAACTGCAACAACGACAACAACGACAACAACCACAGCAGCAACAACAGTTGAATCGTGCTCATTACTCACAGAGTCAGGGTGTTAACTTCAATCAACAGCCAGTGCAACAAGCTCCAATGAGTTACGCTGGCGGAGCCAATGGAACTCACAATGTTGAAGTGAACGACCCAGCATCTTCTTTGGACCATCCAGAGACAAAATATGGTAATGGAGTTGGAAACACTATCTTTCAAAACCCATTTTATGGCAACTCATATCCAATTACTAATCCGCCTTTATTTGATACTACTATGCTTTTACCACTTAATGATGGAACAGGACATACTAGACGCAGGCGGATTTCGATTTCTAACGGTCAAATTGGACAAATTGTAAATCACGAGGCCTTCTTCATGGACGAGGATCTGATGGAAGAGTATTATGAGCAATCTCGTCAAATCCGACCCCACTCTCCAATGACCCCAACTTCTGGGGTTCAAGATGACTCGGCACGTTCGCGTAGGTCAGTCATGCCAGTGGGCGCATCTACCATGGCTTACAACAGTAACAACCCAGATGAGCAGGCTCAACTCGTACCATCGGCCATGAACGCAGTGAAAAACGAATATCCACAACCAGTTGCAAGTAACTCTGTTACCTTGAATGGCCATGTTGATCTTGACACTCGTAGTACGTCTGCAGCGGATAACCGAGGTGTAGCCGGTCTTCCGCCACCAAACCATCTGTTGATTTACAACAATGAAGTTATTTTCAACCCAAATAATGGGCCAATTCCAGGAACCGCAGCTTGGAAAAAAGAGCGTTTGCTTGAGAGAAATAGAGTGGCTGCATCTAAATGTCGCCAAAGAAAGAAGCATGCCCAACAGCAGTTGCAGGACAACATGAATAAAGCAGAGAGACAGATGAAGGAAAAGGAGGCCTTACTCAAGAAGTACGAGAACCTTATAGAGATTTATAACTCTGCATTGAAGCGTCATTTCAACGGAGAAGAGGGAGTCCTTGAGCCATTGCGTCAACACCTAAATAATCCTATCACTGAATAATCCATTAAGAAGAATCTTCTCTGCAGCTTCAAGCGGAAACTTAGAATTGAATTGATCGATTTCGGATAAGATAATCAAATTCATTGGGCATATATCATCACTTCTTATAGCTTCAACTTTCAGCTCATTCTGTGCTAGGTTAGTACTATCTCCTAGTGCTGGCAACGTTGGTATGTTGACTGTTTGTACCTTTTTTAATGAACTATAGACTTTTTCGTTTCAAAAATATAAGCTTGTAAGAAATTTATATCATTTTTCAACCGTTCTGTTTTCAATTACAATAAAATTATGCAAGCACTACCTTCTTGCTTAGACAGTGGCCCAAATTCAATACTAACAAACCTTCTTAATCAAAAATGAAAAAAACTTTTCAGTTTATTTATATCGTAAAATAAAATTAAGAAACAAATATCTTTTTCTAACAAAGGAAATCAGACTCCCATTCACTGTGTTTATGAAAGTACTCACGTGACCACGTCTGCAAAGTTGGTTACAGTGGGATCAAACGTTTCGAAGAGTCAACCTCAAAACCTTTCTCACTTGCAAGCACACAATGTCCCTCAAGTTACCATCCGCGCCCAACGCGGGTCTTTTCAAACAGGGCTACTCATCGTATTCTGCCGCAGACGGTGCCACTGTGCGTAACATCGAGGCTGTTAGAGAGATTTCTTCAGTGGTCCTCACGTCTATGGGACCTAGTGGTAGAAACAAAATCTTGGTAAACAAACATGATAGAACTTTTGTTACTAATGATGCTGCCACTATACTCAACGAATTGGACGTTGTTCACCCTGCTGTTAAGATGTTGATCATGGCTTCCAAGCAACAAGAATTCGAGATGGGAGACAACACCAACTTGGTCCTCATTTTGGCTGGTGAATTACTAAATATCAGTGAAAAATTGCTCACCACCGGTTTGAGTGTTCCTGAGATCATTCAAGGTTACAATATGGCTTGTAAGTTTTTGGGTGAGACCTTGGAGCTGCTTGTCGTTGACTCGGTGGATAATATCGTGGACACCGCTGAGCTTTTGAAAGTGATTAAGCCAGTTATCGCTGCTAAACAATATGGTTTAGAAGACACTATTTCTAAGCTTGTTGTCGAGGCTGTCAAATTGATCCTTAACCCCAAAAAGCCACAAACTTTCAACATCGACAATGTCCGTGTTGTAAAAATCATGGGCTCTTCCTTATCTGGATCCGAGGTTGTCAAAGGTATGGTATTCCCACGTGAACCCGAGGGACACATTAAAAATCTCCACGAAAAGTCCAAGGTTGTTGTTTTCACATGCCCAATTGATATTTCAACTACTGAAACGAAGGGAACTGTTTTGCTCCACAACGCTAAAGAGATGTTAGATTTCACAAAAGGTGAAGAACAGCAGTTAGACGATATGTGCAAAGAGATAAGTGATTCCGGTGTTCGTGTTGTCGTTGCTGGCGCAAATGTTGGTGAGTTGGCTCTCCATTACTTCAACAAATACCACATTCTTGTTTTGAAGGTTCCTTCTAAATTTGATGTTCGCCGTATTTGCCAGGTATGTGGTGCTACGCCTTTGCCACGTTTGGGAGCTCCAATGCCCGAAGAAGTCGGATCTATTGATATTATTGAGACTAAAGAGATTGGTGGAGACCGTGTATGTATATTCAGACAGAGCGAGGACTCTGTCTCCAGAACTTCGACCATTGTCATCAGAGGTGCTACTCAGAACAATATGGATGACATTGAGAGAGCTGTTGATGACGGTATCAATGCCATCAAGGGTTTGGTGAAGGACAACCGTCTCTTACCTGGTGCAGGAGCTGTAGAGATTGAGCTTGTAAAATTGATCACACAATACGGAGAAAAGACCCCAGGTTTGATGTCCCTTGCTATTAAGAGTTACGCCAAGGCTTTTGAAGTCGTTCCAAGAGTGTTGGCCGAGACCTCGGGCTTGGACTCCACAGAAGTATTGAGTCTGTTGTACTCTGCCCACGCTGACCAAGAGGGCCAAGGTTTGACTATGGGTGTAGATGTTGATGGCGAGTCTGATAATTACTTGGTTGAAGCCACGGGTCTGGGTATCTTTGACCTTTTATCCACTAAACAATCCGCCATCAATTTGGCTACAGAGGCAGCCACCACAATCTTGTCAATCGATCAAATTATTATGGCTAAGCGTGCAGGTGGCCCACAAGTTCCACAGCAAAGAAGACAAGGAAACTGGGACCTGGAGGACTAGATGTATATATGGTGTTTTTAATAAATCAGTTAATACGGTAAGATTCAAACACATGAAAGAGAGAAAAAAAATTCAAAAGAGAACAAAAACAACAACAGTATTCCAAAATGCTATTAAATTGGTAGATTATTTACACTAATTAACAACGTATCATCCTTTTCTTTTCACGTAAGAACCTGCTTACCATTGATGACAAATCTGTGAATCTTCTCCAAATCCTTATCACCGTTTTCATCTTCAACTCCGCCACTCACATCGAAACCGAAAACATTTTTTAAATATGGTTTAGTTTCGTGAACATTCTCTGGAGTTAAACCCCCAGCCAACATGAAATCTCCATCTAAGTCATTGATGAGTGTCCAATCGATAGTCTGGCCCTCACCACCGAGTTCAGAATCTAAGAGGGGAAATGCAAAACCTTTACGAAGCAGATCAATCACAGTGGGGAAGAACTCACTCATCAGTTGAATATGGTCAGGAATGACATACCTCTTAATGAAAGCATACTTGTGATCGTCGTCACGTTCCAAATACTCTCTAATGTCTTCACTTCCATGTAATTGTATAAAGTCAAGATTGCATTCTGAGGCAGCTTGGAAGACGTCATCGATGTTTTGGTCACGGAAGACTCCTACTAGGAAGGGTCCATTCTCAGCCACTACAGATTTGAATTTCTGGAAGTATTCTCTATGAGAAGTAAAGGTAAGACCATTTATGTATTGCACGACCTCTTGGGCTGTCTGAAACTTTCTATTCAAGCTCTTTCTTTTGTCTTTGGCTAGTTGTGCTATCTCTAAGGCCACAGTTGGAGACACTGTTCTTTTACGTCCAGGGACCATGATTACACCTAAAAGATCTGCGCCGGATTCAATTGCCTGATTGGCTGCATCGACGGTTCGAAGCCCACAAATTTTTACAAGAAGCGACATGGGTTTTCTATTAATCTTTCTATGTGATGTGTGCCAGTCATCATCTAAGCTTAATATGAAGGTCTTTTATTACAATCAACGTTATGCAGTACCACTCTTTTTGCAGCCAAAAGCACCTGTGAATTCATGTTATCATCACTCATCCTTCCTGAAAAACTTACCAAAATTCTTGAAGTTTTCATTGAATTTGTTCACATGGTTTTCTCCACTAATAGAAAAATCCCGGATTGCATTGTTGAATTTGATTGATTGGAATTTCGCGGTGTTGGTCTTCAAGAACTCCGGAAGATTGGGCTCAGGCGACTTACTATGTGAATTTTCTCCATGCTCCATGATTTCTGGTTTTGGTTGAGATGCAGGGTGAATTATGGATCCATCTGAAGTTTGAACAATTAAGTTTGTAAGCAATGAGTTCTCATCTTTGAGCGAGTTGGGAAGTGTTATTTGCAATTTGAAATTTTCCACATATTTAGGCATCTCGTGAGATTGTATATCTTTTAGGACCAAAAATTTCTTAAAGTTGTTCAATGATTTATCTCCAATAAGAACCATGTACCTCTCTACTACGTTGTCGACAGGTAAAGTGGGAGTCAACAAGAGATGTAGAAGTGTTTCGAGATTAGAAAACTGCGCATTGAGATGACGAACGTAGACTTTTTGCGAAGCGCTGGGTTCCGCTGGCGGCTTGGTCTCATCGTAATTCGGATCAGAAAAGGACGGGATAGTAATCATGAACTTTTTCAAAATGGACACATCGAGCAAAATCTGTTCAATTGCGATAATTCCTAAGGACTTGAATTGTGCGATACGACTCATGAAACCCGTAGTAACCGTCTCAATCAATCTGTCTGCATAGTTTCTAACGTAGCTGTCTCTGATGATAAGAGGACAAATAATACGATGATCATCACGGAGGGTTTTTACAAAGTCATCTATATAGTTGGAAGTATCGGAAACTGCGTCAATGGAATCCCAGCCGTTGTTCTCAAACTGTTTCCACAGAAAATTTAAGTCAATGTTGACTTTTTGAACTAGAGATCTTATAGATTTTCCTATAAGGTCAAAGTATGCATCCTTTTCTGCCTCAAAACTAATTTTCTCCTTGTATGAGTCTTCCACGAGCTTCTTTATCTTTTCTTCAAGATCGTCAGTATTTTTAATCACGTAATCAGCAGTATTGAATAGCATTGTGAGATACTTGATAGGTTCAATACCTTTTGGATGCTCCATTGCGGTTTGTAAAGTCGAAAGGAGAATGTTGTTCATATACTCTGATAAATACTTCTTAAAAACGTAGTGCAAATCAAATAAGGGTTTACCTGTTGACACAGTTAGGGTTTGTTGCAAAGACTTTTGAAAGACCTTAAACAACTCCACAGAGGATGGCGCAAAATTTGGAACGCTGTTGACTTTGAGAACGTCCAACATCTCCGAAGCCGTGGTAGTTCCTAAAAGCTCGGAGGGAACCTTTGGCTGAGCGTAGAACTCAGTAAACTTTGACTTAATGAATGTGTCTTGCTCATCAACCCAAACCTGCAAGAAAGGTTCAAACAGCCGCGAAATCAACTTTGTGAAAGAGTTCGTTTCGAATGTCTCATTGAGTTGCTTTTCAAAAGCGAGAGATTTGGTTAAAGCCTCGAGTAGAATAGCACAAGTTATCTTTTTAGAATCCAAGAGCGACGATATGTCTTGTCCAGTTTTTACCGAAAACAATTTCGCTAGTTCAAGGTCGACACCCCAGCTCTCAGGAAATACCTTTAAATAGTTTGTGCGGATATTAGTGAGGATATTTGTGAAAAATATATATCTGCGGCCCAAATTTTCCAAACTTCCAGCTTCACCTGAGGCGGAAAAAATTGACAGGACTTCTTTTAGTTGAAGATTATAGAACCAGGTTAAGAGCTTGTCCTTGTATTTACGGTCTACGAGCTCAAGGACTTCACATCCATATCGGAGTTTATCGTTTGTAAAATTGTTTGTAAAAGAGTCTTCAAAGTCAATGAAAACGTCATCGACTAGTTTATTTTGTGTTTGATGAATTCGTTGGTGAAGTAGGGCAATCTCGTCAATAGACTTGTATGCTTTGAAGAACTTCATTAATTCATGAACTGCGCCCAAATATTGTGCAATTTTCTCGTAATCATGAGTGTGAACAACTTCATTGAGACTGTTGAAAGCACTAACTAGCATTTGGAGTCGCTTGAGAACTTTCATAGATAGAACAAGATTCTGCTTCACAGTATCTAATTTTTGGATATTCAGCGTGACCTGCGTGATTTGCAGTCGCGTATTTTCTGATCTTTCACTCAATTGTTCATATGCTGTCGCTAGACGGGAAATTTCCAGTTGAACATCCACAGGATACTCATACGAGGAAAGACAAGTTTCGATTTGAGCCTGAGACGAGACTTTTACTTTTTGGAGATGCTCTAAAACGGCAGATATATTATTAAGTGAGTCTTCATCAGGAAACAACTGCGGGAGTTGAACTTCAGGGTCATAAACGAAAGTCATATTGGGCTCTCAATTGCCTTTACCACACCAACACGGTTGGTATGGGGTAAACATAACCAAATGAGGGATGTTGAGTATAAAAGTGAGAATTCTACAAAATGTAAATTCATAATAAAAACTGAAAACTCAAGTGTTAATATGATCGTATTTCTTTGTTTTTTTTTTTCTTTCAATAATTCGATTCATGGCCCATGCTAATAGATTCGTTTACAGATTTATTTACTGAGTTTGACATCGTCTTTATGCAAGAGGGCTTGTTACAAATCAAGTAATTATCATATTTATTACAATTTACTTGAAACATGAAACTATCGTGGGATGACAAAAAGGTATTTACTTTATTAGCGAACGTTTGTGGCATTCCGAAGGATTGCTGTTTTAACATTGATGGATTCCACAGCGAGAAATGTGTTCATCAGTTACATATTATAAACTTGTTTTCTATCGAAGCTTTCATAAGGGCTTCACCACGGCCTACATCAATAAATTCGCCGATGCTACGCTGAAGCTTTACTACTTAAGGTGAAAAGGCGGTCAAGAGTGTATGCAGTAGAATACCTGATTAGGCTGATTTCAGAAGCCAGAGACAGGATGACTTACTCAAATGGGTTATATGAAGATTCCTAAACAGGAAAAGATGATTATGTACAGGCTTAGCTTTGCAGCCGTTTCGAGTTAATCTTCTCCACACTGGACCTATGAGCAACGTCATATAAATGCTCGCAGATCGCCAAAAATCTGCTTCAATATATACTTCTTTTTCTCCCGAGGTGATACTTATTCTTCGTTTAGTTGAAATCACCAAACTCTTACATTTTAATTGCACCTTACAACATTCGCCTCAATAATGACGATCTCTAAATTCAAATTCAGCAAAAAGAAAAAGGCTACAGAGCCTGCTAATGAATACATACTCGATAACGATTTTGATAAAAGTTTATCCTATCGTCGAAGACCATCGTTTCTGTCACAACCCCCTGTACAAACTCCACCTGATCTGCTAGGAGACAACGATCACAATGCAGCCATAGAAAATGGCTTTCAGCCGGAACAATCCGATTTTCCAATTAAAAATGCTCCTTGGAAAAAGCACAAGGTCTTTTCATCTCCATTCCCTCGTTATCGTCACTCTGCCTCCTCGGTCTCTTCTGATAAAAATGAGATCTATATCATGGGAGGGTTGAAAGATGGATCAGTTTTTGGAGACACCTGGAAAATTGTTCCTCAGATTTCACCTTCAGGGCAATCTATTGACGGGTTTGTGGCTCAACATGTAGAGGTCACCAACAACAATAATCCACCTGCAAGAGTCGGACACTCCTCTGTACTCTGTGGTAACGCCTACATTATTTATGGAGGTGACACAGTAGATACAGACTATCACGGTTTCCCAGATGACAATTTTTATATGTTCAACATCAATAATTGCAAATACACTGTTCCTCTGCACATTTTGAATAAGCCAAAGGGAAGATACGGGCACCTGATTGGCGTTGTTCTGATGAATGCAACTAGCTCACGCTTATATTTGTTTGGAGGACAATTGGAAAACGACGTCTACAATGATATTTACTTTTTCGAGTTAAATAGCTTTAAACTGCCAAAGGCCAGATGGGAGTTAATTGAGCCACTCAACAGTTCTAAGCCTCCACCTTTGACTAACCATACAATGAATGTTCACAAACATAGGATTTATGTTTTTGGAGGAATTTACAACAACGAGAAGGTTTCAAACGACTTGTGGTGCTTTGACACTCTCGTAAGCAAGTGGCTGCAAATTCAGACCTTTGGAGAGCAACCCAAACCAGTTAATGAGCATTCTGCATGTATTGTTTCTGATATACTTTATGTGTATGGAGGCAATGATTTTTCTGGAACTATTTATGACTCTTTGTACGCCTTAGACCTCAAGACTTTCACATGGAGTAGACTTAGCAAGGAATTAGAACAAGATGGACCTGGTGCTCGCTGTGGTCACACCATGAGTTTTATTCCAAAGTTGAACAAGATTGTGATTATGGGAGGAGACAAAAATGACTATTGCCGTCCCGGAAAACATGACTATGAAACATACGAAGAAAGTACAGGCAACGACGCGGGAACAATGATCTTCGAATTAGATTTGGCTACTGCAAATCATTTCATGAACACTCTGCGTCCTTCTAAGAGAGCAGCATCTGCGGGCGGAGCCGCTGGGCTCATAAGTAGAAGAGCACCTTCACCCCTGCCTTCCGAGGACGCATTTACCCGCCACCGTCGTAGCCTCAGTGGCTATGAAGAATACAAGACCCCCAACGGATCATCAGATCATCTCTCACGGTCTTTAGATCCAAAAATTGAGTCTACCATGCCTAAATACGAGGACAATCTCATTGATAAATTTGTCGAGGTTCCTTCAAGCACTGTCAGCGCAAAATTGAACCTTGATGATCAATCGGATATGGATGAATTGACCCCGACTGGTCGCTACAAAGGCAGTGAACTCTCTCCATTGAGGGATGACATCACTGAAGATATCGACTTAGAGAGAAACAACAACAACGACACTCCCATTCTTACGAAAGACTTTGCTCATCTTTCAGGAGCTTACCACCAGGAGGAAGCTTTGGGATCATCAAGCAAGTCTAATAAAGCTGATATTTCTCGCAAAATCGTCCGCGAGGAGTTGGTGACTGTTCAAAATGTACCAGAGCTGAAGACTAACGAAATGCAAGCTTTAATCGATGATTTGAAGGAACAAATTGGTCAGTTGAAAGCCGAGAAAACTACTGAATTGGAGCATGCAAACCTCGAGATAAACACTTTGAAGTCTGAACTCGCGGGATTGAAAATCTCCACGGAAGAGCTGAAAAGAGTTCTTGAAAGCGAGATCAATACGAAGCAAAAGCACATTGACGATCAAAATGATATTCTTTTGGAACTCAAAAATTCAATGGGTCCAAATGCTCTTGAGATCGGAGAAGACACCGAAGTTGTACCAGTTTCAAAAGGTATTACAGAATTGACTCGTTACAAAATTCTTCATCTTGAATTGCAAAACAAGCTAACCCACGTCGAACATGAGAACTTAGAGTTACGAGAAAAGCAAGCACGCTTCGAGCCATTTATGAATAATCAAATTGATGAACTTTCATCTCTACAAAAGATCATTAAAGCTCAGGAAGACCGAATTTCCTCCTTGACTTCTCAGGTGAAACTGGAGCTGGTACTTCTTGAAAAGATTGCTCAATTGAAACACCAAAAAGAGGACATTGAGCTTGAGTTTAACAACTACAAGATTCTCAATGCACCTTTGGATGTAACCGACGATGAGCAAGGCGATAATGAGGAAAGAGGGGCTGGAGAAGAAGGTAACTCCAAGAAAGGCTTTTCTGGGCAACTCTCTACTAAACTTGAAGATCTTGTATCTTTGTGGCAAGCTTCTACTCTGGTAGAGACATCTGCACCTGAAGTTAAAGAAAGCGCGGTAGTCTCACAATTGCAAAAGCAAATCGAAGAATTGACTGTTATGACTAAGACACAACAAGAACAATCTGCTAATGAGGTCTCGGAGCTTAAAACAGAACTTGAAACTACAATGGCTTCCCTTAAAGTGTTTGAAGAAAACTACAGGGACGCTATGCAAGCCGCCCAACGTACAGGTGATGCCCTTGACTTGACAAAAGACGAATTACAAAACAAGAAGAATGCAATTGAGAAATTGATTAAGGAAAACGACGAATTGAAACTATTCAACAAGTCCAGACGTGTTGCAAGTTCCGAAAATATGAGGGAAGATGGAGAGAATAACCAAGAGACAACAGTCGAGACAGATGGCGTTGCTGCACACTACAATATGAAGATAAAAGAGATGCAAGCTGAGTTGTTTGTGATGAAGAATGAAAATGAGCACTTATCGTCAACCGTCTCCTCCTTGAAGAAGCAATTATATTTGGCTCAAAATCAAGAGTAAGTTCTCCAATATTTTATGTAACTTTATTTTAGATTATATAGTTATTATAACGAATTCACGATACAAAGAAAGATTTCTAATGCAATAGAATATGTCAATTGGTATCAACGTACACGAAATCTTTCATATATATAGTAGCTAATTCAATTAGAATTTCAACAAAAATAATGTACATTTATTAGATATCACAGAAATCATTCTCCAGGAACTGATGTGGTGACGTCCAGCCTCGACCCAGCGACAGACTGATCATCATTAGCAACAACAACCAAACGATCATTTGCTGCCGCATCATAATTTGGAACAAAGTCTTTAATAGCTTGTCCGCCTTCAACTTGATTTTGAATCGTTTGCACGTCATACAAATCGATATCCTCGTTATTTAAACAGCGACTGGTGCTTTGACCGACCGGCGTGAGATTGTGACTGTTTCTGTTCAAATCATGGGGTTCATGAGTGGTATTAGTGGAAGTAAATGTATCACCCGCAATGACTTCATCCAAAATACCATGGTTTAAAGGACTAACAGTTTCTTCCTCATCTTCAGAGTCAAACTGAGGCTCCGAGGGGAGGAGAGCAGCTTCGTGTTGCCTCATACGATCCTTTTCTGACAAAGGTCCAAGATCTGGCATTGGCCTTGGTGCATTAGGTTCAAAGTAATTGGGGGCAGACTCTTGAGTGTTGTTGGGAGACTCCAAATATGGCGGTATTGGGTAATTAGTGAGTTCTTGAAGCTCGGGGACAGAATTTATGACATTTTGTGGGCGTGTATATGTCTGTGGCACCAGGGAACTGGGTGTAGAGCCCAGAGACATACTTTGCTCTTGTACGGTGGCTACATTTTCTGGTGTCGAGACCTGGGTATTGTGCTTCTCCAGTCTGTGAGTGCCAATGATCACCTCCGTTGTCATTTGAAGGAACTTTTTCAGTCGTTTGAATTTATCTGTGTTAATGAATTCGGACCGATCTTGTCCATATTGAATATTATAGCTTGTACCTCCACTTGGAGAGAGCGCCGGGCTACTCTCCTCGTGCGAAACTAAATTCACAACAGGGCCGTTATCAAGAGCCAAAGTTTTACCAGACAAATTGAGCATTACCTCTATGAAGTATTGAAATGAGACCATCGGGCATCCTGTGATGGTAGGAAATGCGTCTGCGGGAACCCTTAAGCTAGTGCTGATTTCCAGCGAGAAGGTCACGGGATCAACGAACAATGGAATCACCAGTTGTTGCAAATCTTTGCGAAATGACTCAAAATAACTTTCTGGGCCATGATCGATTCTACACACACGCACCAAGGTTACTATAATACCCCTGGAATCTTGAATCTGCTTTAAATGCTGGATCGAGAGCTTGACAGGTATAAGCTCACCTCTCAAAAACCCGCGTTGGCCTAAGTCCATGGTTACCAGGATTGAACTTGCGTTCCCATCGTTATTAATTTGAGGGACGGAGTTCATGCTAATTCCGGGGCTATGAAGGCCATTACCATTGATAGTATTGCTAGAGGAAGTTGCAGAGCCCATGGACGGGTGATGTGGCATGAATTCTGAATCTGAAGACTTCGAGTTTATCGTGGAGACCGTATTTATAGTGGAACCGGAAGATTGAGTTCTCCGAAGCTTTCCACGCCTTGGATCTTTGATAATAAGCTTTTTAGGCTTTGGAAGAGGCAATTCCGCCACATCTATTGGATCAACAATTTTGATATGTTTTTCCAGTGTGAATGAAGGACTATGTAGGCGAGACAATGCTCTCGGTCTAAAAATTGACGAGTCGGAGGGGCTTTGGCCTGGCAGAGGTGATTCTTCGCTATTTACAGGCCGAAGAACTGTTTTGAGAGTATAAATAATGGCTCCCTTGCCAAAATCTATACTTGTATAAACCCTTTTTGTTGGGAGTTTCACTACAAAGGGAAATCTATGTTCACCCTTATACAAACCATTCACAAGCCCAGCTGAAGACGGTAGATCTGTATCAGGTCCATAGATCTTTATGCAGTGGTTGAATAATACCTGCTTCATAGGCCGAAGCTTGGAATGGGGCAGAGCATTCATTTTGATATATCCCGACAACGAAAACGTTATGACTATGTTACCTAAATTCTTCCTACTAATGAGAATAACCTGGCCTGATATTTCTTCGCCTGGATACCATGATTTGTGAGGGTTATCTAGCAGAATGTAGAAGTCCTCCACTGAACTATGGTCAATGTTAAATGACTGGGTGGTTTCTAGCGGCTTTAACGTTTTTGTTGGTAGAAGTTTTGACACCGCTCGACGCATGCCTGGAGTTAGGATTTGTGTACGTATACAATAAAGAAAAAGAATCGATTTGGCCTTGAGAAAGGTCCTTGATAGTGCTTTGAACTTGTCTTAAGTGTACTATGGGGCAACAGTGACAGGCTTTATATTCAAATTACGCAACAGGAAGAAAATAAGTAGGTAAAAGTCTAAAATGAAAAAGGGAGGAGAGTTTTAGTATTTGGTGAGCCTAGCTTTGGAGATGACTGGTTGATGTATAATCCGGGGTGGGGTTTTGATGGATTAATAACGGCAGAATCAGGTAACTTGTTCCGCTGCTCAAGATGGACAGCGATAGACAAAGAACACGAAAAGTCGAAACAGAATTTTCCGTTTATGTAGGCGTTGTCTAAATGAAAGACAGGAATATGTTTGGATATGCAAAGGACTGAATAGTATGGACAGTTTAGAGGGAGGAGGAGAATAGTGCGCCAAATGGCTTCAATATTCCGGCGAATGGTTACGATACTCATCTATTCAGGAAAGCCATATACTTTAAAACTATTAGACCACAATTAGTATTTCATTTTGCTTTTAATTTTAATTCCTACAATTTTTTTATTTGATTCTACACCTTTTGAAGTTTTTAGCCGTGATTTGGCCCTTACCCCGGGAATTAATTGACTGTGTTTCTAAGAACAATAAAAAACGACCGAAATTTTATTCTTGAGATTTTACTTCTTTCGAGTCGATAAAAAACTGAAAGTTTAAGTTTGGGTGAATTTTTTTCGTAAATATTGTTTCAGAATTCTTTGGCACTTGAAACCGGTTGCAAAACATTGAAGGAATGAGTAATTTCCGCAAAAAGAGAAGATCTAAGAGAATAATCTGGTCATAGTTATAATTAGAATGTTTTTCTCAATCAACAGCAATTAAAAAAACTTTTCATTGGTGATTGCAATGTCTGATGAATTGGCCGAATAGGCTCCAAACCAGTTTCGCCATCACCCGTATACTTGCAGTCGTAGAACAACTGTCATTATGCAACCTATTTTTGGCGTTCTTCTTTTTCATGCATCTCTGGCCCCGCCCGGCAGCTGTCTCCATAGATGCAGCTGAAGCGGGTCATGCCAAGAATTGTAACATTGGCGCCGTTTGTGCGGCTGTCGAAATATGTTTCAGGGACAATTTAAAGAAGTGACATTTGAATTTCATTTTGCGTGTTTTATTTCTATTTTGCTGAAGTTCTCTGAGGTCATTGGCCACGGGGTCTTGAACAGATTCAAGTGTAATGGTGAATTGGCTAATGGTGAATTGGCCACAACAGGATGATGACCAAATCCGATGAAAACGCAATTTTGAGAATTGATTTAGAATTAGAGAATAGAACTTTGAATAAGTAGTGAAATTTCGTAATCCTATAAAGTGAATATTTCTGTTGTACGCTATGTTTGTATTCTTTTGGGACCTGTTCCAGTATCAATAGTCTTGGCAGTGTCATGGTGCAGCAAAGTGTCTCGCAAGAATATCAACCATCAACAACGTGTTTTGTTCAGATGATATTAGAATTTTATCCATACGTTAAAGATAATTAATCTGGAATGGCAAAATGATTTAAATTCAAAAATTGAGATTCAATCTCACAACCCGTCAATAGTAACTCACTCGTCTAACATTCAGTTTTCTCTGGTTCGTCTGACACTTTACGAAGGTATCTCAAATGACTTGCGTTGGCACCATTTATGACAAAACTCAAATCCTCTAGATTAAGAATCAGTTGCTTGAAGATTTGAATAAGAAAAAATTAATTTCCTTGTTCTTCAACGCGGAAGTTCATAGCAACTGTTCTGAAGGGATTAATTCCGAACAGTCTTGGCTTGCCCAGAACCTTACTCCAGTCAAGTAACAGATATCTCCAATCATCAAAGGTGAATTTCAATTGGAATCTGTAATATTCTGCATGCATACCCTTACTTCATTTTCATCAGTCGTCGCAAGTGAGTTCTCGCCAGCGAGAGAAAATTTTATGAGCCGCAATGCAGCCCCCATCTTGAAATATACAGTTCCCCTGCTCTTGTTTTCGCTAACTTCACTAACCTGTTCGTCATGAAAGATTGGCCCACATTATTTAACTGGGTATTTTCGTCCGATGCTGAAGACTGGCAAATCTCTTCAAAGCAATAAAAGAGATAAAGATTGGGCACATAACGCAATTATCTTCTACAGAACCTTTTTTTAATATTAATTCAAATTACGGCTATATGTTATTATTAATCAACGCCTTCATTTCTTAAGAAAGAGCATCATGTTGTGGAATGGAACATTGTATGGGAAGCCAATGGGATTGCAAGTCAAGTCTATGCTCAGTAGATTGCATACGAGATGAAGAATTTCTGCTTCGCAGCATCAAGTCTCCCCATACAGAGATGAACTTCCATGAACAACTTAGTTAGTGGAGGTGTTACCTGGTACCCTCATTGGCGTTGCACCACCAGCTGGTGATGGAGCACTACCTGTTGATTGAAGAGGAGATTGAGCTTGGGCCACAGTGTTATGTGGTAACCTCATTGGCGTTGCACCACCACCTGGTGATGGACCACTACCTGTTGATTGAAGAGGAGATTGAGCTTGGGCCACAGTGTTGTGTGGTAACCTCATTGGTGTTGCACCACCACCTGGTGATGGACCACTACCTGGTGATTGAAAAGGAGATTGACCTAGGGCCACAGTGTTACGTGGTGCTCTCATCAACGATGGACTATTACCTGGTGATGGACTATTACCTGGTGATTGACCACTACCTGGTGATTGAAGAGAAGAACGAGCTTGGGTCACGGTGTTAGGTGGTGCTGCTGTCATCGGCGATGGACTATTACCTGGTGGTGGACCACCACTTGGTGATTGTGAAGAAAACTGGAGAGCTGCCCCAGAATATCTATCAGAAATTGGTAAGTTAGATTCTCTTTCCAACAACAATCTATGAATAGCCTCAAGTTTATTTCCAAATAATTGAAATTGGTCGTAATTCATTTGGCTCTGGTGTAATGGACTCCTTTCGTGTCCCTGCTCTTCATCATCAGTACCAGGGACTTTCTTCTTTGCTCTCCACGTATTGCTTTGAAGTTTAACATACATCGGATTAACTTCATCATTGATGAATTTAATAGTCCCAAAAACGAACGAGATCACGACAACAGTATATCCTACTGCACAACATAATCTCTCGCATACACAGTTCAGCATAGACATGGTAAAGAAGGAGGTTAAGAATAAGAACGACCAAAATAACCTGAGATCTGCCAATCCAAACTTGGTGATAAAAATCATTGCCACAATTGCGTAAGAATAAGAATTGGGCTGGACCAGAAATGATTCCTTCAAAGTTCCTAGTGCGAATTTTTTAATTTCAGGCAAAATCTTGTTACAAAGTTCTTCAAAGGATGTCTTTGCTTGTACTCCAGTGACAACTAACGCAAGGAAAATTAAGGTATAAGACGTCAATTTTTCTCCAGGAAACATGCCGAGAGAGAGAAGAATGGTTTGTAAAATAATTCAACAATTTCAATGGGGGTGGTGGCTTATATATATTTTCTTTCAATTCTGAAACACGCTTGACACTCCATGCTGCATCAGATATTCTGAAACACGCTTGATACTTCATACTGCATCAGGCAATATGAGCGGATTTACCTCGTCTATGACTGGTGCTACCCAATTTCTAAATTAGTATTCAGTTGTAGTGATTTACATCAAGAATGAACCTGCCGCTATTAGTCGGGTACCTACTTAGTATCAACTATTTTGTTAAAGAAACATAATTGTTGCAGCATTTGGAGGATTATAGTAGCTTTTATGTAAATATAGATTAACGAAACTGTTTTTTTTTATATACAACATGATGGTCACAGTAACATAAGGTTTTTTATACGTATTTCATTTCTAACTTATGGATCGCCATAGGTCTTCACAAACAAACGGACACAAGCTAGCTCAATTACGTTATGAATTATAAAAAAAGTATTATTTATAATTTTAGTCTACTTCAACAAGTAAAGAAACTAACTAAAGAGTAGTAAATTGCGCATTCCAAAAAAAATTGATGTTTTTACACTTATGATTCAATTCGGTTGAGTCTATTTCTCTGTCACTAATTGTGTTAAGAGATCCCATATTCAATGTGTTAAACATTGTATTGCATTGGCTTGGCTACATAAATCCATAATTGACGCTTTCGAGGTTAATGACAGCCCATACCCCTATTTATACCTTCCAACTAATCAAGTTCCGAGATTAGATTCTATTTATTTCAATTAAACCTATTAGTTCCACTCAGTATAGGATGCAAGCACGAGTCTTATTAAACATCCACCCCACGGCCGCCCTTCATTACAAAAACAGTACGTAATTTCTTTGTACTTCTGCGCAAATCTCGTGAAAAAAACTCATTTTCAATCGGCTCATTTGGTCACCCGGTGTCGAGGTGCCTTTTACCACTAATCAGAGCTTTTTTACTCACATAATTTGCAGCGTTAAAAAGAGACCATAGTACAAACATAACGTTTTTAAATGAACAACGAGCCAATATCCATATTGAACAATCTCGGGATTATCATAATATAAATGATCTAGATTTGGAATATCAGCGGTAGGTACTTGACCCTTTTCGCTCGTTATAAGCTCCCATATCCTGGAATATTCCTCATCTTCCAGAATTCTCGGTCGAATGTTAATTTCAATTCTGGTCAGGCAAAATCCTAGGCCTTTATTTAAAGATAGTATTGTAAACTTGAAGGATTTCAAAACCAGTTCTTGGTGAAGTTTCTTATTGGAGGAAGTTTTCACCGAAGCATTAAATTTTAATTGAATACGTGGTGTCCCATTAGCAACCCAATATCCAATGTCTCGCGAGTGGAAAGAGTCTGAGGAATCCGGGCGCCTAATTAACAGACTGCTATTCCGATGAAGCTGTACCCCATTTCCACACGAAGTATAATGATCCTCTAAGAAAACTGAGTCTGTTTCTCTTAAAAGAAACAACTCGAGTGAGTTAAGCTCAATGACTATATCGCCTTTTCTCATAGTTGTCGAATAATCATGATTTGAGTCGACGACAAATGTTTCATCTTCCTCCCCCGGCCTTGACACACGCACCGTGACTCCAAGAAGGCCTGAGGTGTTGACTAGTCGCATTTCACCAGGCTTAAAGTAATTGCCGGGTCCAAATGGCTGGTCTAGCCTCTCCTCAATAGCTGAAGACTCGCCTGCTTGGTCATGAGCTAAGACGCAGCAAATGCACCAAACCAATGAATATAGCAAAGAAAACATCGGTCTGATTATTACAATCCTGGGAAATTGATACTTGTCGAATCTTGCTTCACTTAAATTTTATGCCATTACATCCTAAGGTACTCGCATAATTTAAAAGGCTCCTCAGGCATGAAACTTAGGAAAAGATAGTAAGCTGACGATAAGTATCGAAAGAAACTTGGAAGAAGAGAGTACGTTGGTAATGAATATCGAATTTGTATTTCTGTTACTACAAACGTTTGAAGTTATGTAAAGATCCATATGGATAAGAGAGCGAAGTATAGACTCCAGATCTTCAATTGAATTATATTGATCCAAAAGTTACTTTGTAGAGTCAAAAAGAAGTTCCTTGGTCTGATTCTATTGGGGTTCAACAGGGCAGTGATCTGTTTTGAGGTTTGAGCGCCTTGAACAAGCTCCCAATGCGAGGTAAAGTCTTTTTCTTCTGGCTTTTTAGGCCGAATTTCGATCGCAATTCTTGTAACGCACAATCTCAGTCCTCCAAGTCGAGAAAGAAGTGTTAAACGAATCTTTTTTGAGAACAAATGATGATTGGAAACATCCATGAAAGTGTTTTCTATCACAACGCCAACTTTCAAACAAATACGTGGGGCCCTTTTGGGCGCCCAATATTTAAAATTGAATTCTTTATTATGGCCCACGAGAAAGGGACGAGGAATTATCTGACTGGTATTCCCATGGAGCAGCACCTCGTTTCCGCAGGAAGTATAATGGTCTTCTAAAAGGATAGAATCTGTGCGATATGCAAACAACAAGGTTAGTGATGAAATCTCAATGAATATATCGCCTTTTCTCATAGTTGTCGAATAATCATGATTTGAGTCGACGACAAATGTTTCATCTTCCTCCCCCGGCCTTGACACACGCACCGTGACTCCAAGAAGGCCTGAGGTGTTGACTAGTCGCATTTCACCAGGCTTAAAGTAATTGCCGGGTCCAAATGGCTGGTCTAGCCTCTCCTCAATAGCTGAAGACTCGCCTGCTTGGTCATGAGCTAAGACGCAGCAAATGCACCAAACCAATGAATATAGCAAAGAAAACATCGGTCTGATTATTACAATCCTGGGAAATTGATACTGGTCGAGTCTTGCTTTACTTGAATTTTATGCCATTACATCCTAAGGCGCTCGCATAACTTCAAAGGCTCGGAGGCTGACGATAATTATCAAAATGAAACTCGGAAGAAGAGAGTCAGTTGATAATGAATATCGAATTCGTATTTCTGTTACTACAAACGTTTGAAGTTATGTAAAGATCCATACGGATAAGAGAGCGAAGTATAGAATCCAGATCTTCAATTGAATTACGTTGATCCAAAAGTTACTTTGTAGAGTCAAAAAGAAGTTCCTTGGTCTGATCCTATTGGGGTTCAACAGGGTAGTGATCTGTTTTGAGGTTTGAGCGCCTTGAATAAGCTCCCAATGCGAGGTAAAGTCTTTTTCTTCTGGCTTTTTAGGCCGAATATCTATTGAAATTCTTGTAATGCACAATCTCAGTCCTTTAAGTCGAGAAAGAAGTGTTACACGAATATTTTTAGAGAACAAATGATAATTTGATACATCAATTTTAGACTTGTCTATGACTGCGCCGACCTTGATTCGAATACGTGGAGCCCCTTTGGGCGCCCAATATTGATAATCGAATTTCATATCATAGCTTATCCAAGAGGGACGAGAAATAATTCGACTGTTATTTTGATGGAGTTGTATCTCGTTTCCGCATGAAGTATGATGGTCTTCTACAAGAATACAAGCCATGCGACTAGCATGCAACAAGGTTAGTGACGAGATCTCAATGACTATGTCACCTGTTTTAGTAGTATTCGAATATTTTTCATCCGAGTCAACGATGAATATCTCGTCCTCCTTTCCTGGCCTCGACACACGCGCAGTGGCTCCAATTAGACCCTCGGTGACAAGGCGCATCTCATTGAGTCTTAATGAATCCTTGCTAAATAAAAATGAGTCATCGAGGTTTTCTTGTGCAAAGATGACGATAAAACATAAGAAAGCTTTCAAAAACAAAAAAAACATTAACATTTGTAACTCTTTGCCATTGAACTTCTGTTTTATTCAACTACAAAAGTCACGCCAGTTCATACACAACCAATGGCTGAGAAATAAATACCACAGAAAAGATAGAAAGAGTTTTTGGTTTTCCATTTAGAATCGATGTTTTTTACTTGGAAAAGAAGCAGCTAGTCTTGCCATCTATGACCATGCAATACAATTTGCAATTTCGCGATATAGTATTTTGGCTGCAATTGTGATTAGTGTTTTAGCTATAGGGCAATATCAAGAGGTACTCAATAAGAAGCTGTAGTAATTGCATGTATAGTAAGAATTCATTGTTCTATCATGCTTTTATTTTTCAGATTAGTCTTCGAATTGCATAAATTATATATCCTATTTGAGACAATTAGAGAGGAAACTTTCTCTGAATATTCATCCACTTTGCATAATAAATAGAAGGAATTCAAATAAAGCAGTATCTACTTTGTCAAGTCCTGAGAAACTTAAGAAATAAACGGAGCAAGCCACGAATCATTTTTGGAGTATGGCCTACATGATGTATCGAAACAATATAATATCATGCACTAAATAATATACAAAAATGCTAAGGGCTTAGTCAAAAGTCTTTTTGGTTCCCTTGAATTCAGCGCTGTTAGCACCAGTTCTTGGAGTTGGGGTAGCAGATCTCTCGCGACCGCCGAAGCCACCACGGGCACCACCTCTACCGCCGAAGCCACCACGAGCGCCACCTCTACCGCCGCTTGGTCTTGGGCTGTTGTTGTCTCTTGGAGTGGAGTAGTCCAATCTGCAGGCTCTACCCTCAATGTATTCACCGTTCAAAGCCTCCAAAGCTGACTTAGCTTCGTCAACACTAGAGAATTGAACATATCCGAAACCCTTAGGTTGTTGAGTGTCTGGGTGGGTTGGGACTCTACAAGAGACGACGGTACCGTAAGCTCCAAAGATATCGTACAACAGGGATCTCTCAGCGTTGAAAGACAAGTTTCCAACGAACAAAGTGTCAGAAGGAGCAGATGGAACATCACCAAACTTCTTAGCTCTGTCATTAGATGGTTTTGGTTTGCTGGAAGACATGTCAAGGTTAATTGGTCTACCATCAATCTCCTTTCCTTGCATCTCATTCAATGCCTTTTCAGCAGCAGCCTTGGAGATGAAATCGACGTAACCGTAACCTCTAGACTTGTTAGTGGCTCTCTCCATCATGACTCTTGCGGAGATGACACCTCCACATGGCTCGAACTCTCTCTTCAACCACTCATCATCCACACTCCAAGACAATCTACCAACAAAAAGAGTAGCTGGCTCTTCAGTAGATTCCTCAACCTTCTGCTTCTTAGCGGATGGCTCCTCGGTCTCATCATCGGCCTTTCTCTTGGAGGACTCATCCTCCTTCTCTTCCTCGTCATCAGAAGAGTCAGAGTCAGAGCTGGAGTCGGAACTGGAGCTAGAGTCAGAGTCGGAGTCAGAGTCGTCCTTCTTAGCCTCAGACTTCTCTTCCTCCTTGTCGTCCTCGTCATCGGAAGAATCAGAGCTGGAAGAGTCAGAATCAGAACTCTCATCAGCCTTCTTCTTCTCCTCCTCCTTCTTCTCCTCCTCTTCATCAGAGCTAGAGTCGGAGTCAGAGTCGGAATCGGAATCAGAGCTGGAATCGTCCTTCTTCTCGGTCTTCAGTGGCTTCTCCTCCTCCTCAGAGTCAGAAGAGTCTGAATCAGACTCAGAAGAAGAAGAGCTAGAAGAGCTGGAAGAAGAGTCAGAATCGGACTCAGACTCTTGTTTCTTGACAACCTTAGCAGGCTTAGATGACTTAGAAGAAACTTTGGCCATTTTTGTAGTATAGAAGAAGATACTGAAAATCCTCACAAAAATTCCCAATATGTGCGGAGGTCTCTGCAGGAGCAGAGATGGGCAGCTCATCGCGCGGGTGCAAATTCTGGGGAAGGGGAGGCGATAAGTCACACGAACTCTCGAGTAAATCAATTTTCAATTCAAATTTAAATTAGAATTAGAATTGTTAGTATTCTTTTCGATCTCAATTGTCTTCAAAATTATTAAGTTTGCTCAAATTGGCTTTTTCAATTCTTCAGCATTTACGATCATTTCAGTGCCAACTGCTTACGAATTATTCTGCACTACTAGCTGCAGAGAATCTCCTAATCAATAAAAAAACAACAGCAGACAATTGGACTGCTTTCGATTTCTTTTTCGCGAAAATTCATCTTAAAAGTTTTGTAATTAAAGGGATTGAGAAAATTGAAACAAGCACTTGAACTCTTTTGCCAGTAACGTGCAAGCTAAGTATGAGTAGAGATACGTCGAATGAGATAGAGATAAATGGAATCAGAAAGAAGTAGATAAAACAAGAAGAACTTAATCAAAATATGAATCATTTTTCATAATATTTATCCTGTGTTTTATTCTCAAACTTTGTCAATTTCATGTATAATGTGGTCTGGTGAGTCGCAGTATGCGATTAAGAAGGCCGTCTCACTAACTAGCAGTGCACCATCAAATGAAGAGGCGATTTCTAAACGAACATTGGTCTTCCGAACAACAACTTAAAAATTTACTAATTACATAATAATTTTATCGGACAAATTACTAAAATCAAATTCTCGTCAAGTAAAAGCATCCTTTTAAGTGCTCTTTCATTGACAAGGTAGAAGCCTCTAGGTGAGGGTACTGAGGTGGGGCTATCTGAAGGATTTGGATGGAACACGTGAACCTAACCATGGCTGCGAAAAAACACACCATAAGTTTGGAGGACCGTTTGGGATGGAAATGACGAGATTCTGTTACTCTTTTTAAGGCAAGGTCTAATAAAATTTTAATTCTAGCTATCAGCTGGACAAAAAGACTTTATTCGTCCAAATTGCCGCCTCGTGCCCTCGCTCTGCCTGCCTACTAGCGCTTCCCCCGCATAAATTGGCCAATGGCCTGTCCTGCATTTACTGAGATGGAAAAAATGAGTCAAACTATATAAAGAGTCCTTCTTACTTGAAAAGTTAATCCTCTAACACAGACACATTTTCAACCACTGAATCAAAGGACATATTCTGTTTATCAAAACTGGATTTCTGCTTTTTTCACTAGTCAAATCTTATAAAGAATTAGGAAATGTTTAAGCAGTCTGCCGTTTTGTTCCAGAAGGCTGCCAGTAAGGTGGCCTATAACATCAAACCATATAATAATATGTTGAAGGACCCCTCCAAGAAATACTTTGCCTTCAAGGGTCCTAATCTTCCGGACAGAACTTGGCCTAGCAAGTCCATCACCAAGGCCCCTCGTTGGCTTTCAACTGACTTGAGAGATGGTAACCAAGCTTTGCCAGATCCTATGTCTGTTGCTGAAAAGAAAGAGTACTTCAAGAAGTTGGTCGAAGTTGGTTTCAAAGAAATCGAGGTTTCTTTCCCATCCGCTTCCCAAACTGATTTTGACTTTACTCGTTACGCTGTTGAGACTGCTCCTGATGATGTCGCCATTCAAGTCTTGACCCAGTCCAGAGAACATTTGGTTAGAAGAACCGTTGAATCCGTTATCGGTGCCAAAAAGGCTATTATTCACATCTACCTCGCTACATCTGATGTCTTCAGAGATGTCGTTTTCAACATGTCTCAAAAGGAGGCTGTTGATAAGGCTGTTGAGATCACCAAGTTGGTTAAGTCTTTGACTAAGGACGATCCTACAAGACAAGAGACCCAATGGTCTCTTGAGTTTTCTCCTGAATGTTTCTCTGACACTCCTTCTGAATTCGCCGTTGAGATTTGTGAGGCTGTCAAGAAGGCTTGGGAGCCAACTAAGGAAAACCCAATTATTTTCAACTTGCCTGCTACCGTTGAAGTCGCTTCTCCAAACATTTACGCCGACCAAATTGAGTACTTCTGCAGAAACATCTCCGAGAGAGAGAAGGTCTGTGTCTCCGTCCACCCTCACAACGACAGAGGTTGTGGTGTTGCCGCCGCTGAGTTAGGTGTCATGGCTGGTGCAGACAGAGTCGAGGGTTGTCTTTTCGGTAACGGTGAGAGAACTGGTAATGTTGATTTGATTACTGTTGCCTTGAACATGTACACCAACGGTGTGTCTCCCGAATTGGACTTCTCCGAGATGGAAGAACTTATTGCTGTTTCTGAGAAATGTAACAAGATCCCAACCCATCCAAGAGCTCCATACAGTGGTTCTCTTGTTGTTTCTGCATTCTCTGGTTCCCATCAAGACGCTATCAAGAAGGGTTTCACCAAGGCCGAGCAAAGACTCGCAGCTGGTGACGTTGCCTGGAAGATGCCATACTTGCCATTGGACCCTAAGGATATTGGCAGAAACTACGAAGCTGTTATTCGTGTCAACTCTCAGTCCGGTAAGGGTGGTGCTGCTTGGATCATCTTGAGATCCTTGGGCTTGGACTTACCAAGAACCTTGCAGGTCGAGTTCTCTTCGGTTGTTCAATACGAGGCCGACAAGTTGGGTAGAGAGTTGAAGGCTGATGAGATCAACAGTCTTTTCAAGAAGCACTACATGTACACTGGTAAGTCCGTCATTACTCTTGAGGACTACACCAGCACCAAGAACAAGAAGTCTGAGAACAACTCTCGTGAAATCACTGCCTCTTTGCGTGTTAACGGCAAGCCCGTTGAGATCTCTGGCCGTGGTAACGGACCAATCTCTGCTTTCATTGATGCCATCGCTAAACACTTTGGTACCTTGTTCGAGGTTGTTAACTACAACGAGCACAACTTGGGTTCTGGTAACCAAGACAAGGCCGCTACCTACATCGAGGTTTCTTACTTGAACAGTGAGGGTGCTAAGGTCAACAGATGGGGTTGTGGTGTTGACAGCGATGTTGGTGAGTCTTCTTTGAAGGCTATCATTGCCATCCTCAACGATTTGATTAAGAAGAGAGACATTCAAGTTTAAAGGAACTTTATTTGTCTCAAATTCGTTTAAATCATAGTTACAAATAAGTTTAATAAAAGTCAATTTGAACAATTCGTCATGTCATTCATAGAGTCACAAAAGTTGGAGAATTACTAGAGAAGAAATAAAACCTAAAAATAAAAAAGAAACCCCAGGATTTTGTCGTTACTCTTGTGATCGACCGCCTAATTTAAACATTATAGTGGAGACAAACCTCGAATCAAAGGTTGGTTTCATTTCTGAAACTCAATCCTCTATTCGAATATTGAAATGAACACCATAATGATGTAATCACACTAGCAAAATGAACTGTGTTTTTGCTGAATATTATGGCGACCTTGAATTTGCCAAAGCTTTCTTTATTGCAGTTATTCATTTTGTTACCCTAATTAAAGCATTGGACAAGAACACATAGTATAACGTATAACTTTAAAATGCAAATTTTCAAATAAATTTTATGAAAAAAACCTAAAGATTCAATTAAGTAGAAGATGTTTGTTTTTTTTTGTTGCACTTTAGCAGCCTACGATATCGATTTAGGTTACTTAGGGCTAGTGACCTACTTTGCACGTGACTTGCAGCGCACCACCAACCCCAGTGAAAAACCACTCTTTCTGCAGTCCGAGAAGCGAGCAGACACCCGTGCCTCCTCCGCGATTCTCACCTCCCACTACACAATTGGCAAAAAAATTTCCCCTGCTCTTTTCCTCATCAAGTATACACCATGTCTGATTTTCCATCTGTTGTCGTCATCGACGGAAAGGGCCACTTGTTGGGTCGTTTGGCCTCTATTGTCGCCAAGCAATTGTTGAACGGCCAAAAGATCACCGTGGTGAGATGTGAAGCCTTGAACATCTCCGGTGAGTTCTTCAGAAACAAATTGAAGTTCCACGACTACTTGAGAAAGGCTACCAGATACAACAGAACCAAGGGTCCTTTCCACTTCAGAGCTCCTTCCAGAGTTCTTTACAAGGCTATCAGAGGTATGATTCCTCACAAGACTGCCAGAGGTAAGGCTGCTTTGGAGAGATTGAAGGTCTTCGAGGGTATCCCAACCCCATACGACAAGAAGAAGAGAGTCGTTGTTCCACAAGCTTTGCGTGTCTTGAGATTGAAGCCAGGTAGAAAGTACACCACTGTCGGTAAGTTGTCTGCCTCCGTTGGTTGGAAGTACGAGAACATTGTTGACAAGTTGGAGGAGAAGAGAAAGGTGAAGTCTGCTGAATACTACGCCAAGAAGATCGCTGCTGCCAAGAAGTTGGCTGCTGCCACTGCTCAAACCGCTGAGTCTGACGCTGCTAAGAAGTTGGCTGAGTTTGGTTACTAATTTGCTTATTGTATAGAAGCGTATGTGTGAAATACATCATTTTAACGACGTGATGTGGGTTTAGCTCACTGGTTTAATAGTAAATTCGAATATTGGTGTGGCTTTTAAAAGTTTCACACTCAACTTGACAAAAATAAAATGTGTATTGTATTTTTTTTTTTCTTTTTGAATTTGTTGCAATTTCATTTACAGTAGTTTATAGTCAAGTGTAATCGGCTTAAATTAGCATTTTTGAAGAAATTCGAAAGGACTGAAAAATTTATTGACAAGTGAAAAAAATTGACCGAAGAAGCACGATTGATAATATGTCAAATTCGAGTTTCCTTGGCCCGTCAAAGATTATGACATGATGCTCATCAAAGAGACGATGATGCGACCTTGTCCTGACATGTTGTAAACTGAAACGAATAAAAAAGAGGAAAAGTTGAAAAAAAAATTGAGTTTTTTATTGTTTTGAAACTCTTTTGAGCAATATGCTTCACTATTTTTTGTTCTTTTGGTATTGAAACCGTCACGTTTTTCAATCTTGAGAGTTTTAAAGAATCAAAAAAAGAAAGGAAACGGAGAATTCGTTATAGTCGCTATTTTTTTTTTTTTTTCCTTTTTTTTTTTTCATTTATTCGAATTATTCATGTATTAATGTGAGCTTTACATAGCGATAGCTTTTAGGTTTACCAACGGAATTGAGTAAAAGGAGATACAAAATACAAATTAAACTGGATTTTCAATTAATTCGACCCATCAAATAAGATAAAATGAATCTAAATTTTATTATTCTGATCAATGTTTATTGCTCTGATCAAATTAAAGTGGAAGAAGCTGTCTTGTCAAAGCAGTCACCTAATTTGCCACAGCTTTAACATGAATCAACACATCGTTTCAATTTATAGGTGTATAAATTAATGTACATAGACACCGTTTTTTCACATACGTTCTCTTTTAGGTGGTTTGCTTCTTCTTATTAGTCTATAAGTAATAAGCTCGAGTTTTATAACCAATAAAAATAGCCAATAATAAAAAAAAACTAGAATCAAGCAAATCAAAATATTTTTTGTCTCTACTAATTTAATCCTTAAAAGAATATATACATGCTATTTCACGTCAATGGTCAATTATATTGAAAGCCCGTATTCGTGCAGATAGTATCATCTCCCTAATAAAACAGATTATTGTCATGTACATAACCAGCTTTTATATGCAGTTTCTGTATATTGGCTTCTAACCGAATAAACTTAACAGTACCCATACTTTGAATGATTGACACAATAAAAAGAAAAATGAAATCGATGAAGACTAAAGTTTTGTATGAAAAATTCAATATTTGCACAAATTTCTAAAAAATTCTCAACGAAAAACCTTCATTATTGGAGCTAATTGAAACCAAAGGTTCTCTACACCGCACGTGGCTTACGATGCACGACGTGCATGCACAGACCCTAACCTCCTCCAATTAATCTCCAGAGAAGAAGCTCATCCACTCCTACTTAGCAGCGCAGTAAGGTCAATCGAAGTTCGATTTCCCCACTTATCTCGATACTTTTGTCAACCTCCTCCTCTGACACGGAATTGGCTGCATCATGAAGTTTGGAGAACACTTGAGGAAAGCCCTCATCAAGAATTACAGCTACTACTACATCAACTACGATGACTTGAAGCACCAGATTAAGAAGACCTTGAAGGATAACGACTACGAGTGGACAAACGAGCACGAAGAAGAGTTTTTGGCTGCTTTGGAGACTGAATTGGATAAGGTCTTCTCTTTCACTAAGGTTAAAAACACTGAAGTTAACCGTCGTATCAAGGACGCTGAGGCATACGTCTATGAAGTTGTTGATGCCTTGAAGAACCCATCTGCCAACACAAAGCAACCTACTGAACAAGATTTCGACGAGTTGGAAGAAGAGCTTTCTGATATCATTGCTGACGTCCATGACTTGGCCAAATTCACTAGACTTAACTACACTGGATTTCAAAAGATCTTGAAGAAACATGACAAGTCTACTAAGTTTGCCTTGAAGCCAGTGTTCCAGGTTCGTTTGAATGCTAAGCCTTTCTACAAGGACAACTACGACAAATTGATTGTTAAGTTGTCTAAGTTGTATGACTTAGTTAGAACTAGAGGTAACCCTGTCAAGGGTGACTCCTCTGCTGGAGGTTCGCAACAAAACTTCGTTAGACAAACCACTAAATATTGGGTTCACCCTGACAACATCACTGAGTTGAAGTTGATTATCTTGAAGCACTTGCCTGTTTTGGTTTTCAAGGCTGATAAGGAGTTTGAAGCCGAGGACTCTGCAATTACCTCCATTTACTTCGATAACAAGGAAATGGACTTGTACTACGGTAGATTGAGAAAGGATGAAGGTGCTGAAGCTATCAGATTGAGATGGTACGGAGGTATGAAGTCTGACCAGATCTTCGTTGAGAGAAAGACCCACAGAGAGGACTGGACTGGTGAAAAATCTGTCAAGGCCAGATTCGCTTTGAAGGAGAATAAGGTTAACAGTTTCTTGAAGGGTGACTTCACTGCTACTCAAGCTTTCGAGAAGGCTAGAAAGGAAGGAAAGAAGTCCGTCAAGGAGATTGACAACTTGGAGGCTCTTGCTAAGGAAGTTCAATACTCTGTTCTTAAACACAAGTTCCGCCCTGTTATGAGATCTTTCTACAACAGAACAGCCTTCCAATTGCCTGGTGATGCTCGTGTTCGTATTTCTTTAGATACCGAGTTGACCATGGTCAGAGAGGACAACTTCGATGGTTATGACAGATGTCACGGTAACTGGAGAAGAATGGACATTGGTGTAGACTACCCATTCTCCCAATTGCCAGAGAAAGACGTTTGTAGATTCCCATACGCTGTTTTGGAAGTTAAGTTACAAACCCAAATGGGTCAAGAACCTCCAGCTTGGGTTCGTGACTTGGTTCAATCTCACCTCGTTGAGGCTGTTCCAAAATACTCCAAGTTCATTCATGGTGGTGCTACTTTGTTGACCGACAGAGTTAATTTGTTGCCATTTTGGTACCCACAAATGGATGTGGACATTAGAAAGCCAAAATTCGAGCAAAGTTATGGTATTTCCAGACAGAACGGCAAGATCAAGTCTTCTTCTTCCGGTGGTGAGTTGGATGAGGAAGAACTTATGGGTGATGAGGAATACAACACCAGATACTCTGCTGTTCACTTCTCCAATGACATCAACCCATTAGAGGAAGATTTGGAGACCTCTCCATTGTTGTTGCCATCGAACTATACTCCAAGAAACAGCAACTCCCCAGTTTCTGACTTCTTCGCAGACTTGTACGGCAAGTTTTTGCATTACTTCAATGACGACAGAACATTCACCATCAAGCCAGGTACCAACTTCGACTTAAACACTACTTTCGCTAACAGACTTCCAAAGGGTAAGACCATCTGTGTCCCTGTCAGAATTGAGCCTAAGGTTTATTTCGCCGCTGAGAGAACGTTTTTGAGTTGGTTGTCGATTGGTATGATCCTCGGCGCCACTGCCTCTGCTTTAATTAACTACGGTAACCAATCTGCTTTGGTCGCATCTATTGGATTCTTCTTATCTGCTTTGTTCGTCATGTCATATGCTACTTACAAGTACATTAGAAGAACTTTGGCCATTAGAGAGAAGAAGCTGACTGAGTACGCAGACAACTTTGGTCCTAACATGATTTGTTTCTTGATTGGTGCCTCGACGTTCGCCACTTTCATTTTCAAGTTCATTGAAAACTAAGAAAGATTTTTTTCCCTTAATTATCAAAGCATTTAATATAATATAATCAAACAAAAGTTTAAGCAAAGACTATGTGTTTCTTATTGTATCTTTATGAAAGAAATTATTTACTAATTGAAATTTTCCCCATACTAAAAGGTTATGCTTCTTCATTCATGTCTCTCATACGTTGTTCTAAGATGGCATCCACGTCATCATCTTTTCTTCCTCTCTTACCTAATTTGGACATGAAACCACCCTTTTTAATTTTTATCTTTTTACCACTGGGTAAAATCTCGTAGCCGTCCATTTGTGGGAACTCAAAGTCGGCTTCTTTAACAGCGTGTCCTTCTCCGCTTGGTGGCAATTCAGTTGGAAGCTGATTAGTTCCAGCTCTTTTACGGTAGATCGCAGAGCCCAAGTTCTCATCTTGGACAGCTTCGCTGAGCTTGACTGAAGGCAGGCCTCCAAAGATCTTATGGAATTTGTTAATGAAGAAAGTTCTCGTAGTAGAACGGTCGCGCGAGAAAAACCAGCTCTGCAGCAACTCATATAATGCGTTTTGCTCGAAAATCCGGCGCATTACTCTGTCCTTTTCGTAAATCTGGAAGATTTCTGTGTCATTTGGGAAAAAGACTATCTTACCGCCCTTAACCATGAGATCAAACACAATCAACACTGTAACAAGCATGAAGAGAGACGCCCACCATGTGTAGTCTTGTCCAAACTCTGTGAGACCCCACCCAACATAAAAGATAGATCTATCCTTAGGTCTACTAAGAAACATGATAAACACGTTCCAAATTCCGAAACCAAGCACAGACAAGAAGAATGACACAAAGGCAAGCCATTGGATATTGTACATTTCTAGGAACAAGGTCTTTGCGTTAATTACAGTGATAACTGCCCAGAAAACGGCAGTTCCGAGTGGCAAAGTTGTGTTATCCCTCAAAGCAGTGAAGCCCCAGGCAAAAAACTCTAGAAACGTCACCGCCACACTCTGGAAAGCAGCAAGTATCATCCAATACACAAAAACTTTGAGGTTAAATGCCAGGTATGTTCTACCCGTGGCATAAAGTTCTGGTACAGCAATTAATGTGGCTGGTTGAAGGTCCTTATCAAACATACCAATGCAGATGACACACAAGGATGTAAAGAGTGTGTTGAACATTGAAAGAGACCAACTCTCATACAATGAAGACCCTGAGAAAAGAGTGTAACGTTGGTAAATGCATTGGGTCAAGTAGAAAAGCAATTCTTTGTAAAAAGTACACAATACGAACTTGGATGTTCTAACGTAATTGTAGCGTCCATTCACAAGCAAAAGTTTAAGAAGGAACCGGAATTGAGCAATCGCATAGTCAGCTGACCGCGCTGCTTGAAAACCTTCTTTACCGGTGATTCCTACACCAATGTCAGCGCTTTGAATCATGGCAATATCATTGGCTCCATCACCAATGGCTAGCGTGACTTCCTTTTTGTTGGATTCACGAATACAATTGACCATTCTTGCCTTTTGCGCGGGTGAGGCACGACAACAGATTGTCAGGTCCACTTGAACACAGAGTTCAATGAAGATTGTTAAGAGAAGCGGATCACTTTCAATGACAGCTAATGTGGCACCGTCAATGACCACTACACTATGCGCGAGCTTTCCTGCTTTCAAGCTAGAGCTCGTGTCGGTGATTTTTCTCACCATAGCGTCCTGGCCTTCATCGAGACTAAGTATTACGACGGTAGAGTAGTCTTTGATGAGACGACAAGAGTAACCAATATTTATGGCGGTTTCTCTTTTATCTCCAGTAAGCATCCAAAGCTTGATACCGGCACGACGGAGCTTTTCAATGGCTTGACTGACACCTTCTTGAAGTTTGTCCTCGATGGCAGTAGCACCTAAAAGGTTGAGGTCAGACTCGATGCGAGCACCAACATCTTCCATTTTTTGGGCACGGTCCTCAAGAGACACTTTAGCTTCGTTGTAATCGCTTGCCCAACTCTCGTACTCGCCATTGGTGATCCATTTAAACGAGTAAAGAAGCGTCCTAAGGCCTTCTGTCAGGAACTCCTCTATATGCTGTAGAGTCTTTTCGAAGAGGAACTCTTCATTTACCAATAACTTGTCGTTGGGAATGAAGACACCATCATCGCCTTCGGCATCATTTTCGTCCAAACTGTAGCGCCGAACTTGAGTCAATTGCAAGGATTTTTTCGCCTTCGCTGCTACATCTGCCAAGTCCTGATCCTCTCGCGTCACTGCTCCTTCAACGGCATTGATATGTGCCACATCAATACTAGTCTTGGTGCGGAGTGTGCCAAGAGAAGGTCGCCCTTTATTAGTATTCATTTCTTCCGAATCGCGTGCTTGAAGAATAACCTCAGCTTCAAGTGTTTTTCTGTCTCGCGTGTTGAGAGCGATTTCGCGTGCCTTCTGTTTTGCCAAGGTAGAATTCTTCAAATGTTCAATGATGATATTGTCAGCACCCTTACAGAAAACAGCAATTCTGCTGTCTGGGAAACGAATAACGACAGACATTCTCTTTCTATTGGAAGTAAACTCTATGACATCCAAGATCTCGTAAATCTCCATTTTAGGAGCGTTTGAAAAACCTTCAGGGAAAGTTTTTATCGTTAAACGACTATTCTCCTTGTCAAAAGCAATGAATCCCAAGTCTCTGGCGGCCTGCACCAACGCGAGCTCGTCAGGTGACGCAGCCTGGTATTCTATTTTGGAATCGATATCAGATTCTGCGAGAGATTCTTCTTCGTATTCGTCCAAAGTATACGATGACAGATTGTTATGTGAGCTGCCTTCGTCGCGGCGAGGCTGGCAAGTGTGACATAAGGCAATACTCATCAAGAACATCGTCACTTTTTTCGCAAAGAGTGTATTTGGATAAGACTGAATGTGTCGAAGTAGATATAATGAATTGGCAGCATCTTGCTCCTTATTAGGTTGAGCGCTGGCCTTCCATTTAGAGCCACTCGGAACGGGACCGATCTCCATGCTGTCACGAACAACAGAATATGTACTTTCAGATGATTTGTGTAAGTTGGGTCTAGGTGTAAACTGAGAAGAAAGCTCTTCTGCTACAGGTGTCTTGGTTTTATCTTTTAAGATGAGATCCACGTCGTGAAGCCAATTAGATCCACAGACTGAAAATTTACGGAACACCATCTTGTTTTCTGTCAATGTTCCAGTCTTATCACTGAATATATATGAGACTTGACCCAATTCTTCAAGGATGGTGGCCGTTTTAGCATCTGCTGGAGTGTTAGTTTCAACATGATACATATCGATATCATATTGAAGAAACAACAATTGCATCACCTTAATAAGCTCCATTGTCACATACAAAGACAACGGAATAAGCGTATTGTACATAATGATATAGCCCATAAATGTGGCCGCAAGACTCGCATCCGCGTTGTGGAGATACCACATCTTGGAATGATTAGAATCGTAAAAGAGTCTCTGCGCCATGAATGAAAAAGCTGCAAGCGACAAAACCACAATCACCATGAAAATAACAATGTAATTGATGTTTTTCTGCAATTTTGGGGCCTTGGTACGAGGGTTCTTCACATTGTTCATTCTAATCTTAGTCTCTTCACCGGTGAAGACAACCAAACCTAAGATAGATGACGTATTTCTGAGTACACATCCACGGTAGATAATATTGTCATTATTTAATGCATAGTCAACACCATCGATAGAAAACTGTCCCTTAAAGTTGTACAAGTCCAGATTAGGGTCCTCAACAGCAAACAACGTTGAAACATTCTTTAAATCTATAGCTCTGGTACATTTCAGGGCAATTTCTGGATGTGGAGATTTTGGCTTAAGGTTTGTTTCTCCATCAAGAGCCATAGTTTCTACAAATGCCTCTGAGGTGGCATTGTCGGCGGCAAGTAAGACAATGTCTGCAGGGACCCATTCATCGGCCTTAATTTGGACAATATCACCCACTTGAATGTCCTTCCATTTTTTCAGTTCACTTTTGAGATTGTACTGAGTCATGATCGCCTTGTTCAGGAAATTGTTCTTGGCGTTGAGAATAGGCTCTGACTTGGAATCTCCGATCCCTGGTCCAACAGACATAGACTCTGTAAGAATGGTTGCAATCAGTTGAGCATCATAGGACTCCAAGAGCTCATCTTCTTTTATTACGTGAGTGATTTTATTGTTTTCTTCTTTATCATGGCCATGTCTTTTCCAGTCGTCGTAACCTTCACGAAGAATGGAGATGGAAATAAAGATCATCAATGGCGCAATAGTAGTGAACCTACCAGTTGTTGACCAAGATGGGATAAGTTGCATAATAGCCACAACCATGAAGTAACAGTTAGCCAATTTGGAGAATTGCGCTCGAAGTTGTTTGGGAAGAAACGTGTACGCCGTATACTTGGACGACGTAATGCTATTATCCAAATAGGGTTCATCATGGCGTTCATCAATGTAACTCTTGCGGCTGTTGCTATATAAGCGCTGTTGGAAAATGTCATTGGCCTTTGCCTTGGATACACAGAGAGGGACTCTACGTCCAGAACCAGAAGACTCAGTCTTCAGCCGATGAAAGACGCGTGCCATGAACGATGTGAACCTATCCGAAAAGCTGGTTGGAGCATCTGCCCTGACTGAGAGTTTCCGCGACCAAGCGGATGGGCGCATTTGTGGTCTTTCATCAATGATACTACTTCCAGTGGTTAGTCTTGTTGACGAGCGTGTAGCATCAGGCAATTCGACTACATAGGTAGAGATGTTCCCATTCTTGGTATCATCAAAATGGGCATGATGACTAGTTGTAGGGTTCAAATGATCTTGAGACTCGTTGACTTGCGAGAGAGTACTCAACTCGATCTGTGAGGATTTAGGCTTTGGATCACCGAATGGGTTTATGACACTCGATAAGCTTTTATTGAGGAGCTGTGACCGTAACGAGAGCCCTCTTTTTCTCCGGCCCTGCGGTGTATTCGTCGAGTTCGGCGAAGCGTCTCTAGAAGGTGGGGTCAGAGACATGAAGGTCTATCTTATGGGGGGTCTCTCTAAAGTGTCTATGATCAATGACCTATCAGGCAAGAACGGTTATGGGAGCTTGGATCGGCAAATTTGTCTTCAGATCTTTTTAAGATGTTTATGCATCCAAAAGCTGCTGGGACACGAGTCTTCTCCGCTGCTGCCTTTTGTATATGGAGACGCTTTTTCCCTTGGAAAGTGCCTGTAATTATTCTGCGTGAAAGAGGCTGTGAGTCTGCAGGATGACAGGTCGTTTTTGATCCTGAGTATAACGCCTCGAAAAACCTGGGCATCGTGAGGCTCGCTCGTTCTTTTAATAGCTTGATGGATATTTGCGAGTGATGAAATATTTTTTTAAAAACAATGTTTTTTTTACCTTTTAGTGGTCTGGAAGTCGAAACGAAAATTTCATAAAAAAAAGTGGGCGTGTTTCCCGTTCTTGTCACTAATGTTTTTTCAAACCCAGACACCCACTCACTCACAGCCACGAATAGAGTTGACTATGTAATCAGCTTGTCACCATAGGCACCTGTTTGAGTACACATGAGAATCTGATGTGTATGAACGTTTTAAATTGAATAATCACTTACTTTTCAAATTGAATTACTATTTTATTTTATTGTTTTTGAAATATTTACTTTCTCTGTTCATCTGTTTGTTTGGATTACGCTCGGCATGACCTGATTGGGTCTAGATTCTTATCGCTTAGACTTTTATTGTTTATTTGATGCAACTTTAAAATCAAAGGTCCTTCATACAAATACATCTCACGCTCCTAATGTGGCACGGATCTTGCCTAAACAGTAGTCTTTGTACTCTTCAACGTACGACTCATTGTTGATTTCAACTATTCCATCAAGCAGAGAAACCAATTCCTCGTTTCCAGCAATGAGAACCATACCTTTGGGCATCTGAGTAATATCTGGGAACTTTTCAACCAAATTTCCATCTGCAATTAATGAAACTATGTTATTTGCAACTTGGCGGCCCATATAAAGTGCCCATCCTGCTGACTTGATGATTGGGAACTCCACAAGGTCGCCAATCGCAAACACATTAGAAACACAGCTTTCTTCGTCTTTTAATTTGAACTGTAAGTATTCGTTCACGTGTATATTGTTCTTCTCGGAGATGTATCTGCTCAAGTCATCTTTTAATAACTCTGTGTTGTTTTTGAAAGAATTACACCAATAATTGAAGTCGGTTTGTAACTCCTCTCCGTTTGTGAAAATGAGTTTCTTATCTTCTGTCTCTAATTTAACTCGGTGTTCTGTTAAAATGTGCACGCCACTGTCTTCAAGTGATTTTCTACATGCATCTTGGAACTCTTCTGAAAGCGGCTCCGGTGGGAATTTAGCATGCGGATGTATAAGATATACCTCCATATCTTTATATTTATTTTTGATATCGCCGGCGATTTCTATACCAACTGCTCCTGCACCAATAACACCGATGCGTTTGCAGCTTGATACGTTTTTATTAAACTCTTCCATCTCACTGACGTAACTTTTGGAATTATAAGCAAGAGGTGATGTGGGCCATTTCCGATTTCTTCCGGTGGCAAGCACAGCATAGTCAAAAGTGATAGCAGCTTTAGTTTCCGGATTATTATTCAATGAGTACACGGCCCTTTTGGAGGTCAACTCTTCGACAGAGCCTTGAACGTAAGTGAAAGAATGACTCTGTTCTTCTTCCCCTAAACATTTCCCAAGAGTGTCGCAAACTTCATCGTCATCTGAGATCAATTTCAGAAACTTGACGTCTTCAAGATCTTGAAGTGGGACGTATTGAGTCTTGGCAAACTCCGTATCCACTATACATTTCGGAATTCCAAGGATGTTAAATAAGCCAGCTTTAGGTTCTACAATGGTGACCGATACTTTTGAAGGCAAGTTGCGTTCTCGAAGGTGGTTTTTCAAAGCTACTAATGCTGAGAGCCCAGCGTATGCTCCTCCAACTATGAGGATGTTGGTAGCTATGGGAACAGCGGATCTCACAATGTCAGATTGAGAAGCCATTCTGTTGTCTATTAATGTTACAGAGTTGCAAAGGAAGAAGCAGCGAGGTAATGCTCAAGCATTTTGTACCCGCAACAAGATCAATTTTGCTTGTCCGATCTCGGCATATGCATGCGAGACTTTTATCTAAAGCATCAGTGACTTATATGCACTCAACCACCCTGGGGAAGGGTGAAGTTCAGAAGACAAGAAAAGAAACAGCTGGTGTTTTACATTTGGATTGTTGTTATTTTCTATAGACTATGTTGCCTAAATTTTTAGAACTATACCAATATCAAGTTACGGCTTAATTAATTCTATTATCTGGTATTTATATAAAGCTTTATATGTCTTTATATGCAGTGCGCCAACTTATGTGCATGAGCCCGTTTAGCTTTTTAATTCTTTTCATTGTTCCTGACTCTGAGCATCTGTTATTCGGGCCGCTCCAAAAAAGGGGAGCTTGGCGCATCTGAAACAAAATTATCCTTTTTAGTATTGTGGTTGTGGCGCAGATCCATGGTTTCCGTCGCGAAACCTTCGTAGTCAGTGGTCTCCTCAAATGTCTTAAACAGTTCATCTTCCAGTTGAGTATTGTGGGCCGCATCGTTAAACATTTTAAGAACGTCATTTGTTGCCATTCGTGACATCATGGTAATAGTTGGTGAGTTAGGTCTCTTAGTTGTATCCTCATCTCGTAATGGAATAGTGAAGGTATGGTTCTGTTCAACATAAGGATCTAGCTGTGTTGATGAGAATAATCCACTTTCTTTCTTCTTAGATGGCTTTTCAAATTTTGGCTTTTGATAATTTTTGTTGATGGAGCGTTTAGACCGCGCTGCCTTAGCTAGAAGCTCGCTTAGACAGAATTCCTCGCCCAGTTGAGGGTAAAATAGATTAAGATTGATACAAAGCTTTTCAGTCTTTTTTCCGGTTTGTTTAACCAACGAGTAAATTTCTCCATTTTCGTTTGAAAGTTCGAACATGCTGGTCGGCTGACTTTCGTTCGTTTCCTCATCTCTAAAAACTTCAAACTTGGGTGGACGTACCTTTTCAGGCCTCTCCTTCTGTTCAACAATGGCGCCATCCCACGGTGTTATTGGCATTGAGTTTTCACGCGTGTTCCCCGAAATCAGAGCAAAGTCGGGAGTGTTGATTTGACTGAACACAATTTCTTTGAAAGCCATTGGCTTCTCATCAGTATGAATCAGAAGTTTCTGTCTTTTATGACTTACAGTCAGAGCTATCGAAGAAGCAGAAGGCTGCCGAAGTACAAGTGCTTGGTTGTTGACGCTTGAGTCGTCATTTATGGTGTTCAGCGCAGTTCTGCTGTTGAAGTGCTGAAATGATCTTAATAGCCTCGGCAATGGCCTAGCCTCACGCTCTATTCCAACCTCATAAATCTCTCTTGCCTCTGCTACTTGAGATTTAAATTCTAGGTATTTGGCGAACTCTTCGTAGTATAATGCAAGTTGCAGACCTATATCTTTCTTCGCTAAATATACAAATATATCCTTCGGCAGGTCGGAAAAACCAGCATAAGTAAGCCAAACTTTTAAGTATCTGGCATCATTCTTATAATAGGTGGTGTCCCTGAAACACAGAGTGCATCTTTCAAGAATATTTAAAAGACCACTATCTCCGCTATTTCCCTGTGGGTAATTGGTCTGGACCCAACAAATGTAATCAATATAGTCTTGAAGTGGATCATCCGAGTCATCAGAAGCAAGTCTAGATTCATGCTCTTCTCGTTCCCTGGCTAGTGATGATTTACTGGGAGCATTTTTCAAGACTAGACCGAGCTTCAGAGCTGGCCTGCCATTCGGAAGAGGCTGTATATTTTCTTTGTACTGTTCTAGTAACTTTCCGTCCATCTCAATAAGGTTGTGTTTGAATTGAAGGACTTTTTAGAGATATGTTGGTGGAACTTCTCTTCACTGAAGAACTTCGTTTCAATGGTTGAATTTGGAGGATAGTAATAACTTTTTTCGCTTATTTGAGGTGTTTTGAGTAATCTATTCAATATGAAGCTACTTTTATGGGTTCTATATTAATCGAAGGCAGGTTTTGAGAGTGATTATGGTTTTGTATTTGTAGATGTTAGGTAAATAGTGGACCTGCACAACAGGTGAAATTGATATGATGTTACCTTGTAGTTGTTTGTAAATCTAACATTCATATATTGTTAGTCTTATTGATTTATTTCGAATTTATTTCCTCGCAATTTTTATCGAGTTTTTGGTTTTTAACTCATTTCAAATCGTCAATGCATAGGTCAATTACTACACAGTTGAGTAGTTGGAACGAGATGCGTGAATTATTTTCTTTAAGTGTTAATTTAGTTCTCCTAATTTGATTCCATCCAATGAAAATAGATTGCAAATTCTTTTTTGGGTATGGATCTTGCTTCTTTTATATCACCCAAGAAGATATTAGCCAAAAAGGAGAAGAGAACTGACTCAATACGAAACTATTGTTTTAAATTTATTTTTGGGGCTAATTCTTTATCTTTTGAAAGATTTTATGTATTCTTTGCTTCCCTCACCTATTTTTATAGCTCAATTTGGATATTACACAAATTGAGCCAAACCACCTTACAATTAGAAACTGGTTTACGTAGGTCAAATCAGTGCCTACAATTATGATTTATCTTTAACTTAACTAGCACAATTTTTTAAAAAAAGTTAGAAATTGAAATAAAGTAAATAATTATTGTAACGAAATAAATTGAGAAAACCCTCTTATAATGTTAATAAAGAGTGTCTGAAACACAAATAAACATACTACAACTGCCAGAAAATCCAAAGAATTAAAGTTCTTGACAGAGAAATTCAAAAGGAGAAAGAAAAAAAAATTGTAAAGGTTTTATTTTTTGCTGTCTTTCCATAACAACAAATTTATTTCTTTATCTTCGAAATTCAATTCTCAAGTCGCGTATACTCAAAGTAATTACTTGGCTAACATACTACCACCTCACCAACACGTACCTATCCCTATCCATAGATGCGTTTAATTACCCTTCTAGCCGCGCTCCCGGTGATCGCGGCCCTGGAAAACTTCTTTGAAAAACTAACGATCAAACCATTGCCGCGAAATAAGGTCCTTGCCTCATTCTCCTTTGACTCAACACTGCCTGAGTTCCCTCTTTCCTACTCTAGCCCATTTCAAGAAGAACAAGAGGATGTTTCTGTAGTAACACGTCATTACCTGACATTTCCCAAATCCATAGAGCCAATTTTGGCCTCCACAAACACCCGCCAATTACACTTACGATTCACCCAAGGATGGTGGGATATTGAGAGCTGGGGTAAACTACCCCATGATGGTAAGCATTCGGGAGGAACCGGTGTAGAACTTTCTGCTGTGATCGAAGCAGGCACTTTGGAAGAGGCACGTGAAAATTGGCTTAAATTGGCTCAATCCCTTTCTGGCTTCTTCTGTGCGCTGTTGAACTTCGTAGATGACTCCTTGACTACATTTCCTCGCCATGACATTGGCGATATTGGTACAGATTTCGTGACAAACTCAAGCAATTCCTTGTTTTTAATGCGTGCTGCTCTTCCAGAAGAACCAATTTGTACTGAGAACTTGACTCCTTTCCTTAAGTTACTCCCAACTAGGGGCAAGGCTGGTTTATCTTCATTATTAGACGGTCACAAGCTTTATGACTCTTTATGGCACTCCATGAGCATTGACTTGGTTACAGATTGCGAGGGTTCTAAGTGTAAATTAAAGCTCAATCAAAATATAGACCATATCATTGATATCACTCGCCTGTTGCGTAGATACCACCTGGGAAATATTTTGAAGCCTACTCCAGGCGATCAGCTTCGCTGCGACTTAGACAAGAAATATGATGAATGGACCTGTTTCCCATTGACAGACGAGATCGTGTTCCAGTGGGATTTCATGAAGATATTCGGCAGAAAAATCAAGGGCGCTTGTTTCCAGGACAACGATAGTGCCTCCTTCTTACAGTTTGACCTTGATGACTCAGCATGGAGCGCCAAAATTGAGACTCAAGAAGATGAAACTGTAACTATTCTTGACTCTCCACCTATTCTTAGACTTCTGGACACAAAGGAGTATAATGTTCGACTCGAAACCACCGACTCGCGCAAAGTTTTGCCTGTTGAGAAGCCTTCAATTTTGGTTTCGCGGTCTCTAACTGGCTATTCTCAAGACAAAGGTGGATTGAGAGTTAACATTAGAAATCCTTCCACAGATGAGACTGTCAGAGTAAACTACTTCGAAACATTGCCTTGGTTTATGAGATCATACTTGTACACTTTGAAGGAATCTGGAGAAGGTCACATTGTTTCTCAATTTTACAAACCTGCTATTGATAGAAAGCGGCCAGGACATCTAGAATTAGGGATTGAAATTCCTCCTGCAAGTGATTTTACATTTTCCTTTCAGTTTGACAAGTCATTGTTGTTGTATGCTGAGTATCCGCCTGATGCCAACCATGGCTTCGCCATCGCTCCAGCCATTGTCAAGGTTTTGGCCGCCGATAATCTGACAATTTACCAAATGAGAACAACCACTCTTTTGCTTACTCTCCCAACCCCAGATTTCTCGATGCCTTACAATGTCATTATTCTCACATGTACTGTCATGGCATTAGCTTTTGGAACCATTTTCAATTTGTTGACCAAGAAGGTTGTGACAGAGGAGGAATTTGAAGAGGTCTCAAAAAATTCCAAGATTTCTCAAATCAAGGCACGCATTGCTGCAAAGGTCAGCTTATTAAAAAGAAGAGGCTAGTCACTCTACCAAAGGTGTCTAAGCAGGCATATAGTACCATATATATATTAATTGAACCAAAAATTCTTATAGGTAGTAAACTGTAGTTAAGAAAAGAAAAAAAATAAAATTTTAGAACAACTCATAGACTAAATAATGATATATCTATTTCCAGAATATGACTGACATCGAAAGCCTGGTTAGCTCAATCGGTAGAGCATTTGACTCTTAAACTTCATAAGGTCAATCAAAAGGTTGCGGGTTCGAGCCCCGCATCGGGCTTCTCTTTTTACTTTTTGGAAAAGTTTGAGCTTTTTTTTTTAATTTTGATTTGTTTATTAACAGTATTAAAATGGATCTTCGTAAGGATCTTCTTCATCATAGTCATCATCTTTCTCGAACTCATACACAATTGCACCGCCCATCTTTCCCATTTCCGTCTGGGCCTCCATGAATGGTAAGTCAACCTTTTCACGCGCAAACCTTTGCTTTGCATTTGTAGATAAGTTAAATGTAGTAAGCTCTTTAAGCATATCTTCTTCATTAACATCATCCTCGGTCTCAGCGGCAACGTACTGTTCATAAACGTGAGTCGTTGAATCAACTATGAAATCATGCAGTAACGATTTACCCAGTTTTCTTCTATTTTCCAAATGCAACTTAAATTTAGGCATGTTGAAACCTCTGGTAGGCACGAACAGCAACAGACTCAATTGCTGTTGATATTCTTCCTCATCACCAATTGTTTCTGGGCTGACCTCAAAGATAGCCTGTGCAATGTATCGCAAGATGACACTTGCAGACGGATATCCAGCGCTGAAAGGCTCAGGAATATTTGTATGATAACAACCAATCACGGTAGCTTTTGGCAGAACCAAGCTTGAGACTAGCTGAGTGATGCCCTCTGCGGGGATGTAATTTAGAGAATCTATAAGAACCAATGCCTTCTTCGCAGGAGAAGCAGAGGATATAGATGATTCCACGAACTTTTGAATCTCCTGTGCCGACAGCTTTGAGCAGTTTAAAAAAGCACTTGCATAGTCCGGGGCTGAAGTGGTTTCGTATGATAAGTAGACTACTGGGCCAGGAGAATGATGAACGAACTCTTGAACAAGATAATATGCAGATTGACCTAATGAGTCGAAGATCAATGTAAACGGGGAGCTTTCTTTCAAAGAAAGGTGTCGCTGTAGGAGCACGAGCGAAGCTTGGGACAGCATTTGAGTAAGAAGAGTGTGGGTTGAGAAGCAGATCGTGTGGCTGCAAACTTGGAATAGCAGAGACAAGAACGGGCCAATTTCCTAACATTCAAGAAGGAACAGATTTAAAAATAAATTTATCGAGATAAATGAAAAGATAAACGACGACGACGACGAGTGGACTTTTATCAATAAAAATTAATAAGTGAAAGGGTTTGGCGTTTAGAAGATAGACCCTTACAAGGCTGATGCTGATTCCGTAAGCCGAAAGTTTCTAAAACACTAGTAATTTTAATTTTCAATGCTTTGCATTTCAAAATTCTGAAATAATTTCAATATCATATTAAAAAAAAAGATCTTTGATCTCGTCAACTCCATACCTATTGCCCCGCGATTAGCCTCGATGATCATCGGGACTAAGGAGATACCAAATATACATACATACCACTCATTTGACATTGCCACCGGTCTCCAGTTTCCAACATTGCATTCACCATTTTATAATAATCAGAATAAAGATTACAATTTATAAATAGAATTCTGACTCCCACCTTGCACTCCTCTGACATACCCCGGACTACAAGTAATACATAGTCAATGTCCAAACGATCACTTGTTGGCTCATACACCGCACCTCTGCAGTTTCTAGAACCTGAAAAGGAGGAAGACACCACCTCTCAGTCACATGTAGCCTCAAAGAATGACTATAAGGACCAAAAGTACAAACGAGTCATTAATGTAGACCAGATATTGTCATATAAGGAACGAATGGCTAATGTAGCTCGTGCTCGTGAACAGAAAGATTCTATTCAGAAACAAATAGATGACATTAAAGCTGAGCCTGAACCGAAGAGAAGAAAGGAGGAGCCGAAACCGATTAAATTTGTTGCTTCTTCTTCTGACAAAGAGCTGGTCTCATTGAAATCCGAGAAGAAAGCCGAAGTTTTGGCAATTGATACAATCGCGAATGGAGAAACAACAGATAATGGCACAGGCGAAAAAGGTGGAGCGAATGGGGTCTCCTCCAACTCTACAGCTACTGCTCTTACCAAAATAATATTTCCCTCATATAATGGAGTACAACTCACAGATGAAGTTTTGGACCGTATTCTTCCCAATGGCTTTGTAAAAGTTCCAGTTCCAAAAGAATTTGCAAACAAGGATGAAAATGGAGAGAAATTCTACGTAGTTCCCCTGAAAGTCAGTACTGCCTTGACAGTGAATGACGCCCTCCCAGAATATGATGGTATTCCTATGAGAAAGGAAGACATCAAATACTTTTCTTCACTCGTAAATGTTACTTTAGATGATATTGAAGATCCAGAGGATCGCAAGAAGTATAAGGCAATGGAATTAGTGTTCAAAATCAAAAATGGAACACCAGCAATTCGTAAAAAAGCCATGAGAAACATTAATTCCAACGCAAAAGTTGTGGGAGCGAACAATTTATTTGCGGTAATGCTTCCACTCATGCTTGAGCCCAGTCTAGATTTGGCCGATAGATACATAGTGACTAAGCTTCTAGGGAGACTAGTGTATCAGTTGCAAGACACTATAAAGCCATTCACACATCAAATTATGACTGCACTTGCACCTGCATTGATAGACGAAGACATCACTCTTCGTTTACAAACAAAAGATGTCATTTCAAATATCTCAAGAACCACTGGTTTTGCCAATATGGTTTCAAGTCTTCGACCTGACTTAGATCATGCAGACGAATACGTTAGAAACCTTACAGCACGTGTTTTTGCCATTGTAGCGTCTGCGATCGGTCTTGTGAAAGTTTTGCCTTTTGTAAAGGCCGTCATTCGCTCAAAAAAGAGCTGGCAGGCTAGACACACAGGTATCAGAATTGTTCATCACATCTGTATATTATTGGGGGGTGGAAATGGTGCACTGATATTACCATTTCTTTCTCAAATTCTTGAGGTTCTTCAACCTGGTCTTTCTGATGAGCTAGTTCAAGTCAGAACTGTGACAGCAAACACTATTGCATTATTAGGAGAGAGCGTACAACCTTATGGAGCCGAGGCTTTCGAAATGATCTTAGAACCAGTATGGCATGGATTAAAAAATCACAGGGGCAGAAGCTTGGCTGCTTTTGTTCGGTGCTTAGGATCAATTATTCCACTCATGGCTCACAACCCGGAATACATTGAGTATTCGAATTACTATACTCGTGAATTGATGCATGTCATGACCAGAGAGTTCTCGAGTCCTGATGATGATATGAAGAAGTCAATTTTGAGAGTTTTGGCGACGATGCCACTTTCAAAAACATTATTTCCAAACTATAAGCGCCAAATCTTTGCTGTATTTTTCCAAAATTTTTGGACGAGACGTATTGCTCTTGATTCATCACAAATATCTCGTTTGGTGGTTGATACTTCGGCACAAATGGCACAAAAGCTCGACGCTCCAGCTTTCTTTGACAAACTCACTCCTTTTGCTAAGGATCCCAATGAGGGCTTACGGAAAATGGCTTGTGATGCTGTAAACAAAATTTTAACCTTAATACCCGAGTCTGTAATGGAAATTAACTCCGAGTTAGAGACCCGTCTAGTAGACTCTGTCCTTTTCGCATTTCAGGAACAGAAACAACCACACTTAGTGTATCTTATGGCATTTGGAACATTGTGTAAGGTTTTAGGTATTAGACTAAAGCCTCATATTACGCTGATTTTGAGTACTATGTTGTATAGAATCAAAAGCAGCGAGGCGGAGGTTAGACAACAAGCAGCAGACTTGATAGCCACTATTGCAGACACTATCTACTTGTGCTCCAGGGATGACGACAGTTTGATGCGTAAGCTTATTTTATTTTTATACGAACTGTTGGGAGAGGTCTATCCGGAAGTGTTAGGTTCAATAATCGGAGCATTGTACGGGTGTCTCAACGCGCTTGACCGCGATGTATTTTTAAGCCTCGAGAATCCATCTGTCAATATTTTGCTTCCAACGCTCACTCCAATTCTTAAAAATAGACAGGAAAAAGTGCAGGAACAATGTATTAAGCTTGTTGGTCTTATCGCAAAACGTAACGCCGAAACAATCAACGCTAAGGAATGGATGAGAGTATGCTTCGATCTTCTAGACATGCTTAAGTCACAGAGGAGAAGAATAAGAGTAGCTGCCAATGCTACTTTTGGAGACATCGCGCGTACTATAGGTCCTCAAGATGTTCTTCTCATGCTCTTGAACAACCTTCAAATGCAAGAGCGTCAACTTCGTGTTTGCACCGCTGTTGCAATTGGAATCGTTGCTGATACCTGCTCACCATTTACTGTTTTGCCTGCACTCATGAATGAGTACAGGTATCCTGACAAGAATGTCCAGAATGGTGTGTTGAAGGCAATGAGCTTTCTCTTTGAATATCTTGATGGCACAACATCCAAAGACTATTTGTTCGCAATTGCGCCATTGCTAGAAGATGCTTTAACAGATAGGGATCAGGTTCATAGGCAGATTGCAGCTACTGTTGTCCGCAACTTGGCTTTAAATTGTTATGGACAAGCACATGATGATTACCACGATGTTTTCATTCATTTCCTCAATTTGGTACTTCCAAATATTTTTGAGACATCACCTCATGTGATTATTCGAATAATTGAGTGTTTAGATTCTTTGCGTATTGTTTTAGGTCCTGGTGTATTTATGAATTACATATGGACAGGACTTTTCCAAGCTGCTAGAAAAGTACGAGCACCATATTGGAAAGTATATAATTCAGCATACGTGCAGGGGTGTGATAGTCTTGTTCCATACTATCCGAGACTTGAAAATGTCCCTGGCGCTTCATCTGATAAGTACAAGATTGAGGAGCTTGATGTATGGCTTTAGGTTAATGATATCAAGACGAAATAAATGAAGCTTGAGATAATTTATTTTATCTAATATAAATAATGATTGATAAGATTACTTTTTAAGCAGACCGCCCTCAAAAGCTTCTATCTTGCTCACTGTGCCACTCAATTTCCTCCTCGTGTCTGCCGTCAGCATACCCAAATGTCATGGGACGCGCTGGTAATTCACCATTATTAATATAACAATTCACAAAAGTACTAGTGATTATATGCGCTTGCCTTTCAAATTTACACTGGTTATCTGAAGGACTCAGGATTTGGTCAGAGCAGTCATCTGTATCATTAGTGCCTGGAAAACACTCTGGAACCCATAAATCCTCCGATACTTGGATCCAAGGTAGGTTAGATAACCATTGAAAGACTTTTTCATTGTATGACATATTTTTTGCTTCCCTTGGTTTGAATTGAGTGCCCCATGCGCCACGAGCGTGTTGCATTTGCTCCCTAGAAGACATTGATTTTAATTCAACTGGTCTACCAAAATGGCGAGTCTCAAGCTCATTCTCTACGTCACTTCCATATTTTTGTTTACAAAAGCATTTTCGAGTATTTGGGCTCGTTGGGTAATTTATTTCGATATCGGCGCTGATTACGGTGTTCATGAGTAAAAGAAGATCTAATTCTAAGATGATTAAATGAGTGCGCAGCCATTTTTTAAATTGTAGTATCACCAATAAAAATATAAATTTATAGCATAAATAAAATCTGATGAACAAGTTATTTCGTTTTTTAGAATTTTATATATTTGCGTGTGTCTTTTTGTAGAATTGTTGTGATTCATATTCGGACTATACTAAACCAACGAGTAATCTAACATCCATCGCAGGAAATAATACATAACCTAGAATAATTGCGTCTCATAATATGAAAGAATTGGATCACATTAAATTAAACACTTTGGATGTAAAGGAGCTTCTTTGCGAAAAGGATTAGATCATTTCTTCATTCACTTCACCCCACATTGAGCATTTGCACCCATCTCCTGATAAGACAAAATCACCCACAACTACAAAAAATAGATTATATTTAACTCATTCAGTCTCAATTGCATTCATTTGTCACAAATCATCTTTCAAAGTAATCTTGATCCGCTTGCAAGCGTGACAATGGGCAGATTTTTCACTCGCCACTTTTAATACTAGCAACCTTACAATTCTCCCTATAGAATACGCAAAAGTAGACACATCCAGCTGAAAATCAAATGGGAGTTAAATCACTTTGGGAAATAGTTGGCCCAGCTGCTAGACCCGTGAAACTTGAGGCATTGTCTCGAAAGAGGCTTGCTGTGGATGCATCTATCTGGATCTATCAATTTCTCAAAGCAGTTCGAGACAAGGAGGGCAATGCCTTAAATCTGAGCCACATTGTTGGATTTTTTCGTCGTATATGTAAATTATTGTTTTTTGGAATCCTTCCTCTTTTTGTCTTTGATGGTGGAGCACCTGCTTTAAAAAGACAGGTTATTCAGAACAGGCGAGAGAGACGCGAAGGCAATCGTGACAATTTAGCTACTGCTGCGCAAAAACTTTTGGCAATGAGACTTCAAAAACATGCTTTGTCGGGTCCGAAGACTCGTAAACAGAATGGAGAAGCTACCAAAGAAAGCCATACTAAAAGCGATGGACCACAGGAGTTCACGTATTTATCAGACATGCCTCTCCAACAAGGCCAATCCATAGATGGACCAAATCAAGTAGAGATTGTTCCTGATTCGTCTCCGCAGCGACCTTTTAGAAAGAAAGATGAATATCATCTCCCGGATTTGAAAAGCTTCAAGATCCGTAAAGGCGATGAAAGACTTATGCCTAAAGACGAGTATGATGCTTACGATGAGGAACATAATTGGGATGTAGTTGATGGAATTAAAATAGATTCCGTAGATCCTTCTTCCAAAGAGTTCCTAGACTTACCGATGGCTACACAATATATGATTTTGTCTCACCTTCGACTCCGATCTAGGTTAAGATTAGGATATACAAAAAATCAGCTAGAGGAGTTATTTCCAAATAGTCAAGATTTTTCTAAGTTTCAGATTCAACAAGTCCAGAAAAGAAACTACTATACCCAAAAGCTTATGAATGTCAGCGGAATGGGCGAAGAGACAGATAACGTGAAACGACTCGCGGGTGATAAAGACAAACTGTACGTATTAGTAAAAAATGACGATGGTTGGACCCTATCTTTGGGTGGGGATGACGAAGAAAAACCTATCGAACTTGATAGCGAAGATGTGTACTCGTCTCCGGTGAAATCATCAGCGGCGAAGAAAGCAGCTTCTTCTATTGCATCTGATAGTGATGATGATATTTTGGAAGATGTTTCCTTAGGAAGCGAGAAAGGCGAAGACCAAGAAATAGCTATGGTGCAATCCATATATGATCAGTTCAAAGCCGATTACGAATCGGCACCCAAAATCATTCCTCAAGAGAAACTAGCTGACTTTGATCCAATAGAATTGAAGCACGCAATTGAAGCGTCCAAGGACGATTACAATAAAATTAGAAAGAAGGAGGAAGAAACCGTGGGTAATTTCTTAGAAGCAGGGACGAATCTGCGTTTCAACTTGGGCGAATCGATTTTGTTTTCCCTGGAAAAGCCAATGCCCAAGAAGCTAGAGCCTGACGCTCATAAGGAGATGGAATTTGAAGATATTGTTGAAGTCAAAGAGGCCGAGGTACCCACAGAGCCCATAGACGACCAAGCAGAGGACCTCACGAAAAAAGTTAGTGTAATGCCAACATGGTTTGAACAAAAGAACGATTTTCCTAATCCATACCAAGGCGTGGGTTTCATCGCTGACAAAGAGGTACCAAAAAAATCAATGAATGAAGAGGAAGAAATGGGAATTATTGACTGGTCGGATGCTAAGGAGATGCTCCGAAAGCAAAATGAAGAGGCTGAGGCTGAGCTGGATACATCCGACTTAGAAATTATGGAAGAGGTTCAGCTAGCGCCGGACGTTGACCAGGTGGAGGTTCTGGATAAGGACGAGACGCCTCAGATAAATGAAAGTGTAAGAAAAGGTCCTGAAATTAATAGTGCAGATTTTGATGTTATGGATACGGAGTCTGATTCTTTTGTTGCTCCCCGTCCAAGACTACAAAATCCAACTCAAAAAGCTGAAAAGAGAAACAACAGAGAACAAAGCGCGGTTTCTGCAAGCGGATCTGTTTTGAAATCATCAAAAAGAAAGGCTCCTCTAAAAGTTCCAGGATCTTCTTCAACAACTCGCAACCGTTCAACTGCTCGTGTGAACGAGCATCCAGAGCCCCAAGTGTCGGACCCTCTTCTGCAAAAAGGCCAATTTGACGAGTCTCAAAATGATAAACATTCTCCAAAAAGAAAGGCTGTGGTTGACTATGATATAGATGAAGAAGACGAGGAGCTGCTCTATCAACTCATGGATGAGGAGGAGCAAGAACACGCCAACTTCACCTCAAGTCTTCGTGCAGCTGCTATACCCATAGGAACTAGCGTTACTGACGAGCAACTCTTGCAAGAGCAATTACTGAAAGCAAAGAGAGATGCCGAGGAGGTCACAGAGACCATGATTAACGATGTTCAAGAGCTACTCAAACGTTTCGGTATCCCATTCATAACAGCGCCCATGGAAGCCGAAGCACAATGTGCTCAGCTTTATTCTATGGGTATGGTGGATGGAATTATCACTGATGATAGTGATTGTTTTTTGTTTGGAGGAAGTCGTATTTACAAAAATATGTTCAATCAAAAGCAGTATGTTGAATGCTATATAGCAGAAGATATTGAAAACAAGGTTGGCCTCAGCCGCGAAAAACTTATTGAACTTGCACTCCTTCTCGGAAGTGATTACACTGAAGGCATTAAAGGTGTTGGCCCAGTTTTGGCTATGGAAATCCTAGCTGAATTTGGAAGTCTCACCCAATTCAAAAACTGGTTTGATAAACATACAAAAACAACTGCTAAGCCAAGTAAAGAAGCTTCGAAACTTGAGAAAACACTCTTGACTCGGATCAAGAATGGAAAGTTATTTCTTCCTGACTCCTTCCCTGACCCAGTTGTGGCAAATGCATATAAACATGCTGAAGTTGATAAAGATGACAGCCTGTTTAAATGGGGTATACCCAGATTAGATCAGATACGAAGTTTTCTCATGTACAATGTTCGTTGGAGCCAACAGAGAGTAGATGAGGTAATGGTTCCATTGATTCAAAATATGAATAGACAGAGACAAGAGGGGAAACAGTCCACAATTGGAGAATTCTTTCCACAAGAATACATTTCGTATAAGAAGGATGTTGGGCTAGGCAAGCGCATGAAAGTGGCTGCTAAGAGACTTAAAGGTGACGGTTCTAGTGAAACATAATCACTTACCTCATATATATAAAATATAGATTCACGAATACCAATAAATAGATTCAAGGGATTGCAATTGTAAAATTATTTCTATTCTTTTTTGCTTTCTCGTGAGGCGCACTTGTGGCTTCACTGCTTGAAGTAGAACTACAGACGGCTATTTGCAGCCGCGTCACGTGACACTAATACTCAATGTAGGTAGGCCCTCAACCTGGAGTCTCTCCAGAAACAAATCGAAATTTCACATAACGAAACACCTAAACTTGCGATGGCAGACCATTTCGCGCGGTTCTCCTCCATGTTGGAGTCTGCTCGTGACCTAACTATTGAAGCTGCCGTTTCAGCATCTACACGTCTAACAGAGACTCCAAGTGCAAAGAGACCTCAAGAAATCAGCAAGCTCCTCAACTCTCGCGCAGAAAGGGAAGTCCTCAGCGGGATGAAATGCGTCATAGCACTTATTTCGAGAGGAGAAGATGGTATTCCATATTTTGCAGATGTTGTGAAGAATGTAACGTCACAAAACTCCAGAGTAAGAGCACTTGTCATGGTGTATATCCAGAAATACGCTGATCGGGAGCCAGACACTGCATTATTATCAATCAATTCCATTCAAAAATCTCTTGGAGATAAGAGTCCGAAAAATAGAGCCGCAAGCATTCGCACATTGGGAGGTATTCAAATCCCTGAGATTGCCTCTTTACTTATACTATGTATCAAACGTACAGTGATGGATCCCCTGCCGATTGTGCGTGCTGCAACTGCGTTGGCAATTGGCAAAGCTTATGAAATTGATGGAATCAATAAAAAGCAATTGTCTAAAGATTTAGGTACTCTCCTCTGTGACGGTTCTCCTCAAGTTGTTGGCGCTGCCGTGAAGGTATTTATTCTTCTTAAGACTACTTTAATTCAAGCCTCTGCCACTAAAGCATGGCAACCAATTCACTCAAGCTTTAGGATGTATGTTAAGATGATCAAGGATCTTGACTCATGGAGTAAATCAATGATGATTGACTTATTAGTAGAGTACTCTCGCACATTCTTACCTAAGCCAAAACTTACTCTTCCCGACGGAACAAGAGTCGATCTTCCTACAGAATTTTCGGGTTTTCCGAAAGAATACACTCCGGATTACGATTCTGACCTTGCCTTATTCATTAATTCGTTGGAGCTAGTTGGATATAGCGACTCTCCTCAAGTCATCCTTTCTGCATTTAAAGCGTTGCTCCTGCTTGGAACACCGCAACATATCTCATCTTTCGGCTATCACAAGGCATTGATGAGAATTGCATTCCTGTCTTTTGACTCTCTTACCCGTTTGTACTCATTGCAATGTCTCACTGTTTTGGCACTGGCAGCACCAGAGTTGTTCCGTGGACATGCACACAGCTTTTTTCTATACGGTAACGATGCCTTTTCAATTGCAGAGTGTAAATTATTCATATTGCTGAGTCTCTTCTCAGATGATAATGGTAAGAGTATCATGCTGGAGTTGAAGTATAATGCTCTTAACCAAAGACGAGAGATTGCACGCGAGGCCGTGAAAGCTATTGGCCGTTGTTCTCAGTCGTCAACTGAATGCACAGATAAGATTCTCCGATGGTGTGTTGCACAGACTGCGAAAGCGTCATCAGGGCCAATTATGGCCGAGCTTTTAACAGTAATAAGATTTCTTTTGCAACAGAGCCAGGGCTCGACTTTAAATGAGTCACAACTCATTAAAACACTTTACAAATTGAGCTTAGTTCTAAGCACCTCTGAGCAGCCAATTGATGCAGAGGCCAAGTCCAGTATTGTATGGATAATTGGAGAGTTTACAGAGGCAACTAAAAACACAATTGGCCCTGACTTGTTACGGCGCTCATTGAAATCATTTGTCGAAGAGCCTGAGAAGGTGCGTTACGAATTACTCATGCTTGCAGCCAAATCTTACTCTTATGAAATTAGAACGGAGGGTGATAAAACTCCAACCTCTACCATTGGAAAAATGTTCCATCACATTGTGCATCTATCTCGTTACGATGCATCCTTCACAACTCGTGACCGGGTCAGAATGCTTGAGCAGCTCTTTAAAGACGTTAATAACCATCAGTTGGCTACTTTGTTCTTACAAGTTCCTAAGCCAGCACCAGTGTTCTCGACCTACCACAATTTAACATCATCGGGCCTCGCGTCATATCTCCATTCACCTGACTGGGCAGACCAAAGCACTCTTCCTCCGAAGTCAATTAGGAAGGAGGCTATCCAACAAGAGTCTAGGTACAAGGGTATTCAGAACGAGTCCTTACCAGAAAAGACACATTTTACCACACTGGCAATTTCTAGCGATAACTTTAGTAGGGGATTTGTGCCCCCTAAAACACAGGCTGCCAGTCGTTTGCAGAGTCTAGACGAGTTCTTTGGTAATGAAGAGTCTGAAGAAGAAGCCTCAGAAGAAGAGTCAGAGCAAGATTCTACCGAAGAGTCAGACGACGAATCCGAGGACGATACATCAGAGGATGAATCAGAGGATGAATCAGAAGAAGATGAAGAAGAGAATGACGAGGAATACCTGTCCTCAGAAGAATCTGATGCTTCAGATGTAGCATTGGTGGGTGAAACCAGACACAGTGCATAGATAGATGTATGTTACTCATAATTAATTTTAATTCAAACAAATTCCTTTCAAATCAAGAGTATTGTTTTGTGGTTCTATGTAGAAAGAAGTGACAAGTTTTATTCTTATGGCTCCCAATGGCTGCCAAATTGCAGATTGGCTGCAAATAGTTACTAAAGAGCAGCTACAGGACTGGGCGAAGAGAGTTACAATATTACCAAGAAAAATCACCGGATTTAATCGAATTAAAAGGTTTGCTGAGAAATAAAAAAAAATGATTTCCGAACATTTAATTATTTTCACAGCAAACGATGTCTGTGAGTCTAAATTACATTAAGATGACCAGAGTATTTTTTCTGTAAACATGAAGAGTTTTTATTCAAGACGATACTATAACAAGTTGAAAGACTGCCTAAAAAAATTAAATCGCAATCTAATCTCCATTATTGCTGACTTGCCTTCACTCCCTTATTTCCCCAGATTTACATCGCTCCAAGAGGCACGGATGCAATACTTTATAAAGTATATAAATTGTGGAGTGGCCCACCGCAACTAACAACACCCAGCTCAGAAAATGTTGCCTCGAATCGCCCGTCGTCAATTCCTTAGAAACTTCTCCAAATACCCAAGAAATGATCAAATCTTTATTCACAAGGTAGGCGACACTTATGCAGCTAATCTATCTTCCAACCCAAAGGATACTCCAATAGGGTTCTCTCCAAGCAGTGAAATTGACCATGAGACGTTTAAAAGCAACCCCGAGTTTCTTGATTTACTCAACAACAAAATTAAAAACGAGGTTCAAAAAGATTTCTCGTTTATAATGGAAGCCGGAGCAAACGCTAATGCATTTATGCCCATCTATGACTTCAGAGAGATCCCAAACTACGCACGTACACCTGAGGTAGATGATATTTTTGGATACGTTTTAGTAGATGAAGAAGGGAAGATTGTTCCAGGTTCCTATGAAGTCAATCAATTGTATCGCTTATGTAATGCAACTGGTTTAGTGAGGCTTACGGAGTACTTATTGGAAGAAATGAAAAAGGCCACTGCTAGCAGTTAAGTCAAAACTATAATTAACGTTGTCACGATTGCATTATATTTATTAATTTGTATAACTTCTTCATTTAGTGTAGGCAAAATGTAGACGACTACTCAAAAATGACCGCTAAGTTTTAGCGGATCGACTATTGAAGCTTGTTAACGAATAATAATAATTAACTTTTTGTTTTAAAATTTGGAAAAAGAATAATAAAGAGAAGAAGTGAACTTTTATTGTCATGTTTTTTCTAGTGAGTGTCTAGTTAGGAGAGCTTGATTTTAAAGGATTTGCAGTCGCCCTCAGAGATCTTTACAGGTGTTTGCTTGAAACTACCTGGCCCATGAGAGTTGTCTTCGTCGAAACACCAATCACTCTTACCTGAGAACAGGATCTCGCGACTGTTTCTGTCGTATTGGAATTGAAATCTAGATGGTGCATTCAGACGGTTGCAAACGAAATCGCCAACGTCATCAAAACCACATACGCCCTTTGATGAGAGAATGTTGACACCACCAAATTGGGAATCGACAATTCTAAATTTGGCACATGTGCCCTTTTCATAGTAGAAGCCGCTACTGATGAGACATCCAGAGTGACCGCTGAGTCTCAAGTAACCACTGTTTCCAGAAGGATCATGTGGAGGCAGAGGAGAAGGAGGTGTTTTACCTTTAGGGAAATAACGAATACCATCTTGAGGACATCTGGAGTTGAGATGTGGTTCAAACGGAACGAAGTCTCCACCAGAGAGTGGGCCCTTTAAGTAATGATAATAGTATACCTCCTGTAATGCATTGTTGCGATCACATTTGAAGAAGACATTGTCAATGCCAGAACCTTCAACGAGCGCTTCATGGATTTGATCATAAGTGTAAGAGTCTTCAAGAGAAGGATTGATGTTCTTGGCCTTCAAGAAATCGTACGTCGGGTACTTATTGTACATGCTAACGGTAGCGTTAAAGTAGTCATAAATGTTTTGGTTCTTTTTTGCATCAGGGCCATAACATTCCGGACGAATGGTACGAACACAAGTACCATGCTTATTGAACTCATGGACCCAAAGCGATTCATCGTCTCCGCCCAAGTTATTCCAATTAGCCTTGATTTGATCAAATAAGTCTTGGTCTTTAAACTCACCAACGATGATCTTTTCCAAATCACCTTTATGGATGTTTAAAGAATTGTCGCAAAATTGCTCGTATGTCCCATCACACTTATCTGGCCAAAGCCCATGTAAGGTGAACTTATCGCTAGCTCCTACGGCCGGGTTGTAATCCCAAAATTGGGTCTGGGCGAACATACCACTAGGACTCTCGAAGCAACACGAGTTTTCAATTGGCGTGGAGTTGGTGCATGTCAATGGCAAGTCAACAGGACACAGATCACCTGCTGTCCACTCAATGTGTCTCTGAGCAGAGAAGGCCCTGGCCCAGTCGCCGATGGAGAGGGCGTTACCAACTGCTACCACGAGGGTTACTGAGATCAAGGACTTGATCATTGTGAGTTTTTTGGATTGAGGTAGTGTGTATTATCACTGCAATTGTTGACGATGGACTCAATTGGGTAAGTGGATAGTTTTTGTTTTAAATAATTTACTGCTTTTAAGATCTAATAGGTGGTAATTAATAGAACCGTTAGGGTGGGGCGAACCACCCTTTATATATGTATGGGGTACTACGCGATAAAGGGCGTCACGTGCGATAGACGATAAGCATGATATTGGAATGGCTTGATTAGGAGATATGAAATTTTTTTTAAGAGATTGACGATGGTTAATTGTAACGCCAAGAAATGAATTTACCGATTTGTATATTTACTTTGTTCACGTTTTTGGTTTCCTTTCGCTAATAGTGACTTGACATGTGCTGGCGCTGGGTAGCTCTTTAATTAAACGCGCCTATCTAAGATAAGGACGAACTATCTCTGGTGCCTCAACTATCGGAAACAAATATGTTTAGAAATATGCAAGATGAATCATAATAACCGCGAACAGGTGCATTGTCGGGAAAGAGTTCGTTTATTCAGCTCTAAGAATTGATTAACATAGTGAGCATTCAAAGTCTCAAAGCCTCAAATTGAATTTCTTAAGGATAAAACACTGAAATTCACAGAACTTTCTACAATAAAAATATTTTTTGATCAGGGAACCGTTTTGGACCCTTGTATGTACATTCCGTTGAGGATATATATGTCTAACCTAGTGTATAGTGAACCCGCTTGAAAACCATCGTTAAAGCCCATAAATAAAGAAAATCATTAATGCAGTTGATGCAGAGAAAGTGAAAATAGAAGGAAATGCTACTTTAAAGTAGCGAGGATCTAGTGTTTCCAAGCCGAGCAGTTCTTTCTTTTTGAGAAAAGAAGTCCGCTTAGTATCTGTAGATTTCAGCCTTGAATGGACCCTCCTTAGGGATTCCCAAGTAGTCGGCTTGCTTGTCAGTCAAGGTGGTCAATCTAGCACCCAAGTGGTCCAAGTGACACTTGGCAACGGTCTCGTCCAAGATCTTTGGCAACAAGTGGACACCAACGTCGAACTTACCGTTCTTACCGAACTCTGGGAATTGAGATCTGAACTCAGTGTTGTCAGCGTTGAACAAAGCAATTTGAGCCAAGACTTGGTTAGAGAAAGAACAAGACATGACGAAAGAAGAGTGACCAGTGGCACAACCCAAGTTGACCAATCTACCCTCAGCCAACAAGATGACGTGACGACCGTTCTTCATCAAGAATCTGTCGACTTGAGGCTTGATGTTAACAACGCTCTCAGCGTTAGCCTTCAACCAAGCAACATCGATCTCAATGTCAAAGTGACCAATGTTACAGACGATAGCGTCCTCTGGCATTTGCTCGAAGTGGACACCAGTGATGATGTCACGACAACCAGTGGTGGTAACAAAGATTTGACCAATAGAAGCAACCTCGTCCAAAGGAGCGACTTGGTAACCAGAGACGGCGGCTTGCAAAGCGTTAATTGGGTCAATCTCGGTGACAATAACACGAGCACCCATAGAAGCCAAAGCCATAGCACAACCCTTACCGACATCACCGAAACCAGCGACGACAGCGACCTTACCGGCAATCATGACGTCAGTGGCTCTCTTGATACCGTCGACAAGAGACTCTCTACAACCGTACAAGTTGTCGAACTTGGACTTGGTGACAGAGTCGTTGACGTTGATAGCTGGGACCTTCAACTTGTTGTCCTTAAGCATCTTGTACAAGTGGTGGACACCGGTGGTGGTCTCCTCGGACAAACCGAAACAGTCGTCCAACATCTCTGGGTACTTCTCGTGGACCAAGGCAGTCAAGTCTCCACCGTCATCCAAGATCAAGTTCAACTTCTTACCGTCCTTGAAGGAGAACAATTGTTGCTCAATACACCACAAGTACTCCTCATCGGTCTCACCCTTCCAAGCAAAGACTGGGACACCGGCAGCGGCAATAGCAGCAGCGGCGTGGTCTTGGGTGGAGAAAATGTTACAGGAAGTCCAGGTAACCTCAGCACCGAGAGCAGTCAAGGTCTCAATCAAGACGGCGGTTTGGATGGTCATGTGCAAACAACCAGCGATTCTGGCACCCTTCAATGGTTGAGATGGGCCGTACTTCTTTCTGATGTACATCAAACCTGGCATCTCGTTCTCGGACAACTCAATGTCCTTTCTACCGAAGGCGGCAAGGGAGATGTCGGCGACTTTGAAGTTAGTAGCTGGGGCGGCCATTGTAATTGTAGGTTGGTGTTTAGATTTAGAAAATCGTAAAGGGAAATTTTTCAGAAGGGCGGGTGGAGAGCACGAGGTTTATATATGTAGGGGACGCGCGCTCTCTGCAGGACGCTATACGATGAGAGATGCGTTGGAAGTAATATAAAAATTGGACACCTACACAGAAACCACACATGGACCCTTTGTATGCAGGTCACCAACAAAACTTAAATTATCTAATTTGGCAACAATTTCTATTTAAAACGAACAAATTCTTTCGAAATTAATTGAATTCACTTCCTGTTTTTAAAGCGATTATTGATTTTTTAATTGCCGCTTTCCTATTCTCTATTAAGGCTGCTGTTCGTATAGATGTCCATAAGCGAAGTACGCAGTACCTTGGTGGGCGCATGTGATCCAGGCATTTGCAGCCAATTGCCAACACGAGGGAAATTGCAGCGATAGCATAAACAGCGGAGACGGAGATCGAAAAGTGCTGCAATGAAGATAGGTTACAAAATTGAAGTAAATTGAACTTCCAGTTTTGTTTTTTTCGAGTTACTGATTACATAGTTGTTAATTTCTTCGTTATGATTACCTGCAACGAAAAGTACCCCTTTTGTAAAAGGTTTATGAAAAATAGGTAAACCTTGATTTTAAGTGATAGAATATCAAATTAACATAAAAAATAATTCATTATTAATTATGCAAGAAATTCCCCATCCAATACTAATACAATTGGCTAAGGGGGACTAAACGAAGACTATTCCATAGAGAAGTACTTCACTTTAGTTCATCCTTCAATCGGTTGCAAGATTTTACAAGTTTTTTTTATTATGTTATTGAATTTAAGTAGCACTGACACGATTTCCCTTATTAAAGTCAAGACGATTGGGAATTAGTTTATTAATGGACAGTACTGATTTTGCACGCAAAATTCTAACGAACATAAAATAGCTAGAATAATAATTAATAAGAGAAAAATTAGTACAAGATCCAAAGTTGAAACCTTCAATTTAGACCTCTACTTTAGCTAAGCATTACTTCGTCAACGGACATTGAACCATTTTGTAAAAACAACACCAACTGCCAAAGATAGGACAAATATTGAAAGACCTCCGATAAGCTGTTGACCCCTTCTTTGGCGATTCTTGCGATCATACTCGTTGAAGCGGGCCGAAACATCGTCTAAAAGCTCTAGCTTAGCACCAATCTTCTCTCGTAGTTCATGACGAGTCAGAGCCATACTGTTTTTTGCAGCGGTCAATCTCAATGACAAATTAGTCACCAGCTGTTCTAGATTTCGCAATTTCTCCATACTCTCCTTGATTTCACCCAGATACCTTGCTTTGATGTCTCCAGTCATTTCTATAAGTTCAGCGTCCATTTCATTGATATTATTTTGGAGATCTTCTAAGTACTCTTCGATTTCACGGAGTTGCTCAGAAGGGCCAAGCGGGTTTTGGCTCTTGTCTGAGGATTCATGACCCCCTGAAACCAGATGTAGTCTCTGAGAAACACAATTCCACAAAGCTTGCAGCGTCTCATGAACAGCCTCAATTGCAGGTTGCATATCTTTTTGTGTTCTCTCGATATTGACTAATCGAGACGAAATGTTTTCGGGACACATGTTATGTAGGTCTACCGGCTCATATGATAGGTATCCAACCTTCAGATGTTCGGGTTCAGGCATTCGATTAATTTTGACTTTTGGGCTTTCTATCGGGGATCCAATCACTGAACTTCCTAGGCCATAGGGTAGTTCTGAGTCATTTTTACCAGCGGATCCAAAAATTCCCTTTTCACCAGGTCCAAAGATTACCTTATCACCAGGAGATTCTAGCTCTGTTCTGGATCCTGTAAGTAAAGTATTTATATCCGTTATATCTGTGTGACTAGATTGTTTTGATTGAACTCCTCCACGATAAAATCGTTCCACCAAGCCTTTCGTTGCGGACTTATCGTAGCCATCTGCACTAGCAGCTCTCGTATGGAATGAGGCAGACCTTGCTGGAAGAAATTGCGGCCGCTGAATACCATGCTTACGAGGTGTGAGAATTGGCAGTGTCGACAGAAACACCGTCAGGGGTTCTGGAGTTCGATGATCCATTTCTGTGATGTGGGGTTGTAGATAGTTATGGAGATTTGAATTGGGGACCTCTTGTGTGAAAAGGAGATTAGAAAGTGAGGTGTAAAGTGATAGAAAAAACGAAATCTAGCTTTTGAGTAAACATTAAATAAAAATTGATTTGACTTGCCGAGCAGTGGGGCGGCTATGACTTGGCTTATCTGTTTCAGATAAGTAGACGATGCAGGTGAGTTACGGGCTTGGTACTTTTGGTGCAAATGACAATAAATCGATAAAAAATTGAACAATAAAGAGACGTACTCAAAAGAACTAATCGATTCAATTTTTTGTAAAAAAAAAAAAGCTTCTGAGGTCGTAGTTTTTTATGAAATACTGAATTTTGTCTGTAACGTTGTCGCATTAAACCAATAATTAAAGAAAGGCTCCTGAGTCAAAATCGAAGAGCCAACACATAGTAGATAATAAATAATAAATAATAAGTAGCACACAGTACAAAACAATTTTCTTTAGATCATATCCGTCGTAAAAAGAAAACAAACACAAATTTAGAAGCCATAATTCTGGAAAATAGGACCGGTTGTAACATCTCTGAACGAATCAAAGTATGCTTCGGGACCTTCGAAAAAGGAGCCCATAATCGACGTCATGTCGCCCTGACCGTCCAACGCTGGGAACCAACTAGGGTCTGCTAAGAGTTCCTCTGTCAGGAGTGGCTGTTTGTCACCTTCAGGGAATACCTCTGTCTGCATAATTTCATGAAACAATGACTTACTCTGTGAAGGGTCATAGAGTCTAGAACTTTCACTATTACCAAACTTAATCACTTCCTTCACCACGTCGAAGTATTGCGCACCGCGCCTTGCCTTCGACTCCTTTAGCGCGCTGTCCATCAACCTAGTCAAGTCTTGCTTTTGCTCATCTGTGTACACCACAGACTTGAGCGGTTGAATACCTGCTTCACTGATGCGATCATAGAATCCTTCAGAAACCACGCATTTCAAAATATAACTGAAAGTGCATCCAATTCTCCATGCATAACAGTACCTGTGATTGATCTTCAAAATCGAGAGAAGACATAATTTATACAATCTACCGAAAGCTTTTAAAAGAAATCTTTCTTTTGAAAAAGGTTCTTTACATGGTAAATTACCAGGAGAAAACATGATTTGATTGCCCACACGGGCAGTCCAGCCGCCTAAAAATCCCACCGATCGGTGCATGAAGTACTCAATTTGAGGGTTCATTACCAATTGAGCAGCGTAGCCAAAGTAAGGATGAGGTCTCTCAAGAACATCCGAAGCAAAGGGAAGCATTTCTTCCGCAATCAACAGAAGAATTTTCTTACAGTAGAATACAGCCAACAGGTTGACGCCCTTGGACTCATAATATGCGAAAAGGCGGAAATGCAAAGAAATCAAGAAGACGTAAATTGGAAGATGGTATTGGGCAAGAAGAATCGGAACAACGCTTTTTTCTCCAGTTTGAGAATATGAATCCAGGCAGTTCCTTAATGTACCGAGCTTATGAAAGACAAAATGCTCCAAGCGATTGACATGTTGCACCAAATCTACCATGGCAGTTCCTTCTTTAACCTGTAAGATTGTTCCACTGACATCACTCATTAAAACAATAAGCTCTTCCAATGGCTTGAAGGACTTTTCTACATACTTATCCACTTCTGGACTACTACAATTTTGGTTTTCCTCGTTGAAAAAGGGAAACCGTGTGTCTGTACACATTGTCGATGCAATAAATGGTGACCCAAACTTCAAAGAATTAAGAATGCCCTTAAATTGAATGAAAATCCAAAGTTTTCTTCGAACATGATTAAGGCGCTTATTGTTAAGAGTATCGGTCATCAAGTCCGGCTCTCTATTAAGTCCGATAACATAAGCCATTTGTAGCAAAACACCATTATTAAGCTGGTATACGTCTCGGGCTGGCCCTTCCAGATCTTCCGGTGAAAGCTCCATGTATATACGAGTAAAGACTAACAATTGGAGGATAGTAAGGTTTGAACGACTCAGAACCTGGTAATGATGAAGGCATTGACGAGCCAAGTCAATAAACTCAAGCCCAAGAGGTGTTACTAGCATACCTGGACAAAGTATATCGTCGTTAGAGTCAACTTTCTCGCCATTTTTCATACGAGTGTTGTAATCGCAATCGTTAGAAATAAGAGATAAATAGCTGAGACGTAGAACAATACATAATATACCTATAAGTGCATAATCAGTAGCTCCTTTGGCCAAGACTCGTTCTACATTACTATCATCGTAAACACAGGCGCCAATGATTCTCGTGACACTTGCCCTGAACAGTTGTTCGTCTAAGTATGGATAAAACGGGTAAACAAACTTGAAGAATCTATCTATGTGAGACCAAATAATCCGCCTACATGGAAGAATACCTCGAAGACGATCTTGGAGCCCGATATCATTAACATGAGAATTAGGATCATGGAACGTAAGTCCCAAAGGAACATCTTTTGAATTAAGCACCGAGTTAGTTGCATCAAATTTCATAAGCAGGTGCTGTTTGATTTTATCTACAACACGAAGTTGCGCGGACTGACTTCCCTGCGCTATGCTTTGAAAAGAGGTAATACCATTGGAGCTGGTTCCAGTGGGTTTCACATTCATAATAAAAGACCACACTTGCAGGAGTCCGGGGTCTACTCTAACAACAGAATGCCACAGGAATGGCCCATGGTTAATTTCCTCTAAAGTATTTGGATCAAAACTAATAGAAGAGTAATTCTGGTAAAAGTTGATATGGTCATTCCCATAAGAAACGGGATTAACACCAATGACACTACGCATACCCTTGAACTGCGAAAGTAAATCGGCGCTTGTTGTGGTAGCTAAATAGACAGTTTCTTTAGAGTTTTGTAGGACCTCGGGCCCAAGATCAGGAACGGAACCAGGATTTGGCATAGACTCAGGATATGAAGAAGGAGCCGAACTTCCAATTTCAGGCGCAGTAACTTTTTTGAAACTATGATGAAACGGGTCAATTGTTACATTTGAATTCATTTGTCGTCCAGCATTAATTGCGTTATGCGCTCCTGCTGGGTTAGCATTTTGTGAGTCGCTAATGTTAGTGGGTCGCTCATATGTACAAAGAGACTCGGTCTTATGACGTTTACATGACAGACAAGGTAAAGCACGGTCACAGCGAACTTTTCGTTCTCTACATAGTGTACAGACCAAAAGCTGTCTTTTCTTTCGTTGTGGTTCTTCCATTTTTTGTGTTTGGTAGTAGTGGCTCGGATATGAGGGTGCAAAGCTCGGGGAAATCTTAGTAATCTCGGACATCTTAGTGGATAGTGATAAGGAGAAGATAAACAATGAGATAAGGCTAAGCAAGATTTTATAAATAATTCACAGAAAATATTTTTCGGAATATCTTGCAAAGAAACAAAACCAATGAGATTCTGGATCGCTGTTGATTCAAATTGGGGTAGTCAGCCGTTTACATGACTCATTTAATTTCCTGATTATGAACCAAGAGATTGAAGACAGTGGCCTACCGCTAGATAAATACAACTTCGTTGAAGATTTATTTTAACATTTTTTTCTTGTTTGTTTCCAAACTACTCGTCTGTTTAGCTTCGTTTTTTGATCAACTTCACTCCACTTGCACTTATACTTCTCTTCTACATTTTGATTCTCGCTTTTGACTTACATAGATTTAACAAAACAAGTTTTATAAAATTAAACCAAATATATCACAAAAATTTGTAGTGTTCATTCATTCGTTAATAATGGGGGGTCGTATGATGGCAATGATTCCAGTTTGTCACCAGAATACTTCTACCATCGAACATAAGAGCTCCAAATGGGGGGCTAAATTTCGAATTTCAACCAATCAAGATCAGAAGAAGCATTATTTGTCGGGCAAGTATCTAGGTACAGCAGTTTGGGTGCTAAGCTATGGCCCTGAAGTCCTCTAGTTAGAGTTGACTGTGTATTAGCGGCCTTGATTAAATGCTTTTCGCCCATATCTCCCATGCTGCCGACCAAGACAGAGTCTGGCAACGATGGGGTAATTTCATCGCCCAACATTTCGTTGTGTAACGAGGTATAGTTTTTAAAGAAATCGTCTGAATCGACATCATCCAGGTTTTTCGGAGACGCAGCGCTGCGGAACGAGCTGCTATTTAAATTGTTGTTGCTATTGCTATTCATGTCACCGTTAACGTTATTAGTGATCTCATCGAAGCTGGCACCGCCAAACTTCTCAATCTCAGTAGGAGCAATACTCCTTCGGGGTTCCAAATTGGGTTCGGTGATTCCATAGTAGGGCGGAGAAGACAACGACGACGGCGTGTCTCCAGGCCCGAAACCATCAATTTGAGAAATGAACGACCGCTTGCGGCCAAATGATTCGGGTTGTGCTTCAAAATACAGGTTTGTTTGTGTAAAAGATGCCAGTGGTGTCATGTTTGGCTTGGCATAACTACCTGGCCCAGAAACGTAACATGTCAGACAAGGATTTGGAGTTCTACTCAAGCTGGTGGCAGAGTTACGGTGGGGCATTGAAGCCATGGAATATACTCTTTTCACGCTATTGTTGATTCCACTAAGATTGGTATAAGAATTGTTCATTGCCACAAATGATGGATGTCTACGGTTAGCAAGTTCGAACAATTCTGCATTGTTGATCTCTGACTTTTTCCGCTTAAATTGCAGCGACGCGCTTGTGCTGTATGGCGAAGACGGCGTTGACATTTGGTTGTTGTAAGAATTTGCAAAGCCAGGTGCAACACCAATTATTGGAGTTGAAACGGCGGAGTTTGGGCCGGAACCTGCAGCGGATGGTTTAGGTAAAATGAGTACATTTTTTGGCTTCGAAGCCGATGCCTCTAAAGATCGCGCAGGGTTATTCATCATAGAATTGTTATACCCATACGGGCTTGGCGCTATCAGAACCATTCTATTAGGTAATGAATTCTCGAAGTCACTGTTCACCACCCCAGTTTCTGGAATCATACCCTCGCGGAAAAATTGTTTAGGGACACTATTGGAGACAGAAGAAGGCATTCCACCACGTGATGTTTGTGAGGTACGACGAGAGCTTCTTTTTCGAATAACGTCTGTTTTAAGTGATAATGGCCGCGTAGACCCATGCAATTTCAAGAAAAGTCCACATGCGTTGCATAGCGTATTACCAGCAGAGTCCTTTCTCCATAATGGAGTCTTCAAAGTTTGACAGTTACTACATTCAGTAGGTTTTGAGCCCGATACTTTATTGACAGATCCCTTCACATCTTTAGGATCTACAGCACCTGTCAGTTGTTTCCGAGATTGGTTTTGAAGAGAGAATGTGAGGTTAGACTTTTGTGGCTGAGGGGTAATGTTTGAATTCGAATTTGAAGTTGAGTTTGGATTTGAATGTGGATTCGAGTTCAAATTTGATTGGTATGACAGCTCAGAAGACTGCGAAGATGTAGAGGAAGATTTCACTTTAAAGTACTCTTGCCCTTCCTTACCCAATATTGCAGAGTTGGCAGTCATGAGCTCTTTATCTGAACTTGCTCTTGAAAATTGTGCCATTCCATTATTATGATTATTGGCTGTGAAAGAGGTACCTGGAGCTCTGGAATCTGGAATTGAGTCACGGGGTTCCCGCTTAATGTTGTAAATGCTGCTGTTTTGAGGAGTGGTGTGCGCGGTAATATTGGTGTCACGCAGAGAAATGTCAGATCTAGCCGATGGGCTATCATCTATAGACATTGGAGTGACTCCACATTGAGATGGCCCTAGTTTTTTCGAATTAGATACCTTTTCTACAGTGAGCGAAGTCGAGACTGAACCACGTAAATCATCTACTGAAAGAGGCAGTAGTAAATCCAAGACTCTGCTCAGAGGATTTGGTGCGATGGATCTAAGGTGAGCAGTAGGATTGGTAGCACCAGAGGCAAGTGCGGTGGTAGTACCGGCACCCATATCCAGATTGTCTTGTGAAGGTTGTCGGTTCATACTATCTTTTCTGACTTTACGATATTCGACTCTGGGTTGAAGAGCCAAAAGCTTCTTTGCTTGTGAGAAAAGTTCGTGGATAGTTGGACCTGAGTTAAGTTCAGCTGTGACCTTGGCCGTTACCGAAGAGGCTTGAGAAGTCGTATCCTTCATGAATTAATATAAGAGAAAAGCAAATATGCCTAAGCGTTGAGAGTAGAGCACAGAACCACAAGTGTTATATTAGTGCCTAATTCCAAACGCTTGGACTGTGGTGAACAGTAAAAATTTCAGACCTTGGGTCGGGTGACTGAGGAGAAGGTGTATACTGCGAAAGCCAAATACGGAGTTTGAGATGGGGTGAAGGTGAGGGGGAGTGGGATGAGAATTGTTGAGCAGCCGATTAAATTATGTCAACAAACAACTGGTGAAGAGGAAATTAGTGCTGCTGTAGCGAAGTGTGTTTGTGACTCAAGGGGGAGTGTGGATGAAGAATGTTATTCGTGGGGGAGTTGGAATATTAGGCTCACTTTACAAAATTTGTCCTTTGACTTCTTCCAGGATGCACGGGTGCGGAGTCAAGACTACTGAGGAAACATAAGCAACTTTTACCTCAAAGTGCTCACATTATAAATAAGGGCCAATTTAAATGAATACTGGATTATTAATTTTACGATGTTTCTCTTCTTTTTAAATTTTTCAGGTTCTTAGCACTGATTTTATTGGTTTGGTTTGTGATTGAAAAATTGGATCCATCACGTGAGTTGAACTAAGTAATGACTCTTAAATTGCGGATTGTTGTCCATAACTCCGTGGAATGAATAATGTAAGTAAAAGTAATCAATAATAAATGTTATTCAAACATGATATTCATTGTTTTGAATTTCAACTCCGAATGACTAGATCGAGTTCGATCAGTATTTTTTCAACATTTATGGAATCTATAATTTATTAATAATCTTCACAAATTGTCAGAACAAGGACACAAAAGTTTATTCCTTCAATTTAATCTATAGCGTATTTCACGGGCAATTTTACATTAAAACTATAAGAATCTAATCATGAGGTTAAACTTGTCTCGTAAGCTATGTACTTTATGCTTCCTCTCGTTCAGAGGCCTTATCGTTTCTCTGATCGTCTCTGTGATGATGATGATGGTGGTATCCCTTGCCACGTTTTGGACGGTCGTTGGTATTGTAAGAGCTGGAGTTGTCACAGTGGAGTCTGTATTCAAAGGTAACACCGCTGACTCTTTCACTGGACAGAGTGGCTTGAGTATCAACACAGTCTGAGCCTTGCATTATCAAGTCAACTTCACGAATGACTCTCAAAATAGCATCGCAATAGACTCTTCTTGCATGGAAAGCTGTGAAGACACCCTTCTTTTCGTCGTCGTCCTGTTTTTTTTTAGGGAAACTGGAGTTGGAGTTCCACACACTTATGATCTCCTCGTCTCTACGAACACTCAACACTAATCCGGCAATGTCGCTCAATAATGGATCTTGCAATTCTTTTCTACACGGAAGCAACGATCCGGATAAGGTTTTAAGCACAAGTCTTTCCCAAACCAAAGTAGCTCTATGGCGTCCCTTCAGAGCATCGGCGGCTTCCAGAGTAGACATTGGGTTGTTGGATCTATGGTTGAAACGGAACACCCAACGACCACCTTTGGCGTTGACTGGATCTTCCCATACAGGGTTAACACCTGTCTTAAAGATAAGAAGCTCACTTCCGTTGCTCAAATCGTGGGAGCGCTTAAGAACAGACATACTCAACCACATTTGCTCTAAAGAGGCAATTGGCTTTACGGATTTGGAAGGGTTTCCAAAACATGGAAACTCAATCTCAGTGGCGGCCTGCAAATACGAATCAACAAGTGCAGCCTGGTTCTTACCCTCTAGTAAAGAAATATTGCTACCATTAGCAGAACTTTCGTCACTTGCAACGGCTTGGTTCTTTCTGGATCTGGAATGGTACCAGATTGTCCAGCAGTAGGGTAAGACATGTTGATCGCCCTCAAGAGCAGCGACAGCTTCTTGGCACTCAGCTACGGGATCTCTTTTGGGTAAGTCAAACGATTGAGGAATGAAGGTAGACATGGAACCATTTGAGTGTGCGTTCCCGTTGCTGTTTCCACCATTTCCTCCATTGGCACCATTGTTGTGGTTATTGTACTTATTGTAGGACCTGTAATTGTGGCGATGACCATTGGAATGATGGTGGTGGTGGTTATTATTATTACTGTTACTATTGTTGTTGGCACTGTTGCTGTTACCAGTACCATTGCCGGTTGCATTACCAGCGCTGTTACCGTTTCCGTTACCATTGCCGTTTCCGGTGCCGTTGCTGATACCATTACTGTTATTGTAATTGTTACCGCCAATATTGGAAGTGCTTTGACCAGAATTTTTCAGGTGGCCATTTCTGTAATTCAGCTCACCAGACAGCGGCTTGTTCTGGTTCATAATACGGTTGAACAAGGACTCAGCTCTTTTCAAATTTTCAGACATTTTGGAAGCAAGATGGAGAGATTCTTTTATATATGATGTCCAATAGTGAAATTTTCAAGTGGGAAGTGGGAAGTAAACAAAGTTAATTCAGGTTGATGTTGGAACTAGTGCCGATGCAAGGTTTAATTTAATATAAAATCGTTTTGTCGATTTTGACTTTGTTGCAAGTTTGAGATAAAAGATTTTGCAGCTAATCAGACGCCAGAGGTGTTAGGGTAAATAGCTGTATGTGTATATGGACAAGAGATGAGAGAGCTGGCAGTATATGGTCTAGTGACTTTTTTTTTATAGGAAATCCACTTTGGTGTTAAATGCGCAACACTATGCTTTTCTTTTTTCTTTTAAAACTTTTAATTTGCTTTTCAAATGGTATTATAAGCTCACAGTGACGAGGATGTGGCGGATTGAAATTGAGGCAAGAGCAGTCGGTTAGAACGGGGTAAGCGAGCAATGTGAAATTGGAAGTTACAAAAAACAGAATCAACTATTCAAAATTCTTTTTACCCTCGCTATCTAATGTGGTAATTGTTTGTGGCTAGTAGTAGCAATTCGACGGTCGAAAGGGTATGGTTCGCCGTTGCGAAGACTTTTCTTCGTTGAAATGGAGGATGGGAGGGAGGAAAGAGAGAACAGGGGAAGGGTTATCTCGAGCGAAGATCCGAATCGAAATTAAAAGTATAAAATTGCAAGATGCAAACTCCGACGGAAATATTTATTAGGTGTTGTGTTGTACGGGAGTTCCGGCAAGTGGTAAGGGCCAAAAAGAATAGATGCTGATTTGGTTCAGTGGGTGCTCTCTCAAAATTTTCGGAGTCGTGTGTAGCCATACAGTTCGGGAAGAAGCTGGGGAAATGAGAAGATGTTGGGGAGGAATGAAACGGAAGAGTGAAAATTCCTTTTTTTTCGGATAGTTTTTTTTTCTTAAAAAATGTATTTAATAAGTTTTTGATTCTCTTTGTTTGCTTCCAACTAGGGTAGTCATAAGTACAGGATGGGAAGTATTGGCTGCAAAAGATGAGGAAGAAGATATAGTTCCACAAGGTTTTAAGAGAAAAAGGAGAAAATTGAGTAAGTATATTGGAGAATTTTCTTTATTTCTCTTTTAGGATTCTCTTTTGAAAATTGTTTTAACTAGTACTGATGGCTGACTAGCCCTACGCTTACAAGTTTTAATATTTGAAGAATTGCATAGTCTAAACAAGCAATACACAGTACAAAATACATTTTACATCAGATATAAAGATTAGTAATTAAATTCAAATACACTTATTGCTTTCCGTAGTAGTGCAAGTAACCACCCAAAGTCTTACATCCATTAATGTAGTTGCTAACATTCAACTTCTCATTGATAGAGTGTGCGCCATCATCACCTCTACCCATAGGCAACAAGAGAACTTGAGTCTTAAGTTCTTGCTCAAAGGTCAATGTGATTGGGATCGAGCCACCCTCTCTAGTGAAATCAGGCTTAACGTTCCAAACGTGTTCAGTGGCCTTAGAAGCAGCAGTGAAGGACTCATTGAATGGATCTGAAACCCAGTAGGCACCATCATGGATCAACTCAGCGGTCAATTGGTTCTTAGAGGAAAGTTCACTGAAAACCTTTTCAACGTACTCAATGACAAGTTTGTCCAACTTGGCACTGTCAATGTCTGGGACCGTTCTGATGGAAAATTTACCCACAACTCTTGATGGAATCACAGTCTTGGCCCCAGCACCGTGGAACGCACCCTCAATACCATGGATGGACAAAGATGGGTATCTCCATCTGTGCTTCAAGATATCCTTCTTGTTGTCGAAAAGGCCAGTTTCCGAGCCAGCGGCGGCATGCAATTCATCCACAGTAAAGTCGATGTCATCATACAAAGCATCTTCCTTTTCGGTCAATGGAGCAACCATCTCAGCAATACCTGGAATCAAAATGTTTCCATTACTGTCCACAAGCTTGGACATGACTTGAACCAAGTCAACCATTGGCTCAGCGATAACACCACCGAAAATACCCGAGTGCAAATCAGCACCAGGACCCTTGATCGCAATTTGGTAGTAGTTACATCCACGTAAACCATAGGTTAAAACTGGCTTGGTGGTACCCAACCAATAGTTATCGGAAATACAAACTGTGTCTACAGTCTTGAAGTATTGTTGTGCTTCTTGTGCAATAAGGCCATCCAAACCAATTGAACCGGATTCCTCCATACCTTCAAAACAACAGACTAAGTTGACAGGCAACTCCAAGCCCAAAGCGTTGTGAGCTTCTACAACATTCAACCAGCCCATAACAGGACCCTTGTCATCAGTGGAGCCTCTACCATATAAGATTTGAGCGGCTTCATCATAGTGCATTTTAAAAGGCTCAGTAGCCCAACCGTCTTCCAAAAGAGCAGGTTGAACATCGTAGTGACCGTAAACCAAAACGGTTTTCTTTGCAGGATCAGTACCAAAACGAGCCAAAACAATTGGAGGCAATTGAAGGTTTTTATCGGCGACAGGAGGAGGTTGTGTGCCCAAATCTTTCAATTGAATGTCTTCAAAGCCAAGAGTAGTAAGTTCAGAGACCAAGAACTTAGCCATGTCAACAACACGAGGTCTAAGCAGCTCATCGGCACTGACGGAAGGAATTGCAATAGCGCGGGCCAATCTATCAATGAATTGAGGTTTTAACTCCTCGATTTTGGCAAACAAGGGCTCCAAGTCAAGTTTCTCAAAAGACATACTGATCAAGTGGAGCGGAATGGGATTAATGGAGAGGATTGAAAAAATGGAAAAGCCTCAGACGTCTATTGACAATTGAAATTGAAATTGAATCAATTAGGGGTTTATCGTAGAAGAAAGGCTTAAAAAAGTTGTAGATTAAAGGATGCAACCTCACTATAGCCACACAGTAGTGCGGCATATGAACATCGGCTATTGACGGCGAGCCAGCTCATGTAAGCTAAATTAGACGAAGTTGAGTTTTTTGAAATGGAGAGGGCTTTTATATAAAAATATAAAAAGAACTAATTTTTTGAATTCTCTATTATTCTTCGATTCGATTCTATACTCACTTTGTCACTCCCACAAGGACAGAAGTAGTGTTAACGTGAGTAGATAAGGACTAACCATCACCACCTGAGAAAATAAAAAAAAAAAGATTAGTAGGAATTAGTTTTTTTCATATTTTCAAATGACTTCATGAAATTGTAAAGAAAGGAAATGCCAAAATTGACACATGATTGTCTTTGACTTAATTAGTCTGTAACAGATCTATTATCCACATTACAAACTCATTTCATCTTATCTATGCATGGACGACTCAGATAGTTCGGAGTTATCCGATGATTCAATTTTAGGTTATGTTACGACAAAATCACCATCAATCCCTACAGATGTCGCTCCCCCACAGTCATTGAATATTCCTTCGATTTTTCTTGTTGAAGGTGAAAAAAATAGAAAGTTACTACAACAGAACGAGGAGATCCAGACTCGTATCGTCGAAGATCAACAAAGAGCCGAGGAGAAAAGGCAAAATTATAAACGTCTTCGACTGAGCGTTCTCGAGGAGCTTAATGATAATGGGTCAAATTACTTGTTCACCATTAAGAATGATTCAGAGCTAATTGAGAAGTATGTAGAGATGAAACAAATTTCAGACCCTGCACTTCAAGCGGAGAGACAATTCTACTTTTTCCGCAATGTTTCTCAAGTTCTGTTTGAAACCAGTTCAACTGACCCTTGGCTCCTGTCTTTCTTACATCGATTTTCACCGTTAACTTATAATACCCTAAGATTCAGCGAAAAGATGAAACAAAAAAATTTGAGTGTGAAGGAAATAGTTTTAACTACTCTCGAATCAAGTTACGATCCTTCCGTTTTGTCGTTTATGAGGAGGTACATTGAACAATTGCCCCTGGAAAACGAAGATTCGAGTACTTTCACTGAGGAAGAATACAAAAAGCTTTTTACGGTAATGATGAAAGGCATTGGAGCCGATTGTAAAAGTGATCATTTGATTGCAAAATTAATCCTGTTTAATAATAATGTGGAGATACTAGTGCACAGGCTTCGACTCATATATCTGTTTTGTTTGAAATGGAGAAAATCGGAGAAGTTATCGAAAATGTTTCTCAAATATTTCGTGCTTTCGTGTTCCGATTTCCATCTCAATAAAAGATGCAAATCTAGTCTTGTGGAGGTATTCATGATTCCGACTTTCTCAGCTCTAATAGATCTGTTTCCTGATCTGAGCACGCAAACAATAGCACAACTCATTCATCAAGAATTATCTGGGCTCAAGATACGAGCGTTTAGCGACACGAATGATTCAAAGGAGAGAGCTTGGGAGCTTCATTTCACTTTCCTAGACAATTTGTTGACTGAACGAGAAAGATTAGACGGAAAACCAAAATTGGTTGTAGATATCTTGGTATGTCTTTTCTTGGAAATTGAAGTTCCTCCACCTGTCCTGATAGACTGCTTGAGCAATGCACTTGCAAATTTTCCAATCTCGAAAAGTTCTTCGGATCTTGAACTTGCAACGAAGGGGATGTATCTCATAAAACTCATCACGATTATTTCTGCGAGACTTCTTTACGATTGGAGCAAATCTGAACGGCCGGGCTTTTACAATTTTCAGAAAAAAATATTTTCAGCCAAAAACTCGTTTCAGCAAGCCATTGGTAGCCAGGAATTAGTACTGGTACAAGTGACTAAACGTCAGGAGTTGACTTCCACACTTAGTGAATGTTATCATGATCTAGATTATTTACTTGCTGTTCTAGATAAATCAATTCTTTTGATGCGCGAGGACGAGTTTTACGAAAACTGAAAGATTTGGATATCTAAACACTCAATGTTTTATACGAATTAGCTCTTAGAATTCAGCGAAGGAGCCTTTCTGCCACTTTTTAATGTACTTAAATTAATCTAATCATCAATTTGGAAGTTTCGAAGTTGCATTTGTATGACCAATTGTTTTCGCGTATTATTTGGCTAATTGCAATTTGCGAATTGACTCAGATAAGGATTTGCAGCCAAAACACCCTTACACCGCTAAATTGCTCTCATTTTCTTAAGAAAACAGCGATAAAAATGTAACTGTTGTATTTATTTAGCTGCTGATTCTCATGATTAATTCAGATTCCTGCCTACCAAGATCTACGTGAAGCTTAAAATCAATATGTGCAAAGGGCACCTACAAAACTCAGGGTCAACATAGCTCCAGGGACCAATTAATTAGAAACAACAGAGTAACCCAGCGATAACACGTCTTCAAACAAAATACTTGTACATCAACAAAATAAGGGGTTTAATCAAATGCAGGCAATAAATTGAAATAAAAGAAAAAAGATAATTTGATGTAAAATCTGGAATCATATCGTAGTTTTGAGTACTTATATTAGTCGAGTCATAATGACTCGCTTTGGCGTATCTACAGGTCAATGTACTATAAAAGCCACACACACCCCCGTGTGCCCTATAAAGAGTCATAAGTCACCACGGTTGCCCAACCAATACTTTTTTACCCAACCATCTGCAATTGAAAATAAAACTTTATATATACCATGACTGCACCTCAACTGATTGACCTGAACCCCTTAGGCGCAGTAAAAGCTGACCACCCTGGCCTGGTCCCACACCTTCAATACGGGTATGGACCTATTCCTGAAGGTGTCCCAAACCACCGAATCTTCCTTTTCGACATCGATAACTGTCTTTATGAAAGATCCACCATGATCCATGACATGATGCAAGTGAAGATTCATCAGTATTTTAAAGATACCCTTGATTTGGATGACGAATGCGCTCACAATTTACACATCAATTACTATAAGACATACGGTTTGGCCCTTGAAGGTTTGGTGCGTAATCACCAAGTTGATGCCATGGACTACAATCTGAAAATTGACGATGCTCTTGATTTGGAGAGTGTTTTGAGTTACAACCCTAAACTTCGTGAAATGTTATTGCGCGTGAAAGCACTGGGTAAGTTTGACTTATTCTGGCTTGTTACTAACGCATACAAGAATCATGCATTGAGAGTTGTTTCGATTTTAGGTGTTGCTGATCTTTTCGATGGCTTAACCTTCTGTGATTATGCTCAATATCCTATTGTTTGTAAACCTATGAACGAATTCTACTTCCGTTTATTAGATACTCTTCGTATTGATAAGACCGACAAGGAAGCCTTATCTCACTTATACTTTGTGGACGATTCCGGATTAAATGTCAAGGCTGCTCATGATCTTGGCTTTGGTCACGTTTTCCATTACGTCGAAAGAGAGAAGGAGTACAAAGATCTTCTTAATGCACCTGACTTTTTTGAGTATTACGGTAAAGGTGACAATGAAGATAAGAGCAAAATCAAAGTGATTCGTCTGATTCTCGATCTTGAGAAAAACCTTTAGATCTTCTGAGGTTATGATTGTGCAATTGCCGAAAGATGAATTTTTTCTATTGCCCTGTTATTGATTATTTATTACGAGACTCACCGCTGACCTCTCATCAATGTCTCATTAATGCCTCTCGTTCAATTACTTTCGCTATCTATCTCACAAATTTAGATAAAGCATTGGTATAATCACGTTTCAAATGATTCAAAACTTCGGATTTTTTTTATTTCCGTATTCTGATTTACTATCCCGAATTTATATATTAGCAAGCGAACTCCAAAGTCAAAACTCCCCTTTAACAATTCCCTTTCCTTTCGCCTTTTCCATCAAGAGGCCATAATACAACGCACACCCCCAAAAGAGTACCGATAAAACTGTGTGTCTATTCAAGTATTGTATTGAAGTTCTAGTGCGGCTTACGCTTCAACGCATAACGGTCCGTGTTATCAAAACATACATTTGTCATAGGATCCTTACCTAGTAGGGTTGTGTATAAAATCTAGTATCCTTGTCCTTATCATTATTATTTATATCATTATCATTTACTATCATTACCTTTTATTATCATTATCATTATCATTATCATTGTTATTGACATTTTTATTACCACGATATCTTCACATTCAATGAAGATTAATATTTTCCATCCGTTTTAAAAATCCGAAAATAAAATGCAAAACGGAAATATCGAAAATAAATTTGAAAATCGAATTGCAAAGCCCGAATGCGAATTGCATTTTATAAATTGATGCGAGATGATCCAACCCGATGAGCATTTATCTGCAGTTATGAGCATTATATGCCGTACGATATGCGTTTACTGTCTTCTACCTGAAATCAACTCTTGACATATAAGCCAATTTGATTATTGCTAATTGATTTTTCTTTATTCAATTAAAATTGATCCAACTACCATTTGAATTAAATTTGAACTTCACCACACAATTTAATATATGTTTGGAGAACTCCGAGACCATTCACTCATCTGAGAGCTAATGAACTGCTGTCAAGTCACGACTAGAGACAGTACCATTGCCATCACCAACACCAAGGCCAAAACCGAAACAAGCTCATCCCAGAATCTTTTCTCACCAATCACAAGACTCGTAAAACAATTCTTTTACTAGACAAGATTCTCATTTCACTTTGTCAGGATCGTGTCTATCAAAACCCTATTTGCCATCTTCTACAAGTTTCTTTCCAACGTTCAATTAAAGGTTCTGCTATAGATTTGCAACGAAAAGCGCTATTACATTGTGTGAATAGTTTCTGTACAGCATTCATAAGTTATCCTCTACCAGACCTTGTTTCTCTAAACCTTCAGTTTTAATAAAAGAAGTACCTGTTATCATGACCTCCGTCTCACCTAAACCTTCAGCACCTACAAATGAGAACTTTGTTGGAAGAGTGCTTCTTTTGCATGGATACACACAAAGCGCAGGTCTTTTTCATTCAAAGACCCTGGCTTTACGCAAAAAGCTTATCTCTTTAAAGCTCAAACCTGTTTACCTAAATGCACCAAACTTGATTGCCCAAACCCAGCTTCAATCATCGGAGGATCTTTTTAAATTGGCCCAAACGTCTAATTCAGAAGACGACGGCGAACACAACTTCAGATCATGGACTGAAAGACAGCCAGACGCCAAGTTCACTTTCGATCTGGCTAAAAAGACTGTTGACGAGTATATTAAAAACGGGACTATTATCGAGGGAACAAAGGACGACGAAGAAGCAAATCTGATACTTGATAAAGACGCCGATGCAACTCTTCCCATCGTTGGACTTATAGGCTTTTCTCAAGGTGCTTCCTTTGGAGGGGCTATGATTGATAAATTCCAGGAACTATATGATGTTCCGCCTTTGAAGTGGGCCGTTTTGTTCAGTGGTTTCTTGTTCAATTATCACCTTATGCCTGAGCACAAGCGCCTTTATAGTACAGATAAAGGAATTTCGTCCAAACCCACTCGAATCCTTCACGTGCTTGGAGAGCTCGATACAGTTGTTAGTGAAGAGAGATCGATGCAACTTTACCACCAATACGAGGAAATTTCAACCCTCTTGAAGCATCCTGGCGGCCACTTTGTTCCCAACAATCGTCCCTTTGTAGAGAAGGTGTGTAATTGGATTGTTACAGAGAAGGAAGAGACCAAGGAAGAAAAAAAGCCAGAAGAGAAGAGTGACTTGGATAGTTTACTTGACTTGATGAAAAACTTTGGTGGTTAATTTATAATGGGGTTGCAACCTTAACATTAATTAATACAATATAATCTAAATAATTTTAATAAAACATAATTTAATTCATTTTTATTACAACCTTCACTATTACTTTCAATCATTCATCTCGTAGTTTTATTAAGGACATCCATATTCTTCGAAGCTTCATAGGCATTAAAAGCATCTAAAGCTCGTCGTGAGCTTGACTTGCTCCACGTAATTTAGCTAGCTTGTTTGACTTTGCTGAAAGTCTACCCTCAGATGGTTTAGCACCAGTTTTGGAAGTAATGAACTTCTCGATTTTTGGAAGCTTGGAAAGAGTCTTTCCTTTGAAACGATCAAACTTGTTGTTTTCACGGTCATATACTAGAAGGATAGGAAAAGATTCATTTTCTTTAATTGGGATTTCAACTTCCTCGTCATTAAGTGTAATGGTTGTTGGACCAGTGAGACCTTCGGCTGCAACAGCAGCAAAACTGACAGTATCGAGAAAGTCGATTGCAAGAGATCTCAAAAGAGGAGAGATCATGCTTGATTTGGTTAAAACAATTACTTTATGACGATCACTTGAATCGTTGATCCAATTATTAAAAGCTTCAGAGTCGATAGAAAAGATCTTCTTAACGTAGTTTTTAATTCTATGAGAAGCATATTCTACCAAAGGTCCTAGTTCACGAGCACCGTTATATTGTTCTGGAACGTGTTTCCCCTTTCTAGCTTTTCCAACTTGATGTTTTGGTGGTCTGAATACCATGATTGTAGGGAAGCTTTGTATCTTATAGTCAGCACAAAGCTTCTTGTTCTCTTCCTCATCACAATTGATGGCAGCCACATTGACGGCGTAATGAGCTTCGCTATTAATGAACTTACCCATCTTATTGAATACGGGTTCAAGTTGTTTACAGTAGCCACACCATGGAGCATAGAATTCGACTATAGATGTATAGTTAGTGTTGTGGACCACTTCACGAAAAGACTTTGGGTTGAGTTCGTAGATGTTTTTATTTGAGGAGTAGAAGCCATTGCTTGCAGCTGCCACTGCAAAAAGGTAGAGAAGCGACGTCTTCATGATGCTTTGACTGGGAGTATGGTGTTGCAACGTGTAACCAAAGAATATTTAAATAAGTAAGATGAGAGGAAGTGACCTAGAGACTAGAGAAAATTAATGAAAGTAAATCAATTTAGATTCACGTAAACTAAGAAAAATATTCATTTACATCTACTACTTGTATTATACCGAGTATCTTTTATTTGATAATAATTAATCCGTAAATCCTATCCACCTACCATGAACTGTGTAAGCTGTACAAACTATTAGAGGGAAGAAGCTGAATAAGCAGACAATGGAAAAGCTTTGAGTTTTTGTTATTATTCTCCTTCCTAATGAGTACGGTTCTGACTGTGGACCGAATAGGTTCCTATTGACTTTCAGAGAATGAAGGTTTTAGATGTAAACGCCAAAGAAGTTACATGCGTATATAGAGGTCAAAGCAACAGTAATAGAAGCTGTGGCTGCTCCAACCAGGTACTTGACCACATTGGCGCTTCTGTTTAAAAGAGTTACTGCAAGTAAGACAAAGGCTAGGTGTTAGTATTGAAGGAATAATGGTTAATCAACGATGGAAAATGAGAGTTTTGTGGACTATAGGGTATCAATGGAACTGAGCAGTGTTGAATAGTATTGGGTGATACCAAATAGTGTCAGGAAGTATTAGGTATTCTTAAGTATTATGAAGTAGCACTAAGTAGCATTAAGTAGCCTTTAAAAGTGATACCCAAACACAAAATTCCTAAAAAAGAGTAACAAAATTTTTTGTGTATACATACAGATGATGGAAAGAAGAACTGTGAGGATCGCTTGGTGCTGACTCCATTGGCTAGGGAGAATAGACTCGGAGTTTTGTTGAAAGTCTCTTTGGAGCTCGGTGTACAACAACAATTTCTGGAAAACGGACATTATTTTCTATTAAAGATCAATACTGAGATGGAAAGGAATAAGAACAAGAATAAAATTGTCGTTCAACACGTGTCTGTGTAGTTAACGGATCTGTTGACGTGTAATAGAGTATAGTAGGTGTCAGTAATGTATGGGGAAACTGGGAGTGGGAGACTGGGATTCAGAGAGACTGAATAAGTGTATGAGATGAGACAATAATTCATATACTCATTTTCTATAATTAAGAAGTCTAATTAAATTTCTATAAGATTTATATTTTGCTTGTAAAAATAGATGACTCTGATTCTTTAACTGACTTAATCCTATCTGTACCTCTCACTGATCTCACTCACACTATAGTACTCCTACTTACTACTCACTTACTCCACACAAATCATACGAGATGTCCTCTGGGTGGAATACAATTGTCTCCGAACCGGGTGTTTTCACCAAATTGGTACTGAATCTCGGCGTTAAAAGCATCCAAATAGATGAACTCTACTCAATTGACAGTAATTCGTTGAGAGAAGTCGCCCCCATCTACGCTGTAATCTTTCTCTTCAAATACGGTAAGGTTGATCGTGAACATGCTGCAAATAATACTCCTCTTGATGGTCAATATGATCTGGAATTTCAACTGAATGGCGTCTTCTTTGCCCAGCAAACAATTCAGAATGCTTGTGCTACATTAGCTGTGCTTAATGCTCTTTTCAACAGTACAGACGATATTGACGTGGGAGAAGAACTTTCTAATCTTCGACTGTTTACTGCTGAATTCGACCCGGAAATGTGTGGAGAAACTTTATCAAATAGCGAACTCATTCGAACCATCCACAATTCTTTCTCGGCGCCTACGTTTATTGACACCGGCGACCAACAAAAACCACCAAGAGATGAAAAGGATGACGGGCTTTTTCATTTCGTAGCTTACGTAAACAAAAATAACACCATTTACGAATTGGATGGTCTTAAGCAGTATCCCATCAAACACGACTCGCTCTCCAGCGCCGACGATTTCTACGATAAGTTACCACAAGTGCTTCAAAGAAGAATTTCTAAATACGAGGGAGAAATCAGGTATTCTCTTTTGGCCATTACCAGCGATAAATTACAACAATATGAGCAGTTAGGTGACGCTGTTGGAGTGACTCAAGAGACTTATAAAAGAAAACAATGGGATTACGAAATCAATCTACGTAAACATGAGTACTCTAGACTCACTACTTCACTTTTTAAGAATATATTTGGCAATATGAGCGATGAAGAATGGTCGAAGGTGGTGCGACAAGCTAAAAGAGCGCACATGAACCAGCTTATCAAACAACAATCAGAGCTATTCGTAGGAACCAAAGCTAAAAAACCCGCCGCCTGAGCGGCTGTGCCTCGAGAAATAGTCAAAGTCAATGCTTACAGCATTTCCGAGTAAAATTGCTCTTTGGTCCAAGGTAAGAGGTCCTGCAACTGTTGGGTACAAGTCTCCCAAACCTTCAAAACTGGCGGGATCCATTCTGATTATGTATACACCCGTATCAGTGAAAAGCTCACGACCTAAACCAACCCAATTCCTGTCAACAGAAGCAATCACATGACCATCTTCATTCCGAACAGGAAAGTCAAAGGCGAGAAACCCAGAGTCTACTTGACCAAACTGGTTATATTCTTCCGTACTGTCATCGTCTAGTTTAAACAAGTTATATCTTCTCCTCCACAAATGCCATTTCTGAACTGTTTCCCCGATGATTTCAAACATGATGTTGCCTCTTTCATCATAGCCAGGTAAGTAGCATTTGATGTGAGAGTTAATAAATGAAAAAGGTCTCTTAATAGTTAAAACTAGGTTTCCATAATTATCGTAAACGCCGATATTGAAAGGACGATGTAAGCGGAAAAACTGTCTTCCGATTGCTTTCAAGATTCCATAATCTTGTTCTTCCATGTACCCAATTTGCTGGCCCATGGAGTTCATTATTTTGTACCTATTAGCCTGTTCGAAGCCAAGAAAAACATTCATGAACTCGATTTGCCTTTCTATTACAATCGTAGGCTCTTTCAAGATTTCGTAGACTGCATCTTCAGGCGTAATAAGGTCGTTTTTGTTGGTAGGCATCTCAAAGACGGTACGGAATTGTGATGCACTTCCCCGATAAGCGTCTCTATCAGAAGATGGATTTTGTTCGTAATAGAATTCTTTTGGCCGCCCGGAGTTTCTTTGCGCTCTCTGTGCTTCCTGGTATTTCTTTACCTCCTCTGGTGAAATCTCTCTAGTCACTCTTGTTCTTCGAAGGAGATTGAAACTCAGAAAAAGATGACGACGTGGAATTTCGTTTACAATCCGGAATGGTTGGTGAAAGCCATGGTTTATATTTGTAGTCGCTAGGCGTGTTCTTAATGGGCCATTGGCAAGTTGGCTGGCTCTAATCGCTCTATACATGTTCTAGCCAAACTTGGGAATTAAGGTTGGATGCCAAGATGGTGGTCGTAGGCTCTATTGTTATGGACCGTATATTAAGAAATAACAGTCAATTGAATGCTTTTCTGCTTAATTAATTTGCCAGGGTCGATTTTGAGCGTAAAGGGTGATGAAGGCGGAGGCGAGTGAGGACGACTTAGAAGTGGTTGCGAAAGTGACGGCGAAAGTGCGAGTCGATTCCTTATAAATAAATGAGCCCATAATTTGCCACACTCATAAATATTACTTGCCCTTTTAAAATTAATTTCAATTCCTTGCATTCTTATCTTTTTTCTCTTTGTTTACTTTTGAATACAAATGCACTCACTCTGCTACATCTTAATTTAATGTGTCTTTTGAATATTCATTGGCTCTACGTAAGAGACCGTGCTATTTAAAACTTCTTTATTGAAGCTTCTTATTGGTGCCTGGAATGGATGTGTTGCCACTCAAAACTCCCTTCATGTACTCGTAAACGGTGAATGTAACAGCTTGTCCTGGTGCAACTCTCATGATTCTTGGAGTGATACCTTTGTACAAGGCGTGAATACCTTCCTCTTTAACCAATTGTCTTCCAATCTTGACAATTCTAACCCATCCAGATTCGTTTGAAGCGAAGGTGCTTTTTTGCAATCTGGTCTTAATGGTGTCCAAAGGAGCATTAGACAAAGGACCCAAAGCACCGGAGAACAAACCAATCAAGGAGGTTTCCCAACTAGGCAAAGTTTCAAGTCCTTGGTATTCTTGCAAGTATTCCTTACATTTGGAGTAGACAGTGAAATTAACACCTTGGTTGGAAGCTTGTCTGGCGGCGGTCAAGGAAACACCTCTGTATAAGGTTCCGAAACCTTCCTCCTTACAAATCAAATAGGCAGCATGTGGAGCGTTTCTGTATTTTGGAACATCCAATGGGTCTGCCATGGAGTGATGTTGAGCCTGTAATCTAATCTTCACAACCTCCATAGGGTTGACAACTAAGACTGCCTCAGTAACACCAGCACCAACACCAGCAATGAAAGTACTTCCGGTAGAAATTTTGCCCTCTTGATCCTTCAAAAGAGATCTGTAGAATTCGTAAGACTGAAATCTAATACCCATTTTAGGCACAATACCTAAGACAACAGCACCCAAACCTTTGTAAAGAGACAAGAAAGTCTCCTTTTGGACGATATTGACACCAGTGCGAATAAATCCAGGTGGTTTTTGTCCAGATTTTTTATACAATTGCATTCTGACCTTAATTGTATCCAATGGGTGACAGCAGAGAGCCTCAAAGAGACCAGCAGTGCCTCCTGCGACCAAATCAGTGATGGAACCTCCCTTTTTCTTTTCGGACATTTTATTTTGGTGATTGTATTTGGCGAATTGAGATTCTTATAATTTTTTGTAAAAGTTGTGTGGTTTTGTGTTGGAGAAGTCAAGGTTATTGACTATTGAGTATGCTTAACTAAAGGATCGGTGTTTAGCAGAGGAAATTGGTAATAAATAAATTGAAGGTTTTTCTTCTATTCCTTTTTCAAATGAAGAAAAAAAAGAATGTGAAATTTGTATAAAAGAAGAGTGTGTGAAAAATTCCGGGACTACTTCCAACTTTATATACCCCCGCAAATTAGGTTACCCCAGACTGCGGGACAGTTCCATTCCTCCGGGGATGCATGCATCTGAGTCTTTCCACAACTCCGGTAGTGAATCACCGATGAGCCTTGCGAAGTTGACTCCGAGTCGCGGTCGCTGAAACGAAACTTTAGGGGCTAATTGATTTGAAACTTCATTTTTATGAAATCAATTTATTTGTTTTTTCTCAAAATCTTATCATTTGAGTTGTGATACTGGCCTTATCGGCGGTATATCGTAACCGCGGTCTGAAATCCGGGGTTATATGATAGCCTAGACGGGGCCACTCAGAGCACACTTCAAATGGAATGCTAGCAAGTGAAAGTTAGAAATAAAGAAGATTTCTTTGATTTCAAATAAACTGCTTTTGTTATTAATATTTTTACATATACTTTCGTGTGGATCGATCTTTAGTGGGTTTCGCTTTGCCGGAGTTGTTTTACGTCGTAGTTACCTGCAGTACCTTGTGTTCTTGTTAATAGACAAAGGACTAAAACGCTCCGGGGGATGTGCAAGCCCGGTAACGGCCCCGATAAGTTGTAACGGTGATAAAAGCGAAAAGAATATAATTTTCAATTACGAAACTTTTCGTTGAAAAAAGAGCTGCAGATTGTGTGTCTTAAAGCATTCGTTTCCGTCTGAGTACAAAGTTGCAGCCTCCGTAATTCATGCAACCGAACCGAAATAGTTTGTTTTATTCGTTGAATATCAATAGATGTTATATATTTTGGACTGTCTAAAACTATTATCTTGGATTGTCTTAAATTATGAAATGTATGGCTGTGCATTCTAGGGTCTTGTGATCGGGGATAGATGGTCGCCCTTCTACATCAGTCTTGTGACGCTTGCATCTAATAGCCTTAGACCAAATTTAGCACTTGATCACACGGACCACGACATATAATGATGATCTTTAACCACTCATCTAAATAACAGATGGCTGTTTTAATGCGCGAATCGATATCCTTTATGGGACATGATCGGAGATTCATAAGAAGTATCCGAATGCACTCATCGGGATTGTAATCCTCTTTTAGCAAACAATCTTGGATACAATAGAGACTACATCGTTAGTAAGTTGTATTACGGAAGCTTGTTGCTGAATGTTTAACATACGCCATGAGGCTCCATGTAGTAGAGTGACAATGGGATTCAATAAATGATAAGCTATGAAGTATTTTAGTTCGTTGTCCATTGTTAAATAATCTGGCTTTAAAGATATCTTCTTCATAACACATTGTCTTCGTTTTGTGCTTTGTATTGGTCTTTTGGAAAGAAGACGTAGCATAATAAAAACTAACGAACACAAAGAAGATAATCTTAGCCTCCACCGGAAGATTTTGGAACTAAAATATTCTTCTAATATCCAAATCAAATGCCATTATGGACATTTCATCTTTATGTCATTAGTAAATATTTTCATGACTATTGAATATCTATTTTACATCAGAGGTTGGCCCTCATCACCGCTCATTTCAGACAACTCAAACTCGCCTTCCTCGGTAGAAGCAAGACCATCGTAGCCACGACGACCTAATTCTCCATCAAGATCGTAGCCAACAAGTCTTAAATAAATAGCTAACACGACAAGCATCCATAGGTAGATCATGAAGCCGGCGCCACAAACCACCATGATGTAAGATGAGTGGTCTGCGCCAAGATCATGAACAAGAAGCAACTGTTCCTCATTTGCAGACATGAAAAGTAAACCCGACATCACCAAACTCAAAGGTGGGAGATGTTGGAAAGAGAGCACCAGACCATTGGTGTCACAGCCTTTGTCTCTTAAAAGGAAGGATATCTCAATGATTCTACTTAAGCCACCAGCCATCAAAGTCAAGCCAAACATGGCATGCACCTTAGTAGAAAGCTCCAAGTGTTGAGCATGTTGTGACATGGCGTAACCTGTAAAGATTAAAAGGATGGCTGGAACCAAACTACGCTGGCCATTTTTACGGGATAACCACATTCCAAGTAATCCACCACACCACCAAATAATTCCCATGGCAGTATGTTGGTAGTCACCGTGAGACCAAGCCTCTCTACCCCATCTATGTTCAGTAAAAGTGTTTACAATACCCCAAAGACACATTAAGGACGAGTCCCAAAATTCTTGACTCTTCGCATTACTTCCAGGAGTTAATGTATGTTTACGGATCCAAGGAATAATCAAAACCCATGTCAAGACAAATCCATAGAATATAAAAGCAGTGCCCATGATTCCGTGTGCAATACACTGACCAGTGTGAGCGCCATAACAGAACCCAAACAAAGCAACTGGTGCCAAACAGACGCGTACCCAACCAGTGAGAGCGCTGGTAACAGAAAGAATCTTGTATAATCTACGAAGAATCCGCAGCGAACCGTAACCATCAGACTTCTCCTTAAACCACCTATTGATAATAACATTAGTGCCATTAACTGCAGTTCCAACGAATAATGTAAGTGCTAATTCCCAACTGAGGAAAACACTAGTCCCTTTTGAAGTTCTATTTTCGTGATTATCCTTGTTATCGGGAAAGTCCAAAAAAAGCGACTCGTAGGTTGAATACACGAAACAGATTAAGTGAATGATCGACGCGACATGTTCCACCCCTGCGAATGCAAATGCCGAAGCCAAAGAAGGTAGCATGAACAAAATCACCAAGGTAAAGATCCAATGAAATGACTTGCTGGTAGGGTTGATTGGATGAAACTCTTTAGGTCCACTCATATCCATTTCGGCCAATACGACACCTAATAGGAGAGCCAACGCAGCTAAACGAAAGACCGGTCTCATAGCTATTTATTTCGTTTCGATTGAGATGAAGATTCGGTCTTTTAAAAAAGTAAGACGCGGTTTCGGTGTGAAGATCGGGTGAGGTCTTATAATAGAGTGGATCGGATAGGCAAGTAATCAACTTCCGGAGACAGGACTAATAATTATTAAAGGTGAAGGAAGATGATAAATTTAAATAATTTTGTTTAATCCGCTACAAGCTTGGAAAATATAGAATATTCTCAAATTTTGTTTTTATAATTTTTTTGCTTTTCTTTTGCTCAGTTTTTCACTCTAGTCTAATCAACAAGTGTCTCAGTTGATATTGTTCCAAAAAAATGTCTTGAAGGTGAAAATGCCAAATTTTTAATACCACAAGAAAAAATCTTACTTATTCGATCCAATGAGATTCAGTTCATTTAGTACAAGAGTTATTATGTTCCTGTATAGCTAAGTACAATTCGTAAATACCTGTCAAGATATCAAAGTACATCCGACTTCTGTAAAATAGAGTACGACTTCCTAATCAAATAATTGAATTGATTTTTTTCAATAATGACCTGTACCGTGCTTTAATAACATTAGCGTTGTGGACTTCTGAATCCATGGTGTATAGACAAACGTAAGTGAATTGAAGCCGAATGAAAAATTATTAATTCAAATCAAATCTACCAATACCTATATCCTTCGTGTTCGTAAAAATCAGAGCAATTAAAACCAAAAGTCATTTTAGCTTTTATTTATTCCCAAAAGGGTGACCGTTGTTCGCCCTTCTAAGACAGTCACACGGAGGCCCGTAAACGGTTATCATAACCAAAACAAGCCAACGGCCGTCATCAAAACTTTTCTAATTAATACAAAAGAAATTTAGAAATAAAAAAAAACAATTTATAACGTTTCTAAAAAAATCGCGGCTCGTCACGAAGTAAAAACCGTCCCCCACTTTCCCTTGGCGCGCCCGTCGCCTAATTTAGATTTGCAACCCTCTTTCGTCTCACCACACCCTGACAAGTGTCTCTATTAACTCCCATTCTTGTGACATCTTAACGTTTTAGTCGGTTTCCCGACACCAGAAGCAATTTAACTATTATATCGAACGCTCCATAGTTCGAAACCAAACAAAAGGCTTTAATTTGTCTGTAATGCTTCTGCTTGTATTGGCCTCTTACGTGCTAGCATTCGCTGCCGCTTTCAAGATTCCAGAAAGAGACTACGTCTCCCGACAATACTTCATAGTCGAGTTGGATACGCAAAACTCCACCGTTCCGCTTGATAATTTCATTAGTAACTACAATCAATCTTTCACATATGAACACCCAGTCCGTGGTCTTGATGACCACTTCGTGTTCTCCTTGCTGAAGAACCATCCTTATATGGGGTTTTTGGGTAACCATAACTCAAACAATTATAACCTTATAAAGCGGGACGCCGGATTTGAGGAGCATCATGATGCTTTAGTATCTTTCCCAAGCGTTCGACTGATTCATATGCTCGAGCCTAAGCAGCTAGAGAGAAGACTCCCGATTCAAATAGACGACTCAGACTTATCCTTCCTGAAAAGACTTGGCGCAGTAGACTCCTCCCAACTTCCTGCAAAAGAAGTCAGTGATAAATTGGATATTCAAGACCCAATCTTCATGGAACAGTGGCATTTGGTCAATACCTTGGCTCCTGGTAACGACGTCAATGTGAAGAATGTATGGTATGACGGTATTCGTGGAAAAGGCATCTCTGTGGCCATTGTCGATGATGGTCTCGACTACGAGTCTAAAGACTTGGCTGATAACTTCAACGCCGAGGGTCTGTGGGACTTTAATGACAATAATCCACTTCCAAAGCCCCGTCTTTTTGACGATTATCATGGCACCCGGTGTGCTGGAGAAGTGGCTGGAGTTAAGAACGATGTATGCGGACTTGGTGTGGCTTATGAAAGTAAAGTCGCCGGTATTCGTATCCTTTCAGGAAAGATTACTTCAGAAGAGGAAGCAGCTGCCATGGTTTATGGTTTGGAACACAACGACATATATTCTTGCTCATGGGGTCCAACAGATAACGGTCGCACAGTGGCTGCGCCTGAGCTTGTTGTTCAAAAGGCAATTGTAAAGGGTGTTCAAGAAGGAAGAGACAAAAAGGGTGCTCTTTACGTGTTTGCAAGCGGGAATGGTGGTCGTGTGGGTGATCAATGTAATTTCGATGGTTACACCAATTCAATCTACTCTATTACTGTCGGTGCCATCGACTATCTAGGAAATCATCCAAGTTATGCTGAAACTTGTTCTGCAGTGATGGTGGTAACTTACAGTTCTGGCTCCGGAGAACACATACATACAACCGATATCCACAAAAAGTGCACTACAATCCATGGAGGTACCTCTGCTGCTGCTCCATTGGCCGCAGGTATTCTTGCTTTGGCCTTGCAAGCCAATCCAGAGCTTACTTGGAGAGATGTCCAGTATGTCACTGCTATTTCCTCTGTGCCAGTCAATGAGGACGATGGAGAATACCAAAAGACTGCCTTGGGTCAAAAGTATTCGCACAAGTATGGTTTCGGTAAGCTTGACGCCGAAAAGCTCGTCGAGGAGGCTAAAAAGTGGAAGAATGTCAAGCCTCAAGCATGGCATTATAGTGATGTCATTAATGTTGATAAGAAGGCAATGGCTCCAATCGACTCTGACTCAGAAGTAATTACAAGTACATGGACTGTTACAAAGGAAGATTTGGAGGTCATGAACTTGAATAAATTAGAACATGTTACTGTCCGTGTGAACATTGGCTCCAACATTAGAGGTAAGATTGATGTTAAGCTCATATCTCCATCTGGAATCGTCAGTAAATTGGCCTGGTTTAGAGAGATGGATGTGATAGAAGGTGGCCTTGAAGACTGGACTTTTATGTCTGTAGCACATTTTGGAGAGGATGGACTAGGAGAGTGGAAGTTGGAGGTATTCAGTGGTTCTAAGAACGAGATCCATGTTCAGAACTGGCAACTTCGATTCTTTGGTGAGTCTATTGATGCTGATAAAGCAGAGACTTACTCTTTAGAAAAAGATTATGCTAGTGTCAGAAGAGAACGTCTTGAAAACAAAGAGCCAGAATCTCCATCTGAGCCAGCAGAAACCACCACTTCTACAGAAACTACAGAAACAAGCACAAGTACTGATGAGCCAGAAACCACTGCTTCTCCTGATGACCCCACCACAACAACTAGTGAGGCTGCAGCACCTACCTCAGCTAGCGCTTCTGCTACTCCAACAGCATCATCTCCTGCGGGAGAAGGCTCACATAACGAAGAACTGAGCAGCCATTATTTTTCTATGGGCCAATACTTCATGGGATTATCTGTGATTGGGTTCGTGTGTGTAATTTGCCTCTTGAAGTGGCCAAGGAAGCTGAGTAGCTCGCGCACGAGAAGAGGTGACTATGAGTTTGATGTGATTCCTGGTGAAGACTACAGCGATAGTGATGAAGACACAGAAGCATTTGAGCTCACACCATCCCAAGAAGACTTAGATCAAGAGCGCTTATATGTAGACGAACAACACCAGGGTCCTGGCGACTACGATGATGATATGTTTCAAGTTGGCGAAGATGAGTCTCATAACGATAAGATATCTCTGGCGCCAGATACATCATCGTTAATGAAGGAGGATACATCAAGAAAGACGGAAGAAGAAGTTTAAGAAATAGCTATGTAACGAGTCAAGGTTAGAATCCGAGAAAGCAGGCATTACGAACAACAATAAATTGATTAATAAAGTATTTTGTATTGGCATTCTAGACATTATTATCAATTATTATCACTCATTTACTGCTGAACTACTGTTGAAAAATACAAAAATGAAATCGCATCGATCTGGAAGCGCTGCCAAAACAGATTAATTTGAAATCAAAAATATCAGAAAATATTAAAGCAAGCCGATTTTTTTTTTGTTTTAATTTTTCTTGTTTCTTGCGGTGTAGAGGTGTATGTTGTGTTCGGATACCAGGAAATGAAATCGCACGTGGAGTTGCATATTCCATCCGCACGAGGATAGTCCGAGAAGCAACAGTAAGTAGGCGGTGAAGTTTCGGAGTTAAAGAAAAATGTTGTCTTTCTAATGTAAAACAAACCATTGAATTTGAAAAAATAAATCGCTTTTTTTGGTAAATTTATCTTCTCTGGTTGTCCAGATATTCGCAGATCATTGCGATAATCGCAGCCATTAGTAGCTGCAAAAAACGCCTTAATTCAACTATAAAACGGGCCCTGGCCAATTAAACAGATATTTTTTTTGTCTCGGCAAAATAAGAGTCCGTCATTTCACGCAAATTTGCTTAAAAAACTAAATTCAAGCCCATTTAGGACATCTGACGTTGTAGGGCCTCGCCCGCAACGTTCCTCTAACAGATTACTCACCCATTCATCAGCGGTGAACACATTGAAACCTTTTCGCCAATTACACATAATTTATTAGTTAGGTTACAAATAATATAAATCATTTACTTAAAATCAAAATTGTCACCAAAAAAAATAATAATAATAAGTCCTGGTGCCCTCACTCCCTGTGACAATTTGACGGGTATTCGCTCCGCAACCGCCCTTATCGGTGCGACTGCGACTCGGCCCAAAATTTTTCGGCACCTTACTAATTGCTTCACTTAACCTCCCATCTTTCGGGTCCTCAACGTTTTTTGAATAGTCAATTCCAATGTCTACCGACGCTTTCGGCGACTACGTTTCCATTGTCGTTTTCGGCGCTTCTGGCGATCTCGCTAAGAAGAAGACTTTCCCTGCTCTCTTTGGTTTGTACAAGGAAGGACAGTTGCCCAAGAACGTCAACATCATTGGCTATGCTCGTTCTGAATTAAGCATCGATGATTTGCGCAGTCGTATTAAACTGTTTTTGAAAGTTAAGGATGAAGGTGCTAAGCAGAAAGTTGATGACTTCTTACAATTGGTGTCTTACATCTCTGGTCCTTATGACAAACCTGAGGGTTACCAGAAGTTGGAGGAAGCAATTAACAAATATGACTCTGAACACGACATCAAAGAATCTCAACGTCTATTCTACTTGGCTTTACCTCCATCGGTCTTTACTACTGTTGGCAAACACATCAAGGAGTTCTGTTACCCAGAGTCTGCTCGCTTGAGATTGATTGTTGAAAAACCATTCGGCCATGACTTGGAGTCTGCCAGACAATTACAAAAGGACTTGGCTCCTCTTTTCTCAGAAGAAGAATTGTACAGAATCGACCATTACTTGGGTAAAGAGATGGTTAAGAACTTGTTCGTGTTGCGTTTCGGTAACGCCATGTTGTCTGGTGTCTGGAACAACAGACACATCTCTTCTGTGCAAATCTCGTTCAAAGAAGCTTTCGGTACCGAGGGAAGAGGTGGATACTTCGATGAAATAGGTATTGTCAGAGACGTTATGCAAAACCACTTGTTGCAAGTGTTGACTCTCTTGACTATGGACAGACCAGTTTCTTTTGACCCAGAGGCAGTTCGTGACGAGAAGGTTAAGGCTCTTAAAGCCTTTAGCATTGACAACAAAAACATTTTGATTGGTCAATATGGTAAATCTGAGGATGGCGAGAAGCCAGGCTACTTGGATGATGAAACCGTCAAGGGCGACTCTAAGTGTGTCACATACGCAGCTATGGGTATTAATATTAACAACGAGCGTTGGGATGGTGTTCCTTTCGTCTTAAGAGCCGGTAAGGCTCTTGACGAGTCTAAGGTTGAAATCAGAATTCAATTCAAACAAGTTGCAAAGGGAATCTTCAAGGAGATCCAAAGAAACGAATTGGTCATCAGAATTCAACCAAACGAAGCCGTTTACATGAAGATCAACTCTAAGATTCCAGGTATCTCGACTGAAACCTCGTTGACCGAGTTGGACTTGACTTATTCTTCCAGATACTCAAAGGACTTCTGGATTCCAGAGGCTTATGAGGCTTTGATCAGAGACTGTTACTTGGGCAACCATGCTAACTTTGTTAGAGATGATGAGTTGGATGTATCCTGGCAATTATTTACGCCGTTGTTGCAATACATTGAGTCCAAGGAGGCTCCAGAGTTGGAAATTTACCCATACGGATCTAAAGGACCTAAGAGTTTAAAGCAATTTTTGGCTAAAAATGGATACGTTTTTGACCATGAGGGTTCTTACCAATGGCCATTGACTACTCCATCGGTCAAGGGTAAGATCTAAACGGTTGAAGAAGTGATAAATTTATTTTAAATTTGTGTAAAAACAATATGGAGAGAAGTGAAAATGGGATTTTGCAACCAGGTTTGTATACAAGGCCTACATGTATGTCTTTAATAATAAAAACATAAGGAACTAAAAAAGCCAAGATGTAAGTTGATAGCGAATGCCGAATACTGATATAAGCAAGCGACAGACTATAGATTCACTTTAATAAAGGTCCTGGAAATGGCAAAGGTTTGACAACACTACAGAGATACTAGTGCATTTATATGCAGGTTTTTCTTTTTGACAGACGGACTTTTAATTAAACATTAAATTGAATTACAACTTAATAAGTAATTAACGCCTTCAATCATCCATAAAAAATATCAAGCATTTCTATAAGTATACCTAGATCCAGTCATAAGCATACTTAAGCTACAGACACCTATATTACAATACCATTTACCAATACGGTTTAAATCAGACATCCATGGAAGGTCAATAAGCGGTCACCGGCATACTAAGATGGGTTCTAACGTATGCTACCGAGGAAACTGCGAATGTTATGGGATATTTCATCATCTTAAACCGGGAATATGGCAAATGGCAATTGTAATATTTGAGGCTCCTATTACACTAATACCACCACACAACTTGAACATAAACGCTCGTATTCCACTTGCTTACAGAAATCAACTTAAAATGAGTTGGAATGTGAATCAGAATTGCAAAATACTGGCAAGTATAAGCTCCCAATACGGCTGCTCGCGAAAGCAACGGAAATGCACTGGAAACGGTTTTCAACCCTGTCGTCATAGTCGAATCAGACTGGGAAAGAAGAAACTTAATATCATCACCTTCAGTCAGTGCCAAGCTCGGCTTGAGCTGACGGCTGTAAGCCTGTGAAATCGAGTGTTGTTGCAAGATAGATGTGGTAGTTTTGTTAGTGCAAGAGTAAAGTAAGGGGCATCGGCCTTTCTTTATATATTGTGGAAAAAAAAAGAATTCGCGGTTGTGCAGGACTTGCAAGCTGCCGTTACCCGGACCAAGTGTTTACATGGGTTTATAAAGTATGATGAAATACAAATGAGATTTAGACCATGATAATAATACGAATTGAAAAAATGATCATAATAGACTAAGTAATATTCAAGTAAGAAACTCTCACGGTTCATAGAAAAATTGTGCAAAAAAGAAGGTCACACCCGGATTCGAACCGGGGTTGTTCGGATCAGAACCGAAAGTGATAACCACTACACTATGCAACCAGCTAGTATTAAAATAACTTGCTGTCTCAATATGATTTGACTTAAATGCTTTGTGCTTTAGTAATTAACATCCTAAGTTCAATGCTTCATTTATTATTTTGAAAATAAATTTTTGAAAAACTGATTATACAAGCGCTTGTTATCTAAGCCGTCATAGGTTCTTTGTCACAAATACACCTACTCTTTACAATGTTGAGAAGTTTCAGGCCTGATATTAAGAGAAGACTTTCTAGTCCCCAAAAATTCCAAAATCCCTATTTTGAAGATATTTGTTACACAGATTTTAGTTTTTCTTCTACTAGGCCATCTCTGAGTTGTGTCTACCCTGATTGGTTCTTCCTTAGCACTGAACAATTGGTGGAACAATTAATTCCAGAGGTCAACTTAGAAAAAGCTACTAAAGGCAAAGAACAAGAGTTTATACGCAAGGGCGCAATACAAAAGGAGCTCATTGTCAATGTGTTGAAAGAGTTTGTTTTGGAATCATCTATGCCCCACTCACAGAACAAATTTCATAGTGACGAGGATGATGGCCGCCGTGACACATATTGCTATTTTACCATTTAAATGTAATTAATAGTAATTCTTTTTAGATGTTCTATGTGTAATAAGTTCTGTTTCTTCTGTTGAGATTCTACTGGCCTTCTTTGACTAATTCTCCGCCAGGGAGTAAAACACCTGAGTAGATCTAACATTAATCACGAATATCTCGATTACCATGCTCATTATCTCCAATTTAAGCAGCTGACAAGTCAACATTAAAATAACTCGTCAGCCATAAAATTAATGCAGATCCATACCCATATATATTAAGTAGAATGCACATCCCGCTAAGCCTGACATCCAAAAAACTTGTAGCCTGATGAATTTGCATCACAAACAACTACCTTTTGAGTTCAAACTACTCAGCGTCTTAGAAAGCTTGGACACGACCTCTGAACTTACTCTAAATCTGGCTCCACCAAGAGTCGCTATAAATCAAGTCAATAGAATGTCCCTTTCAGATGCTTATCGAGATCGAGGTGGTCTATCAAGTCCTCTATCTTTTACTACGGCAGCCCATAGGGAGAACATATCTTTAGTTCGACCTCTTCGAATGGGCGACAGTTATATCGCACAATCTGGGGGCACTTCAATTTCGGGAATCAGCTTTATTCCGAACGGAGGAAGTATTCAAAGAGGAAGAGTAAGTCAAACGGGAGTTAGCAATACTTCTATCAATTTTGCCACTGGAACTTCTTATCAAGATGGTTTGGCCAAAGAGTTCGATCGCTCCTTCACTGGCGAGCTTGTGCCCATGATCGAGGAAACTACCAAACCAAACGAACTGCCCCCTTTGCCGATTATGAGGCCAATTGGACCTGCACCACCATTACCCATTCGTTCCAGAAGACCTGTTTTAGTGAGAGAGACAAGGCAACAACATGTCTCAGCTAGTGCGGCTTCAATGGAGACAGCGAGTCGCAATACCTCGCAGCCCGGCACTCAAAGTCATTCTAATACAGCACAAAACAGTAAAAGTGAAGACAGTAAAAGTGAAGACAGTAAATCATGGGCTCCTGGTGACGAAGAAGCTTGGGTAGATGTAAAGAAGGGCAGACCACCTGTGGTTAACGGAGGGTATGTGGTGAGTACCGAGCCAGACGACTTTAAAATGAAGCAAAAAGTTGATCCATTTGAATTCTGTATCTCTGTTGAAGACAAAGATCGTGCTCTATTGTACGACTTAGAAAAGCTGCAAGGATTGAAAATCAGCGACATTACTAACATGCGTCACATTGATAGTGTTGAAAGCATCGATGCCAAAATTGAGAGTGCTTCACAACAAGATCAAGCCGAGATAGATCCCAATAATCAACTTGAAGCTGAAACAACTCAAGTTCTGTCTCATGGCGCTCATGTGGAGGCTATTAAGGAATATCAATATCAAACACACGATATCCAAGTGGAAGAACGACTTAAGCGTATGAAAATTGAGTTGAAAAATGAGATCATCAATGATACTCTGGCTGAAATTGTTCAATCAAAAAAAAGTAAGTCAAACTTTCTAAGTAGACTCCCACAGATTCTCAAGACTGTGAGATTTAAGCTTCAAAACGCGGAAAAGGCAGCGGCCCCCTTGTTAGCCGCCTAAGTTTGGTTAATAATAATTTTCAATGTAAATTCAATATCTTTCCAACAATTTTTTTTTTTTTTTGACCTAAAATCATTTAAGGATTGTCAGTGGGTAAGGCCGATTCGGACGTGTCTTTAAAAAGCAGAGTCAAACATGAATATGAGTCAATTGTCCATGGAAATCTATACTTAAAAGCCGAAAGCCGAAAAAAGTAACAGAAATTTCGTAAACAAATAACTTGATGCAATTAATTATCGAAAACTTATATTTCCCATTTGATGAGCGGCTGCAAATTACACTCGCTATGGCGTACTGCACAACCACATCCCATAACCCACTTAGGCGGCCTAAAGCTTTTGTATGCGTCGGTGGACCAACGTCACATTCTACACTTTTCTTTTCTTCTTCACCATGTTCGTGTCGCTTTTAACCAAAAGAGTGGTTATTCCGCGTGTCGGAAAACCCGCGGTCTCCGCATCAGTTTCGGCCGTGTCAGCTACTCGTAGCTTCATCTTCTCGTCAAGAACCAACAAACAGACTGCCGATGCTAAGGCAGAGTCCGGCTGGACCGCGGCTGGCGACACAGAGCCTTCTTTACCTGGGGCATCAACAGCTGCCTCTTCTACTGCGTACAACTATGATCAAGCATCGTTTGAGAAGCTTATCTCATATAAAGTTGCAGTTGCCTTCCAACCCAAAAATAGAGAAGAGCAGAATGTCTTCCGCAAAAAACTGAAGAAATCCCCAGCTGAGCTACTGCCATCAGGCGAAGACAATTTGTTTGTTTCCGCTCAAGATAAAGACGGATACTTGGCATTGGGTGTTGCTGATGGTGTAGGTGGATGGTCTGAGGCAGGGTACGACTCCTCGGCCATTTCACGTGAATTGTGTCATTCAATTAAAGAGAATTTTGAAGGAAGCAATACTAAAAGCTCCGATACTCCAAAACAACTTCTTAAGGCTGCATTCGAGGACGTCTTGTCGTCTGCTAAAGTGGAGATTGGAGGAACAACTGCTTGTCTTGGAATTTTAACTCCAGACAAAAAACTTAAAGTAGCCAATCTTGGTGACTCGTGGTGTGGTTTATTCAGAGACTATAAGCTTGTGAAAGAGACTCAGTTCCAAACTCATAATTTCAATACCCCATACCAATTGGCCAAGATTCCAGCGCACATCTTACGTCAAGCTGAGTTGCAGGGCAAAAGATATATTATAGATAGCCCGGAAACTTGTGATGAATATGTGTGGGACCTAAAAAAAGACGATGTTGTCATTTTTGCTACTGATGGTGTTACTGATAATGTAGTACCACAGGATATCGAGCTTTTCCTTAAGGAGCAGCTTTCCACGGGCAAATCTTTGGCTGATGTCTCATCTTTATTCGTTAAAGAAGTTGTAAAAGTGTCAAAGGATGCAAACTTTCCAAGTGCGTTTGCTCAAGAACTTTCTAGAATAACAGGACAAAGATACATGGGCGGAAAGGAAGATGACATTACTGTGGTAATGGTCAAGGTGCTCTGATCCAGATAAGTTAAAAAGAAATTCATAGTGTAAAATAAATGTAGCATTCAGTTCATCCTATTAGTTTAACTGATGAGTAAATAAAGGTAGATAACTGTATTGTATTCTATACTAGTTCATTTGATTGACTAAACTCAAAATCTTCTTTTGATTAGCCCTCTTTTCTTCCTGCTCTCTAATTATCCTCTCATCAAGCTGCTTGCTCGAAGGCATATTCATCTCACGCAATTTATTTGTCTTGCTCAAGAAGTTGAGCTTCATTCCAGGGTTGTGCGCCGTATTTCCACCAACTCTACTAGCCAAAACGGATGGAGCCGGCATACGTAACAACCGAGAGGTTTTAGAGCCCAGAGAAGCATCTTGTCGAAGTTCTTGAATACTCTTATCCATTGCAGAGATCAATTTCTTTTCCTCAGCTAGTCTTATGGCTTCCATTCTCTGTTGAATTATTTTTTGTTCCTCATCTTCTTCATCTTCGTCGAAATCAAATGATTCGGCATCGCTATCTGAAGATTCTTCAACCTCATCGTCAGTTTCCATGTTGGCAATACTTTCGTCATCGGCGGATTCCTCATCGGATCCATGTTCAGACACGTCATCGCTATCTGACTCATCCGAAGATGCATATTCCGAGTCGGATGATTGCTCATCTTCTGAATTTTCCCGAGTCGGTAAATTGGATGTTTGCAGGAGGTTTTGACTTTGAATTGGCTCGGCACAATTGGTGCACAGAAGAGTATAACTTTGTAGGAGGGTCGCTGCATCCAGATAATTGTTCGCTAGATCAATAGACGAGCCGTTTTGAAGTTTGAATTTAGTATAAACATCTCTCAACACTAAGTTAGTATCTCTTGGTAGAGGACTATTTTTACAGAATGAATAGTATTGCAAAAACATCATGAAACCCTCTAAACTGTTAACAGAGCCTGTGAAATAAGCTGTTTTTTGCACTAGAGCAAAATCAATGTCTTTCAACATGGTGCAGCACAAGAACAAGCGGAAGTAGTCGTTTGGTTTGTCGAGATCACAGGTCAATGCCGGAGTTGGAAGATTATTTGGGTGGCCAAAACAAATAATTCGGAATAATATATCAACTATGCTTCTAAAGTTAAGTGCTTGCTTATTGAAGAAAGAAGCAATGAGTTTCACTTGAGAAGTTCTAGCTACATTGTTCCTGTAGTCATTGCTCTCCAAACCACGGTACACGGACTCAACTAACCCATTGACTATGTGAGCGGTCAAGAACCTTCGCTTTTTACCTCCTACACAAAGTAATTTTGCAATGAGGCCGTAGTTATCAGAACTAAGATCTTCAGGCTTCTTAAAAACGGCATATAAGGCTTTTTGGGCTTCAACATCATTAAAGAAATCAATTTCTTGAAACAATTTCTTTGCAATGGAAAAGTCATCGTTATTCACCAAAACCTTGAATAATTGAGAGACGTAGTCTTGGATAGGCGTCAATAGAAGCTCTTTGGTTGGTTCTTGAGGTTTAGGATTTATATAGGAATTGATAATAGTTAGCATATTTCTGATCACATGCTTTTCATCCATGGACAATGCAGCACTTTTTGACCGTTGTTGAAGAAGTTCTAGCATGTCTTTTGTAGTCGTCAGGTAATCAGGCTCAAACAATAAAAATTTGCCACAATCTTGATAGAAAATCAGGAGAATAAGGGCATTGTTTGTTCCTGCTAATTCCAATGTCAAGCGCCGAATCTTATGAAATACAACATGCTTAGGTATAAGCTTGAATTTTACGAGTTCGACAAAGAAGCTAATTGTTCTGAAGTTGATGCGTCCATGATGTATTTGGGAACGGAAACCTTGGTCTAGAACTGAGTTTAAGTCTGTAATGACATCTTCAAGCTGATTTTCATTGATTTTAAGAAAACGCGCATACAAATTGACGTTATCTGTTTTCTTGGATTCGAAAGTTAAGAATTTGAGTAGCTTATTCCGAGTAGCCTTGTTATAAGGAACATACTTTTTCAAAACCATTGTGCAGATTAGAATATCAGACTCGCATGAGCAGTTTTCTAAAAGTGCTAAGAATTTCACGACTCGCTCACCTTCACCAAGTCGATCTAATGCTAATTTGTCTATGGATTCGAGACTGACAGAATTCTCAATTTCCTGCTCTGAAGGTATCACAGTATGGAAATCACGGTCAGAGTTATCATCCCAACATCCAGGCTTCTCTGTTGGGCTCAGAAGCTCGACCGTCAGAGTATCTTCTTGAGGCTTTTCAAAAGCAGGAATTTCAACGTTAGTCAATTCACAGAGGACTTGAGCGCCCATTTCAAACGTACTCTCCAATTCAATCGCAGCGTCTACATCTTCCTGTAGGTCCTCAAGAAGTTTACCAGTACGAATGGATGCTTTTCTAAGACGCTCTTTCTTAGAGAGTGTGTCCTTGCGAAATTGTAGTAGGAGTTTCACGATTTCATTTGCATAAAAAGTAAACAATTGCTTTAATGTGTTAGATGTTTCTTTCGGTAGAAGAGCAGACTCCTCATTGCTAAGTACATCCATAAATGCTTTGACAAAGGAGGTTACTACACTCAAGGTATGGCCTAACTTGGGCTCAAATGACATGATACTTTTCAAAAGTGGAAGGATTACAACAAACAGGCCATGAGCTCTCACAATTTTTGATGCAGAATCGCTTAGAAGCTCTGGGCTGCAATCATTCAATGTTGAACAGAGACCCACTAAATGCATACTGAAGACAAATTTCAAAACAAATTTATGTCTCGGAAGAGGCTCTGAGCTATCTTTAGCTATAAGGAAACTGACAAAGTTTGAAATTAATGGCGATACAAAGTCAGTGCCGAAGCGCTGGTAAAGAGCACACACAACTTCCAAGTAAGGTGAAGCGTCGTCATTACGAGCCAAATTGATAACTGCATCCGATAAAGATACAGAAATTTCACTTAGATATTTCTCAAGAGATAAGTTACGAACATCTGTGAGCACCTGGCTCACGTTGTCAGAGTTAATGGTACGGATCTTCTTCACAAAGCCTGTGTTCTTTTTAAGCGAGGAGTCCGTTTTCGCAGACACGGAGAAAACAGATTCACCAGATGCCGCACGTACATTTAGATCACGAAGTTCAAGTCTCCGGTCTAGACTTTCGTTGGCCATGACATACGGCTTAGAGGAGATGGGGTAAATTGTGGAGATTATGAACAAGAGCTGAGATCCAGTTAAGTACACAGAAAAGAGTTCTTTTCGAGTATTTGAAAAGAATCAAAAATAATTTAAGGGATTTTAATACAAGAGGTTTTTTTTTCTTTTTTCTTTTTTTTACTTTTGTTTCAATAATTCTAAGACTCATGATATTCATGGATATAAAGGCTCCTGTTGAAACTGATAGTCCCAAGCTTTGGTTTTTATAGGGAAAAATGGAGAAAAGGAATAGATTCTAAAAAACGTAAAGGCGAAAGACTAAAGGAGTATATGTTTCAATTTCAAATTTTCATTAAAGAGTCTCAACATCTATTTGCGACTCTCTACCGCCGCCTATACTATTTACATTAATGGTTCGACGTTACGGATTGGATGGAACACTCTTCCCTTCTCCAAACCGTACTCGGCTCTGACTCTGTTTGTACTTCTGTCGTAATCCTGTCTCCAGACATGAGCACCCACTGGCTGCAACTTATGGTTTTCCACGAAGGAACGGATGTCAAAGTTTTCACTGTTGACGTCCTCCACATTGCTCAACTCCTCATTCTGTCTGAAAACCCAAACACAAGCTCTGTGTGTAGGAGTGTTCTTTTCAGGGAACAAAGGAGTGTATGATTTGAAAACCCTCTCTGGGTTTTCCACGAGAGAAAGTGGAGTAATGGTGTTATTTACAAAGTCCAAAGGCACATTCTTCAATCCATATTGCAAAGAGGTGGTGAATCCATTGGTTTCCAAATTAGGAACGTCTGGGTTCACAATTAAAACAGTGTAAAGACCTGTGCTGTTCTCCAAGGCCTCAAACTCTTGGATCTCAATTGTAGGAGGTTTAGAGACAGCAAAGGCTGGCAATTTAGTTCCTGGTACGACCCAGTCACTAAATTCTTTTTCATCGTTGTGTCCAAACTTAATATTCACTTCGACCTCTGGAACTAAAGTAGGCAAAGTGTCAGGGATGATGTGCAACTGCTCGAGTCTTTGCATGGTCAACATCTGGTTCTTAGACTCCCATTTTTCCTTTAAAAACTTTCTGTATACGGCGACGGATCTATCCAATTTTGAAGAATGCTCTTTGACATTGTACAACACTTCAGGGTTGAATTGTTCAGCTTCGACCATGGCTTGATCAAGGTCTTTTGGAGACATACCAGCTCGGTTCTCATCAATTTGTTTGTATTTATCAGCAGCGTCATTTTCTAAAAGTTCGTAAGCCAATTTGAAAGTATCATCGATGAGCTCCGGAGAGTGGTATCCATTTCTGTAGTCTTTGTGTTTGAGGGACGATGGGCCACCTGATGGGAACCCTTCAAAGAGCTCTGAACGAGCAGTCTTGTCAGCGAGTTGCAAAGAAGTGGGCCTAGATGCGAAGTCGCTCCAAACACCACGGATCCTTGATGTGCTGGACATAAAACGGGCCAAGGTTCGGCTCATGGTTGTTGATGTATGGATAGATTGCAAAAAGAGATTTTTCAGGTCGCACTAACTTGGTAGGCAGGATTAGTGTGGAGAGTTGATAGATGCTAAATCACAGAATAAGTTTTTATTTTAATTTACAATTATCAGAAAAAAAATATGTTTCGTTTACATGATTGGAATTTTGCATAATTTCATTGCACATGTTGTTTTGTCTTTGTACTGCTTTCGCATTATAGGTGGCTGAAGAGCGATGTGTTAACATAATTGATCAAGAAATTTGGTGAGAGTTTTTGAAAAAGATGCGTTTTTTGAAATGAGGGAATAACATCTGTACCTTAAATGTTATGAGTTATCTTAAACTCTTGAAATTCCACTTCAGCAATTGGTAAATGTCGTTATAAAGGGCTCCGACTATAACAAAGGACCACCCCTCTTACAAATTTTTATAGCTTTAATTTTTTGACTTCACTTCAAGCAAGCAAAAAACGCGTCTCTTATATGCTATATTAAGTTGTACTTTATCATAAAATTCTGTGAACAAGAGTTAACACAAAGGAAGGTCACGATGATCCTTGTTGTCTTCCATGGAATACCTCATTCGGGCTGAGCTGCATTAGTCTACCTTCAAGTGCTCGAGTGTATTCCCGTAGCAGTAGATTTTCTTGCTCTAGTTTCTCTACAGTTCTTTTAAGATCTGCAACCTCACTCGCAGTGGCTTCTAGATCTTTCACGTATTTATGTCTACGTTCTCTGAAAGCCTTTTGAGCATTCCGATTTTGTGCCGCGCGTCTTGTTCCCGAAACGGTTTTTCTGCCACGCAGTGGTTTATCTGTTGACGGTAAGGCCGCTATGTGGTCATCGGTGCCGCCGTGGTCTATCAGAGTCTCGCTCTCATCCTTCAGCTCATGTGACTGTTCATCGCTTAATTCGGTAATTCGAGTCTCTTGAGTGATTGGTCTCGGAAGGGGAATTTGATTCACCTCTGCTGGTACAAGACTAGGAAAGCCGCCTCCAATTGGTTGTGCATTGTGGAAGTGGTTCGGCTGTAGGCTAGGCGTCTGGTTATTCAGATAAGCCATTAGCTTATATGAGCTATTGATATCATTTGGTTTCCAATAAGTGCTGCTCATAGAAAAAACGAATGTGATCGGTTTGGTTTCTTTTGAAAGTTTTTTTTGTTTAAGATGAAAGAGGTAGTCGCTCTTATGAGACTATGTGTTTCCAGGTCCTTGTGTATGCTTAGTAAGGTGAGGATCGGATCAAGGTCTAGCCGAATGAGGACACCCAATTTGAAAAAGTAATTGAAATTATCAAATGATTTTGTGTCAACGATAAAGGTGAATTGAATATTTGGCGTAGCTTCTTTTCTGCCCGTATACGCTCGAAAGATTGTATTGAGTTGTTGTGCTTTTCACAAGTGAATGCGCCACAGATAGAGCATGACTTGGAGTGAACATGGTCCGCTGGAACCTGTACCCCAACAATTAATAGACACTAAATGTGGAGAAAAGAATTTTTTTTAAAAGTTCGAAAACAAAAGCGGCTGATTTGTTTGAAATTTTAGAATTGGAAACATTGTAATTTCAACTCTTGTTCGTCTAGCTTTGTACGTCAGGCAACTGAAGTGCCATATCACCCTTGTAATTGACCGCTTAAGACCAGCATTGACTATACTTTCGAAAACTTCAATTGTTTTGGGAATTGGGAACAAATTTTATAGGATAACTATTGCATATGCTTCTGGCCATCTACTGATCTGCTACTTCTTCACTGTTCTGTTCGACTTCTAAATGAGAACGAATTTGAGCTTCACAAAAGCGCTATAAAACAAAGCTTTATAAAATATGTAATGTATCAATATTTTGAAATATCATGAGTAAGTTTTGACAGTACTACCTAATCTGCAATTTAAAGCCATCTATCTGTTCTTCTTTTCTGCGTTCTCCATGAAAATAGTTCCAGAAATCGTAGAATTTGGAGGATCAAAAAGATATTTTTTCTTTTGAATAACAAAGAATCAACACACAAAAAAAAAAATTAATGCTTCAACTTACTACATTCTTTGTTCTGTTGCCTGATACATTATCCCATTGTTCCCCCATGGGCTGAAATGGGTGCAAAAAGCACACTACCTGCAGTCCCAAAACGACCCCATTACCCAATTGCGCGCGTCCAATTGGTTCAATTTTTTGATCAAGAAGTATTAATGCCCACAAGTGGCGATTTTTTTTAATTTAACAAAATAAAATTAGTAAATAGAATAATTATAATAATTCTACCTTTTGTACGTTACTTAACTCACTCAAAAACACTCTAGTATCACTTATATTGATTCCTTTCGATGGGGTGGCCAGGCTGCTCCCACCTATATAACCTGGTGCGCACACGACAATCGTATGATCAAGCTGCCCTTTAGAAGCCTCTACTAACTAAACATCAGTGTTCTTTACTCGATATATTCAGAAACATGCTCTCTTCATCTATTCGTTCTGCCTTGAGATCAAGAGCTTTGGCTATGCCAAGAGTTTCTGCTCCTTCCATTACTAGAATTTCTATGCCACAAATCAGAATGTACTCCGCTCACCATGAGGAGACTTTCGAGGAGTTCACCGCCAGGTATGTAAGACTTGAAAAATAAGACTATCTTTTGAGGGTAAAGCTTTGACTCCGCTCTTTCTTTTATATTAGACCCACCTTTCGCCAAAGATTCAATGTTGTAGACTCATATCCCTTGACAAACTCTCATTTGTGGGTGTGATGACTTCCCAGTCCAAGTAGCCCGTGCAAAAAACCCAATGAAAAGCTACAAATCTTGAGTATTGATAATTAAGAGTGCTTCTCTTTTCCGGAATTTCACCTCCATGTACTATTTCCTTTTTTGTCCATTCTATTGTACATATTCCATCACTTCTTCAAGGCAAGAAAAGGCATTCAACAGGACGATTCATTGTATTCATTTATTGCATCCCATTAAGCTTTTGAGTCAATGAGCTTTAAATTTAACGAGTGTCGAAACCAGTAGTTCACTTTTCGTTGAGACTCGTCTTGTTGCCCATTTTCTCTACTTCACCTCTCCCAACTAAATCCTCGTCAATAAAACAATACCAAAATCCCAATATTTCAATATCTTATGATACTTTGTCAAAGAAGAAGTTATACTAACTACAGATACGAAAACGAGTTTGAGCAGGCTTACGACTTGTTCGAGGTCCAAAGAGTCTTGAACAACTGTTTTTCTTACGATTTGGTCCCAGCTCCATCTGTCATCGAGAAGGCTTTGGAGGCTTGTAGAAGAGTCAACGACTACCCAACTGCTGTCAGAACCTTCGAGGCCTTGAAGCACAAGGTTGAGAACCCTCAACAATACCAAGCTTACCTTGAGGAGTTGAAGGATATCAGAGAGAAGTTCGGCATTGACTTGAAGGAGGAGTTGTACTCTGCTTAAGTGTAAACTCCAGGACTCCCCATGTCCCGAACATTTTCATCCATAGATAATAAAAGATCCAGAAATCGTGATCATGTAGCCCATGCTTTATGTCCTTATATTCTTATTAAGTTAAGACATAATCGTTTTCAATTGGTAAAAACGGCACATTCATTTTTCAAAACACGTATTTCAATTGATGTATTTATTGTTATTGTTATTGTGATTTTTCTGTTTAGATGGCTTTTGTAATTTAATTTGATGGATACAGAAAATACCATTTGTTGGAAACACAGCCATCGTCCATTCAAACACCACTCTGAGGAAACCCAAAACAAAAAAAAATCAAATTTTCGATATCACATGTATTAGTTGTGATGTGATTAATAAAACTAGCGAAAAAGTTTGTAACTTCTTAAGATTACTTGTATAACTTGGGTGCAAATTACTGCACATAAGATTCCTTCTCCAAACCCTCTCAACTCATTATAACACCTTAACGCAACACACCACTACTTAGCTTACCTTGAGCAAATAAACCTCTTCATCTTTGCCATCGCCGCACATTCTCTCTATTCCATTCATAATTCTTTCTGGGTTATTTAATCTAATATTCAATTACTTAATTGGCTGCAAATTCTCTGCTTCCTTACTCTGATTCCCTTTTTTTTCGTTTCCAGATTCCAATAGTCAACTCCGAATGGCCAAGATTTCAAATGGCAAGCCGCCTGGCCCGGACAAAGAGAGCGGTAAAGGGCCAGGATCAAATGATTCTCTGTCGTCTATTAATATTTCAGAACTCCTATTTAACTTTATTCCCCACAATCCCAGTATAGGGTTACGCCTCTTCACTCCGATTGTCCCTGCTGCAGACAATAGACCAGCATTGTTTCTAGTCACAACAACTCAATTGCTTCTAGGGCTACTGTTGATGACTAGGCGTACTCCAAGATTTGGCGAGTCTGTGTTTAGGGCAAGACTTAGCACTGTGGCCAGGTATTTGGGAGGATCAGCAGCTGTATTTCTATCAGGACTTGAATATTCACGTCTTGCGCTTCCATATGATCCATGGGCTGAGGAAGCGAAGCGTTGGCGTAAATGGGCTGTCAAGACTGGCCAAAAGCCTTCTTGGTGGTTCGGTGGTATTTGGCATTATCAACCAATGAACATGTCTGAATGGCAGAAGAAGACTCGTCAATGGATCCTCAATACTAGCCAATATTTACGTTCTACAGAAGAGCCTGTCTCAGAAGTATCAAATGATAATAACATGCTTACTGGTATCAGCATAGGACCCCTGGCAACACTCCGCCAAGGTGAATCTCAAACGTATGAAGATATTTACCAAAACTTGCATAGAATTAACTCTCGTAAAATGGAGACAGCATTAAAAGAAGATCTCATGAATGTCACAGAGCTCAATAAGGCGGAAAGAATTGATCTTATACTTGAAGGGAAAGGACCTGTGCATTTGAATGAGGAATATGGAAAACCGAACATTACTCTAGGTAATCATGATATTAAAGATGAGGATGATTTTGAAATGATGTGGGCTAATTTTGAGCCTTGGGATGAATTGGGTCAGGAAACAGATTTCGACGTTCGTCTTATTCCAAGATCGTAAGACAAAAGCATATAGATAGTCAATGAATTAGGAAATTACATTCAGGTGTAAAATGACAAACTTTAGCAAAATTGAAGAATTGACCGCTTAAAATAAATTCCGAATATATTTGTGCTCTCAATGATGTTTTAAATATTTGATTCCGTCATTACTATATTTACATGAGATGTATACTCCCCTAATCCTTCTTCTCTTCAATTAATTCCTCGGCCCATTTCAAGGTCTTAGTGTCCAGCAGACCTAAGGCAGGACTATGAAGATGCTGTAAATGGTCACGCCAGATTATCTCGGCGGGATCTTGATCAGGCTCTACCCATTCAAACCCATCTCCACCCGTCATCCAGTAAGCTTGTAGCTTCAAGTCCTCAAGACTTTCACGTGCTTCAAGTAAACGGACTTTCTTACCCTCTCTAGTAAGACCAGGCGCAAGAGTGTACCCATCGCCCAAGGTAGAATCTGCACGGCACAAGTCCTTTATTAACCAATCGCTGCTTTCGACACCACCATTAAGTTTCACATCAGCTTCTACAATTTTAGAATACATAACCATCAGGTCACAATATCTGTACCAGTGTGTATAGAAAGTACCCTTTTGCCATGTAAGGTAATCACCACCAGCGGCACTAAGTTGACGGCCAAAACGCACTACTGTGACGAAGAAACTGGAGTTTAAAATATACGTAAGGACCATTGAATTCACCGTAGACAACTGTCTCCACGTTTCCAGTAGAAGTCCAGCGTCCACAGCCATCAGCGTTCCGAATTTGGAAAAAAGTGTAACAGTTAAAGCAGTGGCTCCAAGACGATACAAATTCTTACGCATGTACAGGTTTTTCTGCTGAACGTAATTTGCATGGCCGGTAGTAAGGTCTGTGATTTTCACAGCATCCTTCAATTCAGCGTTATATATGCTTTGTCTCAAAGGAATTAAAGCCAGTTCCAAATCAATGGCTGCTGAAGGGTTACGTTTATAATAAGTCTGGATTATGTCAATAACAACTGAACTTGGGAATTTCATAAGGAAAATGGATTTCAAAAGTTTCTGGTCGAATTGTACTTGTTCACTGTTCAAAAGCGACTCGAGTCCTGTCTTAACAGTGACTTGGGCTGTATCCTGGCCAAATTTGTCATGTTCATGGATTTTTCGAAGCTCACGTTTACATGCCTTCAAAGCATCCAATACAGAGTCAGAGTTAGATTCAGAAGTTGTTGACGGCAGGGCTAGAAACGCTTCGATCTTGTCTTTCAAGTCATTAGCCCCAGTTGTGTATGCGAAGGTTGGGTTACTTGTTCTGGAAAGATTTAGGAGACGAGCAGCCAGATGGAAGCTTCTGGAGGAAAATGGCCGTATCATCATAATAATAAGGATGTAGTGGATGTGATTTGGACTATCTTTCTCTCACTCTCAATCCGACTCTTACCCTCTCACAGTTAACATCTCTCTCCTCTGTTTGGGCATTACCTGCAGGAAGGTATTAGAACATGAACCAAAACTGAATAAGCATTCAGTTAAAATATGCTTTTAATCCAAATAAATAGAATAAATGAGCTTTATTTTTTAGACGAGTATAAAAAAAACAAATCTTACATATGCACGAGAAAGAAATCTATAAATTCAAATAATAATAATGGGAGCGAAGGAAGCGAAGAATTTTGAATCAAAACAAATCCTGTACCAGAATGTCTCAAACTTCATAGGATTTAGCGCTTAGTGCCGTTAAAATTGCTTTTTCGGCTAGTGAAGGTATAGGCACGAATTGAACGTTCGATAATGCGTCTTATAGGGGCTACACCCCTTTAAATAATGGCGGCAATCCCTTACAAAAGGTTTCCAACTACACCTGCCACCAAGAGCGCACCACCAATGAGACCAACGTCAACACCGGAAGCGGCACCTGCAGCCTTCAGAGAGGACAGCAGAGATGAAGAATCAGCGGCGGTGGCAGAAGTAATCCATGTTGGAGTAACGTAAGATGTAATGAATGTTAACGGACCCGTTTGTTGAGGGGCCGTATTGTTAGATGGAGCTCTAGTAGTGACCACCAAGGGGTTAGAGCTGGGTGCAAGAGGGTTGCCTGCAGCACCTTGAAGAGTGTTTGTAGCGGACCACGCAATGAGTTGGTCTGAGTTCAAAGTATGAGTTTGTGCCCATATTGTCAATTGGGCAGGGTTCATGGTTCCAGTATCCTCTACTGCGCCAGTTCCAGTAGTAACACCTGTTCCAGTGGTGGTAACACCGGTTTTAGCGGTACCTGTAGTGACACCAGTACCGGTTTTAGCAGTTCCTGTAGTAACTCCAGTACCTGTGGTAACTCCAGTTCCTGTTGTGACGCCAGTACCTGTAGTGACACCAGTTCCTGTAGTGACACCAGCGGCAGCGGTAGTAGTACCAGTACCACCCAAGGCAGTGGTGGTTGGGGCCAATGTATTCACTCCTGCTGCTGGTGTAGTTGCAGCAGTATTAGTGTTGACAGGAGTAGTGGCGACACCTGCTGCTGGGGTCGTAGCAGTCGTTGCACCGGCAAGATCAGTAGTGGTAGGGGCAACAGTGGTTGGATCAGCAGCCAAGACACCGGTAGCGGCAAGGGCCAAAAGCCAAAGATTCTTATTCAACATTTCCGACGGTTCTCTGTCTTAAATTCTAATCAAGTAGCGATCGATGCTCAAATGTGGGAAGTTTGTGGTCCGGATGTTGGTGATTAATCCTTCGATGGTGGGTCTATATGAAGGAAATCTAGAATTTGTTTGTATAGGTCTGCGCGTTGTGAGCGCACCCAGTTTGTGTGCAGGTTTTTGTTTGGCTGCAAATTAAGAATTGTTTCGATAATGAGGCTTGGCATGTACTCTAGCACATATTTACGAGATGTAATTTCTTGTTGTTCTTTAATTAGATGAAAATGTTTCTGAAAAAATTAGTTTGAAGCGTGTATCATTTGGAGGTTTAGAGAAGATCCTGTTCAAGAGGCTTAGAAGGTACGGTGCCTGTGAACCCCTTATTGACGTGAAAGCTGCAAAAAGTACAGAACTGGCTTTCGATAAAAACATTGCAGACTTGACTTAACAAATTAATGATTCCAAGCTTTCAAGCTCTTTCAGATTGTTTTTCTTTCACAAGATATTGCCTTCATGGCCTAGGTTAAAGATGCAATTGAAGCAATAGTGATTGAATGTATGTTGGTATGTGACTAGTGTACCTTCAAGAAGATTATCCAAAAAGCATTTCATAACATGATTTTTTTCAAAATTTGTAGTTTCTGAAATTCCCAGAGTATTTTTGTGCAAATTAACTTACTGTACCAGGGTACAGAACATATTGCAATAGCCTTTAGTTTTGCCAATTATCTCGTCGATTCTTCACTCTACAATCAATGAAGTCACCTCATTTATTCAACTTAATTTATATGGAATCAATCTTCAATACCAAAAGTTCCAGACCTTTGGACGGAGAAAGATAGAAACTTCCCCAATACCCTCATTACTTTCTTGAGCATAAAATCAGAAAGTCTTGTCGATGTTCAGCACTACTTCTTCCTCTTCTTTCTTTTCTCCATTTTAGGAGCACAGTCTGGACAATACCATACCTCATCATCCTTAGGAGGACTTGTAATTCCCACACAGGACCAATGGAACCATTCAAATCTACAATCATCATTATCACATCCAATCATCTCACCAAAAGAAACACGCTGACAGAAACAGTATAAGTTATTATCAGCATCATCTGATGCAGCAGGGGTACGAGCAGCATTTGAAGGGCCAGCGGATTGAGTACGCGACAGACCCAGATCATAAAAGTCATCAATGTCTTCCAGCTTGACACGTTTCTGTCGTTGCTTCATATTCGAGTATGTTCTCTTCTTTCTAGAAGGATCAGGTGACGATCGAGATGTCTCGCCTCCATGAAGATCCAGATCATCATTTAGTTGTTCGGCAGTAGCAGGTGCAAGCAACTCATCTCTTTCTAGTTTCAGAATATCTGTTTCCAAATTGCATAAGTGCTTCGAAACTAGGAACAAAGCAGTATTGGCCAAAAGAATCTTCTCCTTCTGTATCTTCTGCACAAGACGCATGTCTTCTTCGATCTTCAGGTAGATCAGTGTCTCCTTAGGGTGTCTTGTAAGAGTTCCATTAGCGCGAATGAATTTGTGTATTTGGGAATCTTTTGTCTGATATCGTTTTCGTGCCTCAGCTAACTGTATATCTTTATTCTTTAACTCCTCAAAGAGATGCTTCACTTCGAGTGGAAGATTCAGGAGATCCTGTGTATATTTATCTAGTACCGCACTTGTATCCATTAGCGCGAAATGTATGAGGTTTGAGGTGCGTTGTGATGCGATGAGGTGTGATGAGATGCGTGTTTTGTATGATGGCGGTTCTCAGCTTTACTATGAGTCGTGGCAGACACAGAAGATCAACAGTTTTGAAATCTGGGGTTCTATCAAAATCAATCAGTATTCATTAAAATCAAATCTTGCTAGCCGAAAAAACATAAATTAAAACTTCACATTGATATTGATCAAAAAATTTTTTATTTGATGATGGAGCTGCAATTCCAATCCCTCAGCATTAAGCCCAATGGCTCCAACTACGACTTGGAGTTACTAGAAGCGCTTCGAAATGGATCGAAATTGTCGGAAGATCAACTTGAACAGTTGCTTAAACTGTTAATGCTTAGAATGATCCAAAATGAAATCATTGATATTTTCAATTCCTCCACTAGGGAGTTTCTTAGGGCTATTCATGAGACAAGTATTACTAATACAAATCATTCTATCGGTGACGAAACTCCCCTGAAATCCACAGATTCTCAATACAGCTTCTCCCAAATTGCCACCATTTTGTCCTGCCTTGTATCACAGGAAAACTATGAGGCTGTCATGAGTATATGTGAACCAGAGCTTAATTCCAACCCTTCCACATATCTTTGCATTTATACAGACACCGCTATGAAATATTGTGAAAATTTCTCAACTGTCATTGATACAGTTGCCCCGTTATTGGGATCTTCAAGTAAGGATGTAGTGATGGCGGTTACCTTGACTATATACTATTATGCGAAGAAGTTTCCAGCATGTGAAGGACAACTTGCAAGAAAAATGAAATCCGTTTTGAATGAAGATACCTCTGAGGTTACAAAAGAAGAGTTTCAATTTCTATTCACTGCTTTTGAGGTCTTATTTCCCATCATTCCTCAGAGTTTAGTACCTCTTTACTGCTCTGAATCTTGTAAAAATTTATTTCTTTTTAGAGGAATGATTCTTGATCCTGATACGTATCCCGATGATATTCCGACTGCAGAACAACTTCTTAGGGTTATTTCGGTATCTTGTATGTATGAGGATGCTCGTAAATTTAGCTCTGCTAATTATGCACAGTTCTTGATTAGCGGGAATCGAGTCAATTCTTCTAATACAATCGTATGTTTGTCGTGTCTTTGTCTTGTCAAACTATGGGATTTCACATCTTTAGAAAAAAAGATCTCCGTACAATCGATTTTGATGCAAGTTACGCTGCAAATCATGAAAACTCAACTCAATGACCCAAACCTTGATCCGCTTGTAGAGTCATTGACATATCTAACGCTTGGGGCAACCCTCAAAGCAATCGTTCGCTCTGATACAGATCTTGTTAAAAGACTCTTGTCGATACTCAAAGACACAGACAATAATGTATTGAGATTTGGAGTTTTGACAATTTTTTCAAACATGACCAAACTTTCTCCTCCAGGGGCCAGTAAAGACGATCAAACTCGCAGCTATTTGAAATCTGTTGCGGATACACAGAAAACGGGAGAAAGGCAAGAAGAAGAGGCAAACATTCTTTCATTTAATAAGAGGCTTGTAAGTTTGAAATTCTTAAGCGAATATACCAAGAATTGTCTCCTTACTGACAAGAACCGCTCAACTATTGTCACAATAATTTACTTCTTGACTATTTCCCAAAAATCTGACACTCTTCAAAAGCTTGGAGAACAAGGAGCTCCAGATATTCTATTGAAGTACGTTCTTGATCATAGCACTCTAGATAAAGAAACTGGAAAGACAAAAAGCAATTCTGATAAAATTGCAATTAAAGAAACTCGATCATATGCAATCAAAGCCATGGCGGCAATTTCTCGTTCGACAAAACCCGATTTGTTATTCAAAGAGTTCAAATTGCCAATTGTTGTTCCATTTCTCGTGGAAATGCTTGACCAGAATGCAAAAGAAGGTGTTCTTGAACAAGAAGAACTCGTTCTCTACAACGCCCTTGACTTGTTGTTTTGCCTATTTGCATTGACCAACATATGCGCTTTTCCAGACAGCGTATTACATAAGATTGTCATACAGAAAACATTTGATAATTATTTGAACGACTTGATTTTTAATGGTTCCAAACCGGATATTCAAAAGGCCGCTTGGGAATTGGTTAACAATCTAATTGATAATCCATTTATGTTGGCCAAATTTTTCAATAGCACTAGCCCTTCTAGCAAGAAAAACTTGTCGCTTTTAATTAAATTCCTAAATTCTGAAAACTATTCGCTTCAAGAAATCATCGCAGGCCTTCTAGCAAATGCAACATCTGAATACGCGTTAGTGGCAGAAAGCATTGTTGGTGACCAAAAATTATTCGAAGAGTTAGCTGGTATAATTGTTCAGATATTCAACGAACAAAATCTGCAGCTGGGAATTCTCAATAGAGTAGGCGTTTTCTTATTTAATTTGACACAGTTTGACATATCTGCTACAGTTTTGGGAATGAATTTGGAATTGAAAAAGTCGATATTGAAGGCAATTAAGGACTGCGCCGATGATGATGTTAAATCCATTTTGGCAGAAGTCTTTCGGGCTTTATATAAAAAGTAGTTAGAGTTCTTAACCTCTCAAACATACACATGCATGTTGCTATGACATACTCTTACAAATCCACTAAGTTCAAAGAGATTTTTTTCGTTGCTACGAATCTCGATCATAAGTACTTTTATTCTCCCCGCATTAATTAACAAAATATGATGTTTAGTGAATTTAGCTCAGATTAAAATTGTATGAATCTCTGAGCTAAAGTTTCAGAAACGTGTGTCGATTCCAAATCCTTCTTCGTCAGTTTATCATTTTGTAACTTAACTCCGATTGCTTTATGCACAGATGCTAAAAACTCAGCGTAATTTGGGGATGTGTTGACAGTCTTCGATGGAAGTTTGTCCTCCACCAAGCATTCCTTAAAAGCATGTGAAGTGGCATCAACGCCGTCTCTAGCAATGATTATTGACTTGTCATCAAAATCTCCTGAACCGTTTATATTTCTGTTAAAGAACTTTACGATATTCCGAGCCTGTTGAGAGATAAGCGTTGGGAGTTCAGGAAGACAGTCTAACATTGGATCAATGTCTTGATAAGAATGAACAAAATCTCCGAATAAATCTTTAAGTAATGCAATGTTGGTGTCTGGATGAATTCTAACAAACACAGACGAGCCATTGCACAATATGTACACCATTTTCTCAAGAGCTTTCTCCGTCAAAGGCTTATACATTGGAACTTTGATGAAATAGTCAACGTTGGCTTCGTCTTCAAGAACCAAACAATCATCATCAAATAAAGTGTGAAGCTCTACCAACGCAGGACAGAGATGGTAAGAGAGTCTGTCAATAGGCATATACATCATACCGTAAAGATCACATAAACGATCATCATCTGAAATAGATGCAGAGTCTCTTAATGCCTTGGTTTTAATAATGGCGAGCATAAAGAGAGCAAAGTGCTTCATGGACTCTGGGAAAAGAAACTCGTTGCTTGAACCGACTTGATGGTTTTGTTGACTCATCATTCTATAATGAGCAAACACATCTACTATTTTTTCATTTACAGATCTACGCAAATCTGCAATCAGCTGCTTTCCAACGAATGAGAGACTATCACGTAAGATGGCCCCTGCGACAGCTTCTTGATCTACAAACGCAAAAACTTCATTCAATCGTTCGCTAACGGACGTGACAAGGTTAATAACACGGATTTTACGCACTCCCTGAGCGTCAGTGTACAACACGGAGGCTTGGAAATGGCAATCATAAGAAGTTTTCAAAACGCCGTCATATTCCAATAACACTGTGAAAGTCTGATCCTCTGTAAGAACTGGGATCGTTGGGTCTGACAGACTAGGGTTAGAGTACCCAACGATACCAGCATCAGAATCGGAGGGAAACCCATAATACTGCAGCACTTGAAGACCTGTTGAACAACGGAGTTTGAGCAATCCTTGATAACCTACGGTTTTATGTACAGAATTGAAAATTTTGGCGCAGAAGGCGCGACCATCACGAACAGGCAGAAAGTTGACCCATTTATGTGCCTGGCCGCCCGTGACAGAAGCAAGCCAACCAATGTTGGCCATATCAACGGGGGTGTCACAAATTGCAAAGATATCAAGCGCAACATTTTGTGCTACCATATCCTTGGCAAGAAGCTGATAGTACTTGTTTGAGGGCGCTAGGGTTTTTTTCTCTTCTTCTGCCAGAGGAGTTCGGCCAACATTCCGCAACGAGGCTATTGTGGACCCCCCAGGACCCCAAGTAGACAAGGATGACAAAACAGCAGTGATTTTACCACCGCCCACTTGCTCTAGGCATGTCATGGCAGAGCGTAGAGCTACAGAGAGACAAGATTCTGAGTCGTGATGAGTACCATCGTTGCAGAAACCTTCGATTTTGTTCAAGGCATCTTCGATTTGTAAAGCACATTCGTTAGGGTCAGCGAACAAACCCTCGATGAATGGAACAAAGGGATCATCCAAATCAGGAGATACTGCGATTTGAGCTGATTCAAGTTTGGAAGAAAGGTTGAAAAAATGCACCTTCTTGTCAAATAGAAGTATAGAGTATTTAAAGTTGCTTACCTTAAACTCTTCTCCTTGTTCATTATATTCCTCCTGCAAATCGAAAATTGCCGCTCTTAACGCATCAACGACTATTGAAGGAAGGCCCTTCTTTACACTTTGATGGCTTACGTCTACTAAAAAGACATGGTGGTAACTTTTCAGAACGCATTCTTTCCCGTTGACGTTATAGTATGTAGGAAGGATGATGTCGTAGACACCCCTATGTAACTCAGGTCTTTGATACTTATCCTGTCTGAAGCCAGTTTGAGGATCTATAACACATGCATAGTCAGCTGGAACTGTGTTATTTGGGAATTGACAGATGTTACAGATGAACCTAGTGGAGGTCGTGAAGGTCATTGAAGGGTTAATAAATGTCCTACATCGATTACATCTAGGTGGACCTACATCATAATCATCTCTCGCGTTACAAACTCCTAAAGTAGACATGTCAACTACAGGGACAGGATCTTCAGAAGCGAGTAAAGGTGCAAAAGGTCTGACGCTGACGGCTACAGGCAATTTGGTAGCGCGGCGCAAATTCTCCGATTCAGGCATGTTATACATTGTTGAACGAATAAATTTTGGCGTAGATGTTCCCTCATCAATGGCATGATATTGGGTACCAGCCATTAATGGAGACACATTTCTAAATGAGCAAAAGGATTTGTATCTTGGGGGTTGGCCATTTTCCTCATAGATTGGAGTTGAAAATTCTTCTTGTTGCTTAAACCTCGAGTAAGCTAAAGTAAGCTCTTCTGAAGGCTGTTGAGCAGCCATTTCCATAGGGTTTGATATTTTAATAGATGCTGTAAGAGATGCGTTTTGAGGTGTTTGCACATTTCCCATGTTCCCCATGTTCCCCATGTTCCCCATGTTCCCCATGTTCCCCATATTTCCCACATTTCCCATGTTACCCATGTTACCCATAGGTGCTGTAGGTGCAACTGGAGCCATTGGATTCCCTGGACCACTTGAATAACCTGAATTAGCTAAGTTGGCAGTGACAATAGGACCAGAAGAAAACTGTTGATTTTGATATGGATTACCAGCTGAATAATCAGAGCCTCCAATAGAAGTATTATATGGATCAGAGCCCTGGGGTTGCACAAATTGGCTTGGATCATAAGGTCCAGTAGTATTCCCTATCGTGGGAGCAGAGGGAGCCTGGAGCGTGTCCATGTTATGATAAGCACGAGCAGGTCTCTTCTTTCTGCCTTTCCCCATATTGAGGTTGGCCATTGGAGCCGCGAGGTCCGCAGGAGACGCGTTCATTGGAGTTTGGAGCTTTTGAGTTAAGGGTATCTCGTATGCCAGGCCCTATACAGATGGATGTAAATACGAGTTAGGAAGTGGTGAAAAATTCCAATTTTTGCGTGAGAAAATTTTAATTGAATAAAACTTCCTATTTTTTGGTTATTTCGTGAATATAATAAATTGATTGAAAAATATTTTGTTTCGAATCTGGTCCATTTTTGTTGAGTTTCGTTGACTTACTTTTCTTTTTTATTCTGAAAGGATTTGAATAGGAAAGACAGTCGAAGTAAATTGAGATGAATTTATGAAATTAAGATGAATTTATGAAACTTAATCAAATATTAAAAAGACATTTCGACGGGTCATGTCTTTTCAACATTAGATGTGCTAAGATACCTGAAAAGGACCGATGGCGATGGAAATACTGGGAAACCAAACTAGTTAAATTCTCTTTTGATTAATAAATTCAAAAGAATTATTTTGTTTGCTCTGCAAATTCTAGGATAATCATAAACCCTGGTGAGTCCTAATCTCCAATGCCAATCCATCCTAAACAACAATTAATCGCTTATCGCTTATTTAAAAAATATTTTGAATTTCACTGAAATACTTCAAAAAATTTATTTCAAAATTTTCTATCATTATCCATTTATATGTTTGCTCCCCACATTGTTCGTATATTATACGTCATGACATCATCGCTAGACATCTAATTGTAATATACCTAGGAACAACTCCACTACAATAGAGACATTTTACTTCTTTGACTACTTACCCAAACCCTCCTTTGAGCATCCTATGCTATTCATCGACATCGTCTCATCCAAAATTAAACTCCAAATTCTCCACATATACCAAAGTCTCATGATACAATAAGACAATGACAGATGTATTCCTAAATAGAGAAGGTCTACAGCCTCCAAGTCAAACAGAAACCTTCAGTAACTACAGCGTATACTTTCTACAGCAAAACAACGGTTTATCAGTGAATTGTTCTGTCTACTCCCTAACACTGGGTACTCTATCGTACCAGAACTACTTTACAGAAGAATGGATTAATAATGCAAGTCTGTTTCTTCCGGCTTATTACATTACAAATTGTTCCGTTGAAGAAGTGCTCACACAAATTCGCCGAGAGAATATTACTTCTGAAGAGGTTGATCAATGGATGGCTGACTTTCAGTCGAACCCTTATAATATAAGCAACAACGGTGACATGTTTGTGGCGTTACTATTCACATTCCTGGGGCTGTGCGTTCTGGCATGGATGCTTTTATTACTACATCTATTACTGCCTAGACATAAACGGAAACCTTTCCTTACAATTCTAGCGACTTTAGTATATTCAATAGTCCTTACCATAATTCTAGCACAAATCACTCAAACAACTGAGGATGAATACTATCGAGATTCTTTGGATATGGTGAAAATCATGTCTGTTTTGATTGAAAATCGATACCCTTACGCTCTAGCCGTTCTGCATTTTCTTATTTGCCTAGCTTATATCCAATTACTGTGGAAAATGGTAAAATTGAATTGGCGCTGGAAAAGCACGGCATTTGCCGGCTCTTTAGTTTTAACAAGTTTCATCCTTTCGCTTGTTTCAATTAGCTTGATTCCTAGCCCATTCCACTTTACTTCAACAATTAGTGATAAACCATTCAAAGCGTCTATCTCCGCCTCAATTGCATTCATAATATGGTTTTGTTTATGTCTCGTTTATCATACATTCAAGGCCAAATCTCCGCTGGTAACTTATGCCAAAAAACTTCTACCTTTGGCCATCCTTACTTGGTTTATGATGATTGCGCGAATAGTCATATCGTTACTTCTAGTAACACTATGGAACAGTGACTGGCTCATTGGTTCATGGCTTTCTTATATACCGAATATGCTAGACATTTATTTATTGACTTGCTCATGGGAATGGCTCTATCTGATTAAGCAGATGGAACAAAAAATAGAGCTCTCGGGAATGCTTGGAAGAAGAATCAGTATTGATGACGTGATGAACTTTAGTAACGACTGGAATCAAGGAAATTCGAAAAAAGATTATAAATCCATTCTTACTTGGATGCGGGATAAATTCAATTTGATTAAAAATTTTAGAAACTCAAAGGGTCCAGAAACTGCAGCTTCTGACTCTGCCCGGAGCCCTAATGCTAGTGCTAACGCAAACACAAACACAAACTCCAATGCCAATAACATTGGACGTCATTTGAGTGCCCATGATTCCGACGCCGAAACAGACCATGTTGAGCTTCAACCCATGGAGCCAATAACAAGTGGCCCAGACCATATAAATGCATTCGTCATCAATTTAGATGAAGCTTCTGTATGTGAAGTGCATCATGGAGGAAGTGATATTTGGGACAGTGACTCTGATGCTATAGAGTCTTCACATGATCGACCAGCTTCCAATACTGATGTTGTTAGTCTTGGAGAACCTACCAATGCAGCACCAACAGATACGGAACGCCCACCTCCCTTTGTGCCACTCCCTGGTCACAGCGCTGACGACTATTGGGACGATAAAAGATAACTGTGATACATCTCTTTTGTAGTTTAATTGATAAACTTCTGTCATCAACCTTAAAAAAAACCTTTTGTAGAGATACAAAAGTAAAAATAAAAAAGAATGCGATTTCTGTGGATCGAACACAGGACCTCCAGATCTTCAGTCTGACGCTCTCCCAACTGAGCTAAAACCGCTTAGAACCCATGCCGGGACTCGAACCCGGAATCTTTTGATTAGAAGTCAAATGCGCTAACCATTACGCCACACAGGCAGTTGTTGGAAATTAGAAAGTGCATGTTTTAGTAGTTCATATCTATTTATTATTTGGAATCATTTTTAAAAAAAATATAATCTTTGGAAACTTAATGAGATATCTGACTGATTTATTTCTTTCAACAGGATACATGAAGGTTTCTCGTTAAGTCACCTCCGTATGAAAGTAGCCTGGCAAAAATAAAGTAATCGTTTCACATCAAGTGACATGAAAAACTTATGCATTTCAAATTTGAATTTTTTTATTTGAATACAGCCAACCTTAATTTTCTCTGCATCTCTTAAATATGCAAACAAGATTAAGAATGCTTCATTATGCTACGCCGGAAGGTACACTTATAATTTGAAGAGTTTTCTCTGAAAACCTTTTTTTTCAATCAATTCTTTGAACAAAAACAAGAAAAATCATGAGCATCTGTAACCAATCATTACGTTATAATCAACCTGACCATGGAATCTCCTCGCCTCATCCATCATACCAGAGGCCATTTGTTTGCAGCGGGTTGACAAATAATGATACTTCTCAAAGTTCATTCAAGTCAAAAAAAACTGTTCCGTCTCTGAATTTTCAAAAGAGTTCTGGGGTCATAAAGCCTGTTATTTGTAAGAAAAGGCCCTTCTCTTCCTTCTCTTCGTACAGGTCAGCTCAGAACCGAGTTCGACATGTCTCGCCGAAAAGAAAGATTGAGGATATTGGCTTTCCTTCCAAAATAATAGACTCCTCTGATTCTTTTGATGACTTACTGTCGCGAGCGCTGTCAACTCCTAACATCTACACCATAATCGAAGGTCAAACTATGATGTCACATCTGCAAACCTTAGCACAATCTTTCAATTTTAAACATCGCGCGGTTGGTTTATTGTCTCATTCACATGTTTTTAAAGAACTTATGCTTTGTTTTTACGGCCTTAAATGCAACAATGTCAAGTCATGCATAATGATTCCCGAGTTTCTCTATAGAATCACATCCCTCACCACTTTCGGAAATTTTTTTGCACCAATTTCTCTGGAAGGCTCTTTCTTTAAATTTGAAACTAGATGTGAAGAAAAACACATTGGACCTGCCTCAAAATTGTTCTCTGACAATAACGGCTCCTACTTGCAAGAACAATTGGCTTCAGAAATGACTCAGAAACATTCAACTCATTGTAAAGCTGATGATGAAGATGAATCAAAAAAGTTCTTGAATTGTTCTCTGCTTTGCTCAGACTTTTCTTTTGACCAGGATTCTGATGACAACTGGTACGAAGATTGGATAGAGTGGGATAACAATCAAGATGCTTTCGAAAACGAGCCGCTTAAACAATTCTGTTCTCAAAAAACTTTATGGGATGAATTAGATCTGTTTTCAGTACCGGACAACTTTCAGTTTGAAATAGCTGTCATTGATTTTAAAAGACCAAAGAAATTGAAGAAATTATACATCATGTCACGCGAGAATGACAAGCAGAATATTGCAAAAAGCCTTCTGCGTAAAGTTCATTTTCAAGAGTCATTCCCCTTTGATGGAAGTGGTATTTCAACGAGCTGCCAAACTTATGACTCTAACGAGAAACCTTCACGCGTTAAAGCTCACCAGCCTGAAAGACCACACGCCTTCAAGAGCTGTCTCAAGTGTACTGAGAGACCAGTCAAATCTTTTTCATTCAAGCGCCCAAACTCTATGGAAGTCAATAGTGAAGTTTACACTACAAATGGCATCCCTCTCCTCAGGATCCCTTCCACTGACAACATGATCTATGATGAGCTACTACCTGATGAAGTCGAATTTGCGAACAAATTGTTTGTTGATTTAGAATGTTTCACGTCGCAGGTTCTATCGACCATTATACTCAAAGGAGCAAAGATGTTGAATCACTGGTGGAAGGTCAGATCCAAAGTTGGCATGCACGTTTCCAAATGTTTGGCGCTATTCTTGACATTTGAAACAATTCAGATCTTTTGCCAGCTGCGGAGAATCAGTTCCTCATCATTATCGAAACTAGAATATGAACTTCAGAGCTTGTTGGTCCAGACGCGCTTAACTATTCGTTTGTTAAAGAGCCTTGATATGAAGTTGGACAAATTTAATCAAAACAATGTGATTCAGGAAAACACTCAGGATTTTACAGACACTTACACAAAATGCTGTGAATTTGAGCTGCATATCATGAAATTGCCGCTTAGTCTAAAATTGAATAGTTTTCGTGACGCAGAAGCGTGGGAATTCCTTGAGGCTTTCAGAAGTAGGTCCAGAACATTAAGCTTGTTTGAATCGGCCAACTTGGCGAAAAAGCTTGCCGAGGCTTACCAAAATATGGGCAGCACTGTTCAAATTCTTCATGCCGCTACTGAAGAATTTGAAGCGGCCATCATTCAATTGCAAGAAAAATTGAATGTACTAAAAAAGAGGATTTTTTAATGTTTATAGTGTATTAGTTAATTTTTATATTCAAAAAACATCTCATATTATAGTTTCAACATGTAAGTTCTAACCATCTTCTTTTTAGCTTATAAAGCTCTACTTCGGACTGTGGTATGTTAAAATTGGAAATCTCTTGCGCTCTTTGCTGAAATTTTCTTACGTGATCTCCGAAAGTTAATTTCAAAGCCTTATTTATCACTTTGTCATGAATGTTCATTAATCGAGTTTTTGACTTCTCAATATACCGAGTGCCAGAAACAATGCAGAGGAGAAGATCTTCCAAATAGCACAAATCTTTTTCTTCGTTATTACTCGGGAGATCTTGAAGCACTTTTCTAAGCAAAGAAGGTTTCTTTAAAATCCGCTCGAGACTTTGTATATTTCTAGCCACTTCTGGAACAAGATGTTGATATTCCTCTATAAACAGGAAAATTTGATTAAAAACCCTTTCTTCAAGATTTTTAAATATATGGGGAAGCTTTTGGGAGGCTCTGTTTACAGGAGCGGCTTTGTTAGTTTTAGAAGTCAAGCGCTGACAATAAAAGTTGAGTAGTGCAATTTGACGATCCATTTCCAACTGTATAAGCTTCTGGTTCAAGACCATGCTGCTTGGTTCATCGATTCCTCCAACTAATAGATCATTTCCGTTTTTATATTTGCCAACTGAGTCAACAAGTTCTGGATTTATTGCAATGTCTTTGACGGAAATATTCTCCGCAAATGGAAATGATTCATTAGAGTTAGGAAGTATATTTTGACACTTCAGACTTTTACTATACTCATTCAGTGTTTCTCCCCTCGTCACTATCTGTGATAAAGTACGCCCCTTTGACAGTTTAAAATTGCCCATAGAACAAACACTTTCACCCTTGGTCTTGCAAATAGAAGAAGAAACATTGAATTTTATTAATTGCAGACTCGTGCGGTCATTCTCCTGAGGCTTTGGAGTGAAAGGTCTGGATTGGGAACTGCGAGCGCTTGCCAGGCGCTTTAATGAAGTCAAAGTTTCAGAGTCACTTTGAAGCTCTGGTCCAAGTGTTGCAGCAAACAAGACATTTGAAATTCTTGAAAGTCGCTTGCTCCTAGGTCTACCATACAAACACATCTGGCGCAATTCGTCTAGAGTTTTAAATAAGCCGTATTTTTTCTTGCGATCAAAATCTTTTCTGCTTGGATCATTTAAGCCGCAAAAAAGATTTAAAGGTGTTTTGAAGGTGTTTTCTTTCATTGGTGAACCAAAAGAGCTAGTTGTTTTCTTTTTAAGTCCGCCATTCATTACAGAAATGACTATGGACCTAGTCCTGATGAATCCACTGCGGCGCTAAAAACTCATGACATATCCAACAACTGACTCTCTAGCTAAGTTTATATGATAATTCTTTGATCCTTACTTTTTTGTTTTGTCATTTTGATTTAAGTTTAAGAATGAAGGTATTATACTAAAACCAGCTTCAATGAATCAATCTCTTTACTTAAACAGAGAATACTAGATATATTTATATGAATCTCTTTTTGAAGGATTCACTATTCAACTAATCTAGTGAAAGCATATTTTGGAATGGCGACTCAGCGCTAATTCAAATCCTTTCAGTAGATTAGCCACCATTATACGTTATAATCAGTCAAGAGAGCTTTCAACTAAAATTTATTTCTTTTTTGTTTCATTAAAAAAACAGCAACTGTTTTTTCAAACGTTTTTCCTTCTCCTCTAATTCTCTTTTCCAGACGGTTCTAGTAAATTCTAGATCACGTGGTGATAGTACTAACCCGCTTATATATATGAGACTTCTTATCAAGTTCTGGCCAACTCCAAGTAAGAAAGAATTATTAACCTGAAACAAAAAATTCCAATATAAATTCTTTGAAAACATTTTGAATTGATGTTAAGAAATAAATCCGCCTATGGTCTAGCGGCTCGTGCTCTGCGCAATGTGGCGTTGAAGAGTTTAAGTGCCACTGCTTTGAAAAGCTCATTACTTAGTCAATGTAAAGTGAGCTCACTCCCCAATAAAATCCCAGTGACAATTCCTATTCGACAATTCCATTCTAGCTCCCCACGTTTTCTTCAATTGAAAAAAGATGATGACGATAAAGTTCCAGCGTTAGAAAAATATGGCCAAGACTTGACCGCATTAGCCAAAGAAGGTAAGCTAGATCCTGTGATAGGAAGAGATGAAGAGATTCGTAGAACAATCCAAATTCTTTCTAGGAGAACAAAGAATAATCCCGTTTTGATTGGTAATGCTGGTACAGGTAAAACAGCCATTATGGAGGGTCTAGCGCAAAGGATCCTTAAAGGTGAAGTTCCGGAATCCATGAAAGAAAAACAAATTATTACATTGGATTTGGCAGGAATCATCTCAGGTGCTAAATTTAGAGGAGATTTTGAAGAAAAATTGAAAAAAATCTTGACGGAGGTTGAAGAGAAGAAGGGCTCTGTCATTCTATTCGTAGATGAACTTCATTTGCTAATGGGACTCGGTAAGGCTGAAGGGTCAATTGATGCATCTAATCTTCTTAAGCCTGCACTTGCTCGTGGAAAGCTTTCCTTATGTGGTGCCACTACCATTGAGGAGTACAGGAAATATGTTGAGAAGGATGCAGCATTGGCTAGACGGTTCTCTCCCGTGACAGTCAATGAGCCTACAGTCGAAGATACTATTTCTATTTTGAGAGGATTAAAAGAGAAGTATGAAGTGCATCATGGTGTTAGAGTCACAGATAGCGCTTTAGTCAGCGCAGCTTTGTACTCTAATCGGTACATCACAGACCGCTTTTTGCCTGACAAGGCCATTGATTTGGTCGACGAGGCTTGTTCCACGTTGAGACTTCAACATGAGTCCAAGCCTGATGCAATTGCACAGTTGGATAGACGTGTGATGACTATTCAAATTGAGTTGGAGTCTCTTCGTAAGGAGGAAGATTCGATGTCAGTAGATCGAAGAAAAAAGCTTGAGAATGAACTTGAGGTCACTGAGAAAGAATTGAAGGAATTGACTGATCAATGGGACTCAGAAAAACAAGCTATCGATACCGTTAGAAAGGCTACCGCCGACTTAGAACAGGCGAAGTTTGACCTTGAACAAGCTCAAAGAACTGGTGATTATGGAAAGGCATCGGAGTTGCAATACCTGACAATTCCACTTTTAGAACAACAAGTGAAGGATTTGGTTGAGACAGAAGACGGTATTAAAAGCACATCTCTTTTGCATGATAATGTAACTGCAGATGACATTGCGGCCGTCATTTCAAAAATGACAGGTATCCCACTTAACAACTTGATGAAGGGTGAGAAAGATAAATTGTTGGATATGGAGGTTATTCTCAAACAGCATGTGGTTGGGCAAGATGAGGCTATTCACGCTGTCTCGGATGCTGTAAGACTTCAAAGAGCTGGTTTGACTAGTGACAAGAGACCTATTGCTTCTTTCATGTTCTTGGGTCCTACTGGTACTGGTAAAACTGAACTCACTAAGCAACTTGCTGAGTTTTTATTTAATGATAAGTCATCGGTGATTCGCTTCGACATGTCTGAGTTCCAAGAAAAGCATACAGTTTCTCGTTTAATCGGCTCACCTCCTGGATATGTTGGATACGAAGATAGTGGAGAGTTGACTGAAGCTGTGAGAAGAAAACCATACTCTGTGATTTTGTTTGATGAATTTGAAAAGGCTCATCCCGATGTTTCCAAGCTTTTGCTTCAAGTGTTGGATGAAGGTGCTTTGACAGACTCACATGGAAAGCACATTGATTTCCGTAACACCATCATTGTCATGACTTCTAATATTGGCCAAGAGATTTTACTTGCCGATAAGGAAGCCACGGAAGACGGAAAGATTAAGCCTGAGGTGAAGACATCAATTATGGACAACTTGCGTAACTACTATCCTCCCGAGTTTTTAAATAGACTTGACGAGGTTTTGGTCTTCAACAGACTCTCGAAGATTTCTCTTCGGAACATCTTAGAGATCCGTCTTCGTGAGATTCAAACACGGTTGGAAGAGAAGAGAATGACTCTAGTGTTATCGGATGAGAGCAAGGATCTTTTGGCAGATAAGGGCTATGATCCTATCTACGGTGCTCGTCCGCTCAATCGTGCTTTGCAGAAACTTGTACTTAATCCATTGGCCATGCTTTTGATCAAGGGTCAAGTGAAAGAGGGAGAAATTGTGAATGTAATTGTGAAAAACGGAGAATTGTTCGTTGAACCAAACCATACTGAGGCAGAGACCATGTCAAAATTAAGCACATAAATGTAAATAGTATAATTTTAGTTGGATGTATATTGAAAAATAGATATGTTAGAACAGAAATCATCAAATCGTATATATCAAAAGAAACAAAAAAAAGTTTCGAAAAAGAAATTCGTCACTGCAAATTTTTCGCAATGTTAGCTTTAGGTAAAATCAATGTGCTACCTTTGGTTCAGAAGAGGATCCATGTTTCTAAAAGTTGTGTACATCTAAAAAGACTATGCAAAATATCAAAACAATTTAAAAATAAACAAGATATAAAAGACCAATAAACAATAATATTGTTCGGTGTTATTAGTATGTGTGAAGCAATAAAAAGAAGTCTACCTTTAAGCTTTTGAGAGGTTTAGTGAATAATTTGCTTTAATTGATTCTCACGGCTGTCATGCACCACAAAAAGCTTCTGAACGACTTTAAATTTGACTTAAGATCCAAAAATTGAATTTTATTTGCTATTTAAATTTGATAGTGGTTATTCTGTATTATTTTTTTTATTTAGGGCCTGCAATTTCTCCAGGGATTTGTTGATGTTCACAATTAATGATTCACCACAAGCAGACGCGACGAGCAAAAAGCAACTACATCTTCTAATTAAAATGTCGTTGTATTTAAAATCTGTTTAAATGTCTCACAAGACTCTACCTACAACAGCTGAGTCTGATTCATGCTTTTCGGTATCAGAAACTTTCTTCAATGACTTTCCACCTTGAATTTGACCAAGCAAAGCACCTAAATTGGGCATCCCACCCATCGTTGGTGCACCACCCAGTGTTGCACCGCCAAAAACTGGTGGAGGAGGTGGGCCCGGTGGAGGCGGAGCGCCAGTAGGAGCAAAAGCAGGTGGTGGGGGTCCAGGTGGAGGTGGAGGACCAGGAGGTGGAGGTGCTTCTGTAGGAAGAGGCGGAGGAGGTGGTGGCATAGATCCAGGCACAGGAGGAGGTGCAAACAGAGGAGCTGCTTGACCTGCTTCAATTCCACTTACATTCAGATTTTGACTGGCACCGGCGGGGGGCGTTGAATAATCATCATCCGATTCAGAAGTTGAAATTGCTGGATTGGTTGTTGCTGCAGAGACTGGAGGCACAGCTCCTGGAATTGGAGGCATATCAACGGGAACGGGCGGAATGCCTGTTGGAATTGGAGGAATCTCAGCTGGGACAGAAGGAGGAGGCGGAGGAGCAGAGACCGAACTAGATACTTGTTCAACTGGTGGAGTCTGAGGAACACCCGTAGAAGATTGAGTTTGGGGTTGACTTTGAGAAACTGTTGGTAGAGTAGTAGATGAAGGAGTAGGAATCTGCGAAGATGTTCTGGAAACAGCAGCTGGAGGACCAGTGTTGGTTCTTGAAATTGGCTGAGGCATTCCTCCAAACAACAAACTAGCCAACTTAGCAGCGCCTGCACGATTAGGAGCCTCATCATCAGAAGACTTATCCTCTTCGTCACTCCAGTCAGTCAGACCCAAACCTCTCTGTGCAGCTCTTTGATTCTCCAATTTTTTGGAGTCAACAGTAGATCCACCTGTGGGAGTTGGCTTGAAGAATGGATTAGTATTGGTTGGGGTGATGGTGGGCTTAGAAAATGGATTGTTCTTGTGAGTTCCATTTCCTTCATTCTTAGCGTCTTGAACTGGAGCTTGAACTGGATTCTGGACCGGAGTCTCGACTTCTTTTTTCTCTTCAACTTTTTTCTCCTCAGCCTTCTTTTCCTCAAGTTTTGGCTGTTCAGGCTTTGTCTGAACATGAATGTTCAGAGATACAGGTGCTGAATTCAATGCCTTGAGATCATCATCACTCCAATCATCATCATCCTTTTCGCTAGCCTTTAAAGCCTCCATCTCCTTTCTAAGCTTTTCCAATCTGGCTTCCTTGTCACGACTACGTTTAAGTTCTCTTTCCTTCTTCTTCTCCTCCAACTCCTTTTTTTGCTTTAGAAGAGCCGCGTATTCTTCGTCTTCCAGTTCTTCATCTTCCTTTACTTCAGCTTTAGCAACTTCTTGAGCTTTAGCTGGAGGAGCATTGGGGGTAGCAACTTCTGGAACCGGCTCTTCTACAGGAGGCTTAGGTTCTGGAATAACTGGCTTGGTTTCCTTAACAGCTGGTTTCGGTTCTGTAACCAGTTCTGCAGGAGCTGGATCGTCGATTCTTGAAGATGACTTGCTTCTCAGCGCCTTGAGTTTAGCAAGTCTTTCTTGCATTCTCTTACCAGCAGTAGCCTTAACGTATGCAGACTTTTCGTCTGGAGTCGAAAAAGTTGGTTTTTCGCTACTTCCAGTGCTTGTAGCACTAATTGCACTGTTTCCAGTACTATTGACGCTATTGATGACAGAAGTAGATCCCGCAACCTGTTGAACAGCGCTTGATTGTGGTTTAACCGGCGGAGCTTGTTGCTGCTTGGAATAGGAATTGAGTTCGTCTACGAAAATACGAACGGCTTCCGAAACATCCTCTCCAGCGTCCCATTTGCGTGACCCAGTCTCACTCTTCACAGATACCTGTAATGGTACAAGAGCACCTTCCTCCAACCCACTGATACCGGCCAGAACGTCCTGAACCATCTGCGCTTGAGCATCGGCTTCTGACTTAATTTTGTCAACCTCTTGTTTCCATTGGGAGGCAGCTTCTGGGTTAGAACCATTGGAAACAGCTTTACCAGTCAAAGCAGCCATCCGCTGTTGCAACAATTGTTTAGATCTGAATCTTCGGCGGTCTGCATCAGTGACTTGACCATTGGGGCCCGTACCAACAATAGACTCCTCTGTGGCTTCAGGCTCCCAACCAGGATACTGCAGCTTCATTTGAGCTTTACAAAGTTTAATCTTAGCGTCGGCAATGTCAGCGTTGACTTTAGAAATGCGCGAGAACAACTGCGGAACAGAATCCTTGGTGAAATGGTCCAAAGTCTGTAACAAAATGACCTTCTCTTGCTCACTGTTGGCTGCACCAAGATCCTGAAGTTGTTTCTGAACATCACGAATTCTGTACTTTAAGTTTTCGATCTCACGTGCGTTAGCCTCGTCAGCTTTACGTCTCTGGATAGCCTCATGTTGGTCTTCCGAGTTGACGGCATCTAATAATATTTGCTTCTCGCGGATCAACTTCTTCAAATCCTGAATTTCCAAATCATTGCTGTTTGAATTTGGAAGAACGCTCTGGCTGCTCTGCAGACCGTTTCCAGTAGTGTCAGCCTCACTCAGGCGTCTACTTCTATAGCGAGAAGAGGAGACATAGGAAATATCATCATCATCGTTTTTGAATCTCAGTGCTACTGTAGGCACATTTCCACTCTTTCTAGAAACAGCACCACCCTTCAATGAATTCTTCAATGAGTCAACCGAGTCCTGAAGCAACTTGGCAGATGGAGGCACCAACTCGGGAGGAAGACGCAAGGGAAGCTCTAAACCATTCAAGCGTCTGTAAACAAGATGCATAGCTACAGCAAATTCATCCTTGTTTAATTTACCTCTATTACTAGAGTCACAAAGGTTCCAAACGGTCTCCAAGTCTGGTCTAGACAAACCGGACTTGCCGAAAATGGATATGGCAACATCGCCTTCTATGTAACCTCTTCTATTGGAATCCCAAGCGTTGAAAATTCCATCGTAAATTTGCTTCTCTTGCTTTGTGATGGCCCATCCAACATTATCCTTCAATTGACCACCCATTTGGTTCTGCAAATTGTTGCTGGAGAGATCGGATGAAGGCAAGAAATGTTGCTGCATTGCATTGAGTCCAGGTAAGCCACCAGTAGGCATTGAGACAAAGCCCCATTCACCTGGTTTCCCAGTTGGCTGAGCCTGGAGAGGGGCAAAATTCCCAGGCCCGGTCCTTTGAGCTTGTAAGCCTCCAGTACCTTGATACCCAGTAAATTGTTGTTGTTGCTGTCCTGGCTGAGAGCCCTGAAAGTACGAGGTTTGGTTTGGAACAAGGCCAGTAGCTTGTGGTTGGAACCCGCCGGTCACTTGAGGTTGAAATCCACCAGTAGGTTGGGCCTGGAACGATGTTGGAGGCTGGGCTTGGGGTTGAAAGCCTCCAGTAGGTTGAGCGGTGAATGTTGTTGGGGGCAACAGACCCGTTCTTTGCGCAGCAAGAGCTTGGAAGTTAAAGCCAGTTCCTTGAGGAGCTAAAGGACCAGTCCTTTGCGATTGCAAAGCACCCGGAGCAGGAACAAGACCTGCAGTTTGCTGCGGTTGCAAAGGAATCAAAGAGCCACCACCAGTTCTCTGTTGAAGCAAAGTTTGTGTTTGTTGCAGAAGTCCACCAGTTGGCTGAGCTTGGAACGATGTTGGAGGAAGAGGAGGAGCAGCTCCTGCACCAACAGGTATAGTTGAACTAAGAAAATCTTCACTACCTGCTCTTTGTGGAGCAGAAGCGAAACCAGAGAACGGAGTGTTTTCAAGAACTTTTGAGGGTTCCTCAGGTACAGCGAACGAAATGGCGTCCACGAAGCTTTGAACTTCATTCAGCCATTTCTCGGGAAGAGCACGAGGAACGGATTCTCCCTTCAATGCGGAATTGCACATACTTAACGCGAGAGCAAATTCCGGAAACAAAAGCAGACCCAGCTTGTTTGTGTCCAGAAGAGCCCAGATCTCAGCCAAAGTGACGGGCGCTAAGCCAGAACGCAACAAGATATCGCGCGCCGCGTCTCCAGAAATGGCATTCTCTCCGACAGGAACAGCAGTACGGAACAAATCTTCGAATTTGGATTGATCAGCAGCCGTAATGAACGATAAACGCATCGTAGGGATCTTCAATTCCTTATTCTGAGACACCAGAGCTACTGCCGCCAGAAACCCAGTCTTCTGCTGCTGGAGAGGAGCAGACACTTGAGAAGGCCCTCCATACGGAGAAATGGACGCATTGTTGTACCCAGTGGCTTGGATACCTAACAGTTGTGGCTGTTGGAAGGATTGGTTCTGGTACCCAGTCTGTTGAGGCTGGAAACTTGGTTGGCTCTGCAATTGAGGCTGATATCCAGTCTGTTGACCTTGAAACAATCCTGGCTGTTGTTGCATGCCAAATTGAGGCTGGAACTGGCCATAGTATCCGGTTCCTTGAGGTGGAAGTTGATAGTTTTGGTTATACAGCTGTTGACCCTGTTGGGCCTGAGGAGGCTGTTGGTAGCCATTGTAATTGTTACCCTGGTCTCCTCCTGGAAAGTATGGATTGTACATTTTTCGGAGGTGACTATGATGAGAATTCTCTTTTTTAACTTTTTCTTTTTTCTTGTGTTCGTGCTTTGTGGCTTCTTGTGCACTTGTCAGTGAAGTAGTGGAGATTCCCTGTCGAGCCAACTTTCCAGGCAGTATACACGCCTGTTTGAGGATAATAAAAGATGAGAAAGGCAATTTAGAAAAGAAGAAGTGAGGAAGTGAAATTGAATCTGGGAACATATTTATCATTTTTTTCCCTTGGATTTTTTTATGTCAATTTTAAAAGTTTAATTTTATTCTTATTCTGCTTGACTTTCCATTCTTCTCTGCTTGTTGTGGTTGCGACGAGTCTATTATGGCGTTGTGATCTTGAATCTAAAATATTATGGGGAGATCTAAAAATCCTATGTATTTTTCTATTCTTGAGATACTTGTTTAAATTGAAATTTTGTCTTTATTTGTTCTCTTTTAAAGTTTTCTGTATGTTTTTATCTTACATTTGGTGGGATGTCGGCGCTTATCTGGTTCATAAAATATACACGAATAAACCAATTCCATGATTCTGTCGAATAGGTAAATAAGTAATTGAGAGAAAGATTCTCATTCTTCAGATAAAATAAAATTGTGAAATATTACACCATATTATTAGATAATGAACTGCAAGGTGACTTCAAATAAGTATTTTCCTTAAAGGCTTCTATTGAAAGACGATCTTATAAACGAAACAAATCTAGTTTCCATTTCTCTTCTTCATTCTATTAACCACTTCGTCCCAGAATCCAATTTCAAGATCCGTAACGTCTTTAAACATTTGACAAAGCTCCACTAATCTTTGTTCACTCAATGGAACTTCCTCCAAAAGTTGGTCCAAGGCCTTGACACCATTATCGTATGCCTCCTTATACCATTCAGAGGAATAATCATCGAGCCAGGATGAGTAAATGTCACTTTGTTCTTGACTCTCAAGAACTCCAAGAGATCCATTGTAAGATTTCCGAATCTCTAATCCGTAAAGACCAGCCTCCATGTATCCATGCAAACATGGGGCAAGTGCAGTCTTCAAACCAAGGAAGTCTTCCATTTTGGAAGCCTTGTCAAGATAGTCACAATAGGCTAAACATGCCGCAGCGGGCTGGAGCTCAGTGTCTAAGTCAGCGCTGTTGTAGTCGATGTTGTAAACTGTGAGAAGCTTAGTCTTGTGTCTTTCAATCTCGTTCATGATGCTACCAACAATAAAAGCCTGAGCTTCAATTTGTTCACAGTTAGGTGCGAGAGAGATGGCAACTCCATGCATACGGGCATAGTTCACTAAATAGTAGAAATCCTGCTTCAAGTAAAACAAGAAATCATCAAAAGGAAGCTGGTTGGTAGCAAGGAGAGACAAAAATGGATGCTCAGTGTATCTCTTCCAACTATCCTTGACCATGTCATGTGTCTTTAAATAGTTGACAAAAGAGCCATACTTTTCCTTGATGTGAGCCTTCAAATCTTCACCTCTAATGACCTCACGAACGCTTAGGTCTGCAGTGACAGTATGGTTAAGAGATCCATTACCATGTCCCAATTTACCCTTCACACTTGCCATACCTTTGTGAATGTAGTGAATGGAGAGAGGAACAGCACGCTCAAGTGGGATATCGTTGGCGACATTAGAAGCAATGGAACTTGCAAGTGTACATCCTGTTCCGTGCGAGTTATTGCTTGAAATGTATAATGAAGTGAATGCAGTCAAGATATCTTCTTCACTTTGGTACAAAACGTCGACAATCTCCAAATTTTGAGCTTCAGCTGGGTTTCCCTCAAACCGCTTACCGTTAGACCAAAGAATATGACCACCTTTGACCAAAAGATTCTTACATTGAAGCTTTTTTTGAAGTTCGAGAGTGAACTGTTTAAAGTCTTCGATACTGTTCACTTCAATAGGTATTCCGCCCGCAGCTTTCCACAAGTACTCGGCCTCGACGAAATTAGGTGTACACAAGTATGCACTAGGAAGGATTTGCTTCACGCAAAGGTCAATCACGTTGTTTTTGGTGAGGGACGTTCCGGAAGTAGCAACCATGACAGGATCCAAAACCAATTTTATTTTCTTCTCATTTAAATACTTCACATAATCCAGAAGAACTTCAGCTGCTGCCTGAGAAAGCATGCCTGTCTTGACAACTTTTAAGGGGAAGTCACCTTCATACCCTTCCACAAAATCTGCAAAGTCCTGCTTCAAGATCTTCTGAATGTGCTCTTTCGGAGTTTCAACAACACCAGAGACACCCAATGTGTTTTGAGCGGTTAAGGCAGTAATGCAAGTCAATGCATAGGCCTTGTGGGCAGAGATTGTCTTGACATCTGCTTCGATTCCAGCACCACCAGAACTATCTGAACCAGCAATGGTGAGAACGGCAGGAAGGTCAACTTTTGGGATTCTAGGTTCAATGAGATCAATTGAAACTGTTTTAGTCATTTTGGATGGATGACATTTCGTTAAAGTGGATTTCTCTCTCGGTTTTTATGAAGAAAGAAATGTACTCGAGATCATTACCTGTAAGCGCATATAATTCAAGATGCAGATACACTGCTCCAGATCGCGATAATATGACATGAAAAGTGATACTGACAGCTGTAATTTATAGTAACAAAACTTAAAAAAATGAACAAAAAAATTGAAATGACTGCACACTTTTACTTAAAATCAATGTTTATTTGGACCCGTGTCCTTAACACTTTTAATTGAAAGCAACTGTCAAAATCCATATATTTTCAAAGTCCACTATAATAAGACAAGGTAAAAAATTGATATTCCATGGGTTTGATTTGCAGGATAATATCTCATGAATTGCCTCTGTAGCTGCTTAAATCAAGTACGGTACCGGAAATGTGTTGACTAAATAAAGCACGGTATCGGAAATTTATTGACTGGGACAAATCATTTCATAAGGAGACCTAAACAAAATCAAACTCTCGAAATTGTTTATTATGTAAACTAAAGACTACTTCTTTTGTTGAAGAGCCGAGTAATGATCAATCAACTCCAATTCGCTCTTCAAAGTCTCCGACCTGTAATTCACACGGATGTCAGGAACATTTGTCTTTTCAATCTCATTGCCATCAATGCCCTCCTGCATGAAATTCTTTCCGAGCCAGTGCTTTTTAATCTGCCATTCCCATCCGGATTGATTTACAGAATTACGTGCCAATTCACACATGTCTACTCCCGAGAGCTTGTAGATCTGAGCGGCAACAGAGTACTCTTCGATCAATGGTTCCTTTGTATAAGAGAATTGTAAAGGATCATCTGTGGATAAAGAAACATTCAATCCCTTTTGAAAGAAGTTGTAGAATGGATTTTTATCATATGTAAGGAACAAGGCGTTGTTAGACAAGGGCGACATTGCAAGTCCGATTTGATCCAAATAGTATAAATATTGAATGAAAGGAAGCTTTCTCAACAAAATTCCATGAGAAATAGAATGAGAGGTCAAAAATGCTGCTATTAAATGTTCAGGGTCTCCTGCTTCACCACAATGAGGACGTAATACAAATGTATTGTAACCAAAGCGAAGACGCAAGTGATTAAGCGAAATAAGGTTGGAATGCAAATAGTACAAATAATAGGAATATGGAGGGTTATGATGGAATTCCCACTCCTCAGCAGTTGGGAACTTTCTTGAGTTGAATGGTCTATCCAGCTTCGATTCATCATCAACAGAGTCAAAACCAACCACACGTTGTAAGAACACATGTAGCTTAGGGTCCGACAGTGGATTCAATGAGACTTGATAAAGGGGATTGAAGAGGTTGTGCATGATCTGCTGGAAATTGGATACGTTTCCATTCTTCTTATACAAGTCATATAATCTTGGAATTTGAATCAACCATCTTACATTGTGACTGAATAACTTATTGTCAACAATCCACAGTGCGAGCTTACTCCATTCGTCTTCGGAACGGCCATATACGGAGATTCTCAATTCCACCATTTGGTACTTTGAGCTCTCAAGATCCTCAAAGACTTGTTTTGTGATTTCAGCCAAATACTGGCCATTGATGAAATTGTCTGTTTTCAAGAAAATTTCTCTTAATCTCGATTCTCCTATAGGATTATATTTCAAGTTAAATTTATCAAAACGGTGGAATGTATCTGTATGCGCGTGCATATCTAACGTATCAATCGATAAATCATAAGCGGTGAGTTTCAAAGATTCAAAAACTTGTGCAAGGGTAAGAAGTTTTCCATCTCTGAAGATAACTTGCTCATTTGGACAAGTTTTCAACTTGTATTTAATGTAACGCAAAAGATGCTTTTGGTTCATGCAAGCAGAATGATGAATGTGAGTATCTACTTTTCTAACATTGTAAAAATCACGATGTGGGTTCTTTTTGGATTGTGCAGTCTCTTCGAACTCATTCAACAAAGAGAACATGTTCCACTTAGTCTCCAAGTACTGCAATCTTTTGAATGCAAATGATTTAGTTGGGCCATCCAGAGAAACCTTTGAAATCTTGAACAAGTCATTATAATAATCCACCAAACCAGGACACTTGGCAATTGGCTCGCCGGTTGGAATGTGAAAGATTTGGTATACACTATCAGAATTCAAACGAACCTCGAATTCTTTCAGGGCATCGGTAGAAGGGATATCGCACTTTGCGAAATCAAACTCTTCTTCTTCGGCGGTGGCGCCTGGAAGCTGATTGAATCGATTTTTCAGCTTATATGTGGGTTTAGGTGGGGGAGGATAGACAACCCAATTAGGATGATTCTTAGGATTTATTGAATCATCATCTTGTAAAGACCAACCCAAATACTTATGACGTAAATTAAGACATTCCTTCACATTGCAAAATAACTCAATGAGTTCCAGCGAGGGGTACATCTCAGGAAGGACATTAGCAGTGCCAGTCTGATTCTTTCCTGCCGCAGAATTACGCGGTCTATCATGTGAAAGACGTGGAGCTGTATGAGCAACAGGTAAGTCGATGATCAGTTGTCTTCTTCTGAGCGGGGTATGATTGGTGGGGCTAGCAGGTCCGGTAGGTTCTTGAAGAGCCTCGAACGTACGCACTTTCAAGTCATGATCTTTAATGAAACGATCTTCATGCGATGAGAAATGTGCAGTGCTAAATGGATGAGAAGCATTATCTTCATCAGAGTCAGTGAATGTATGGAGGTCAACGTTATCGACACTCATTTGTTCATCGTCAGAGACGTCAAGATGAGTCTTGATATTAAGGGGATTTGAAGGCATTGGGCTTGAATTTTTTTTCAGTTTTTAATTTTTCTGGATCTATAGGGGATAATTTATGTTATTAAGATGTTTTTATTATTTTTCTTGTTGATTTTAGGTTTCCTTTTGATGAGTAATTTGATAAATGCTCATGAGGGATCGTTAAAGAGAAGGGATGGCACATAGACTATTGAAGTAAATTGCGATAAAGAAGCCAATAAAAGCTATGGAGGTTTGGAAATTTATCTCAGATTGAGAAAAAAAAAAACAAAATTTATAATTTGACTTGAAATCTCAATTTTTCTTTTTTTTTTCCAGGTGCACCCTGTTGATAAGAATGAACATATATGAGAACAATACCTTCTCACTAAATGACTCACTTCAATAACCTCATAAGAAATTAAATTAAAACAATAAATTAAACTTCCTATTTTCGAAAGTCCAATTAAATCGTCTCTTTCTTTTGTGGTAGGGAAGGTTCTGCTGCCCCTCTCAGCTTCACCAGTCCCCAGATCACTTTTCGCAGCCAAAGTGGAAAGCTTCAAAGCACCTAATATGCTTCGTCATTGGTCGAAGAATATACCATTTAAAAGGGGGTTTTCCTCAAGAGCCGTTATTCATAACAAACACTCTGAGCCAAAGGACCCTTCAGCTTCAAACAGTCACCTTATCCACGAAAATGGCTTATACTACGGAAGATTCACCAAAGAAGAGTATGAAGAGGCAAAGTCTTACGTCACTACACAATATATGAAACTAGAAAAGGAAATAAAAGGAACTCATAACGTTCGTGAAAATGTTGGTAAGATGCCTCAATTCCCATCTCGTGAGCCTCGTAAACCAGTCAATGACCTTTCATCATTTTTCCAAGAGACAATCAAAACAACTGGTCCAATTTCTCTTTCTGCATACATGAGACAATGTCTTACACATCCTCAATTTGGTTACTATACAACAAGGGATCCTTTGGATACACTGACCGGAGATTTCATTACTTCTCCAGAGATCTCCTCTGTGTTTGGAGAAATGATTGGGATCTGGCTCTTTACCGTATGGGAGTCACAGAATCAGCCTAAAAATGTCAACTTTGTTGAATTAGGTCCAGGAAAGGGGACTTTGATGGCAGATACCATTCGAGTGTTTTCTAAATTTAGAACCCAAAGAGGTATTGATATTAATGGAAATATCATTTTAGTCGAGGCTTCACCTATACTACGAGAGAAACAATGGGAGATTCTTTGCGATAAAGAAAATCCAATGGAAAAGGACTCTTCTGGGTTCTATACTGCTATAAGTAAATGGGGTTATACTGTTAAATGGGTAGATACCGAAAAGGACATTGTATCGAAACCAGAAGACTGTAATTACATTCTAGCCCATGAATTCTTTGATGCGTTACCTATAAAATCGTTTGTTAATACCGAGAAGGGATGGAGAGAATTACTCGTAGAGCATTCAGCGTCTGTTCTCAACACTCAGCCGAAATTACCATCCAATGAGAATATACCTGAAAATAATGCATCAGAACTTGATACAGAATTTCATCTTACTGCTTCAATTAAAGAGACACCCTCTTCAACCATACCTACCATAAGTAGTCGCTTCAAAGACCTTCCTATAGGCACTCGTGTGGAGGTATGTTCGGACGCCGAATTTTACATGACTAGAATTGTCGATTTGGTGAAGAATAATGGAAATGGTGAAGGAGCCGCCTTAATCATTGATTATGGCTTGGCTAATGAAATCCCTCTGAACTCCCTTAGAGGAATCTACAAGCACAAGTTTGTGTCACCATTCTATAAACCGGGAGAAGTTGATTTATCCATAGATGTCGACTTTGACAATTTGAAGCTACTTGCTGAACCGAAAGTGGACACTTTTGGTCCTGCAGAGCAAGGTGATTGGCTTCATGAGATGGGTATCGGTCACAGATTCGATCAACTTATCAAGGGCGCCAATCTGATGGCCAATAAGGAGCTGCTTTATGAATCTTATTTGAGACTTACGTCCAAGGATGAAAAGGGAATGGGGAAAATTTATAAGTTTTTGGCACTTTTACCAACTGGGTCGTCTCAGCCTGCTGGGTTTCAGGGCTCAGAACAGAAATAAAGACATTTGTATATATTCTAATAGAAACCTAATGAGAATCAAATCGATTCAAAAAAAAATTTGTAGTCCTTTTCTTGCTTTGAGCTAAAATTAGAAAAAAAGTAGCTCCGATACCGGGAGTCGAACCCGGGTTTGCTCGGTGAAAGCGAACCGTGATAGCCGTTACACTATATCGGAAGTTACATACTAAGAAAACTCATTAGTTGATTAATATTAGCAAAAACATTTTTTTTAGTAATGCCCAGAGACTTATATCTTTTATAAAATTATGCGATTTTTCGGCAATGACGCATAAGACTCTATTGATGACATTCGTTCTTTCGTGTCATCTCCGTCGCAGTACCAATCGTAGAGACGCACTTATAGTCTTGCAACTCGCCAGAACAGAGGCCAATTACAATAGTATTTTGGTATAATTTTTATTTCTTCACGAAATGCATATTTTGCCATTGAACGAAATAATAGAAATTGAAAGCAAAAAAGATCGAAAAAGTCTTAGTCGTCGGAGATCAATTGAAAAATAAAGATATTATCGCCGTAATTAAAATGGTTTCCTCGAAGACCTGCATATAAATAAAATACAAGTAATCTGCTTTATTTACAACTCTGGCTATACTTTGTAGATATAATTTTTTTCTTAACTCTAACTCTCAACACAGGTCAAATGACCTTCGATAGTTTCCTCTCACTGTCCCAGACATTCTTTATACTTGCATCATCAATCTCGTCTATCTTATATAGTTGCAATGCTAGTCTGTGATTTACTTAACCGTGCTGATGTTTTAGAATTCATGTGCAGGAATGATTAGTTCCATTATAATCCTTACTGTACCTGAAACAATCTTGGTTTCAGTTTCATTCCAGCTACAAGATGATCTGGACCATCTTCTATATAGTCACAAGTATAGGAATCCTATATCTTCTATACCTATTTATCAGAAATGTCATATCTTCCACAAGCAGTGACTTTTCGACACCAATCGATACAAAACCTAATAGAACGAGACGAAAAGGGAAAAAGCCCGAGAATCCAGTCAATACAAGCTCTTCAGGTTCTTCAAGCTCTGCAATTGAAACTGGAAAGAAAAGACGACGCAATTACCTTAAAAAACAAGAGACCACATATAAACCTGTACAACCGAAATGTGATTTCCAACAAAGAGAGTTTTTACCTGTCCCAAACGCTCAGCGTGGTCTGGGCTTAACATTTACAATTATGACCTATAATGTATTGGCTCAGGCATTAGTGAAAAGACTGCTTTACCCTTTTAGTGGAGATATTCTCAAATGGAAAAGGAGATACGATGTTATCAAACAGGAGATTAAATATTACGATCCAACAGTATTATGCATGCAAGAAGTTGATGTGGAGCATTTGCCCAGCTGGACAGAATTCCTCTCTGAAAACGGTTATTACACATCTACATATGAACAAGCTGCGAAGAAGCATTGTTTGCTAATTGCTTATAAGCACGATCAATTGGTATGTCGCGATAACCACAAAGAAGAGTATGAAGATGAAAACATTGAACATATTCCGCAGGGAGAGAAAAAGAATGGCGCCTTAGTGAGTGTTTTCGAGTTCTCCAAAGAGCTATGTGAGAAATACCCATATCTTTCAAGTAAGGGCCTTTTAGTAGGAACAACCCATTTGTATTGGCTCCCTCTGGGCTGCTTTGATAGAACGAGTCAATGCTATAGACTACTCGAAATGATGAAGAATGTACAGTCTAGATACCCAAATCGTTTCGTTTCTATTGTGGCAGGAGATTTTAATACAGAACCTCATGATCCACCATATCTATTAATGACGACAAAAGCTGAAAGTACAAGAAGCGAAGTGATTAAAAAGTTAGCCACGAGTCTTCTATGGTCTAGCCAGCTTCCAACAGAAGTTAAAGAATTCCCAGATGATCATACGAAAAGCGTTTGCGAAACCTCCGCAACTGAGTTGACCGAAAGATATCATTCCTTAGAGAATCGTGCAGTCTCCTTGTATTCAATTGCACATGGCACAGATGACACCGTTAATGAACCTGAATTTACAAATTGGACCCCAAACTTTAAGGGAACTCTTGATTACATTTTTGCACTTATTCCATACCAACGTGGGCGTTCGAATTCTTTGAAGGATTGCGCCAAAGATTTAGAGGATGTGGCTACAATTAGACCACTACGTTATCTCGCTCTACCTACATCGACAGAGATGAACAAAAAAAATGTTTTGGGACTTCCAAAACTCAACTACTCCCCGTCAGATCATTACTCTGTGATGGTTGAGCTAGAGCTCCTTTCATAGCAGGTTTTACCAGATACGATGGCTTTAGAACGTATAAATTCTATATATTCAGTCAGAAAAATTACATTTAACAATTATAGAGGTCAACACTTCCTTTGTGTTTTCAATTTGTTCAATTCCGTGTGAGCAGTGACAGGTAAAGAGTATTATAAGAAATCATAAAAGAGTCTAAAAAAGTAATTACATTAACATGTAAAAACCGCAACTTGTGTTCATTCGAAGAGGTAATTTTGACTAAATCAGTTGCTTTTGTTCCGCTTTAAGTTGACGGCAAGTGCCACATTCAAAATTTTGCAGCCACTTGCAACTGCCTGCACTAAAGGCTCCGACTCCAACTCTTCCCCGGACTTTTCCTCTTCAGCCTAAACTACACTGTTCACGATCCATAAAATTCCAAAAGTTAAAATCTTTACTCTTATAAAACTTCAGAAAACTGCAAAGTAGCCACTCGCAACATGTTCCCATTGGTTCGTTCTCTCAAGCTCGTTCCTTCAACCTTTTCCAAAGCAACCCCAGTCAAGTTGGCCACATTAAGATATATGGGAAACAAATTCGGTGAAAGAGCACCTTCGCCTCCCAAATTACCTAAAAAGGAACAAGAGGAATTCGAGGCTCTTCAAAAGATCGCAAACTCACAAGCTGCCATTGACGAATATAACCGTCAGATCCAAGAAGATGGGTTCACAAGTTCTACTGATACTCCACCTGTCGTCTCAGGAACTGACATTGGAACACATGCACAATATTTAAAGACAATTCCGGAATTTGAGGGCGATGTCAATCCGAAGACTGGAGAAGTAGGCGGTCCTAAGCAAGACCCTTTGAAGCATAATGATTGGTCGTATAATGGAAGAGTGACTGATTTTTAAACTCTAGTCAACCTATCTTTTCTTGAAATATTACTAATTTGTTTCTAACATATCAATCAACAATTATCTGGAGCGTTTCTATGTACATTTGTCATGTGTCAATCAATTTAATTAGCTCAAGCGGCTCATTAGTTCATTTGTATAAGTAGCTTCACCAATTACAACACTCAGCATGAATTACCCAAACTAAATAATACCGTAGATTATAATTAGGTTTAAAAAAGAGTTACATATTTATTATGAAAGAAGCTCTAGTTTTGTTGAAATCTCTCTCATTACTGTGCTTCTAACTGACCCCAGCATTTACCTCATCAGAGGCTGATGACCTTTGATCCACTTGATCTCTTCAGTGCACCTGAACGAGCCGATACTACCAAAAATGATGATTCAGATTTAAATCTACGACAAATAAATGAGGGTCAAATTCAGACATCTCATGAAAAACACTCTGGTGATGGTATACTTGTAAATCAAGATGACCAGATCAATGATACCAAAAATGATGAATATGAGCACAATGACGATAACGAAATCGATGATACTCCTCTTCACGTACACGATCTTCCTCTCCTTCAATTGAAACCTCTGCTGTCCGTCCTACTTTTATTTCTTCATCTATTCGCTCCTGACCAGGTCCTTAATTTTTCACCTCTGGACCCTGAGACGGATCCCGAAACTATCTTCAGACAGAAAAATGCTGACATGTACATAAATTCCGCTTTATCGTGGCTTCAAACCTATTCCACGAGATTTACAACTCGTACTCTGCTTGCGCCAGTGTCTTACCTTGCAGAAACCCTTCGCAAAGGGTCTATGAGCGAGTACAACGCTTGGCTTACACAAGTCATTTCTTCCGAATTACAATGGATAGATCCAAAAGATGTTGAACTGATAAAGCATTTAGCCGCCTTACGTTTGGCAGAAAATTGTGGACGTACAGCTCACCCTGAGATCCTTAGAGTTATTGAAGTACCAAATTTATCTAAGAACCTTCAACTAAAAGAACCTTCATTAACATCGGACAACTTAGGACTTAAAACGTGGGGATCTTCTTTTTTATTGGGCTCTAGACTTGCAAATCCAAAATTCAAGGGCTCGTACCTCAAGTCTCCTGTCCTTGAACTTGGATCAGGAACTGGGCTCGTGGGCATGATTTCTTGTATTTTGGGCTACGAGACTACACTCACTGACCTCGCAGAAATCGTGCCTAATCTTCAAGATAACGTAGATCTTAATGATGTTGAAGCAGAGGTAGATGAATTGGATTGGCTGAGTCCAACTGGCTTTCTCAAAAAACATCCTGAACAAAAATACTCCACAATAATTTTATCAGATCCTCTTTATTCTTCTAAGCATCCACAATGGATTGTCGATATGATCAATTTATTTTTGGCGGACGATGATTCAGCTTCTGTTTTATTACAAGTCCCTGTTCGCCGGAACTTCGAAAACGAAAGAGCTACGTTATGGAGTCTCTTAAAAAAGAATAAGTATGAAATTGTAGAAGAAGATGTTGAGCAGGGGCGGGACGATTTTGGAGAATCAGACTTTATCTTCAAAAAGTACAAGCGAAGTATTTAGATTTTAAAAAATTTGCAATTATCAATTATCGAACCAACAAATTTTCATAAATGAAATTCTTGAATTCACTTTGAACTCGATTGATGCAATTTCGCTACTCTTATTTACCACATTCACAATATAAGTATCTATAAGATTATAAATAGTTCTTTAACTTGCTTAATTTAGCAACAGCTTCCTCTAATAACACATCATCTTTACAGACAGCAAAGCGAACACAATTCTCCAAAGGATTGCCAATCTTCTTGTTGGCCGAAAGGAACTCCGTTGGTGGAATACCCACAACGCCAATCTCTTTAATTAACCAGTACACCAACTTGTAATCCTTGGTACCCTTTCCAAGAATGTCAGCAGGATACTCATAGTCTTCTGGGATCTTGAGCTTGCTCAAATTTACTAGAAGGAAATATCCACCATCAGCGGCAGTATAAGGCAAGCCCAAATTGTCAAAGACCTCAGTGAAGATCTTGTATTTTGCCACATACTCTTGTCTGGTTCTCTCAAAGTATTTGTTTTCGTGAGCAATTGAGAAGGCCTCAGATGCAGCTTGTTGCAAAGGAGCTGGAGACGAGAAACAAATACGTGTGTGTGCAGATGTGACATACTTAATTAAATCAGTAGGTCCTTGGATCCAACCGACTCTCCAACCAGTAGCTGCAAAAGATTTACCTGCCGAGCCAACAGTCAAAGTTCTAGCAGCCAATTCAGGCAAAGAAGCTAAAGTTGCAGGACGGGGGAAGTGAGAAGTGTAGTACAAATTTTCATAAACCTCATCGGACAAAAGAATGATGTTGTGCTTAATACACAATTTTCCAATTCTGGTAAGTTCCTCTTCAGTGAGGATCTTTCCAATTGGGTTATGAGGGGTATTGATGACAATAAGCTTTGTTTTGTCTGTAATAGCGTTCTCCAAACCTTCCCAATCAATGGTCCAGTCTTTACCGGTGACATTTTCAGTTTTCAAAGATTCAGGGCAATTGATGTTCACATACTTAACTTTAGCGCCAGTCATTTCCACATTTGGAATATACTGATCAAAAAATGGTTCGAAAACAATCACCTCATCACCTGGAGTCAAAAACGCAAAGAATACAGAAAACATACCTTCATTGGCTCCTGTAGTGACTTGGATTTGAGACACATCTACATCTCTTCCGAAGTGTTCAGTATAGAACAGAGCAAGGCTCTTCAAAAGATTGGGGTTTCCTCTAGCAGGTGCATACTGGTTAAATTGAGGTTTAGTGAGTGCTTCCGAAACAGCTTTTGTTGCGAAGTCTGGTGGGTTATACGAGAAGAACCCTTGTCCCAAGTTAGTCACAGGCTTACCTGATTGGGCTTGAGCGGTTGCAGCAGTTTCGTTCACAAGAGTCCAAACATCCTTTTGGGATGGGTTTTGCTGGAAGAACGGATTGTGCAAAGCAGCTGGCCCTTGCTCAATTTTGTTGGAGGCAGAGTGAGAAGACGACATGTTCCGAATCAGACGGTACAGAGAATTGAAAATTGGAACGAGTGGGGTTTCGACACTATTTAAAATACCAATTGAACCAAAATTCAACTTGTTCAACCTAAACAATCGTTGTTGGCACTGGAGGAGAACAGAAGAGTAGTTCATGTATTGAGTCAGTGTGAGTCAAGTGAAACTGTGGCTCAAGCTGTGATATTAGGTAAGATAAGCGATTCTTGGAGGGACCGAAGGAAATTTTTACTAACTTATAAATTTTTTAGTAAGTCGTGTGAGTTAAACTGAAGATTTTTGTTGATTGTGCGGATTTTCTGTGGAAAGTCAGAGACTATTTGTTTAATTATCTCATATAATGCTGGTCTTACTCTATATTCACAGTCTCACTCATACTTGGGGGTACTGCAGATAGGCGCTACAATTAAAGCATCAGATAGCCATTTAAATGCAATGAAACAAGGTAATTTGTAGTTTGATAGCTTAAAAATAATTTGTTACAGTTTTCTATTATTTATTAATTTATTAGATGTTATTGAAAAGATTGGCGCTGAGGCTATATTCACCTTAATTTGACTGTATAAGGGAGAGACCATCTGTGGAGTGCTTCATCATATAAAAATTACTGTGAAGCAAAAATCTTCTTCAAAAGAATATAACCATTACAGACTATTGCTCTTGTTTGATTAATTTTTAAAATAACTGAATATATCTATACATCAAATTTAAAGAATCAGATCAGCCTGTGTGGCGTAATGGTTAGCGCATTTGACTTCTAATCAAAAGATTCCGGGTTCGAGTCCCGGCATGGGTTCTTTCTTTTTTTTCTTCTCTTTTTCAATTATTAATTAATTCTATCTTTTAAGAATTTTGCTACGTTTGATGTGAATGTAATGTGATCTGACTCGTTTCTTCTACTGAATAGTTAGTAGACCATCTGGATTTTCCAATGAATTCTCATCGCACGTAAAATGATTTACTCTTTAACAATAAACAAGTAAAATTTGAATTTTATCATCTTAAAACGGCTTGATACTAGACTTAAGAGATCGAGCCTTTGCACATCTTCTGCTCACCTGGTAACATCGAGTAAACCTAACAGAAAGCAAAAATTTCATTTACAAATTCCAGTATCATAAAAATTTCCAAAGTTTTTCTTTAATTTCGTTTATTCTTTTCACTGAGGTACGGGTCATCGATACGAACGCTTCTCTACTTTACCATACGGTATACATCTCATTTCAATTATAGTTATCGATAGATCATCATGCTTTCATTCACCTCAGCCGTACGTCGAGTGCCCGCTATCGGAAGAAACCTAGGTATTCATTCTCTCAGACCACTTTCACTCAAACCTGACTGGTCAAAATATAAAAAGATCGAACAACCTCCTGGCCATGTCGTTGGATCAGTCAATGACGCTTACAAGATTCCACTTGTAAGCCCGTACGAAAGTAACTATCATTGGACATATGAGCGGATGGTAGCCATTGGTCTTATACCAATGACTGCTGTACCATTTGCTTTGGGGGTTGACTTCCCATACTTGGATGCAGCGTTTTGTTTGACTCTTCTCTTCCATATCCACTCCGGATTCAAATCTTGCATTATTGACTATATTCCAGAAAGAGTCTACGGTGTTTGGCATCGTATCGCTTGTAGATTATTAGCTGTTGGCTCGTTTGTGTCTATGTATGGTATATATCTCATAGAGACTACGGAGAACGGACTTTTTGAGCTCATCTCCAGGATATGGGGCGCATAACGTGGGAAGCCATGCGTTAAAAGTGATTCTTTGAAGAGTACGAATTGGTGGAAATATTGGCTTTGTTTGAAAAGGTCGGGGTTTTTTCAATTATGGCTACTTGGTCTGTTCCAAATATCTCGCTATTAGGACAATATGTAAACATGTAAATAAGAAACACAATTGATAATTTATCAGATATTGCAGTTTTAAAGCAAAATAAGAAGAAATTCCTTCTCAATTCATAAAACACATTGCATGCATAGTTTTTTCGTTCCAGTTAAGAAAACTTTCTCTTATTCGGCTCATTTGAAAGCAAAATCTTCTATAGATTAACTCAAATAGTAAAAAAAATCTTCAGAGTGAGAGTTTGTTTTCTTCTATAGCCCTCAAACTGTACGCTTCCTTTCGGCCTTACCAAGTTTCCTGTTTTCCGATATCATTAGACCCATATGCACCTTGAAATGAGATTTCAAAGATCAATCTTTCCTTTACAGTGGACTGCTTAATGCTCAAAATTCGGAATGTGAAAGAGTTCAAATGGACGGCCGTCTTTTGGGATACATGCGACATGGTAATCACCATTCAGTTCATATAGAAATTTCGTCTCCTCATTGGAGTACTGACTAGGTAGCTCTTTTACTATACGACAATTCCTTACATAGCTACCTCCATTGCTTGCCTTCAATTCAAGGCTAAACAAAGCGTACAAGATGGATTGTGCGCCCACATAACAGCTCTGGGTCATTAAACGAAAGCGCAATTTCTTTCCTTTGGAGGGTATCTCATTCTCTTCAAAACAATGCTGCATTAGTGCTTTATTGCGTATCAAGCCGGGGTCAACAATACTAACTATCACGTTACTTGGAGAGCCATCTGAGCGTTTCTCCTTGTTAAGCTTACTCTGCAACAGTCTTCCGTATAGACCAAATATTAATTGAGACTGGAAGAAAAATTTTGAGACATGCAGTTGAGAGTACTTTCGAATGGAACTTTTCAAAGCCTTCGGCAGGTACTTAGAAAGAGTAAAAAAGAAATCATTAGCTAACTCGGGCCATTCTTCACACAAGGAACTAGTTGTAATCACAATCCGCACATCTCGATGCGAGGGTTGCGACAACAAAGCCGATCGGAGCCCATTTACGAGATATCTCTGTAAAACATAGTTTACAGCCAATATTTCGTCTTGAACAACCCCGTCTAGGGATTTCCGCCTCTTAATAGTACCGGTGGCGCAGCAAATTATACCGTCCAAGCGTCTCGGATTGTTTGTTTGGGACCAATTCCAAATAAATGCGTCGACCGAATGTTTACTGCGCAAATCACAAGGTATTGCGTAGATTTGCTTGTTATTGAAACTGTTTCTCATGGCAGTCACGAAGGTACGGTTTTTGACATCTAACATGTTGGCGCACAATAAGAGTAAACGGGCACCTCTTTTGGCTAATTCAACCACCACCTCAAATCCCAAGCTTCCGGTTCCTCCTGTAATGAGGTATACTCGATCGCTGAGATCATGTGGGATAACTCTGTGTTTTTTCATTGATGCTGAAAGTCAACCTCAGCTAAACTTCACCGTTGTTTTGGAGATGGAGCATTACTTTATCTAGTTGAAGTTTGTTAAGGCTTATCAAGTCCATTGTCAGAAAATTTAATGTCGAGAAGACTATGCCCGTGATCACACATCATCGTCGATGGAAAAGCCTATTCTTGTCAAATTTGACTCATCCACTTTTTCCGTTAACTTATTCTGAGCAATAAAACTATGTATTTATGAAGAATGTATTTTTGAAGTCCTTATAACAGCTGGTTGCAAATGTCAAAGGTGCAGGAACTACGTGGCTGCAAATTTCATTTGGCGCCCAACGCTGCTTAATAGATTGTGATTTTTCTTACTCGTAAATTTATGACTTAAAACGTGAAATTCGGAGAAATCCAGTCAAAAATTGATTCGGAGGCGAAGGAATCCAGTTCCGCCTTCATCCCTACCTATTCTGTCGAAACGACCTGCGTACGGAGCGGATGCCAATGTGAGAACTACGAACCAACTTTGAGAGAACATCATCAAAACTTCTTCCCATTTTAAGAGTTTGAACGAAGTACCCGCTACTCAGGTATCAATAACAATACAAAAGGCTAGATGGGCACCAAAATCTGTATTACGGACGGTGGAAATTAAGAAAGATAATTTATTTGATCGAGTATGAAAGTAATAAAAAAAAGTCGCCTCCAAGTGACGTTGCACTAATAGTGTCTGTCAGTACCGCATTTCTTTAATGCTAACTTTGTTTCCTCGGAGGGAAAAGAGTTGTAAATGTACAACACAATAGGAATCACGACGAAGGCCCAGCCTACGCCATAGAGAACCCAAAATCCAATCCAGCCCTTATCCAACTCGGTGATTTCGGCTATTTTCAAAAACAAGATGGCAAAAAATAGACACAGGAAGCCAAGACAAAACAACCAAAAAAACCAGCGAGTACAGCGTATCATTCTTGCGTAATATTTGCTCAAGTGGCCAATATCCTCGTGCCTGTTGTGGACCACCTCGCCGTGCTTCGTTAATTTTGCCTCCCAGCCATCGAAGAAGTCTACTATTCCCTGGTAGACTCTCTGAGCGCTCGCATCATCAAGCGACTCCATATCCTGACTTACCTTTTCTCTATAATTCTTCCATTGCTCACCCGTAGTGTTGTCTGGCGCAGCTTCCAACGGAATGGCATACGTTTCAAGATTATCTCTTTTGCCATTTATAAGGAACGATTCGAAATCATCTGTCCGTTGACTGCAATCAATTGCACGTTCAACCATTGTCTTCAATGTGGCCTCAATGAACTCATCTGTCTCACGAACCACGTCATATTCCCTCAAATCTACTAAACTTCTCGTTGAGTGGAGTTCGTTATTTATGTCAGCTGAAACTGCCTCTGTGAGTTCTCTTTGAGCCTTTTTAATTATTTCGGAAACCCTGTCCGTTTGTGTTACTCCCTGAGTGGCCGCGTCATTGGAATGTTCGCGAGCACTTAAGGAGCTCTTAAATGAAGCCCAATCTTCTGTAATATCCGCTGCAAGTGAAGTGCTTGCAGCTTCAGATGGTCTCAAATCCAATTGGGGCACCTTGGTGTTTTTGCAGGAAGAAATCGCTTTGCCAAGGTGGGTTTCGTGAGCATATCTATCTCTCCAATAAATGGCTTGTATTATATTTGCATAAGCGTGACTGGGTGTTAAAGCACCTGCTAATTGCGCTAAAAAGGTAACGCCGAAAGTTGCCAAGGTGGTTATCAACTCAGCCTTGTGTCTCCATATTGTTAGGCTACAGAAAACACCAACAGCACTACCTATAGTGAACACGTAAATCAGGCAGTTACTTTGAACTGCTTTTTTTATTTCGTGTCCTTTTTGAACTGTTGCTTCTACACCGAGACTTTTAATCAGATAGTCCACATCGGCAGCAAAAATGCTGCTTCCGTTTTCGAATTTCGTTGGCAAATTTTTCACTTGAAAAACCAATCTTTGCAGGGCAATTAAGCCTGTCTGTTGCATTTCTTCATTGGCTGCTTTGCCACTTCCTTGAACAACAGACGATCTTACCTCAGTGGCCAAAGCGTCCAACTCTTTCAATTCCGCGACAAGTTGTGGGTGATTAAAATCGACCGTATGACAAACCCAAAAATTCTCAAGATCACGAATTTTTAACAGGGTTCTGGCTGCGTTAATGAAGACTCCGCATATGTTGGAGGTGATTACCTTTGCTTTATCGCGGAAACCGCCCAACTCAACGATAAATTTGTTTACACTTACGTGACCTGGTTGTCTTTGATTGGTCTTATGATCATCTAATTGGGTTATTAAATCATCAAGGTATACAATGGTCATTTCATTGAAGTTTTTGTCCAACTCGCACAATGGTGAAGCTTTTACTAGAGTATTGGGGCAAGCTTTGCTTCTGATGTAGGCTTCTGGGTAAAAGAAATTATTAAAAGGCGTTTTGATAAGATTTTCAATCAACATGCTAAGGCCGCTGTGGGCCTCATCCTGAACCTGCTGAACCTGAACCTGAACCTGCTGAACCTGCTGAATCTGCTGATTCTGCTGATTCTGATCCTGGTCCTGGTCCTGGCCTTGATCCTGATCCTGATCCTGATCCTGATCCTGATCCTGATCCTGATCCTGGTTCTGATCCTGGTCCTGATCCTGTTCCTGGTCCTGGTCCTGATCCTGATCCTGATCCTGATCCTGATCCTGATCTTGATCCTGATCCTGTTCCTGGTCCTGATCCTGATCCTGATCCTGTTCCTGGTCCTGATCCTGATCCTGGTCCTGGTCCTGATCCTGAACCTGAACCTGATCCTGGTCCTGTTCCTGGTCCTGATCCTGAACCTGAAGCTGCTGAACCTGCTGAGGTTGAGGTTGAGGTTGAGGTTGAGGTTGAGGTTGAGGTTGAGGTTGAGGTTGAGGTTGAGGTTGAGGTTGAGGTTGAGGTTGAGGTTGAGGTTGAGGTTGAGGTTGAGGTTGAGGTTGAGGTTGAGGTTGAGGTTGGGGTTGATACTGAAGTTGAGGTTGATACTGAGGTTGATACTGAGGTTGAGGTTGGGGTTGATACTGAAGTAGAGGTTGATACTGAGGTTGATACTGAGGTTGAGGTTGGGGTTGATACTGAAGTAGGGGTTGATACTGAGGTTGATACTGAGGTTGAGGTTGGGGTTGATACTGAAGTAGAGGTTGATACTGAAGTAGAGGTTGATACTGAGGTTGATACTGAGGTTGATACTGAGGTTGATACTGAGGTTGATACTGAGGTTGAGGTTGAGGTTGAAGTCCAAGTTGGCTTTGAAGTTCAAGTTCGAGTTGGCGATTCTCACGCTGACGCTGACGCCGGCGCTGATTTCTAGATGAAAGTTTAGTTTGAGATTGAGGTGCATTTCCAGGCTCAGATTCAATTTCAGTACCAAGTTCAGTTTGAGAGTCACAATGGTGTTCATGTTGAGGTTCTTTCCAAGCTTCATTCCATGCTTGTTTTATAGCCGGAATCCATTCTCCAAACCGAAATTGGTTCAGACCCTGAGTAGTCTTTTCTTCAGTGTTAATTGCTTCTTTGTCGTTTAAGTCAACTGTCTCGAAACTTCCTGCGCTAGCCACACGTTGTAGTGAAGGGCCCATGTGGCTTTCATACGTTGGTTTGAAAATCATAGGATTATCGTAACCAACGGTTTAGTTAATTAGTTGATACACTTAAGAGTCTTATTTGAAAAAATGTGGTTAAACTATGAAAAATGGGTGGTGGGAGCGTTGTAGAAATGGGTGCAAATTGACACAAATAGGTCTGCGAGCACAAATCGCACCCATTCACAGGTCAACATAGATAAGTGCAATAATAAAAATTTAATAAAAAGAAATAGTTTTATGTTTGAAATGTAAACTTACTCAATTAGAGAATTTCCTGTTAATTTTTATTTCTAAGTTTGTATCATGATCATCTATATGAGGCTAATTAGACGTCAAGTGAAACAATAGTCATTAATAAAGTTGATTTTATCTGGTGGAAAAACCGTTAAAACAAATTTAACCCTATTATGTATAAACGCTATGAAACAATTTATCATAAAGCCGCTCACAAATCATATATTCTCATTCCCTGTCGTCACCACAGGGGCTGAAGTATCTTCTGCAATTTTCATGTAACAACAGGCAATCCAATAACTTCTTAGACTCTAATTTGGCCCTTATGTATTTTTTTTAAGGATCCGCCTGTCTATACTGCCCTCGTAATAGACAGCTGTCATCTGCGCGCACACTTAGCGATTTTTTATTGACCATTTGAAGAAGCAGACAACAAATTTACCTACAGTAAGCTTCTGCTCAAATTAACCATGTTGCTCACATTCGGGTGATAGAGCTCGAGAGCGCAGATGCCAGCTTCAGCTGATAAATAAAAGACTTTGTAGCCAAGACACACACAATTCAGTCATTGGATGCTCCGGCAAACTTTTTCACAAATATATTAAATGTCCCAAGAGCTCCTGTAATAAATGCTGATTCTCAAACTAACGATCTGATTTAATGCCAATCTTCGAGATTAGTTAGAGATTAGTTATTGCTCACTTCTTCTTAAAAGATTTATGAGAAACATAACAGAAAATTTTTTTTACCAATTCTAACATCGTAGCACTTATAATTTTAAGTTGTGGTAATTACTTTAGCCATGCGATGCTGCCACTAGACATCACAATTCACGAGATTGAACGGTACAGCCCAATCATTAATTGAGCTGAACTCCAGAAAGAAAGGGAACGAAATTTGCAAATGGTTCAATGATGAATTTGTGTTTAATCCGAGTCTGTGGACTGCAAAAGCATGGATAGCACAACCAAGATTGTAACTGCTGCAGATGGAAAGAATGCATCACGAGGAGTCAGCGATCACAGCTCAAACGTTGACAGTAGAGCTTGAGATTCGTGTCGAGATCATCAGAGTTATCGCTTTTAATGCCGTCAATATCACCCAAAAGGATCGCTCGTAGCCAAGTTTGAAGCCTGTAATTAGAAAAGGTGCAAGTGTTACCGGATGAAATATTTCGACCGCGGTGGCAGAGTGTATCGCAACATTTAAATAATGCCTTCTGTTGCACGGGTTATACTTACATTCACTCGCAATACGTTTCTGAGAATATCTATTGAGATAAAAACATCAATCGAGACAAGAATGCACAACCTTGCAACAATGACACAAAACTTTCAATCTGTGCCTTGTTTATTGCACTTGAACATTCAATCTTGACTCTTCTTTGGTCTGTACAGAGTTATCTGGTTGCGTTGCTTCCTCTAAAGTATGAGATTTGGAGACCTTCATCGTGCTCAGCGCATTTGAATGTTCAAGTTCGATATCGTTTTTCGTTGCCGTGCTCGTTACTTTATTCTCATTTACTTCAGACTCTTTTTTTTCCATTCCCTTTGAATCATTTCTTGATAAACCCTTCTCGGCAACTACTTCAAGAAGCTCCGCTTTATCCTTTACCATGATTGTCTCTGTGATTGGTGCGTCATCCCACATTAGACGACTATATTCAATGTCTTTAGGAAGACCATACCTATCATACTCTGTTGAAGATAGGGTATTACCTACTTGACCATTGTTCACCTCTTGACTACCATTGAATTGGTTATTGTTGAGTGTTACCGCGCGAAATGAAGTCTCTTTTGATTGAACACAGACAAGTCGTGCTAGCGACAGTAAGTACTTGTTAGCCTGAGCAACTGTGGATAGAGAGTACTCACTATCCTCATATAAAAGGACCAATTCCGCAATACGTCGGATCGTGAATGGAGCAGCCTTTGTGAAATATTCTTCTAAATGTATTCTGATCCGTGAGATCGCTCGCAGGATCTCGTCAAGCGTATCGATACTCGGGGTAAGGGCGTTAGAAGTAACGGATTGACGAATTAGAGTTTCTATAGTTTTCAATCTTTCAAGGAAAATAGGCAAAATTGTTTTCTCCCATTTTGTATCATCATCTAAGTATTTCTGCTTGATTATAGGCTCAAACGCTTGACGTAGCTCGGGACTGATAGGAGGAATCGATAGTTTTGCCATATTAAGTTATATCAATCGGTTAATTTTGAAACAAGATAGGTTGAATGAGTTATGCAAACTAATAAATTATATATCCAATTGGTTGAATTTCGTTTGTCTCACCTGTGGAAGTGACATATTTCAGTTGTAGAGAATATCTGGGGTAATGGTCCTATATCTGAGGGCACACCCGAGATTTTTTAACAAGGAGTTACGAAAATAATGATTATTAAATTTCGAACATTCAAATCTGTAATTGTTTTAACTGAAGTTTTTTGTTGTTGCAGGCTTGTTGTTTAGCATTCAATGTGCCCCATACTCATTCCTTTCTACCTAATAAAGTTGACAAGCATTAATTTATCTTTTAAAGTTAATAAATTTCATGAATATCTGAATTTCGTAATTTCATAATTTTAATTTTCCATTTTAATTAGCGTGACTATCAGGTTGGAGGACCTCTGCTTCAAATGGCGTTACAGATTCTCCATATGTAAATAAGCAACGACAAGAATTGATTAAATGAATAAGAATTCATTCATTTGCCTGTCTGCCTTATCTGTATCATAAATTCTTACAAAAGTCTTATATTTCCTAAAGGTTACTTCCTAGCCCAAGTTAAACCAAAACATCCGTGCACCACAGATTTTCAGAGTATAGGGAAATTGAAAAATTCGAGACCATTGTCTAAAGCTCAATAACCCATCTATGTCAATCCTCAGGACAGCTTTGGTCAGGGCTGCAGTGCCTCTTCGCCGGATCCCGCTTGCTAGAACCACTCCATTTCTTCCTCGCTTCAATTCAACCACCCCAAGTCTCACAGCACAAATCTTCCCTCTAGAAAAGGAAGCCATCACCGAACAAGACATTGACGAATGGTTATCCGCCGTTAAAGCATTGAAGAAAGGTGACCATAGACCAGAAACCGAGCCAGAAATATACCTTTCGCAACTCGCAGACCCAGCTCCACATTTGAAAGAGAAGTTTGTTCCAACTGAAGAACAAATAGCAGAAGTCAAGAAATATGCTGATATGAAGGTTCCTATGAAAGATGACCCAGTTGTCAACTTCTTCGTTAATATGATAATGAGACATGGCCAAAAGTCCAAGGCGCGTAAGATCGTCGACAGAGCATTCTACTTGGTTTACTTGCGTACTAGATCAGACCCAGTTAAGGTTTTCTACGAGGTATTGGAGAAGATGGGTCCTCTTTTCACTGTTAAAACCATGAAAACTGGTTTTGCAAAGAATATTATTATGCCAGCTGCATTGACTAAAAGACAAAGAGATAGACAAACCATTATTTGGCTCTTAGAGGGTGCCGACAAGAAGAAATCAAATGACCTCTCGGTTCGTTTGGGAGAAGAGATTATCTCTGCTTGGGAAGGAAAGTCTTCTGGATACGAGAAGAAGGCTAGAATGCACAAGAGCGCCATTGCTCAAAGAGCTTTTGTTCGTAACATGTAATTATGCTGAAAGCAAATTGCCATTATTGATGCTGATTAAATCATTGGTTTCGTTGCTACTTGCTGATCCGCTTTCTATAGGGTACTCATTATTACGATCATGAATGGGAATTCTGGGTATTTTATAATCTAATGTATATATTAAACTGGAATTTGGTTCAAATAGGTTTTTTTAGCTAATTTAAAAGACAACAATGGAGATGTTAAAGCGTCTTACTTTCCGTTTCTTTTCTCTTCTTTTCGTCGTTTTTTATGTCATTTGTCCTCATGGTCTTGTTTTCGTCTGTGGTCATTTAGTGCGACTTGAGATTCTAAGTTGGCTGCAAAATCCCTACCACAAAGCTACTTCCTTTTTTAAAACCAGCTCAATTTTTCCCTTATTTTCTTGAAAATGACAAAAAGGGACAAATTTGATCAAGTTGTGGAAAGCTTTGGGAAAATGGTCTCGAATTTGCAACAAACTACTTTAGATGAAGTTCTTCATTCGGTCAGATACAATTTTGACTACTATTGTATCCATGCTAGATTAAATTACTACAGCAATTCAAGAAACCCTCGTGTGATACAAGCTCGTTTTAAAAATCAGAAACTCACTACTTTGCGGACAAACCCTCATGACCCTTACTACGCAAGGCCAGGAGAGTTCTTAACATTGTTTAAGAAAGAGATCCCTGATACTTATTACGATGACGTATCATCTTACTACGCTCGATTAAAACCCCGTCATGTGCTCACCGCGCCTCTGCAAAATCAGAGCCGGTCTAGTCGTGGCCGCCATGGAAGCCAAGGTAGTGACATCTTGAGATCATCCAGAGCTCGCGACATCACTCACACTGGTAACGGTAGCGGTTCAAATTCTCGCGATAGAAGACGGAGATCTTCAGAGACTAGTTACTCGTCGCACTCACGTAGAAGACGATCTTTGGCTGGACCTGATTGTTATGACGCTGGCTACGATAAGGGCTATGTCTCGTATGAAAGCCCGAGGTGCACGCTTGACGACAAAAGTTCTGTTTCAAAAGGTGGCTCTTGTCCTGTTCATCTTACACCTCATATATCGTATAAGGATTTTAAAATCTCTCGGAATGGCCAGGTGTTACTTGAAGATTGCTCTCCTCTGAGACCATCCATGTCGAAACGAATGCACCATAGACCACAAAGCAGCTCAAAGTCTAATAAAAAACACTCAACTCCTGTCTATTCCATGAGACGTGTGAGTGATACGTCTCGACGCATAGGCAGCTCTTCTGAAAGGCGGAAGCATGATCACGAGAATCAAATACGGAGTGTGCTGGAACATGGGAGCAAACCTGCGAGCCATGAGCGTAAGGAGCAGCACCGCCATACAGTGGAGATCGTAGCAATGCTTGAGGAGATTCGTCGCATCTCCTCAGGGAAGAGTGGCTCAGAAATGAAATTACCCCCTTCCGGCCCCGAGCTCAAGAAGACACGCAAGATAAAGCGAAGGCTTGTTAAACGTGTAAATGAAAGTCAAGGCGCTCAGCTGAGAAGTGACCATTCTTTTGTCACTGCGGATGTTTCCTCGAATCTCATTGATATGACATCCATAAAAGACAATAAGCTCGAGGAATCTAAAGAGTCAAGGATTCAAAGATCGCGACCAAATTCCTCTCGAAGTCTTGAACCTCCATCTTTGCCATATCGTCCTCTGTCGCAACCTCTTTCTCGAAAAGTACTGAGTTCCAATGTTGGAGCTGATGGACGTAACAGCCATATTTCGGCAAGAAAGAACTTAATTGACAATCGCGAAAGTGTTGTCTATAGTGATTCAGGTGTTAAAAAATCGCTTAGGTTTGAAGAGCTTGAAAGGGTTCCATATAGTCGTCCCAACACTGGACACCACTTTAGGACCGCTTCACTAAGAAACCTTTCCAAAGACCCGCGGTGTCACTGGAAAGGCGTGAGTCCTAAATTTCGGCAAATTACAACGAGTGATATTGCTTTAACTGCAGCTCGTTTGTCGACTGGAAGTGACAGGATGACTAGCTCTCGTCAAGAGAGACCACGGCTGCATGCGAATAAAAAGAGTGATGATGCATTTGCAGAATCTTTCAGAGAAGCCCGTGCTCAAGTTACTCCTCTGGTTACCTTGTCCATTTTAGATAGTTATTATGATGAATAGAATTCGTGAGGTTGTTAGCGTTTTAATGTACTCTTTATAAACCAACGACGATAAAAATAATAAATATAAATTACTGGATGAGAAACAAACAAAGAAGTTATCTTAATAATAATTCAATAAGCCATATCCTATCGACGTAATGAGGTACCCTTGTTGTTGGTGAATTATAACATATTACAACATCCTTACTCATCAATGTGTATATATATTCTTTTAGTTAACAAATTTTGGTTAAAGCAGAAGCCAAGATGAGTTTGTTATTTAAAAAGAATGCTTCACCCATTGTCGTCATAGATCAGACGTACTATCCGACACATTGGAAGATAAACGCAATTTAAATTTGGTCAAATACGAAGAATTCAGTTGCGTGTTTCGAAATGTTCGTCCTTTTCTTTGACATTACTATCACGACTCTCAGGGTTTTCCAAAATCTTGTTTATGCTTGAGTTTGAGGATTTTGCAACCAATGCCAATTTAGTAAACTCGGTAAAAACTCAGAGAGAAATAGAAACCCGTCGGCGAACAAAAATTAAGGAGTTCGAAGCAAAAAAGACCAAATTACTAAAGAAATAAGAAAACACGAAACAAATTTTAGTCGTTACTTAGATAGTTTTTTTTTCCTGTATCATTAATTAAATCTCAACTCATTAAACACTCTATAACAACAATCGTTCCAATGATTCAACAAATAAACCTGAAAAACTGAATGAATTAAAAATAATCGAAAAATTCTTTCATTTTTAAAAAATTAAATTTCAATTTCATGTGTTTTATCGTTTCAATATTATTATAGAGATATAGAAACACGCCTGCATATACTGTACCTAATTCGCAGGCTCCTCATTGGTCCCAACTACTTTTCACCTCACACACTTCTCTCACCAGATTCACTTCTCTTCACTCAAAAAGGCTGTTAATTCTCTGGGCACATTTTTTGTTGGGTCTAGTTCATAGCACATTCTAAAGCAAAACTTAATAATGATCCGTGGATTCCGCTCCGGCTCGTCCGCTGCCCGCCGTTTCGTCAGCACTCACAATGCTGCTCCAAAGTTTACCACCTTGTCTAATGGTGTTACTGTAGCCACTGAAACCAACCCTCACGCCACTTCTGCCGCTGTTGGTTTGTACTACGGTGCTGGTTCCAGATCCGAGAACCCATACAACAATGGTGTTGCTACCTTGAGTGCTTCCATCTTGGGCCAAGGCTTGAAGGACGGTGTTCTTCTCTCTTCTTACTCCAACAAGGAAGTTAACGGTATTGTTGGTCACTCCACCAATGCCAATGCTACCACTGCTGCTAAGACCATTTCTTCTTTGATTTCTTCTTACGCTGAGGTCATTGAGAAGTCCGACTTTGCTGCTGCTAAGACTGCCCAAATCGCCAAGGTTGACGCTTTGGAAAACACTCCATCTGAGATGGTTTTGGAACACTTGAACGCTTGTGCTTTCCAAGGTACTTCCCTCGGCTTGCCAACTTTGGGTACTTACGAGTCTGTTTCTGACTTGGAGAAGTCTGACGCTGTCAGATTCCTCGATAGCTCCTTGTTGTCTCACAACGTCGTTGTTTCTGCTTCCGGTAACATTGAGCACGAGGCTGTTGTTGAGGCTGTTGAGGCTTCTTTGAAGGTCGCTTCTGGCTACAAGGCCGCTGCCCCAGCTGCTACTTTCTTGGGTTCTGAGGTCAGATTGAGAGATGACACCATGTCAAAGGCTTACGTCTCTATCGCTGCCCAAGGTGAGGGTGTTAACTCCCCAGCTTACCAAGTTTCTCAAGTTGCTGCCGCTATCTTCGGTAACTTCGACCAAAACTCCGCTATTGCTAAGTTCACTTCTCCTAAGTTGGCTTCCAGAGTCCAAGAGTACCACATTGTCGACAAGTACACTCACTTCTCTAAGTCTTACACCGACACTGGTTTGTGGGGTTTCAATGCTGAGATTTCTAACCAATACCTCATTGACGACTTTGTTCACTTCACTTTGAAGGAATGGAACAGATTGTCTATTTCCATCACAGATGCCGAGGTTGCTAGAGGTAAGGCTGCTGCTAAGGTTGCTTTGTTGGGTGCTTTGAACTCTCCAGCTGCTATCTCTGCTGAAGTTGCCGAGAAGGTCTTGTTGAACGGCTTCAAGGCTTCTGTTGAGCAAGAATTGGCTGCTATCGACGCTATCACCACCAAGGATGTTAAGGCCTGGGCCAACGCTGCCTTGTGGGACAAGGACATTGTTATTGCCGGAACTGGTTGTATCGAGGGTTTGTTCGACTACAACAGAGTCAGAAACGAAATGTCCATGATGAGATTCTAATCTACTCCGCTGCAGAACCGTTATATAATTGCATCACATATTCTTACGAATCCAAAATAAATAAACTAGAAGTACTTCTCTTGTAAACTATAAAAAAAGATTGACTTAAACGTCATCTCGCAAGTTCTCAGAATAACCACAAATACGTATTATCCCCAATATCCTAAGTCAAATCTAAATCATCCAAATTAAAAGATCTAAGTTATCCCTTGATTTCTCTAAGGATGTTTATTGTTTAATTATGTATATAAAGTATAATCGCTTCACATGAGTCCACTCCGTGTAAGATGCTGCAGAATCATCATATCGGTGACAGCATTTAAAACAAACTTCATGGCAGCGGTATCTGTGGCACAAGTCCGATGAACATAAATTGGTTTCGCGTAACGATTCAAGCTTAAAAGAGTTTTCTCGAAATAATCCAAGACCAGCTCTACATCAAGTGGATCCTTATCATAGTCAGGACAGTAGTCAGTAATGAGTGATTTGTGCAATTTCTCTTCAAGTAAATCGACTTTATTCAAAAAAAGAATAAATGGAGTATTTGCAAACCATCGTGAATTACAAATACTTTCGAAGACAGACAATGATTCTTCCATGCGGCTGACTCTAGCGTCTTCATAAAGGGTCTGGTCATACTCCAGTACTGCCACAACAAAGATGATAGCATTGACATTCAGAAAATGATGGATCCATTTCCTACGTTCTGAACGTTGACCGCCGGCATCAAGAAGCTTTAAAATTGAATTTTTCACTCGAAACTCGTGTTCGGAGATACCGGTCGTTTTTATCCGACCCATGAGAATGTCTTGATCTGAACATTTGTACATACGATCTTTCAATTTGTCAACTATTTGAAAGTAGTATTCTGCGGATGTTTCCAATTGGAACTTGTTTCTTTGTTCAAAACATCTTCGAATCCCACGGTCATTGGTCCAAAGTTGCTTAATAGCCATAGCTATATCTTCTCTAGAGTGTCTTCTGCCACTTATTGCACAGCTAATTGTCTTCTCTTTCTCCTCTTCTTCTGACTCTTCGAGTAAAGAGGTTACATCGAAATCTTGAGACCGCGATTTTCCCTTTTTTTTCGGTTTGGCCTGACTGAAATATCCAATTGCATAGCCATCTCCATCATCTTCATAGTCATCTTCGTCATCTGATTCACCAGCAAACCTTCTCTCTGTTTCAACAATAATTCTTTTAAATGGAATTAATGGCGACCCTGGTTTATCACAATCCAAGGGAATGCGATATTTCCTTGCGTTGAAGATAAGCATCCTCATAGACTCAATCATATCCATCCATAAAATGTGCGTATAATGACATCTTTCCAAATCTGAAAAAGAGTCATTATGCAAAAGTCTCATTTGTTTCAAAACTGTAGATTTCCCTGAATCTCCCGCTCCCAACAAGAAGATTCGAATTGAGTTGGCTTCCTCTTTCTTTTTCTGGAGAAGCACCTTATCGATTGCAAGCGATTTTTGCCGCTGCATCTGATATAAGGCTTCTTCTTCGGTCATTACACTTCCTGCGCATCCCATTTTGACGAATTGTAAATGCTTTAAATTATTTTTGTTAGTTTCAGTCGCGTGTAGTTTGAACACTGGGTATTTGTGGACGAAATGTAGGCTATCGATGGAATGCTGAAACAGCGTTTCCCAATCCAATACTTTACGAGGATGGGAGTGCATAGAGATCGATTCATGTACAGGTATAACTTTTGACAGATCTTGATTTACTCAATTGAATCAGTCCATTTGATTGTTGAATCGATTTCGTTTTATAAATAGAGCTTTACCAGACAATACTTCCAGCCTGAATTTAAATTTATTAAATTGGGTCTGGAATGGATTAGATTTGTTCGGTATTGACAATAAGAGACTCTGCAGGACTGCTTCCCAATTGGGAAAGTAGTTCTTTGGATCGATCCATGATCAAAAGCTGAAATTTTACAAATTAAACGGACTAAAAATAATTTTTGGGCAATAATAGAAGCAGGTGATCTCTTAATTTATATATATATATGCAAGTTAGTCTCAAATCAAGCAGATACTGTTTCATAATTCAAAGTGGTAACTCTAGTGCAGTCCGCTAGACCTAATTATTGATTCGCGTAGATTTGAACACAGAAATCACAGAAAAAACGAATTTCATGTTTAAAAGTCAATTAATTTTGTTAATGTTAAGCTTTCAGATTTCACTTGTTTAATGGATGAACAAGAAAACCCTACGGAGGATTTTGATTTGTTATCGACCAAAACATATTGAACTTATACTAAACCACCTTTAATTTATTTATAAGTGACTTTGTAATCAACTTTAGTAGCCTTGTTCTCTTAAATTTCCCTAAAAAGTTCAAAAAAAGAGTATTCATCGAGCTACAATTCAGTCCAATTGTCCGCCATTGAAAATTATCGAAATACATCTATAAACCTCCTAAACAAAGAAAATCACTACTTTATACGTCACCATGGCAACGAGCGCCAGGGTTGCGAGATGTTTTGCACACATCAGCACATTCCACTTCCTTAAAATTCTGATGAATGACTGCTTCTTACTGAGTAAAGCCTTCTCACACCTTTTTTCCCACGTTCTGGGCGTAAATGTATAATTAGGTAGTGGTATATATTCAGAGCTTTTATCCAGGTTTGCCATGAATTCAAACACTTTCTGAGAAATACCTTCTTGCTCCTCAGGGAAATCCGTACTTGTACGCTCCAGGCTCCATACGGGAATCATTGAGTAGTTATAACGTGAAGATCTTTGTTTGAGGTCCCAAAGAACAATTATCGTAGCGCTTAAAATTGCCATCAATACGTATGCAAAGACGTTTACATAAGGACGAGGTAAATAACAAACATGCGTGTCATAGTTCATTTTCTGTTCCTGAGCAGTATATGAGAGTAATTGTACAGCAGGAAAATTAATACCCATTGCCATACTAATTGATTTTACAGCGATATCACGAGCACCGGACTCATGTAAAATGTCACAGTAATCGTGGTCATCGCCTGCGAACATAACTTGAGGTTTTATTTTTTCTAGAAGCTCCTTCAGAAGATCTGGAGAAATTGCCAGCTGGTATTGGTAGCCAGCAATTTGTAAGAATGGGTTCCGCTCTCTCAAAGGACCACACTGTTGAAGGCCAGGATCACGGAAAAATGGAATATGCGAAAGAAGAATTCTTGGATTTGTTGCTGCAGGGAGCGAGTCTACGAATTGTGCAGCGCTATTACGGATTTCAGGTATCTCGGAAGATAATGATGGAGTATCTAGCATGATAAAGTCTACTCCGTTAATAGTCTCCAAGGTATTTGGTTTCCCAAAATGCTTGACAAAACGAGCTTGCAGCTCGGGTTTTACACCGTTGCCAAAACCAACGTCATGATTACCCGGAACTGAGGTAAAGAGGTTCTTTCCTCTTACATACTGAGGGAACCTATTGAAGATTCGTTCAAAACGACGGAACTCTTTTTTATAATAATCATCTGGACACAGTCTACCATTATCCAAGTAATCGCCCAAGAACATGACATAGTCAGGGCGCAAGTGCTTGATGAGAGCCTTATAGTTTTGTTTGAGGTATACGTCAACGGTATGTTGAGACACTTTCAAGAGAAGACTGTTGCGGCCAGGATAAGTGTGGCCATCTATAAGCTGAGGGTCAGCCACGAATAACACATTTGTTTGCTTTTCTAGTTGAGCCCATTTACATTTTGCTGCTGTTCGATAAGGGACTACATGTTCATAATAGACAAATAGCAGAAGCCAAACACATGAGAGGAGAGCCACAACGGTGCTGGAGCCTCGAAGACGCGGCATCATAACTTCTCAGACGCGTTTGTTTATGTTATTAGAATTCCAGGAAGGAAAGGGAGGGAAGAGAGGGAAGGATTTGGTTCTTAGTGTACTTTCTGATACATGGTAGAAGTAGAGGCGCGAAGGTGCTCGCACTAGGGAGAGTCTGGGTGTGCAGGTAACGTGAAACATGTCAAGACACAAGGGCCCACAACTACTAAATTAGAGAGATATAAATTTAAGGGGGTACAAATTTAAGAAATTTTGGTAAATTCATTTTTGTAGAAATTGAGATTTTGCATTCTGTTAGTCGGTTGGGTTTCGGAATGGTTCTCTAAGGCATTTGCATGCGAGCGGTGGTGAGTGCAAGAAGTCGCCTGAAACTGAGAAGACTTGTCTCAGTGCGCGCTCCAACTTGGAAACTGATTTTGCGCCAGGCCACCAGTGATGAATGGATTTCTAGCTAAATAGGTTTATATACAGAACTAGAATAAAAATTACATAAGTAAATATCTGAAATCATTGAATGAAATAAAATTCACATTCCTTTTCTTTTCCAAACCTATTTCTCGTTCTCTGTCTCTGGCTCGAGGCTAGGCCAGACGCTGGGGCCTAGGGCCAGTCGTTGGGGCCAAGGACCGGTCGCTGGCGGAAGGCTAGCCCAGTAACGGAACCCTTGACACAGGGCCTCAAACCACGAACATCTTCGCTGTCAAGTCAGCAAAACAAAAATCAAGATTAGTGAAGAAAAGAGCAATATTTTTTCGAATTCATTAGCGTATACTTGCTATTTAGATATTCTCATCAAAGTCCATGAAGTATGAATTACGCAGTGTGAAGCTATGACGTCTATGAAGTCCCTAACGGTTTATGTGCTTACGGCCGCGCATAATGTCGCACATAATGTCGTGCATAAGGCTGCGCATACGGATGGTTCGCTTGGTTACCTTTTCTTATATGCACTCCTCCCAATTGTTAATTACTTGGGACCGTACATGGAACATTACATGGAACCGATCAAGAACATTTGACTTCCTTCTTTACTAGCTATGCTATCTGCATTTTTATGGACGTTGATCTCCATTTGTGGTGTCTTTGTCTGTTACACCAGGTACCTTGATTTCAACAGAGATGTCCCTCCGGAGTACCTCAATCAACAGAGTGTACTTGAACAGACTCGTAAACCAAACGAGCTGGCCATCCATAAGTCAACAAAACTAGACTACTCGACTGGACTTCGCGTAGGGCTCGGAATCCGATATGATAGTTACAAACTCCGCAATGGGAATCTTAATGATATTTGGGAGATTTTCATTAAGAGTTCTGTGAACAATGAAAAGCCCAGAATTACTGTTGGAGGCGAGTCAATACGTCTAGACCAATTGAATCACGCTGTTCACCAATTACTCGAATTAATGCTTACTTGGAAAAATGTCTCTGAATTGGCGTTGTCTTCCGAGATCTTGTTCGCAGACAAGTATACTTTCGCTGCCATTATCGCTGCGTTCTTGTCTCAGATCCCTGTCCATGTTTACGAAAAAAACGCTGAGAGTTTGATTGATGAGAATGCAGTGCTCGTAACTGAAGGTTTTGAAATTCGTACGAAACTGGACAACTTTTGTCTTTTCCAATTCACTACTCTTGATTTTTCTTCTGGAAAGAAAGACTTCATTAATGAGTATACTGTGGAGAAAGATCGCGGCATTGCGCTTAAGGTGTCTTCTAGGATGAATCACAAAGTCATCTCCTCGACTGTGTTTACACAGCTCAACTTGGTGTCGGCGGTGGCTAGTTGTATTAAACATTTACCTCCATCGAAGCAGCTTAATAAAGAAGATACAATTGTCATTGTACAGGACCGAACAAGCTCAGAAGGTTTACTTAACGAAATCACGAAAGTTTTGACACTGTTTGTTGCTGGCTCGAAACTTGTTCTTACTAGCCACGAAGCTGACTACATGACTTATAAACCTACAGTGCTAGTTATGAATGTGAGAAACATCAAAAAGCACGAACAAGCTCCAAGCGCTCTTTCAAAATTCGTTTATTATCATAAATTATTTTCCCTCTCAAGACTACGTTTTGGAAGCAGTGAATGCAGTCTATACCCCGATTTAAGACTAATATATGTTCACCGTGACTGTAATAAGGGCGAGTATACAAACTGGAATAGTCTCCGTGCTAGTCTAGGGGTCAACATTGTGGAAGAAATCGGCAGATTTAATATAATGGGCCCATTTCTTATCACAGATTACTTCGAATATAGAGTGTTTCCTCAGAAACTCAGCGAGAGCATTCTTGCAGCTGGTGGAATTGTGCAAGCCAATGAAATTAAACTTCTTAATTATGACGCTACTCAATCCGGAGACTTGGCTGTTCGTGGATACAATATTGGTAAAGCTGTCACCATCATGGAGGGTGTAGGTGAAACAAAGGTTATCCCAGATGAAGATGGGTTCCACAAGCTTCCTCATGTTGCAAGATGGGGAACCGATGGCTGTTTGTATATACTCAATAGGAACCGGTAGTTCCTTAATAGATCCATAATGTGAATAATGACCATTCTAGAACTTTGTAACGCGTCTCTTTCTAAGATGTTTTGAACGCGCCTTTGCCTTGTTGAGAGATTTGCAGCCAAAAAAAATATCCTTGCACAGAAATCCAAAATCAATGTTGAATTTGAGTACAGATTTTGGACATTTTGAACGTTTAGAAGTCCAGTGTTTATCGTTCACGGGTTTCTTCAACACCCTTCTCAACACTTGCAACATCCAGAGTATTTACTGCTAAATCACGCTGTGTCTGTATACCATTATAAAAGGTGCTCCAGAGTTGACCCACATTTTCGAATTCTTTCCCAACTTGAACTGAATCATTGAGTGTGCGATTGAGTGTTTCAAGGTTGTATACTACAGAGTCCATTGAAGAAGCGATTTCCTGGACTAGATGATCCCGTTGAGTCTCAAACGAGGAGGGGATCAGAGACTTTGCGGGTGAGTCCATAGTAAGATTAGTTTTATTTGACTAGGGAATTTCTGTTAATTGTCTTGTTGTGAGCTTAGTTATGTGATTGTTTTAATTGTGGACTGCAGGTAATTGAGTCTCAGACGTGGTGAGGTGAGTATAGATGGAATGGGCTAGGACAGGGTGAAAGGGCTAGCCAAGCGTAGGACCATGAAAGTTTTAGAGCCAGAGCTGGAAGTGACCACATGGTCTCAATTTTCTCTGATAAATAATTGACGAAAAAAAGTGTTCCATAATGATGTAAACAGTGATTCCAATGATAATAATGGAATGAACAATGGTAAATTAACCAAAAATGTTGGTCAGAGGAAACGAAATTAGAATTGATCATTGAACACAGAGACATCTGCTTCAAAAAAAATTAGGAAGAAGAACTAACGTGGCATAAGTGGTGAGTACGAAGGTAAACTCGATCGGAGTTATAACAATTACCACAGTCTTGGGCTATTTGCGGCCAAAAAGAATGGGAGAAGAAAAATGAGTGGCCGGACAACCGAAATGGGTAATTCTAAGCTACTCAGACTTTCTATTCTACAAGACAGAAACCTAGATTGACTGGACAACCTACTAGAGTAGTAGACTGTTAGAGCAGTAGACTTAGAGTAGTAGACTGCTAGAGTGCCAGAGTTCTAAACTACCAAACTTCTAGATTTTTAGACAGAAGGCAATACTACTAAAAAACCTAGAGTATTTGAACACTTAAGTGCTATACTACGAAAAAACCTAGAGTATTAGATACTTAATTACTAGAGTATTAGAGCACTACAGTACTCGACTGCCAAAGTACTAGATCAATCGAATTCTAGACAGAAACTAGACCACTATACTACTAAAGCACTAGACTCTAAGACTACTCGTTCTCTTAAAACTTCCTAGACTTTTTGGAAGTCCTGTACTTTTTGAATCTCCTCGAATTTTTACTCCTAGACTTCGGAATTCCTAGACTTTCTGGACTTCCTTCTTCATCGAGACAGTTGCACTACAAACCTGCTGCACCAATTCAAGAACGGAAAACTGGATGCAATCGATTGCTCCACCCTTCAAAATCTTGCTAAACAATAGGACCCCCATAAATTTCACAGTCTGGTTCCTTCATCCATTGTGAAAAATCCTATTGTCATTGTACTCATTGAATCTACAGATCAGCCATATGACGTCATGTGGTAGAAGAGACGCAGACAGATCCACATGAAAACACATACACGGAATGGTCATTGTTGACGATGGAATTCTGAAAAAAACAGCCAGAATCAGACGATTCCTTTCGTCACACATTTTTCACAGTCTCCCCTCATTCAGTTTTTCTCTCGACGCCTCAAAATTATCGCCTTCCCGATAAGCCCTCTTGACAACCTTTAGGGGTCGACAGGAAGCCTTGTAGTCTCAATGCGTCCAAGGCGGTAAAACCAGTACATCCCACTTGCGGCAAGAGGAAGGGCAAGCGGTTGAGTGGCTGGCAAGGGAAAAAAAAATAGGCGACGGTGCGTTCTACATGCAGTATTCCATACAGGAATGTCTGATTTAAAGTTGCATGAAAGCACGATTATGAACTATGGGATTTGAGTAAAATACATTTACCACAAATGTATTTGATTTACACAAAAGGATTATTGATAATCTGAATACCAGCTGAAATTTAAAAGTGATCAGTACTTTTATTCATGAAGTTTTTACGCTATGCTGCGCTTTTTGCGTTGTGGTCAGGTTGCTATTGAAACAAATTGACTTCCTCTACGCAGTCACGTGACATACCTAGATTGAGAGATTTCTGCATGTGGTTCGAATATTGCTTCTCGTGCATTATACAGAATGCGGCCCACCGTCGGCCTAATACAGATTTCAGTTGACGTTGGGCGGTGACTAGATGAAAGAGGAGGAGACGCAAATATTTTGTTGAGAATCGTCAATGAGACTTTACTAGAGATTTGTGATCTAATTTGAAATCTCTTTGTAAAAAACGATAAATGTCTATTCTTGCTTGATCAAGGCAAATCTCTCATACGGGTAAATAAGGATATTGGTGCATTGCCTTGCATCGCAGCGCAGTGCAGTTCGCAATATTGAGCACAAACGAGTCATTAATAAAACCAATTTATCTTTGTTACAGGTGACTATAAAGATTATTTACAATTAAATTATATTCCAATTAAAAGGAAGCAAAGTTTGTTTGTAACTTGACGACTTACACTGGGTAATATAGTTGTTATATCTCGTTAAATCATGTATTTTAAGATCCAAAACATGTGAATAAAGCGGTCTACAGAGTGTAGAGAGGAACTAAAACTAACCGGGCTAATACATTTATTGCAGAATTTTTTTCAAAGAGCGGTTATAGACCAGCTACAACTTCTTTCCCAAGCAAAAAGACACGGAACACGGGGTCTTTTTGGAACTTTTCAAACTACACCGACGGACGTAGTCCTTTTTTTCATCAAACTTGGCAAAGGACAGAGACTTCACGCTAGAAGAGGATCTTTCCGAGGAGGTCGAGGACATCGAGCTCGTCGAGGAGACGGATTTCTTTTTCAGAAGGAACATTTTTCAAACAAATAAATATTTTGAAAAGTTTTAGAAGTTTGGCTTGGTATTATGTATGTGTGTTTTGGATTTTGTGTGTTGGATTTTGTGTGTTTTGATCTGATCTCGTTCTGTTTTAGAGAGCACAGGACATCTTCAACTGTGCTAATATAAGGAGAGAAAGAAGAGAAAGGCGATGCCGAGAGGTGAATAGTAAAAGTAAAAGCGACTTGGAGTGACTTGGAGTGACTAGGAGTGACTTGCAGTGACTTTTGATTTTGTTTTTTATTAACTTAAGCCGGTTAAGTATTCTTGCTTGGTAGATTAAGTGATCTCAAGCTGAGTGGTCAAGTTAATCAGTTAATCGAGTAAAGCTGAGTGAGTCAAGCTTAGATAGATCAAGACAAATAAGTCAAATAAGACAAATAAGTCAAATAATTCAAATAAGTCAAATTATTCAAACTTTAGTAGTGTTGAATAGGTCAAGCAAAATAAGTCAAATTGACTTCGCTTTACTAGTAGTTAACTAGCGGTAGTGAGTATTTCAGGGAAACGTGAGTAGCACAGACTAGACTAGCAGGGAACTAGTGAAGTGAACGCCGACAGAAATGATCCGATTATAGTACAGAGTGAAGACACGAAGACAGGGCGCGTCGATCAACTTAACAAAAAATAGTACTCTTTTCAAAACTCCGACGAGGCATCGACATTATATATATATGTATACTACGTGCTTTTACCCCCCTCCGTTGTATGGGCCAGAGAAATTCCCTCACTGACCCATTTGGAGCCATATGTCACCACCTCCTGCATACAGCGCGGGCACAATACACCATGGGTTTCATGCGGTATTTTAAGGGTTGGGGTAGTGGCCTACACGAAAGTTAGTTACCATGAAATTTCTTGCGCATGCGCATAGATGCACTGGACAAGTTCTTTTCTTTTTAATGATTATAATTAGAATGAAGCAGAAGAGTTTTTTGTTTTGAATTTTGTTTTGGTTGTGTTAAGTTTTGTTTTGTTTTGTTTTGTTTAGCAAGTTTTTGTCGTAAAGTTTGTATTTGGTTAGTGAAGGCATCACCCTGTTTAGGTAGGTCCACATTGGCTGCCTGCACAAAGCCGGTGAAGGTATTCCGTGCCCGCTTCGAGGAAAAGCTCTGCATTGGGAGCGTCGTACTTTAAATTGTGTGCAGATGGGCCGACATGGAGGCCGTAAACAGCGTGGTTGAATCTGACACTACTTCGCCCTAACGCCTATTCGAGGGTATAGGAGGCCTGAAGAAGGTAGAATGACTGGTTTTTGAATGTTTCTTGAATGTTTTTTGAAGGGTCTTTTTTGGTTGTGAATTTAATATGAAAGTTTATTAAATTGTATTTAAAGAGACTTATTGGAGAATTAGAATTGTAAGATTATTGGATGACTGGAGGATGACTGGAGGATGTAGTGGATGTATAGTAGGAAGTAGGGATGTAATAGAGTAGTGAGGATACAGTGAGTATAGTGAGAGTTAATGAAATTACTTGAAGATGAAATTCAAAATGAAGTTTAATGAAATTCAAAATAAATTCATAAATTCATAAATTCAAATATGAAGTTAAATATCCATTAATGAATTGTGTTGCAACCTAGACTCTACCGTAAATGCTATTCACAGCTTCAGATATTGACTTATTAGGGTGCAATTAGACGTATGGTGAGTAACTCCGAGCGACTTGGGTGCGGAGACTGCTTAGAGGCGAGGGAGAGCACAGGGGGCCAGTTACCCACACATAGTTTATTAGAGAAAGCGGTGCAGCGCATAGGCTATAGCACCATAGCGCCATAGGCATTAAGGCGGCAGCGGCAACGGTGGCGGTGGTGGCGGCGGCTAGAGCCGAACATACCCAAGGCAAAACGCTACAGCTATGGCTAGAGCTTTTCGTAGAGAGAGTGCTAATTAGTGTAGGTGGTCTGCCTCATTGTACCCATGCCTACTGTGGGCACTGCATTCAACCCATTGCGCGGCCTTGAACTTGACATTGATGAAGGTTGGTTAGAAGCCATTATCTGAGCGTATGTATCGGAGGTCCGAATTAGGATATGCTATTGAAACCCGGCCAATACGATGCACGGTTTCTCTTTTCTCTTTTTTCTTTTTTTTTTTGGTAGTTCACATTCGTTAGTTCGGCTTTAATGATGTCAAGCTGCAGATTAATTCTTCTTCCTTTTGTTCGTCTTGTTCGTCTTGTTCTTCGGATCTCACCACAGCCATTACCGTTTTAGGAACTACATCATAACAACTGTAATTGAACATAACACTAATTAGGATGCACTAATTAGGATACTTAGTGAAATGGCAAGTAATCACAACCCCTAAACGTTTTAATTTTTCTATTTTTTTGATTAAAAATTTCTTATCCAGGGTTCTATATTTATGTTCCTTTCGTAAATGGGTTGTAATTTTCTTCTTTCTTGCCCTTACCGCCTTGGCTTGACCCGAGTCAACTTTTCAATTTTTTCTCGTAATTTCTACAGTTTTTTGCTCATTTCTAAAAACAAAGTTATGATTTTCTTGATTCGAGTTTCTTAGTTCTATAAATTATCATCATCGACTACATTGGTCATGTTCCTTATAATAGGGTCCACGTTCCCCACAACAATCTACGATCCATCTTGGCTCCAACGTGACCATATTTTTTTAGCGAATATTAACTCCTAAACAAATCATGAAAAATCCCCTTTCAGTGCTCTCTAAATATAGATATTCAATTACTTAGGATAGATCTAACTAGTCATTTGCAGCCTGCATATAAATCCTTCAACCTGCTTATATGCGTTTAGGCTAAGGATCATTTTCTTGGTAGGAACATTAAGATAGTAACATTAGTTTCAAATAGCTTCGAGTTATTGATTGCAGAACACGATCTTTTATAAGTAAATTTCTACATTAGTTGGGACGGTATTAGCCATTGTATCTCTGTTAGAACCTTACATATTGGATGATTTCTATTGGATGATCGTAGAATTGCATGTACATAAAGGGTATGTATGCAAATGTACTAATTATTTTGCCGGATTCCGAAAGCTAATATATTAGCTTCATCCACGGAAACCTTTTTTTATGTAATGAACAAGGGGTGAAAATAAGCAAAGAGAATTTATGCAATTACTTGTGTTCGAGTATACTTCGTAATTTTGAATAATTGAGGTAGCATATCTCAACATTACATGGACTATAGTCAGCATTCAGGAAGTAAATTCACATGAATCAGTTCCATTCTTAATTCCGCTTCAAATTTCAGATGACATTTCGACATTTAATCAGTGCTGTTTGAATACGAAGGGGTTCGCCAGATTACCCGTACTGCTTTAGAGCTGAATCAGAAGCACTGAAGAAGTAGAGTAACATAGATGTTACAATGCGAGCACATAAATTTCTTCTTCTCTAATGATGAAATCTAAACCGTCAAGCTCATAAAGTTGCCAAAAGGGCTCATCGATTCTGGAGCGCCCGCCCATGTCAACCTTAATTAGAATATAACACAAATGAGTGAACATTGGTATAGAACCAAGCAGCCATTTCCCAATTATCTTTTCACATTTAACAACCTTTTGATGCTCTTACTACTTCTCACACGTTGTACCTCCCATGACACGAACTTACAGTGCCAAATCAAATGGAATACAACTGCCGTAGATTGTAGATTGTAATCAGGTGATGCTGCCAATAAATTTCAATTGCTAAAGAAAATTTTGACTTACTGGAGAGCGAAGAATACAGAACTTAGTGTGCTTTAGTAATCATTTGAGAACGGGTAGAGTTTTAAATAGCCTGGATGTTAAGCAAATATTTCACCAGCTGATTCATATCCACTATATTTAAATGTCATACTGTTTGTGAAGTTTTGGGAATGACGATCCTTTCGATTTGGTTAACAGAGGCATAAACAACTAATCCATGAATCAATCAAACTCAAGTCTCAATAATCATTACTTATTAAAAGTAAAAAAAAGATTCCGATAAATCAATAACACAATTAGTTACTTTTGATGATAAGCGAGAGTAATAACACAACCATCTCGTCTCTCAACACTTGTAGCCAAAAGATAACAGAAGAATTCTTAAGAGATTAAAATCTTCCAAAAATATTTCCTAGAAAATGTAAAGAAAATTTGAATCAATTTTTTAAAGTAAATGCATACAGTTCCTCTACCTGATATCCATCGCTATCTCCACGTGATGATCATCTCTCCACCTTCATCCTAAACTCAACCATGTCCGAAAGAAAAGCAATTAACAAATGGTACCCCCCAGATTATGATCCATCGAAGCTACCGAAAAAGAAAAAGTCTACGAACCCAAACATTAATCGTGTTCGGTTAATGGTACCGTTCTCGATGAAATGTGTGCTGTGTAATGAGTACATTGCAGCTCATCGTAAATTCAATGCACGGAAAGAGACCACTGATGAAAAATACATGGGGGTAAAGATCATACATTTCCACATCAAGTGTCCTAGATGTAATGGCCAGTTAGTATTCAGAACTGATCCCAAAACAAGTGGCTTCGAGCCCGTTTCAGGTGTTGTACGGAACTATGTCTCATCAAAGCAGAAGGATGTTCAACCACAAGAGACTGAGGATGAGATGCTTGAAAGATTGGAAAGGCAAGAACGAGAGAATCAAGAATATCAAGAACTAAAACATAAGCGGAAAAATAATCCATTTTGGCGTTCTCAAGACCCACTCGCTGGAAATGGTACTACTCTTGACTCGTTAGAAGAGAAGCTCTTGGAACAGCAGAAGGAACAACAGATGCATGACCAACTCACGTTTTTACAAGCAAAAGCAATGCAACTCCAAAAATCTGGAGGTGCAGACGCTGCAATTCTACGAGCTCAGGAAAAGTTAGCCTCTGAAAAGCATTTATTGGATCAGGAACCGGACTCTATCTCCAAGAGACCCAAACTTCTCGACCAGGACCAATCAGAACCAGTGCCAAAATTAAACGTCCTGGGCAAAATCAAAGTGAATTTAAACAATTTAAAGAATCTAAAGAACTTGAAAACATCAAAAAGTCCAAAGTCACCGGATCAGTCAGAGACTCCAATTAAAGTTGAACTGGAAATTAGAGCCCTGGCTGGTAGTGAGATTGCAGGTGGTGCATATGCACGTCATAATCCACATGGGGAAACACGTCAAGAAGACGCGCACAAGGAAGCCACAATTTCCGAAAAAGCCGGGAATGAAAAAAAAGAAGAGAGTAATTCTGTAAATAATAATGATGCCTCCGATGAAAAAGAAAAAAATTCCCATCAACTTGCCGCGTCGCTCGTTGGATACCTGTCGTCCGAAGAAGAAGAGGAAGACTGATTGATTGATAATGCACGTTACCAGCCTCCCAATCCGTGTCCTGCATGTAATCTCCTCTTACATATACATAACCCGTACCCATCACAATTAATCAGCCTCTCCTCTCTTATCATCCGCATACGCTCTTTCAATATCGACTTCAATATAAATCGAATCACAATGATATCACTAATAGTAGGCACGGTGGTCGTAGGTGCCGTCGTGTCCAGCACATCTTACATATGCTTACGAAGTCATCCAGTGGCAGATACCAAGTGCCATACCCCTATCTCTAGATACACAATCCGAACCAACGAGTCTGGGAACGCAAGCGCGGCGGTTTTGGATTCAAGTGGCCGGCAGATGTGTCGATTCAATTTGGCGTCAAGTCTGAAGATTTTTAATAACATTTATCGTTTATTTGGTCGGCTTTCCGTGTCCCAATCCACTGCTGAGGTGGCTCATTTCTATAGAAACATGGTAGGAAAAGGAGGCTATATTGAATTTTTTCAAGAAGAAACACCGGAAGAGCAATCGATATTACCCGGTTTTTTGTCTCGGTTCCAACCGAAAAAGGAAGAGTTGCCACCTGTAAGAATTCATATTCTGGCTAAATTATCGGGATGCAATTGCGAGATTAACTTTGAGCAAGACCATAGTAAACTTTTATGGTGTGCTAGTGAACGAAAATTGTATAAAATTGAGGGCTCTTTAAAAAGTGAAGCTGCTATCATCTCAGCGGTCTATACTGATCAAGAAGAAACACAAAGAGGTGCAGAGAGAGAAACAGAGGCAGATACAATAAAAAAGTCTAGCTTTAAAACTGCCAGTCATTCTAGTCATTCAGTTGCGGTTAATCCTAAACACATAAATCCGTATTTGGCCGTTTGCGTCCTACTCTACTTCTTACTTCTTGAGAATGAGAATACAGACAAATGATCATTCATTTTTAATTAATTTTACAAAACCCAATTACCACAACACCTTATACAAAGGAAAAATTGTTTAAAGTCACAACAGCCTGTGCTTGGTCAGGTGGAGGAACAGACGCGTGATAGTCATGTTTGATTTGAACCAACCGTTCTATTAATGGCGGGATTGTCTTCTCGTCTATATCCTTAAAACACATGAGCGCTCCACGAACATAATCAACAGAACAATCATAATAAGTGCCCAAAATATCATTTTCCCATAGTTGTGGAATATCTTCCATATAATTTTCACATGTGGCAAGCGTGATTAAGAAATCTAAAGAGGTAAGACTTCTAACCAAATAGGCGCGGTCCTTCCCAGATAAATGTGGATTCAAGCCATCGAAAAAGATCTTTATGTCTCGATCCAACGTCTCATGAAACATTTTGTGTCTTTTAGTTGCCTTTCGGTCGATTTTCTTGCCGTCTCCATGGAGAATGTTTTGGTACCCTATGCGGATATAATGCGCCATCAACGTGTCGATTAAAACAGTGAATGTCAAGCTATAAAAGTCAAGGGACGCGTAGTTCCTCAACTCACCCATATACTCGGTCACTGTATCGACTATACGTTTTGCAATTGGTTCTTCGTTAACTTTATCCAAATCGTACCATTTTGGAGTAAATACCAATGAGAGCGCCGGAAGTAAATCATTTATAATTATTTCAGTCACTGACCTTATCACTAATGCATTTAAATCCATGCTAGGAACGATGGTGTCCTCGAAAGCCTGTTCGATTTTCTCCTGGTATGTGATGTGCACCTTTCCCTTGTATTTAGGCAAAAAGCTCTCCTGGAGCTTATCGGTATTGATTTCGTAAGTGTTTCCTAGAGCGGTAAGGTATTCAAGTAAGCCCGGTTTGGAGATCTCAGCAAGTTGTTCTTCAGTCATATTCTCCAAATCATACTCCGGTTGAGGCTTGGATTGCATACGTAAAAATCGCTTGGTTTTCAGCTCTTTGATTAAGCATGCCTCATTATTATAAATAGACATATACTTCATCATTTCGTCTTCTATAAGCTCCACGTAAGCAGCCACACGTTTGTTGTAACAAACAGACCAATTTTCTATGACACCAACTAAAACCTTTCCATAACCAGAGTCTCCAGCGGCATCTGCTTGTTGTGTAAGCATTGAAAGGGTTGTCTTAAAGTCTGGAAGCACGTAGACATCAGTGATGACATCACCAGATATAGGATTATCATTATCGTCAAGATCTTCGAAAGTCTGTCGATATGAGTAAAGATCAGGAGCAGCTCTAACTGTAAAATCAATTGCTTCTTGCTTGATCAAGTTTTCATTCCATTCTTGCATCTTAGACACAATGACGGCCATGTAATCGCTCAAAACGGATTCTTTGAGGGCTTCGCCCAAAATCGACCGATCCTCTTTTTTATCCTTCCCGCGTAATGAAGCAATAAATGAGCTATAGTGTGAATCGTACGAAAGGATGCGCATCAAGTCTTCAGCAGGTGGATTCGAGTTAATAATGTCAATGGTGAATTTATGTAAAAGATTGTAATAAGTTTTATGGATGAAATCCTCCACGTGCCATGCTGGCGGGAACAAGTCGACCAAACTTCTTTCCACAAATATTAATTCATCTTCCAACCAGCTTAAGTTATCATAAACCAACATTGGATCCTCATCAAAATGTTCAACACACTTATTAAACGTATCAGCCAAACATTCTTCTAACTTATCGTAAAAAAATTTATGGTAGTGTCTCTGTGAGCCTCGGTATTTCGAATAGTCCAAGGTCTTTAGAGAATTGACAAAATCGTCTTGTGTTGCCAAATGTAAAGAGTCCACTAAAAGGACTTTGGCATCTTCGGTTGCTTCATATTGAATCACACGAACAAGTTTATGGACCATTTCTGTGTTCCCCTCCTTGACCGCTTCAGTGATACTGATTATAATTTCTTTCAAGAGTTCATCAAACTTACGCACGACACGGCGGACCGGGCTCGTGATTTTCATGATAATGGACTGTGTATCGTCCGAAAGCGTCTCACTAGATTTCTGTAAATAATCCAGGAAATTTCTGGCTTGGGTGACATTATAATGGATCCTATAGAGGTTAAACAATGGGTACTCTATATTTTCACTTACTGCTTGGAATTCGGAATCAATTGCGTTCCCAATATGTTCAGCATATTCTCGATAGCTTGATATATCTTTGTACAAATTTTGAGTTTGATTCATCAATTGAAATATATCTGAAGCTTCTCTTAACGTCAGGTAATCCTTCACGTTTGTGATTGAATCATCATGAATAGTGTTAATTTTATCTACGTTATCCTTGATGATAGATAGTTTTTCAGCGGAGGTTTTCAATTTGGCAAGACTGGATACAATGGATTCAATAAGTTGCAGAGTGGTTGTGTTGAGTTTGACATCGATGCTTGATTTTTCTTTAACGAATTGTTCGCGGAGAGTCGCCACTTTGACTAGATCCTCTTCGACTTTGATGAAATTTGATATCCGGAGAAGAGCCAGATCGCTCATTTTGTGAAAGCTTTGTGTGAGTGGCTTTGTGGTCTGGTGTTTGTAGTTGTTAGGGGCTCGGCTCGGTAGCTAATTCAATCGGTAAGGGTAAGATTTGAATCGAGTCACGTGAAAAAAAAACAAAGCGACCTCAATTTATTTTGAATCAATTTATGAGGAATTTTGTTTGAAAAGAATAAAACGCTTTGTTATTTGCTTTTGCTATTCATGTCAGAGACTGGTTCGGAAAGGCACTTGGTTAAACTATTGGACGATTGAGAATCTATACTCGAAACCAGAATAATACAGTTTAAATAATCAATGTTATATTTTCGGAAGACTAACTTATTTTAACAAGACAATTGGTGAGTGCTAATGTCACATAAAGAGAAAAGCTTCTTACTCTATTGAAAGAACTGACAATGAAGTTTTTAACCAATTTATAACTCAGCTTTCAAATAATTTCAATTAAAGTTCTTTAATGATAAATTTACATTCACTTAAACTTTTTTAAGTTTGGATTACTGTATCCGCTATATATCTCCTCTTGTTCTACGTTTCCAGCCTCAAGTGTTGTAGGTTCTCTTCTGGTTGTTGTAGCGCCTATTTCCTTGACCTTGGCCCTGGCCCTGACCGTGACCATTATACCCATTTCCCGAATATTCGCGACCATTATGACCGTTGCTTCCACTCTGATTACCATGAGTATTATGGTTTCCATGATTATTGTGGTTGCCATGTTGGCCTTGGTTATTGTGATTATTATGGTTTTGGTTATGGGTATGGTTTTGGCCATGACTTTGGCCATGGTTTTGACTTCCATGGTTTCCGCTGTGACTATGAGTATGATTATGTCCATGCCCATGTCCACGGGAATCGTTGGAGTACCCATTCGATGGGGTTTCTTGCAGTGGTTGAATCCCTCCCATTGCACCAGACCCTCCGGGTCCTCCTAGTACACCCGGTCCTCCTGGTCCACCACCAGCTCCTCCGTATCCCATGTCACCTCCTGTATAGGTAGGACTCATGTGACCATGTACTGCAGTCATCATGCCAGGAACCATAAACCCAGGCGCCATATATTGAGGATCATTACCTGGAGCTGCCATATACATCATCTGTGGCGAAGGACGTCCTCCAGCACCTTGAAACTGTTGGTAAAACATAGCAGCCTGCATCTGTTGCTGTTGGAATTGTGCTGCAGCCATGGAATTTTGCATAGATTGAGATAATGGAAATTTCCCACCGGTTCCTACACCATATCCTCCTGGGACTCCTGGCACTCCTCCTGGGACTCCACCACCTACCATCATTTGTGATCCCATGAATGTCATACCTGGGTGTCCACCTGCACCCGGATGCGATTGCGACTGATACTGCTCAGTAATGATTTTCTCGTAGGACTCATCAACTGTAGAATCCCATGTTGGAGGCGTAACAAACAATCTTGGAAAAATAAAGCTTGCGGTCTTATCAGCTTTAGCCTCATATTCTTTGACTGTTGTTGCAAGGATATTAAAGCTCTGGCGGAACCTCTGGAGCTTTTTCTTTTTTCCTTCGGCAGTTGGAATATTCTCCGCTGAGCCAAAGATTTCGGCCGCTGACAATGCATGATGTTTCCGGTCTCTTGTATTATAAGAGCCAGGAAGTTTTGTTGTCTGCATACGGGGCGAAGTCACTGTCGTTTTATTGGATAACAGTGGTGAAGCTTGAACAGGACGTGATGGAGTGAATGCCGCTGCTTTAGGGTTAAGTTTAAACAGCTTCACTTCTTTTCCGCTATCAACTGTTCCAACAGTGCTAGTAGACAGTTTACGGCTGTCCGTGATTTTCTCACGACTTTCAGTGCCAAGACCCTTTGGTTCCTTGCCCTTTTCAGGGTTTGCAGCCAGAGCCAGAACCAGGTCCTGCTTCTTCATGATTTCATCTTGTTTGGACTTGTCTTTAGCAAGAATGGGTATGAGATCATTAGGCAACTTGTGTGGGACTTTGAAGCTAGCAGAAAATTCTTTTAACGAGTTAATCTCGCTCTGTGCATTTAACCGGAAAGACTCTTTGGATGGCTTCTTAGAGCCCGCACTAGAACCAGCTGATCCCTTCAGAGAAGCTGCGGATTCTGGTCCCTCCACAGCCGTACCTAAGGACTTGTCGGTAGTGGCAGCTGTAGCTGTGATTGAGACTCCGGACGGTTTTTCTGTTTGGGCACTTGTTGGTGGTTTTTTCAACGCCGAGCTCGAAACGATCGCGGGATCATTGTGATAGTGAGCAGCACGCTGACCGGGAGTAGTGTACTTTCCGGTTTCAGAAATAAGCGGCTTTTGTTCTGAGATGTACGGACCAGAACGAGTCTCGGAGGAAATTGACCCCTTTCCGAGCGCTGCCATCAATTCGATACCTCTAGTATCTAATTTAGTTTCTGCAGGAACGGGAACAGATTTTGGCTCGGCAAGAACACCAGAATATTTATCTTCCTCATCCATTCCACTATCGTCAACCGTAGCGCCACGTTCCTCCATAACATGCAAATCAGAGGTCGACAGACCCTCGATCTCACGTGCGATACGTTGTGCACGTTGCAATCTCTCGTTGTAATCTTTAGCTGATGTGTTGACTCGAGTAGTGTACAAGTGTTCGTCGTAAGTAGACTCAACGCCGAACTTCTCTTCATTTACCTTGAATTGATCCCATTGACCAGAACCAGTAGAGTTGTCCTCTAAAGTGAGTTCCTCGGTACCTTCGTCGGGTTGCCACATTTGAAACTCGCGTTCTTTGAACTTGAAACCTGCAGAGATGTCACGATCAGTTTTGAATTTAGAAGAAGCGGGTGCTGGTGCTGGCGCTGGTGCTTTTGTTTGTGTTGGTGCTGGAGTGGAAGACGAGGTGGATGTGTTTGATGCAGTGGGAGACTTAGATTTTGTTGGTTTATCATCTAAACGGATTGAACTTAATTTCCTTTCAGTGCTTTGGACTGAAGGTTGAGCAGCTTTCTTAACCAAATCAGAGTAAGAGATTGGTTTAATCACATCAGCGGGCTTCGAATCGTTTCTTTCAGATGTAGTCTCAGGAGATTTCTTCGAATCTTTTGCCTCTTTAAGCTCCTTCGTGTCTTTAGGTTCCTTTACCTCTTTGGAGTCCTTTACCTCTTTTGGCTCTTTGACCTCATTAGACTCTTTTGAATCCTTATTATCTGCAACTGAAGTAGAAACCTCAACATCTATTAAATCTTTACCTTGAATGACCAATTTTTCTGGTAATTTTTCATCCACGTTGCTTTTTTCACTAATTAAAGAACGCGACGCCAATGTTGGATTTGCCAATACAATAGACATGCTCGATGAGCCGCTTGTTGAAACATCAGCAGTAACAAGAATGCCTTGATACCTAGCACCAGAAGCAACGGTTGCGACAACAGATTTTCCACAAGAACTTGCAAGTAGATCAGTCAAAGCATCCGTTATAGACAGATCATTGCTTGAACCGGCAGTTGTAACTGGTCTTGAGTATTTCAGGACTGACCGACGCTGACCGCTTCCATTGCCATTTCCATTACCGTTATTTCCATTATTTCCTGAAGTGCTTGTATTGGAGCCAGAAGTCAGAGACGTGTTTACGTTCCCATTGTTCTTTGCACTTCTATTTGATTGAATGCTCATTCTGTGGACGAGCAATTGTATGGATCTATAGAAATAGACAAAATGGGATGTTTGGCCTTATTCACAAAAGCAAAGGAAAGCGAAGGAAGGTACTGAAAGAAAAGGATGACAAAGATGAAGGTGGAGATAAAGATGAAGATGAGGAAATGGAAGGAGATGAAGCCAAGGATATAGAAGAGGAGGAAGTAGATGGGGAATACGAACTCAATGGATTCAGTGAACTCAAGGTATTCCTGATTAAAGCACAACAGCAGTTCTATATCAATAGCTCTAAAACAGTAATTTCGTCAAATATGATATCTTCTCCAAAGTAATCCACCTTTAATCGTTGAACGAGAAAAAGGCTTTCTTCACCAATTGTGGAGCTTCTGTGGTACGAACGACGTAAGTCAAAGTTAACTGAGAGTATAACTAAGAACTTAGATTATAACCGTATCGTTTTGCAAGGTGCAGATTATGCTAGCAATACCAATTGACCTCCCGCCCGAAAGAAAATAAAAGTATTTTTTTGGCGGCCAGTTCAGACGTTGTGCCGAAATTTAGACTATGTGACTTAGAAGTACGAGGGAGATCTTGTTTTGGTGTATGCACGGAGGTTACCCGGCTAGACCTTCCATAAATAGGGCGATATTTAATTATTGTGTATAAAATAAATATTGAGGAATTCTTCAAGTATGAATTTCTTATTTTTTTCATAATTGAGTTCGATGTCGTGTGGTGCTATATGGTTTTGGGCCGAGTCGGAGCTCTCAGTATGCCTTAGCGAGGAAATATAAGTTTGAGAAGAGAATGAATTAAAAGAGCCTGATCAGTGATTATTTTACTCAAGAAGTGAAGAGAAGTAGTATTTTTTTGGGGTTTGTTCATTTTGATCTCCGGCGCTTCCGTTTTGGACGAGGCGGAACCAAGCGTATACTTGATTTAATGAATCTTCTAAAGTGAGCTTTGGAGCTTAGAAGTTTTGGCATAACTAAACCCGATCAATGTTGGAGAATTTTGTTTGCGCTGTCCGTCGATTCTTCATACCTCTGATCTTAAATACCTCCGTAGGCATACTAGAATCTAACACTTATGCAATTAGTTTATCCTACTATTTCATTCCTGATTGAGAAAATTGCACAATTTTCAGTCTAGTGACTTTTTCGGGCAATTTTCAACTGCTTAATACAGAATAAACTTAACTTTAAAAGACCCTCAACATCTAAATAAATACTATCAATCGAAATTGCTTGAGACAATTCTCAAAGCTCATTAATTAAAAGGTGTGAAATAAGAATTCCGCAACTCAAATAACGTTTCTGGAGAAAACTAAATACAAACTCTTTCCTAAACACTCCATACCATAAACTTCCACAATCTACACTCAATATTAAATTCAGGAATTAAAATAAAAACTCTAACAACAGATTCCTGTGAATCCCATACCAATCTCCACTTCTTTAATAATGGATCCCCAGTACGTCAACGCAAATTCTCGAATAAACGCCAAATCTTGCAGAGAGTATGGATCTAATTCCATATCTACAAGATCTTGCAGAGTAAGCTCAAGAACAAACTTTTCTTGGTTACCTGATTGCACATAATCAACCATTTCAGAGACAATCTCATCAATTACATAGAACCATTTTTTTGTGAGACGATGAAACTGCCCGACTATAGAAGTAAGACGTTCTACCAGGTTTCTAACGTCCTCTTCTGCAACACCGTTACCGTCATCAAGATCAATAGTTTCAGCCTCCCGGTTTGTGGCGCCCGCGCTCGCAAACCATGCAAATGCCAGCCACACGTATTCACGCCATGACATAGGGGATGTGGCATCGGAAAGCCACCATTTTGGTTCCCACAGAAGCTTGGAGTCCTTGCCGTCTACAAAGTATCCTAACCCTAGTGCAGATAACATTGAAGATGCCGTTTTGATTGACGCTGTATCATCTACAGCGCTATTGCTGGTAGTTAGAACGTTTTGAGGGAGCTTTTGATACAATTTAAGAAATTTTGAGTAATCATTGTAAGTGGACTTCAAAGCTTCACTTGGGTCCTCGCTATTCGTCAATTGGCAAGAATCGTCATTCTGCGAAGATATTGTGAGTGCAATGTCATAGACGTTTCTTTGATCCTTAATGATTTCGTCTCCTGTTGTGGCTATGTATCCAGGAAACTTCACGAAAAAATTAGAAGAAAGATCAGAAAGACCAATAGAATAAATTGGCCGCGACGTTTGAAGCGCTGATGAATCCTTCGGGAGCTCCAAATGTACATCTTTAGGCACAACACTCAACAACGAGATCAAGTAAGCCAAAGCGCCGGCAGTTGCTGGGTCACGAACACTATTGTGTTCAGAAAAAAGCTCACTATGGCCTTGAGAAGGAGAGCTAATTACTAGAATACGTTTTCGAAGAATAGCCGCTTTATATAGAGGGAAAATGAGTGGCCCAACAAGAGACATGACAGCAGGCAATTTACTGAGAGGATGATTTTCAAAAGACGACAGGTTGGAATTAGGAACGCTAAGACTTCCAGAAGTCAACGTATTATTCAAATCAGTCAAGACAGAGAGTTCTTCTTTGCGTAAATACTCTACGAGAGCCAAGTCAACAGCCTTGGTGTGCTCCCAACCCAACGACAGATACTGCAACGGCTGCCAGAACTTGCCCCGAAGAGGTTCAACGAGAATTCCCAATGCATACATTTTCACAAGCAGGCGGTCAACTACGGGAGCGTCTCTTGCGTTCAAGTCCAATTGCCTGAAACGAGCAAAACCATAATGAAGCTGGCCATTAAGCTCATGAGTCAAGTAAACTGTAGTTGAGGAGAATTCATGTATACCAGACGGGAGTGCTTTAGATTCTATTCCTGCTAAAAGTTGAGTATCTTGTAAACTAGACCAGACTAATTTATAGCCCAGTTTCATATCAAACTGGACTAGGAAAATACACAGCACCTTGGGTGTATGAGTAAACACGTCATTTCCCGAAGTAGCCATAGACATTTCTTTGGATAAACAGCTAATACTGGTTTTCAAAGATGGTAAAGACAAAGGTGTCAATCACAGTGATTGTCAGGTCTCATGATAGTATAAACAGTGTCACGTGACATGTCATTCAATAATAAAATTTATAAACAAAGAAAATATTTAGTAATCTGAAATTTTTGTTAGGTGACTTTTTTTGGTATTTTATCATTAGTGTGTGTTATGGGCGGCGGTCTAATCAGGCAGCCGAAGTTACTGTTGTCAACTGTTCGTAGCTCCTTTGACGAAATTAATTCTTACGTGATCCAGACTTCAGCTCGAAAAGATGTCCTCTAGAAGGTTCTTTCCTTGTTGTTTTATTTATTGCTGATGGATTATGGTATTGAGCTTATTATGCCACTAAACACAATATAGTTAACCTTACAACTAAGAAAATTAGGCGAAGACTCATTTTCGATAGTCACAACGCAAAAAAACACAATCATTTCAATTTTATAATTAGCTTTACTTCTATGGGTTAAATTCAATTTTGACCCAATTCTCCATATTGGTGTAATATCTTGTCAATTTTACAAACCCACAAGTAAATTAACACAAAAACTATCAAATCTATTTTTCCTATATCACATAAAAATACTCGCACGTTTGCCTCATTCCGCCTACAGATTCTATTAAAAAGATGTATTACAAATTAGATTATGAAGTGATGGTGCAATTGCAATGATGACAAAAGAACAGCATAAGAATGAATGCAATCAACCACGGATTCTCAACACAAAGTTGACAACAACGGCAACCAAAAGGAAAATACACAACATGGTTGGACCGAAACGGTCATCGTATGGACCAGAACCTCTCATTCTAATGGCCTTAGCTCTCCAGTGGTAGGTGACCAAAGCATATACCATCGTCAACATGGCAATGAATGTGAACAAACCAGAACTGACTCTGCCGATTTGGTCACCGAAGTTCAACAAACCAACACCAAGAGACCCCAAGATCACGGTGAAGTTCAACCACGACAAGAAGGTTCTCTCATTGGCGAAGAAGACCTTTGGCTCGACTCTAGCGGGCAATGCAATTCTCTTATTGGTGGACATTATGGGAAAAGAGGGGAGGGGAAGGGGAGACACTTGAAAAGACTATGGGAGTATATGACAACAATGGAAGCTGTGTCAATTAATTTTTGTCTTTTTCAAGAAACTACTAAGTCTGTTGCAGGGAAGCGAAGCGAAGGCTATTGAGATGTGAGAGGTAATGGCTTTAATTTTGTGAGTGGCACGTGGGAGCCCAGGGAACGTCCTGTGTGCAGGACCCGCATGAAAGTTACGAAGAAGTAACTTTGGCGTATGAGTAGGGTGGCCATGACGGTATGTTTGTTAGTGGCAGATTTCTGTGGAGAAAGTTTTTTTATTTCTCATTTAATGTCGAGCGAAATTTTTGGGTTTTGATGTTGTTATGGTTTGTATTGACAGGAACCTATTGTGGCACATGGATTGACAAGAGATTATCAGTCAATCAATCAATCTCTAGCATTGTTCTTGTGTGCAGGTTATCTTTATTTGACATGAACGACAATTGCACAAAATGAAAGAACAATGAAACTTCGATTGGATCTTTAAATTTTATTAGTCTGGGAAATATTTGAGGATTTCAAGATTAATTGCAAGGTTTAGATTTCAGTGAGTTTTGGTTGGCTGGGTGGTTTAGATAATATTAGGTACTGCAGATAAAACAATACGATCAGTTCCCTTATCTAATCAACTGCTGGAAAAACTCAGAATATCTTCTAATGGTGGAGCTTTATAAACTTTAGGGAATCGCCAGTTCGAATCTCAGCTTTTTTGTAGGACTCTCATGTAAAAATTCATAGGGTGTAATCTCCCGGGGTAAGCTGGTGTACGGATTTAAATTAAAACAATTTATACAGGACCAAATATATATATCAAAAAAACAACTCTATAACCTAAAACTTACGAAAAAAATTTAAAAGTATTTCATCATTGCATTAGCTTATAAAAAAACACGGCACAGCCGCTTATAATAATTTATGCCACTCTCGGGACAAATAAATATGGGAGAGCTCAGTTTAGTTTTGTCTAACCCATGGTAAGCGGATTGGCTTTCCTGTAATGTAAGAGTTAGTTGGAGTAGCAGTACCACAGAATGCATTGTAGAATGCAATGAAGGCAGTGATCACACCAAAAACACCTCCAGCTCTAGTGATACCAACCTTTCCTGTAAAATCGCCAGCGGTAAGGAGAATAAAGGTGATTGTCAAAAACGCAAATAAGGAGAAGAAAGCAACAGTGGACTTAATAGTACATAAAGTCAACATGAATGTGAAAAGAGTCCAACCCAATAAGAAGAAAGACACCGCGGTTTTAAATTGGTGAGTGTCGGTACCGTAAGCGGCGGCAATACCAAAAGCTTTGATGTTGATAGCAGAGAAGGCAAGCCAGAAAGATCCATAGGAGGTCAAGGCACACATAGCGAAAGTGTTACCAACAAAACCTTCCCAAATACCGGCTGCGAATTGAGCAAAACCTCCGTAGAAGCATGCTAAACCAACAACAATATTAGGAACAGTAATACCCATGGCTCTAGCATTGAACATGGATAACACAAATGTAGTCATTGCAAAACCACACAATCCAAGAGGAGATGGGTTACCGAGCTGTCTGGTTGGGTAAGGAGCCAAACCAGGGTTCAAAGTACCACCGAAAGCTTCCATCAAGTCGTAACGGTGATAAACTTTGTTACCAATATGAATGTATTGGTTGTTGTCACCACTGGTGACAATCTTAGAAACGTCCATTGGACCAAGAGAAGAAGAGTTGTCTTTGGTGCTGGCGGCTGAAGCAGTAGACATTGTAGAGAGATGATTAGTTTGTTTTGGACTGTTGTACTTTTGGGAGTTTCAGTAACTTTAGTAGTTCCAGTGAGTTTAGTAGTTCCAGTGACTTTGGCAGTGTTGTCGCTGTTCTTTTCCTATCTGAGGATCTTAAGGGAAATAAAGCTGATAATTAGACGTGCAGCTTTTACTTATCTTACAGTATGTGATGTGAATTAGCTTCGGAGTGAGTATCTAACTAGTCACTTCTATGGTTTTGAAAAGAGCCTAAAGTAGTAAAGACACTTGAGTTGACAGGCGATGGAATGTTTAAAATCAAGATGACCTGCGGGCAGAGTCCGGAGTATTTAAATTACCGATTTGTGGAGAAGCCCCAATTCTTGTCATGTATCTAGATTGTCACCCACAAACTTTGTGGAGGGTGAAACGATTAGACTCCGAATGTATTAGGGCTAGTTTGTGGTGGTCGGCAATGCGACCGTTTTCTGGGGGAATTCAATTTTGAAAAGGAATTTAGAAAGTGAAAGACAAATTGAATACGTTTATGGCCGGTTTTTTTCAAAAAAAGATGTGTTTCATTGGGTTTTGGCAGTGGTTTGTGTTACTTTGTACCTGCACATAGTCGCTCAGACATGCATGGCGGTCTTCGGCCGCCGCAAACTACTCCGAGATGATGCCCCACACTCTTCACTGACCTGCACATAAGAAAGATATAACGGCATTTGAGGGTGTTGTGTGCAGTACCAATTTCTTGTACCAGGTCCAGGGCTAGTAATTTCGGGACAAATTCCGTTTCGAGTCATCCGAATTGAACGACTCTACGACCAGAACACTGAATACACAATGGATTTAACTTACACAAAAAAAAGAGAATTGCAAAAAAAATAGTCAGTATTCTACAAAGTAATTCTGATGCTCAAAAATTCCTATATTTTTCCGGACGGGGAGGGTGATGGCGCTCTCGCAGTGTGGTGTCCTTCGGAGTGTACTGCAGAAACAGTCCGGGACTGCTGTGGGGCCATTGAAAGATTATGGATTGAATCCTACATTTGTGGGTTTTGTGGGGTGGGATGAAGGACTGGCTGCAAACTGATAGTTGCCAGTGTGGTGGTGGTTTTCCTTTTCACCGATATCTTTAATGAGATTAGAAGTAACAAGAAATTCAGAAATTCAAACGCATGAAAACGCAAGAAAACGCAATAATTGTGGTGCAAGGAATTCGCCAATTATACGTGACTGTACATCAAATTGAATGGTAAGGTGAAAGGGCGATAACTTTCTCAGTGGTCTATTGAGTTGTTTCACAAATGTCATTGTGTATTGACGCGATTGGCTCCTTTCCCGCCAACTTCAAATAATCTAAAGTGTGTTTCTGATCTAGAGTCCCGAACATACGGAAATTTAGCATTTAGTTCGGGCAAAAAGACAACAAATGGAGTGCAAATAGGGGGCAAGTAGAGTGCATCAGGGATCAGTATAGGAATAGGATAGGATAAGTGGAGTAATTTTGAGGGCTCTATTTCGAGAATCCAAGCTTGGACTTTCAGAATTTCAATTTCAAAATTCTAGTGTTTTTGACCTTCCAGGTTGTTTATACAGTCATCTGGCCCTCCGCTCTCAAGTTCTTAAACCTCTTTTTGCTTCTCTTCTCTCTATGAATCAACCTTTTGAAAACCTGCGCTAATCGCTTAAACCAAATTTCTTCTCCCTTATAAGAAATCTCCATATTCACTAATGCAGCGAAAACAAGAACGTAATACGCCGTGTTGGACATATTCGTCAATTGCATGAAATCACCCATCCATGAGTCTTGTTCAATTTTAAACAAGCCCATAGATAAGAGAATCGTTACAACAACGTTCATTAAGAACGGCTTGTTTTTGCTCATAGGTTCTCTGTATGGAGGCCCCGTGCTCAAAATAAGAGCGAAAAGAATATATTGGAAGTTTGTGAACAAAAACAATGCCGTGTTGTCCGTGCTTTCAACGCTACTATCATCATTCGAAGGAACAGGACGAATATACCACGGTTGTCTTTGAACATAAATCCAAACCATGACTTGGAAAATGAGAATCACCAAAATTTGACACACGAGTGGTATCAACACTTTCGGACTGACCAAATTTGCCGTGGGTCTTTTCACAGCAATTCTCTCAAATGGCTTGGACCACGACATGAAGATGGCCAATGGCAAAATGAGGAATAAATCAATATACAAAAATTGGAAATCACCCAAATTGGTACCTCTTTGGTACAAAATGGTCACTGTAACAAACTGTATAGCCGAATAAAGAGACATGTACTTGAAACAAGAAAAACTCGTCACTAACGAAGATCTTCCTTCTCTAATGACATCTAGAACACACGAGATTTCAAAGCATCTAGAAGTAAAAGGTGCTGCCACAGATGCTTCGGCTTCACTTAAAGAGATACCCACATCAGCGGCTTTCAAAGCACCACAATCGTTGGCACCGTCTCCGCAAAATCCGACGGTGTAATCGATTTTCTGAAGCTGTTCTACAAGCTCGTGTTTTTCGTCTGGCGACATACGTGCAAAAATGTTGCATTTCATTAACATTGCTTCGATGAGGTTTTCGTCTTGAAGTTCCGCTAAAATGTACCTAAATACATCTCCTGTAATGGCAAAAATGTATTCACGAACATTCTCGCGGATATCCAAATTGACTTTTTGAAGAGTTATTGGATCTAGCCTAATTTGTGGGTTGCGCATGTCTTCCCAAATGAGACCAGTGCCTCCAGTACTTTGGTATTCATCGTCGGCAGCAAAGCGTGGAATAAACACTTGTGTGACTTGTGGATCTATAAGTTCCGAGTCTCGGCCAACACTAATTGCAGTCAAGACGTTGTCACCCGTACACATGATGGTACGGATCTCGGCGGCGCGCAAATCCTTCAAAGTGGCTTTGGTGGATGTTTTCAACTTATTCTCGAATACAATGAAACCAGTGAATTGCATATCGCGCTCTGCGTCGGCTCGTTCCATATGTTTAATGTCCTTCCGTGTACTTAATGTTTTACTGGCGCAGGCAATAACTCTAAACCCGCCATGTGTATATTTATGGAGCAAATCCTCGAAATTTGAAGGAAGAGTAGTTGGATCACAGATTTCTGCAATCACCTCTGGTGCACCTTTTGTGAAGACATGCTTATTTTGGTCCTTCTCTACCAAAACAGACATTCTACGTAAAGACGCTATAAACTCAAACTCTTTCAAAATCTTGTAGCCGTAGGTCTCTTTTCCAATATGATCGAATACAAGAGGAATTGAAATTCCGCCAAACTCTTCTAGAAAATGCCATTCCGTAAACTCAAACATCTTCACATCTAATGGATCACCAACTAAGGCATCATCAATCAAACGTAACGAGTGACATGATGACATACAACCTAAAAGACTAGTACCGCTATGAGTATCATACTGACTAGTGGCCTCGGACTGCTGGATAAGGTTTGAGACATTAGAGATCAAATCTCCAAAGACAATTTCCTTACGACCCTCGGCGTTACATGTAGGATGAACGCCAAGAATGTCAAGACCGTCCTCAGTTAAAGTTCCTGTTTTGTCAAAACAGAGAACATCGAGCTTTCCTCCTACATTGACTCTTGTAGGAGCGATACAGAAGATATTCTTCTTCTTCAACCGGTTAATGGCAAAGGTAGTACCAATTGTCAAAGTGGCAGGTAAAGCCGGTGGGACAACAATGGTGATGATATCTAAGGCCCTCAAAATCATGATTCTCGTTGAAAGCCCAAGCTTAATAAAATTATATGTCGAGTAAATGAAACCAATAAATGCAATGAATGTCATGAAGCCAATATACTTAAATGAATCTTCATAGAATTTAAATCCAGTCGGTTTGGGAAATAACATTGACCGGACCAAAGATCCTTTTGTGGTGTTGAACCCCGTCTTCACAACCATGCCCATTACAGGTTCATCATTGGACAGTTTCATCTTGAGAAGTTTTGTACCGTTATATAAGAAAGATTTGGCCAAAACTGGATGTGTAATACTCTCCGAAAGGTATTGCACAGTATCCCTATTAGCAGTTATTTTTGAGACGGGAACACTCTCTCCTGTCAACATTGACTCATTCACCACACACTCTCCATTAATCAACAAGGCATCACATGGAACAACGGACAAAGAGGGATCAATTTCGAAGACGTCTCCTGGGACTAAACTGTTAGAGTCTGCTTGTGTCCAGAACTCGTTTCTCCATACTCTGACGTCACAACTAAACAAACTCATAGCGGTCAATCTCGCAATGGTCGATTTTGTTTCCAACAAGGATTCAATAATGGACACGAACGAAATTATGAAAATACACCCAGCATAGTAGTAGTAGTCGTCTGCAAGCCAGAGGAAAATGGAAAAGACTTGAAATACATAAAACGGATGAAGAACCTCACCTACCAAAAGCTGCAAATTGGTCTTTTCTTCGATTTTAATATTATTCTCGCCGAAAATAACTGTTCTTTGATCCTGGAGTGATTGCGACGTTCCGTCACGTAAGTTCTTGGCATTGAGCCAATGAAGGTCATACCAATTCGAATTTGTTTTAAAAATGTCCTCAACGGGATTATAGAAAAACTTAAGATATCTATACTGAAACGAGTGTAAGTAAGGAACAACAGGGTTGGCATCCTTGGCGACGTCGGCGGTGATATCTTGCTCGTCCTCGTCATCTTCTTTTTTGGATGTTATGGTCAAAAAATTCGAGAGACGCTCACCAAAACGAGTACGCGAGATAGGCACGATGGATAACTCACCATACTCATTTTCAATGACACACCAATCAGCTTTACCTAACGCACATGGAGTTCCCATCAAATTGACCCTGTATTTAGGGAGCCATCGGAGAACTAAGTAGCCTATACCTAGAGTACAGACTGTGATCACGTAATATAAGAATTTCTTCCACAAACAATCTTCGTAGCCTGCAATACCAATGACAATGTCTTCTTCGGCCAAATAAAACCGCTGGTACTTCAGTTGTGGTGAAAATTCTTGAAGGAAAGCCAACTCGTCTTCTTCCAGATGTTGCAGAATCAGGTCAGCGCCAGAAGCAGCCTTATTGGAAGAGGTTGTGCTTCGGCGACGGTACCGGTCCTCCAAAATAGAGCGATAACTCTGGTCACCATCTGAATCTTCTTCAGATCCGTACCTTTGTTCTGGAGAGCGCGGAGCTCTTTCGGCGCCTTGGAACGATCTGGAGACGCCTGGCTGTTCGTAAAATCTACTAGAAGCAGGTTCTGAGCCAGTAGATTTCGTTCTAGTGACAACATTCTCACTATCAGCAATTTCTGTGCCATCATACTTGTCTACAGAGTAATCCCAATTTGTATTATAGTCGATTGGATCTTCTGGATTTTCTAACGTGGAACCACCAGGAGCGGTCTCAATTTCGTCAGTGGTAAAGAAACGGAAGTTAGCACTTGCCGCATCTGTCGACATTATTGACGCATTTGATCTCACGGCAGTTAAAGACAAGTCTGTTCCTGATCTGGGACCACCTCCAGAGCCAGTAGGACCTAGTAATGGTGACTGCTCTCGCAGCAGAACGTCAGTAGACCTTCTACGATTAAAGTGATGTGGGTAATGGAAACTACTGATGGAAGAAGGAATGACCTCTGATGTTGCACCAGAGAACATTTCATGGTTGTTATCGTCCAAAAGAGCAGAGTCAAACGAGGAGACACTGTTCAGGCGAGAGCGTCTTCCGAAAGAGCTAGAGCGCCTCAGCAGACGAGACTGTCTTGTGGACAATGACGGGCGATGTTTCGCAGACGACGGAGCCATTTGGGAAAGAAAGCGTATAGAGACGGGATGGCGAAAAGAGCTACTCTATTTCCAGAATCGATACCGGGCAAATTGAAGAAGAGCTTGCGTAGGAGGATATATACGAAGATATGAATATATGGTTATGAGAGTCCAGAATCTTGCATATACGAACCAATATTCTAATTCTGGTTCAAATTCTAATTCTAAGCTCAATTGTAATTCGTCAAGGAACCCTTGGTCCAGAATGGAGTTGGTCTTCTGGAATAGATTGGGGTTGAGGCAGTATGAACTGATAGTATTCAGTCGCAGTTGCAGTCATCGAGTGGCTGCAAAAGTTTAGCCCAAGGAAGAGCAATGATTTGAAACACAACGGTGAAATTAGGGTGATTCTATTAAATCTTTCTTGATTTTTGGCTGTCTCTTATCTTTTGGTTTTTTTTTGAATATTGTATTTGCAATTGAATCTTCTGTTGCATTAGATCGGAAAAGGGATGTGATAAATTGACGTTGAATCGAGAACATACGGTGTCGAGAATAGAAAAGTTGGAGAATTTTTCACAGTAATTTTAAATTCGGGCTTATTGGTTTTTAAGTACTTGAGCTGAAAAGACAAGGAATGATGAGTCGAGGTTTGTTGAGTGCTAATCAACACTCAGTCAAAGCCTAGATAAAGAAGTAAAACAAAAGAAAACATGACTTGACTTTAAAATTAAAACGAAATAAAAAAACTCCTAATTCTTTTTTTATAGAATCATCTTCACAGGAGCCATTAATCTCACTTGTCTTATTGACTTCTTCCGAAAACAACTAAAGACACAATAACGGTTTAATTAAAAAAGTTAGACCAATTATTGAATTGAAAAAAATAAACCAATCAAGATTTACATTTGTATATTGTTTTCTACAATGAACGCTTTATTCTCATATCCACTTCTAATACTTCTCACCCTTCACACATCACAACTCATGTCTCTACAGTTCATCAAAACATGTCCCTAAAACTAAAACTCAATCTTAACGGGAATAAAGACCTGAAAAAAAATGGCGACCAATCAACGCCAATTATAAAAATAAAACCACCAACGCTAAAACGCGAGGAATCCGTCGGAAGCGTAGTAAAGCCTCCTAAGCCATCAAAGGAAGTTAAGAAACTCAAAATCAGTCTTAGTCGAGCGCCCTCGGCAGCTGTTCTTGACTCCTCCAAATCTTCATCGACACCTAAAACAGCACCTCCCTCAATCCCAAAGCGGGTCCCAAAATTACGTATCAAACCTACAAGAATCCCCGGTGAAGGTTACGACTCTGAAGCTCCAGATGTAGAAGATGATCCACTAATAGAACAAGGTATAGCAATTCGATTCCTAAATGATGCTAATCTTGATTTCGTCCATGGAGCTGTTGGTCGTGGAGACTTATCAAATATCAATATCAAGTGGATCACAAGAGATAAAGCCGTTGTTAATGTGAATCTGACATTGTACCTGGCCAGACTTATAGATCTACCTACAATTACGGAATTGTACAAAACGGTAGATAAGAAAAACATTTTCAAGACAATTGATATAAGTCAGATCTTATTGGTTCTACGGACTATAAACCCTAAACAATTAAACATGGAAACAGACTTCGAAGTTCCTGAAGAACACACTTATACACACCCACTATATACATTATCTGTGAATAACGAGATTAAAGCAACAAAGACAGTTTTTAAACATGGTCTTCTGGCATCTTTAGAAGACGTTTATCGTCGGTTCCGCCCGAGAAAGACTAATCATAGACTCATGACAGATATTGAACTGCGCGTTGATGAATTGGTTCGAAGAGACACTGAAGCTGAAGAAAGTCATTATGAGTATGTCAACCCTAAGAAACAGGCTCAAAAATTCGCTTCAGATGGGTCTAGACCTCAGCTTAATGTATCTCTTTCTCGTCCTGATGTTACTTCAGATAGAATGATGGTTGACCCACGTGCGAGCGGCACTGCCACTGAAGAACAGACCGATGACGGTGAAGATCAAGAGGAGTTGCAAGACCAATTAGATCAAGATCTAGAAGCTGATTTGGATAACGTCTTAGAGAGAGAGTTGGCTGATGCATTAGATTCTACCTCTAACATCGCTGCTGCAACTGTTTTGATGAAATCAGAATATGACAATGAAGATGAAGTTGAAGCTGATGCCGATGAAGGTAATGCTGATGACGACGACGATGAGGATGATGATGACGACGATGATGAGGATGAAAATGATGAAGATGATGAAGATCCTGGCAAGGAAGATGATTCACGTGCTAAGAAGCTTGAAGAAGAAATAGCTGAGCTTCTGAAGGCTACAGAGAAGCAAAAGGTTCTTTTAGCGACCGCCAGTTATAAGATGATGAGGATGAAGTTCCAATCCAATTACAATCACTTGAAGTCGCAATTAGATCAGAAAAAGAGAGAATTGAGTAAAGTTCGTGAACAACAACAGAAACAACAGAGTCTTAACAACCCACAACACATCGGTCTACATACTGCACCTCAGGAAGAGGACGATGATGAAGAAGAAGATGATGAAGACGAGGAAGAAGATGATGATGAACAAATTCAACAGGACGAAAACGATATGGACATAGATGCTGTGGCCAATGCTGGAAATGTTAATGAGCATGGGATTGATGGTGACGGAGATGGTGATGGTGAGAAGGGCGATGATTTCGATGATTTCCAAGGACTTTTCTAAACATTCACTATTCTACTTTCAACTTAATCTTCTTTTCCCTTACTCATTTATTTCATCTAGTCTAGTTCTTGGTTGAATAATTAGTTAATCTAGAGTTTTGATTAATTGAATTATATTGATGGCTGCAAACCTGCATACAACTTGTCCTGGCTCAATGTAATATTAAGTTTCTGTTGAACAAATCGAGACTAAAACAGGATTTATTTCTTATATAAGGAATAATTTCCCGAACCTTTCAATTCTAATAATTTTAACATTTCTCCACTTTTCCCGCATTCATACCATCCCCAAAAAAAGACAGTCAATACCGTTGAATTGTGCGTTGCCAAAGCCCATCTCGTACTGCCTGCAGTACCTCCCCCGGTTAAAAAAAAGGCCAATAAACTCTAGACACTTTAAAATTACTCTTTCTTGTGTTTCACCCAACGTCTCAACGGCAACAATAATAACAACAACAACAAAAAACACCACCAGCCAATCAAAAAGCCTTTTGCTTGCTTATCTATAACGTCTCCAATTGGCTCATAAACGTTTTTACAACTCAAGCCAACCGTTCCCATAGTAATATAGTCTTCCCCACATGTCATCGAACTCCATCAAATTGCTAGCCTCTGACGTCCATCGTGGCCTTGCAGAACTTGTGGCCTCTCGCCTTGGACTTAAACTTACTCCAAGTGAACTTAAACGTGATTCCACCGGAGAAGTCACCTTCAGTATTGGTGAAAGTGTGAGAGATGAGGATATTTTCATCATTTGTCAAATCGGATCTGGAATCGTTAATGATCGTGTTTTGGAACTTTTGATCATGATTAACGCTTGTAAAACCGCCAGTGCTCGCCGTATCACTGTCATTTTGCCCAACTTCCCTTATGCTAGACAAGACAGAAAGGACAAGAGTAGAGCTCCTATTACTGCTAAACTCATGGCTGATATGTTAACCACTGCTGGTTGTAATCATGTTATTACTATGGACTTGCATGCTTCTCAAATCCAAGGTTTTTTCGATGTCCCAGTTGACAACTTATACGCTGAGCCAAGTGTTGTTAGATACATTCGTGAAAACGTCAGTTATAAGGATGCCATCATAATCTCCCCTGATGCTGGTGGAGCCAAGAGAGCTGCTGGTTTAGCCGACAGACTTGACTTGAACTTCGCCTTGATTCATAAGGAGAGAGCTAGAGCAAATGAAGTTTCTAGAATGGTCTTGGTTGGTGACGTCACAGACAAGATTTGTATCATTGTAGATGATATGGCTGATACCTGTGGCACTTTAGCCAAGGCCGCCGAGGTTTTATTGGATAATAATGCCAAGGAAGTCATTGCCATCGTCACTCATGGTATCTTATCTGGTAACGCCATTAAGAACATCAATAACTCCAAACTTAAATCAATTGTTTGCACAAACACTGTTCCTTTCGAGGAGAAGCTTTCTCTTTGTCCTAAGCTAGATACCATTGACATCTCTGGTGTTTTGGCTGAGGCCATCAGAAGACTTCATAATGGTGAGAGTATTTCTTACTTATTTAAGAACGCTCCTTTGTAAACTTTTGAAGAATATCAGACTTTCTATTTAGTCAATATGAAGTGCAATGGCTAAATAGCTTGAGTGCGCGTTTTTTGAAATTCCTCTTACCTCTAATCAATCAGAGTGTATTTAATTTCGGTGTCAATTGAGTACGCTCTTTGCGTCCAACACTGATTCATAACTAATAAAATATAAAGTATAGCTATTGTATGGTGTGTTGTTTTGTTGTTTTGTTGTTGTTGATTGTTTTGCTTTATATCAATTTAGAAGGCTTTAACAACGAACAAATCAATACTTTAAATAGCATGAAACTCTTCAGATTGTTTTAAGTGAATATTTCATAATCTCGGTATAATTCTCTTTTGTATGTATTAGTGTGTTCTTTTTGAGCACTAACATCTACTGATTGAGACAGCTTGGTTCTAAGATCACAGATTATCTATTAGTCACTACACCAACAAAAGTTTCAGCTCGGATATTCTTCCGGTTGCGGCCATATCAAGTGGAAAATACTGTTTCCCGTCCGATCAACGTTAGTCAAGCCACTTAGAGCCACACTGAGTAATGCAGTGGGAGACCATGTGTGAAATTGTGGTGCTGCAATCTTTTTTTTTTGAATTCAGTTCTCCTCAAATTAGATATCGATTATCATGAAGACAGCAAAACTCGGTCTCAGGTTTCAAATGGAACGTGATATATTCCATCTAATCTTAATAAGAAGAAGGCATCTCAATTAAATTTACGTAAAGATTTTAATGTTCTCTTAAAAATTAAAGTAATGAGTATTAGTAGAATGAATTTATTGCTATAGTTTGTGATCTATACGATGACATGTGTTAAGACCTCCTTCTCTTCCTCATAAATCATTGGAAAACAGTAACCAACTCCACACATCCACCAGAATTTTTGTCCATCCTCAAATGTTATCACTTGCTCGGAAAATTCGGCCCCTCCATCGGATCTTTTGACAAGGGCAGGTAAGGCGGTGGCAGAAGCAAGAAGTGCAGAAGATACAAAGACAAGCTTCATTATTAAATCGAAAGTATTTTATTGACCGGGACCAATTATTTCCCTGAAATTCGCATCTATTTATAAGTAAAACATTTGATTTGTGTATAGTTAAAAATATGCAACAAAAAGATGATCACCTTTGCATGAATGGACTCAACCATTCAACATTTGTCTCAGTAATGTATATGCAATGAACACACCATGAATTCCATTTGGCAAAAATTAATTTTATTTATCAACGTGTCAATTTTCACATTTTCTGGGCATGTTCCAATTGATGAGCTTCTGTTTGTCTAGTTTTGGTTTACTTTTCAGAATGGCTGCTAACTCTAAAAAAGTGCAAAACAAGAATACAAGATTCAATTTTAAATAGCTACGAATATTTGGCTACAAAGAAATTAAAAGCACACATTAAAATATAACTTCTTATTATTTATTCATGAACATGCCTCTGCGGCTCGGCTAGATTCATGTTGGACGGGCCGAACCGCGTCCTATATTTCACTTGAATCAGTAGATCAGACCCACTTCAATTTACCATTGTACTCCAGAATGTCAGGTGAATCTCCCAAATTTAGAGCTTGTCTCTTTGGTATGTTTCAGAAATTCCATTATTTCATCTTTTAACATCTTTTACTTCAAAACTCCTTCAGTTTGTACTAATAATGTAGATATGGATGGTACGCTTCTTAATACAGAGGATTTATATACCGAGGCCACTACCGAGGTTTTGGCACGCTATGGCCATAAGGCATTGACTTGGGATATTAAACTTGATCTTCAAGGACGCCCTGGTCCAGAAGCTACCCGCAGACTCTTGGCTCACTACAAATTAGATGTTCCACCTGAAAAGTTTGCCAAGGAGACGGCTGATGTTCAAACGGGACTTTGGCATAAGTCTAGATTTTTAGATGGTGCATTGGAATTACTTCAAGAGCTCAAGGCAAAGAACATCCCTATGGCTTTAGGAACAAGCTCTGCAATGGATAAATATTTGGCAAAGACACAACATCATACAGAATATTTTAAACTATTTGATGGACATATTGTGACTGGTGATGATCCAAGAATTCCACCCGGTCAAGGGAAACCACAGCCAGATATTTGGCATGTTTGCCTCGATAGTATTAATCAGGAAAGGATCGCCAAGGGACTTGACACTATCTCCATCGAGGAGTGCCTAATATTTGAAGACGGTATTCCTGGCGTTATTTCCGCAAAAAACGCTAATGCACATGTGATTTGGATCCCTCATCCGGAGGCAATCATTGCATTGAACGGGCGCCAATTGGAAATCCTTCCTGAGAAGGGTGAGCTTCTTGTCTCACTCAAGGATTTCAATCATGAAAAATATGGATTGTAAGGTTATTACGATGGAGTGACAAATTATGTTAGAAATTATGTTAGAAATTGAGGAAGAGTTGTGTTGGCGACGAGTTGAACTTAGGCGTTCGTGGGTCTTCGGCCCCGAACAGGTTAATAAAGAGTTCGTTTTAGTTGGAATCGTATTGATATTAAAAGGCTCTTCTTCAAATTAGTTAGAACAATGGAGAACAATTGAAGTTTTATGAAAATTTACGTTTGGTTATATATGAATGAATTCCTGCGCGAAAAGAAATCAAAATAAAGAGATTGTGAGAATTTAATAGTCGAAGAAAATCGCCTAATACAATTTTGGTTTTACGTAAATTACTGCTTCCACCGTTGACTTTGCACTACTAAGCACCCTTCACCTGACCGTTACATTCTCAATTCGTATTATTGAAACTCAACAGAACTTCAAACAGAACCTTAAATTCAGAATTCTTTACGAATAGAAATCATTAGTTTCTAAGTTGGTCTCTAAGAATTGATATAAAACTTAGTAGCCCTACGATTTCAAGTAAGAATCCACGAAATCGAAACAAATAAAAAGAAGAAAAAACAAGACATGTCCAAAAACTTCATTTGAAAAGATTTTTTAATAAATAAAATTTCATTTTAATCCTTCTATTGGATTAACAAGCTTATAAATGCCATTCCCTATGTATACACCAACTTCTCATAGTAAGGTCTCTTATCATATGTTCGGGTCAGAATTCTACCGAATCAGTATAAACCTACGCAAGCCCGAATTACTTTCTGAATCGGAACTGCGGGACAGTCTCGACTACAGATTCTCCGAAATAACCATTCTGGGCTACGATATTCCCGAGATGCCTTTGAGTACCCTCTCCAACTTGGAGCCCTTGAAAGCGAGACTGCTTGGTGAAGGAATTGTACATCTATATCGAGATTTCTACGAAGATGACTCAATTGAGGCAAAACAACCACCTCTTTCCCATTCGGGCGATGACACGATGCTTTCAATTTTGGCCATCCCAACTTATTACACAGCCTCTGATGTATTGGGATTCATTGGAGATTACTATATAGAATTCATTTCTCATTTGCGGATCTTGAAAACTGAACGACCAAATCGTTTTATGATCCTATTAAAATTCAAAGATGCTGTGAAAGCTGCCGAATTCCAGTACCATTACGATGGTAAGGCTTTTAACGCCATGGAACCTGAAGTTTGTCATGTAGTGTTCATCAAATCTATAAATATTGAAGCGGATGAACGGGATCTTGCAAATAGTGCAGATAATCAAATCCCTTTCCTTCTAAGAGATCCCTTTACATTTTCTGAGTCTCAATTGGAAACTGATGTTTCAATTGATCGTGTTGAACTCCCAACTTGCCCTGTATGTCTTGAACGACTTGATTACGAAATTTCGGGGCTTTTAACCATCCCATGTCAACATACCTTTCACTGTATGTGCTTGTCAAAATGGAGAGATGATACATGTCCTGTTTGTAGATATACGACGGATGTTTCAAATCACACGATTCGTCGCTCTGTAAGACGGTTACTGCAACTTAATCTGCGGATGCAGCAACTTCAAATCCGCGAGGAAGGTTATCAACTGCCATTGATGACTGGGCTGTCGCTGACTGAGACTTGCATGGGCTGTAGTGCTCTGGAAAATTTATGGGTTTGTTTAATTTGTGGAAACGTGGGTTGCAGCAGGTATGCGCCCGAACAACATTCCTTGAAGCATTTCGTCGAAACTGGCCATTGTTTTGCGATGGAACTTGCAACTTCGCGTGTCTGGGATTACGCAGGTGACAAGTATGTACATAGATTAGTGGCGAGTGAAGCAGATGGAAAGATTGTAGAATTGCCTGAGAAGGAAAGTAGCGCTTCAAAGACTAGTCTGAAAGAAGAGGATAGCGAGTATGCAGAGCTTCTCCTTCTGCAGCTCATTTCCCAACGAGATTATTATGAGCTCTTACTTAATGAAAAGGGTCAAGGGGGTAAACGTCTGCGCAGAGGATCCTCATTCAATGAAAACCTGGCGGCTGCAAAACATATATCAGATCTAGAACTCAAGGTACAAGAATTAACTGCATCAGTTGAGAAAATCAATCAAGCGGTTATACCTGCCTTTAAGAAGAAAATCAATATGATGACAGTATCTGCAAAGTTAGCGGCCGATGAGTTAATTGAAAGTAATGCTCTCAATGAGGGCTTATCAGCTAAGGTTGACCATTTGACCAAAGAAAACCAACAGCTCAAGCTTACCAATGAAGATCTTTCAGAACAGGTCAAAGACTTAATGTTTTTTTTGGAAAGTCAGGAGAAGTTTAAGGATCAGCCTGATGATGTAAAGGAGGGAACTATTGTCATGAAACCGAAACCGGCGAAAAAAAAGAAGAAGTAAATAGCAAATAATAGGCTTTAAGAAGTGATCTTCGTATTCAATTTCAAAGATTTTGATCTTGTTCATTAACTGTGAAGGTTAATGATTGTATCACCTACCCCGAATTTTTTGTTAATTTGTCTGCTAGAGCATTTCAGATGCATTAAATGATCACAACCAATCTGAAATGTCTATGTTAATTATGATAAATAATTTGAAAATCTTACAATATTTTGAAATCAATTTGAGAAATGGGAGGGACTAGAAGAACCTTAAACTTCAAGTGGGACCGCTGAGGAACCCTCGTTTTAAAAGGTATAAACACAACAAAAATTAAAGACAAAAAAAACTGAGTTCCCATTAAATAGTTAGGGTAATGTATCCGTTGACTACTAGAAATTCTCTTTCACACCCTACCTGGTACATTCAATTTCCCATCCTTTCATACAGAATTCGCAGCCATTCCCAAAAAGTCAGTCGGTTGTACAGCCTCCCTTGGCAACACCATCACAAAACAAAATAAAAAAATTAATTGAAGACAAGCTAAATCGTATCAAATTTAACCTCCATTATAAGTTCTTCTCGTATCTTGTTGTAGGTTTTTGGTTAAATTGGTCACTGTCTGCAGAACCTCATCCCTCATCGCACTCTGTAATTTTTCAGAGAGGACCTAAGTAGTAGATCGTAAAGCTAGCCACTCTCTCCAAACCCCACCTCATCTCTCCCTCACACCCCCACCTACTACTTCTTCCCCTTAACTTTTATTTTTTAGTAAAATCAAATAATAATGGATTCCAAACCTGCGTCCAAACTTAGCAGTAGTGAGGTATCCTTCCCAAGAGGCGGTGGATCCGTCTTGACTCCAGTCGAGCTCAAGACCATCGCCAACAAGGCTAATGAGGATGTCTTGTTTGAGCACAAGGCCGCCACGAAAAAGAGATCGGCAACTAACGATAAAGCATCTAGAAAGAAACACAAGAAGAAGTCTGCCCTGGGAGATGCAGAAGCTACTGCTGAAAAGCTGGTTGACATCGCTCACTTCTCGTTTAAGAACATGATTCCAGGCGCCGAGATTCTTGGTCAAGTTATTGCAATTCAACACAACGGTCTCTCATTGGCCATCGGAGACAATTTAATTGGTTTTGCTTCTCTCACATCCATCAGTGACGAGGTCACAGAGCAGCTAGAAAAGTACACTGCTGGTCAAGAATCATCAGATGAGGAAGATGATGACGAAGACGACAACGAGGCTACTACGTCATTTAAGCCTGAAATGCCAAAACTCGACAATCTCTTTACTTTGGGCCAATGGCTCCGAGCCGTTGTCATTGACTCCGAAGGACCTAAAAAGATCAACCTTAGCATACTGCCATCTCAAGTCAATACCAACATCCAGGAGGAAGACTTGTCTGTAGGAAACACTATTCAGGCATCAGTCAAGTCTATTGAAGACCATGGTGTAGTATTCAACGTTGGCCTCGACCAAACCACTGGTTTCATGTCTAAAAAAGAGCTCAAGAAGGCCGATGTCAGCATTCTGAATTATAAGCCTGGTCAAGTTCACCTTCTATCTATTGCCAGTGTCAATGGACGCACTGTTACTTTCCGTCCAATTGAAAACGAGAACGTCAGCAAGAAAACAGCTGTTTCGACCATTTCATCTGTTGACGCCGTTCATCCAGGTACGGTTGTTAACGCCATTGTCTCTGAAGTTTCTGCCGATGGTGTTGCTGCAAGACTTTTTGGTTTGGTAGATGCCTCCTTCTCCCTTGCACATGCGCTGGAGTACTCTGAAGAGAAATTGAAAAACCACTTCGCCATTGGTTCTACCGTCAGAGCAAGAATCATTGGTGTCATCGCTGAAGAGGGTTCGAAAAAATTTTTGTTGTCTCGTGCATCTAGAATTCTTGACATGAAGCCAGTACTCAATAGCGAGACCACTGAGGCTTTCCCTGTTGGATTCATCTTTGATGACATGGTTGAAGTGATTGGCGCTGACTCCGAATTCATCTATGTCTCTACTGGATCTGCCGAGATTCGTGGTCAAGCCCACAAGTCGAATCTTGACCCTGAAAAGGTTGCCAACATCCAATATCCTATCGGCTCCAGGTGTAGAGCCCGTGTTCTTGGTTTCAATCCATTCGACAACTTGTTGAGACTCACGATGAACCCGACCGTAATTGACTGTAAATTCGCCACAACTGAGGATATCGCCATCGGTGAATACATTCCAGCGGTCGAAATAACTCAAATCTTGCCTGATAATAAGGGTATTTTAGTGAAGATTTTTGGTCAATTTGATGCATTGGTCCCAATGAAACACGTCTCTGATATCAAGTTGGTTTACCCTGAAAGAAAATTCAAGGTGGGCTCCAAATTCAAGGGTAGAGTATTGAAGAAGCACGGTCGTAAGATCTTTGTCACTTTACGTAAAACTCTTGTTAACATGGACGACGATGCCGTTGTTGCCAAATTCGACGACTTGTCCCTTGGCATGAAGACAGTAGCTATTGTTGAGAAGTTCGTCAAGGGAGGTGCAGTCATTTCTTTTTTTAACAACATGAGAGCATTTTTGGCTAACAACGAGATCTCCGAAACTTTTGTTCAGAACGCTGCCGACTACTTGAAAGAATCCCAAGCCGTCACTGTCCGTATTCTTTCTTTCGATGCTAAAGAGGAAAAAATAACTGCTACTTTAAGACAAGCTGCTGAATTGAATGACAAGCAAGCTCTTCATTTGGAAGAAATCCAACTCGGTCGTACTGTTCTTTCTGCTACCGTTGCTGAAAAGACCAAGGAGGCTATTATTGTTGAGTTAGAAGATTCGAACTTAAGAGGTGTCATTGCTACCTGTCAATTGTCTGATGGTAACTACGAAGAAAACAGAATCATTTACAAGTCGCTTGAGATAGGTGGCAAAATTGAGATAATCGTCCTCGAGAAGGATTTGCGTAATAGACATGTTACTGCTTCCGCTAAGAAGTCTTTGGTCAACGCCGCTAAGACAGAAAGTTTCCCTGTTCATTATGAAGATCTTCACGTCGGTCTGATTGTTCCAGGTTACGTCAAAAATGTCACTAATATGGGTATTTTCGTTCGTTTCAGTGGCAGATTGACTGGTTTGGTCTTGCCTAAGAATGCCGCCATCGACCCATCTGTTGACCTTCTGAAACAATTCTTCAAGGACCAATCTGTTTCTTGTGAGGTCATCAAGCTTGATGATGAAAATAGACGATTTTTATTGGCTATTGGTGAAGCTAATGAGACTGGTCAAAAGACTATTAGATTGAAGAACCCTGTTGACTCTACTAAGAAGTACGCTTCCGATTTCGCCACCAACGAGAAAACTGAGGGTATCATTGAAGCTATTGAAGGTGACCACTTAAAAATTCGTCTTGCTGACAATTTATTCGGTAGAATCCATGTCAGCCAATGTGTCAAGTCTTGGAAATCTATCAAAGACACCTCTGCTCCACTTGCAGGCTTTAAGGTCGGAACCAAGGTCGATGCCAAGGTCATTGGTTTTTTCAGTGAGAAAACTCATAAATTTTACTCTTCCAGTGCCGTCAGTGATACCGTTACCGTGGAGTTGTCTGCATTGAAAGGTGAACTCTCAAACACTAAGCCATACAAGCCAGCAACTCTTGAAGATTTTGAGATTGGCAGCGAGTATGTTGTTTACATCGATCGTTATGAGCACGGTGTTGCTAACGTGAACGTCGCTCCTGGTGTCGAGGGTCAAATGTCTTTGTACGACTTGTCTTCAGACATTTCCCTTTACTCTAATTTCGAGAAGAACTTTCCAAGTGGAACCGCCTTGAAAGTGAAGCTTGTCCGTCTCGATTCGAAATACGGTAAGTTGGTTTTCTCTGCAAGAGACTCTGAGGTTGAGTCTGTTTCTCAATTAAAGGTTGGCGACCAAATCCCTGCTCGTATTTTCAGAATCACAGACGCCTACCTCTTGTTGGAGCTTGGAAAGGACGTTACTGCTATGAGTGACCTCCATGAGGCTTTGAATGACTATGATCAATCTCTTCAAGATGTTTATAAAGTTAACCAAGCCGTTCTCGCCACTGTGACTTCAGTAGACGCCTCTAACCAAAAGGTTTACGTTAGTTTGCGTGATGAGAAGAACGCCAAGGATAAGTTTATCCGTTCTATTGCTGACTTAAAGCGCGGTGACCTTGTCAAGGGTTTTGTCAAAAGCATCGCTGACATTGGTCTTCACATTGCATTGGGAAGAAACGTTTCAGCACTTGTTCGTGTTTCTGATATTTCCGATGCCTTTTTGTCTGACTGGAAGAAATTCTTCAGAGTAAACCAATGTGTTTTGGGTAAGATTTCTCAATGTAAGCAAGAAAACAGAATCTTAATGACTTTGAAGGAGAGTGAGGTTAATGGAGACCTTACATCATTCAAGTCTTTCGATGAGCTTGAAGTTGGCCAAAACTACGATGGTAGCGTCAAGCAAGTCCAAGATTTCGGTGTTTTTGTCAAGCTTGACGGAACCGCCAACATCAGCGGTCTTTGTCACCGTTCTGAGATCTCTGACAATGTTGTTGAAAATGCTTCTGCTTTATTCGGTGTCGGAGACCGCGTGAAAGTGAAGATTCTCAAGATCGACAACGACAAGAAGCAACTTTCCTTGGGTATGAAAGCTTCTTACTTCACTGACTTACAAGAAGATAGCGACAATGAAAGTGAAGATATCGAGATGGTTGATGCTGATGAAGACGAAGAGATGGTTGACTTCGAAGACGCTAACGATTCTGACGATGACTCTGAGAATGAAGCAGAGTCTAACACCCAGGCCTCTGCCATCAGTGGCTTATCCACCAACGGTTTTGACTGGACCGCTTCTATTTTGGATCAAGTTGAAGATGACGATTCCTCAGACGATGATGCTGAGAACTTCATGAACTCTGACAACAAGAAGAGAAGAAAGGCTAAGAAGCAAGTTGAAGACAAGACCGGTGAAATCAACTCCAGAGCTCCTGAGTCCGTCGGCGACTTTGAAAGATTGCTTGTGGGTAACCCTAACTCTTCCATCTTGTGGATGAACTACATGTCTTTCCAATTGCAATTGGGAGAAATCGACAAGTCTCGTGAGATTGCTGAGAGAGCTTTGAAGACCATTAATTATCGTGATGAGCAAGAAAAGCTCAACATTTGGATTGCCATTCTTAACTTGGAGAACAGTTTCGGCACTGACGAGTCCTTGGCTGAGGCATTCAAGCGCGCTGTGCAATACATGGACTCTTTGACCATGCACCAAAAATTGATAGGTATTTACCAATTGTCTGAGAAGTTCGACAAGGCTGAGCAACTTTTCAAGGCTATGACCAAGAAATTCAGTCAAAACGTTGCAGTTTGGGTTCTGAATGGTTCTTTCTACTTTAAGCGTGAGATGCCTGACGAGGCACATCAAGTCTTGGCCCGTGCTTTACAATCTTTGCCTAAGCGTGAGCACATTGAAGTTGTTCGTAAGTTTGGACAACTCGAGTTCTCCGAGGGTGACCCTGAACAAGGTAGATCTTTGTTTGAAGGTTTAATTACTGACGCTCCAAAGAGAATTGACTTGTGGAATGTTTACATTGATCAAGAGATCAAGCAAGGTGACCGCGATAGAGTAGAGTCTTTGTTTGAAAGAGTTGTTGCTAAGAAGTTGTCAAAGAAGCAAGCCAAGTTCTTCTTCTCTAAGTGGCTTCAATTTGAAGAAGATAAGGGTGACGAGCAAGCTGCCGCACGTGTTAAGGCTTTGGCTATTGAGTTTGTTCAAAAGCAATCCAAGGACGAAGAGTAAACTTTTGTATATTATAGAGCGGCACGCCGCATTTTCATAAACGATATATCTAGTACAGAAAGTAGGAGTATGTTCAAAAAGTAGGATCTAATGAAGCAACGATTATTTTGCAACTATATAATTGTTACAATATACTTATTTTCATTCCATTTCAATTGTTTTCATCGATACATATATAAAAATATATTACTTACTAGTTTCAGGAAAGACCTCGGTAATTATTAAGTCTAGAAGCTTAAAGAAAAGACTCTTGTTAAGGTAATCGTTTTGCATCATTTCTAGTAAATTAGCGCTTGCTAGATTCGTGTGGCGAGCGCCGAAAATGCGGGAACAGGTTTCATCCATGAAAATAGTGAATATTGAAAACGCCTCTTGTCTTGTTGCCAGTTGTTCAGAGCGTGTTCTAGGCTTAGGCGCTTCTCTGAATTTCCCATTTGGGAAGAGCATTGAAGTTAACGAATCAAGGATTGAAACAAGCTTTTCTTCGTGTTCAAATATACTATTTATGGCCGACGTCGCAGTCTTCTCAATAGTAGATCCCAAGACCTGCTGTAGAATCACCAAAAGGGCACGTCCTCGTAGCCAATTTTTTGAACCTAGGTTGAAAAGAACTAAAATTAGATCGAAAATCGGTTTGATAAAAGGTTGTGTGCCAGCGGCATTTTTCCCCAAATCATCGAATTGCCGCAATTCACGTTCCATCTCTTTAATATTTTCTAACATTTCCTCCTTTTGGCCATTTGTGTTGGTACTTCTTGAGGAGTTCATTAATGCTGCCTTGGGAGCAAATTCTTGATAAAACCGATTGAAAATCCCGTCTTTACTTGTACTTTTATCCTTACGATCTACATCGAAATGCTCAGAGGAAAGAAAAGACCGGAAAACCGGGTTGGAACACACCTCAGGAATTGAAAGAAGATCCCGAAGATAATTTTCAAGAATTGGTTTACGAACCTCAATTTGTTGCATCTTTTGAAATTGAGAATATGGCATCGATTTCTTTGGGAATTTCAAATCTGCTACCAATGGACTTTTCCGCTTTAGGTACTCATGAAGTTTATAAAACTGACTAAACCGTCGAGCAACCACCCATCCAGCAACAATTTCTGATGGATTTTCACTTGAGAACTTTTGGACTTCAATGATATAGAGCGCATACGAATGGTGTTCTTCGGAGCTGAGAACACAATTCTGAATGCGCACACTTGATTTACCGAATAAACTATTTTCGTTTTCTTGCACTATATACTGCTCCTTCTGAAGCTCTTTTGAGCTGATTTCTTTTTCTAAACTAGCAATAGATCTACGCAAGATCTTCAAGTCACTAACATTGTTGGTAAGCTCTGCTTTTTTGATTAATGATTCCAAGATCTCCGATTGCTCGGAAAGAGCATCGATGTCATCGTCAAGAGTCTTGATCTGCTCTTCTAGCTTTAAGTCACCCGGCGCTGCGAGTAGAATCTCCAGATTGATGAGTTGAGCGTCCGAAAGATGCGCCGATGACCGCATATCACTAGAATCAAAAGAAGTATCTTCAGAATCTGAGTCACTGTGGTCTTCAAAGAGTCGCGAGAGTCTATTTGTTTGAGCGTCTTTGAGACTTTCGCTAGAGTTGTTCGAAGAGGCAAAAAGATGAAGTGAAGCGCCACCAGGTCTTGTTTGGTCCATGTTTGGAAACACAGCAGCTCTCTGCTCGGGGTTAGGCGAGTTTTCCATTATTTTTTCAAACGCAGACTCTACGGCATTTACTACAGCAGGACTAATCTTAGCGCCACTAGAGACCAGCGGCTCATATTCCTCAATGCTAGTAGCATTTTTAAAAGCTAGCGAAGAGATACGTTTTTCAACAGAGTGGCCAGAAGTATTAGACTTTAATTCGGAACATCCTTCAGACTTTTGGAACCGAGGATAACAATCTGATTCGAGCCTACTGTAAATACGCTCTTGAAGTTTCAACAACGACAGACGAGCATTACTATAGAGGGAGGCATTCTGTGAGTTTGAGTTCACGAAAGCCCCGACGGCGTCTTTTATATCCGTGGGGAGGTTGAGCCCATTTGCACAATTTATATACTTGTCGTAAATGTTAACAATTTCATCCCTATTAGAGAATTTGAGCGTCAAAGAAATTTCTGTCAGCTCAATATCCTCCAAAGGTGCCTTCATATGCTCAATATCAGTCCAGCTGTCTAGAAGATACTCTTCATTCGTGCTACGTAAGAATTCCCTGAAAGCATGCTTTTTCTTCGGATCAGATAAAATAGCTTCTAGTGACGGCACTTCCTTCGCTAAAGAACTCTCAATTTGTGCCACGAGCTGGTTTAAAATATTACGATCAGTTTCTGTACTCACATCCGCCGAGTTCAACTGGGCTCTTGTCTTTTCGATAACTTCCAAAAGATACTGAAGGGCTCTTTCGGAATTGCTGGTCCGAATCGTTTCCTCCCACACGTGAACAGTACCTGCTGTCATTGGGAAAAGTGGAGGGAGATTGGGTAACTCAGAACCCGAAGAACGTTTAGTGTGTTCTTGCAAAGCTTGACGAAGACGTCTGACTTGCTTACGGCGCTGTAAAGAGGAACCAATCAAATTGACAATTAATTGATTTAGGAGGTCTGCCTCACTCAAAGCTTCAAAGAGATTGGCTAAAACAGTACACGAGAGAATTTCCCTTATCAAGTCCATTACAATAGCACTCTTAGCCTCTTCTTCAGATAACAAGAAAGGTAATATCAGAGCTATTAGTTCCCGGAGATATTCTTTTTCTTGTCTTCGAGCCTCTTGGCCCGGAAGTGTCGTGGATACACCTTTATGTACACTGCTGAGATCTAAAGACTTGAACAATTCTAATTTGCTCTCCATAGAGTACAGCGCATCGTGTGAGTACTTACATGCCACAAAATTTTTATAGTGAGTAGTGAGGAGAGGGATAACGCGAAAAACTAGAAACTCAGGCACATTGATGTCGGCTAGACGAATTTGAAGGTTTCGTAAGACCTCTTTGAGCTCAATTTTCGTGGAGTCGGGAAATAATTTGTTCAGTGAAATACTCTTATACCAACCCTCGATAAAATTATTCACAATTATGGCTATGAGTACTTCTAGTCTTTCGGAGACAAGTGGAACAGTTGGGGCTATAGGAGCAGATAAATCAGTCAAGTCAACATTTTGCAGGGAAATACTTTTTTTCCATTCATCATTAAGAAGGAACTTGAATCTTCTTGGACTTTTCTTTTGAATTGGAGGAGAACTCCGTAGGGTAAACAGCTTACAAAGAACAAAAACCACAAAGAGGATATTGACTGCAAAAGCTGCAAAAAGATACTCTCCATATAGAATAACAGCCAATATAAACACTGCTATTTGAAAATTGGACGATAGAAGCACATGTCCAAGCGCCTGGCTGAAAGCCATGGGAGTTTTGATGGTTAATGTGGGGTTTGTGATATCAGACCTTGCGATAAGGGTCCTCATAAGTCGGCTCTTTTTTATTAGCGCTTTAAGACAAATACATCGTTGCTCTATGATTTGAATTTTATTAAATGAAAATCTTCTTTTCCAAATTTTTTTATATGAGTTTGTGATTTGGGATTGTTCATTCAATCAAAGAGTAGTGAAATTGATTAAACTTTTCACGCGTTGTTCCAATTATCTATTAATTTGTATTGATTAATGCAATTAAAGCTAATATTGGTGAAGAGTTTGTTTGGTTCGGATGCTATGGATATGTAGACAAATATGCAAATGGGCGGTGAGTATCTAGTCGAGGAATTCTTAATTTTTTTTACTCTTTTTACTGGATCTCACGTCATTTTCATCTCTCTTACGTTTCTTTTCTTTCTTTTCTTCCTTTCCTTTGGTATCTTTAACCTTTTCCTCCTTTAACTTTCGCTTTTTTGTATCTTTCTTTTCTTTTTTCTCCTTTTTCTCCTTCTTATTGTTCTTTTCATCTTTATCTTTCTTATTCTTTGAGCTCAGCTTTATAGTATCTTTCTCTGACTTAGCGCTCTTCTCTCTCTTCAGTATCTCTACTTTAGTTGATATCTCCTTCTTCTCGCTCTTCTCTATCTTTCTGTTTCCTCTCTCCTTTTTATCCTTTTTTTCTTTCTTCTTCTCCTCTTTATCCTTTTTCTCTTTCTTCTTCTCCTTTTTTTCCTTTTTCATCTCCTTCTCAACAGTATCTAGCACTTCACTAGCATTAACTTTAACACTTTTGACATGAGCATTGTCTGTCTTGCCAGTTGTACCTGCAAGACCTTCTCCTCTCACAAACATTCTGTATAGCGGCGACGTTGCCTTCCGTAAATGATCTTCAGTCTTCTTCTGGTTTTGCTCAAAGCTGACTCCACTGGATCCACTAGTGACTTCAAGATTCTTCAATTGACCGTCAAATAAGGTCTCCCACCACATATCAGCATCATTTCCGTCTGAACCTAGACCTTTGTTGTCTTTCTTATGTTTGACTAAAATTGGTTTTTTAATTCCACCTTTCTGAAGTGCCTCACCTTCTTTCCAACCAAACGATGTTAAGTAAAGACTTGCATTCATTTTGAAGAGTTTTCGAGAATTTAAATAAGATTAATTTGTACCGCGATTAAACAATTCGTTTGTATTTATTTTCTGTAAATGTTTGGTTTCTGATTGTGTTCAAGTTAGTGTAGATATCTCAATAGAGAGGACCGTCTATTCGATGCAATATAGATAGTGGAATATGGAGAAACGTTAAAAACTCAAAGTGAAAATACCGTTTTCAGAAATTCGGCAAATCTGCTCTCGTTAATCTCTCACTATGGGACTTTAGATATAAATTGTGATGCGATGCTCATCGCCCTAATCGTCTCTGAGTCTGCAGGATCTCCACTACTTCCCCATACTACATCGCAATGAATGACGAAGACGAATTGTTAATTGAACTTTGTCGAGAAAAGTTAATCACTGATCCATTCAATTTCTTCTTCTTATCGGATTTAGCCGATCAATGCCCTAAAAAAGAAGCTCGTTCCCTGGATGAATGGGAGATCCTTTCTCACTACGAGCTCTTAAAGAAACACGATTATAAGCTTTGGCGCCAGGCAATTGAAAGAGAAAATGTGGAAGTTGAATTGAAACTACTCAATATGTGGTCCTCGGCTATGTTAGAAACTCCAAATCCCGAATACGGTTCTGAGCTCTTTCTGTTGGCTCCTCAAGCATCAAAAGACATGTTAAAAGACTCTCTTGAAATAAGCAAGTATGACTTTGAAAACAGTCAAAAGATGTTTTTCTCTCTGATTGATCTGTTGATTTCAAGTGGTCAATTGGATCAAGCTAAGGACTTGTATGAGAAACGATTACAGGTTCCACACCTTCAGCTTCACCAAACATATGAGGCATTCACGTCATTTATATCACAAAATTTCCCGAATTCTTTCAGTGAAATTATGAAGACACAGAGCCGTGTATTGCAAGAAACTGAGCGGTCTCAACGGTACTACGAAAAGTTCGAAGCCCAAATACTGCAGTCTCCGGAAGATCCTGAAGTATGGGCTCGGTATATGGAGAATGTTTTCCGATATGTAAAAGAGTCCGAGTTAAAGTTACTTTTCTTAAATGTATTTTACCGCTCGCTCGAATATTATCCCAATAAGGAGTCATGGCATATAGTATTTGAGACCGCAATACAAATGGGAAGAGAGAGTAAATTAGATGATTTCCAAATCAAAAATATGGTCATTCTATGGAGGAAAGCGTATCCAAATTCTTTAAAGCCTTTGCGAGCTTTAATTCCCTTTGTTAAGGATTACGATTCATTGAATACTCTTCGTGTCTCTATAAAGTCAGGTATTGACGGAACACCTGAATGTCTAGAAACAATTAAAGCTCTCATCTCTTTACAATGTCTTTTTGTTGAATCTTCACCCCCATTGCTGCAGGTTTTGTGGGAAGACATGCAGTTCTATGCCTCAAAGTATCCGGCAAGCTTGGACTTTTTACGTATCGCCGTCACAGTCTCCGACAAGATTCCCATAGCGAAGCCAGATGACCTCGTTTTAAAATATTTTGAGGAAAACAAGTTCAGTGGTGAAATTTTCATTTCTGCTTTAAGGTATTTTTCAGGACAAAGCACGGATGATACTATTTTTTTCCATTTGTTAGACCATTATGAAACCAAGGCTACGGAATTTGACCATCCTGAAGCTGTTCTCCCCTATTTCGAGAATTATTTGATCTCCATGTCAGATGTTGAGTCTTACGCTTCGATTCACAATAGATTAGAACTTTTGAAAGGCAAATTACAATCAGTGAAACCAAAAAAAACTAAAAGAGAGGTTGAAGAAGATACCTTGAAAGAAAGCTTTACTGAAGTACAGAAACAAAAAAGAGTCAAGGAAGAGAGCTCCGAAAGTGAAGTAGAACATAGAAATAGGGAACTATACACTATAACGATTAAAGGAGACGAATCAGGTTTTGACCTGATAACAGAACAACAAATCCGTGATTTTTTTAAAGGTTATGGTGATCCAGTGTCCATTACCTTGCCTGCAGACCTGCAAGTATTGGCTAAAGTCGAGCTTTCTTCAGAACAAGAAGTTCTTACGTGTTTGACACGTTCAGGAAAAAAATTGGCTGGCCAAGTGGTAGAAATTGAACGGTTGTTTGGTTCAACTTTGTGGCTTACCAACTATCCTCCAAGCTACACTCATGATAAGCTTAAAAGTCTACTTGGACAGCAGAAATATGCCGATGTCAACAACTCTCCCATTAGTTTTGAGCCATTGTCGATCCGTCTCCCCTCACAAACAACAGCTAGGGAGAGAAGATTTTGTTACGTTGAGTACGCGCGCCCAGAACATGCCACTGCTGCTAAATCAGTCCTTGATAATTTAGTAGTTGACGGTCATACTCTCCGAGTTGAGATTTCCAACCCCGCACTTAAAAGACAACGTACCATCACTTCTCCAAAACATCAGGTTTATGTTAAAAATCTCAATTTCACAAAGACATCGAAGGAAGCATTGGAGTGGGCCTTTTCTCAATTTGGACCAGTCAACTCAATTTCAATGCCTCTTAACTCTCATCACGAGAACTCACTTAATAGCGGCTATGCTTTTATTACCTTCACAGAAGAAGCAAGCGCTAAGAAGGCTATTAAAAGTAAAGAAATTTATTTAGATGGCCGTGTTGTATCAATTTTTGCACTGAAGCCACGAGAAGCTCATACCCGAGATGCCCACTCCTACGAGGAACAGAAATCCATAACAATTCTGAACCTTCCTCTTTCAGTTACGTCAAAACAACTTTCAACATATCTTGAGGGTTTGGTTGGAGCTGTAAAACGCCTAACTGTACATTCGGATGATCACATGGCTTTAGTTGAATTCGAAAAAGTCGCTGATGCAGGGAAAGCTGGCTTCCTTTTGCTAAGCGCTGAATTTGATGGCCAAAATCTTACTGTAGCTGAGAAGAGTGCATTTTTTAATTCTAAAAAACCGAAAAAGGTAGAAATGGCCACTAAAGTTCCGATGATGGCAGCGCCGATGATGATGAGAAGACGCCCTAAAAAATAGAATGATTGATTCTTTAATACTACATGTTGTCTAATACATCTAATTTTTGTTATTCTAATGTCTATTTAAATCTATTGTGTCAAAGCTTCATCGCCGCCATTGTACAAGAATCGATTTGGTGTCGATGCCGGGACGGAATTAATCACCCCTAGTGTTGAAATTTTGAGTAAAGTCTTTTTCACTTGAATAGGGCTAACAAGTTGTCCAGCTGAGTACTCAGAATCTATCGGCGGTTGCATTGACAATATAAGAGCTACAACTCCCGAAACATGTGGCGCAGCCATTGAAGTGCCAGACTTAATTGCTGTTGTCCCTGGCTCTACTCCGACGGACTCGACTGAGACTCCAGGTGCCAACAAATCTACGCAAGAGCCCCAATCTGAAAAAGGTGCAAAGCCATCCTCGTAGTCTGTGGCGGCAACAGTAATAACGCTTTTAGAGCGAGCAGGTGAGAAGCCGCAAGCATCTTGGTGTTTATTTCCAGAAGATACCACAATGGTAATTCCAGCATTGAACGCCGCTTTCATAGCCTCATCTAGTGCTGCTGATGGTATGAGGACTCCCAACAGTATATTAATCACAGCGCCTCTATACGATGCATCTCGAGCTATCAATCGTCTCTTGTGGCCCTTTATTGCGTGTTGAACAGCCATAATTACGGAACTAATTGATGCCAAGCCATTTTCATCAAATACTTCGAGTGATACTAAACTAACCCTCTTCGACACACCGTAAGATTTGCTTCCAATTATTCCAGCTACATGGGTGCCATGATCTTTTTTATATTTTGAAACACCACGGAAGCCAAACTGCAGAGTCGATATCACTCTATCTTCGAATTCGGGATTATTAGCGGCAATTCCACTATCAATTACGTAAACAGTAACACCCTCGCCCGCGCTTTTGTTGTAAATATATTTTTCAAAGTATTCCAGATTGGGGAGGATCCTATGTGAGATTCTCTCGAGTCCCCATGGCGCTCCATGTTGAACTTTAACTTCTGTTAAGAAGACTTGTTCATCTTTCTCTATGAAATCAACCATATCACTTTCTCGCAAGGAGTATAAAATTTCTTTTGGAAGCTTTCCCGTATAGCCTTTGAATGAACCCAAATTGAAGGTCTTCAACGTGCGCTCTTTCTGGCGCCAGACTTTATCTGTGATCTTTTGGATTATTCCCGAGCGCTTCTGTTTATGAGAACATTTTGTTTTAATCCACTCTTGATGAGCGGCATAGTCGGCACTAGAATGGCCATTTTTCAAAACAACGATATAATTCTCTTCATCATCAAAGGGCTCAAGTTGATCTATTGACCTAGGTTCTTCAACCTGAGAAATCTCATCTGTATTAACGGAGGGAAAATTGCTTTCTTTTACAACATCAAGATTTGGGACTAATAAAGCATTAGCAAAAGTAATTAGCAGTAACAGGAAGACAAGAGCTTTCATTGGAGATTCATTAAACCCCGAGAGTGTCTTGAAACAGTTCTTTTCAAGGGTCTGAAAGATTTTACGTTAAGTTAATACTCTGGCATCAAATCCGTATACTTGAATATTAAGCAAATTCCAAATCCTGATTCATTAGTGAATCTTACATGTCAATAAGCGGGCGCCTTCCACAAGTGAATCCTTTAGTACGTAATTAATAACAGAATGATTTAAATTCAACAAGTTTCACTTGCCGATTCATTGAATCCCAATAATCGTTTAAACTATTGAGGAACTTTTTTTAGGCCGATTGGGTCAATCAAGATTATAATGCACTAACAGACTTCTTGTCAGATTACCCACTTCAAGTTTGTTTAAGAGCCATCACATTTCCATACAATTTTATAACACATAAAAAATGAATCTTCAAAAATAAAGGGAGTTTTAACTCTCTTCTCTTAAGGAAAAATTAGTGTTAGCACCAGCACCAAGAGGATGACCAGAACCTCTAGGAATGAAAAGCAAAAAACCAATTGATAGCAAAACAAGATATAGATACAAAATAAATCAAAACCAAAATTTTCTCAACATACCCTGACTCATTTATTAAAATGGCCCTTAAAATCAATATACCCTTAGGATGTACATAGTAGGATGCATATGGAAAGTGCGATTTTTTTCACTCTTAGTTACAACTCAAGAATCAGCCCTCCAGCCATGAGTTCCACCATTAAATTGGAAAAAACAGACCGGAGAGATACTCTCGTGGCCATCGAGCAGAAGTACCAGCAATACTGGCAAGAAAACCGTTTTTTCGAGGTCGATGCTCCTTCTTACGAGGAAGATCCAGAACAAGATGGTTGTGAGTTAAGAGAAACCCACCCTAAATTTTTCGCCACAATGGCTTACCCATATATGAATGGTGTCTTGCATGCTGGTCACTCTTTCACTTTGTCCAAGGCTGAGTTTGCCACTGGTTTCGAGAGAATGAACGGTAAGAGAGCATTGTTCCCACTAGGCTTCCACTGTACCGGTATGCCAATCAAAACCTCTGCTGACAAGATTCAAAGAGAGATTGAGCAATTTGGCTCGGATTTTTCGGGTGTCCCAGCCGAGGATGACCAAGAACCTGAGGTTGTAGAGGAGAAGAAGGAGAAAGCAGACATCACCAAGTTTTCCGCTAAGAAGTCCAAGGCTGTTGCCAAACAAGGTAGGGGTAAGTATCAATTTGAGATCATGATGCAGTTGGGCTTGAAGAAGGAAGAGGTTGCTGCTTTTGCTGACCCTCAACACTGGCTTAACTACTTCCCACACTTGGTTCGTAGAGACGTTAATGCCTTTGGTGGTCGTGTCGATTGGAGAAGATCCATGGTGACTACCCCTGCTAATCTTTACTACGATGCCTTCGTGCGCTGGCAAATTAACAGATTGAAGGATGTCGGTAAGATCAAGTTCGGTGAGAGATACACCATCTACTCCGAGAAAGATGGCCAAGCTTGTTTGGATCACGACAGACAGTCCGGAGAAGGTGTCAACCCACAAGAGTACGTTGGAATTAAAATCGAGGTCACGGAGTTCGCTTCCGAGGCCCAACAAATTTTCTCTGAGAACAACTTCGACTTGTCCGCCAACAAGGTCTACTTGGTTGCCGCCACTTTGAGACCTGAAACCATGTATGGACAAACTTGTTGTTTTGTTTCTCCAAAGATCACTTATGGAGTTTTCAAGGCTTCTGAAGGTGTTTACTTCATCACCACTAAGCGTGCTTTCAAGAACATGTCTTTCCAGAAATTGACCCCTGTCAGAGGTGACTATAAGCCTGCTTTAGAGATTAATGGTGCCGCTATCGTTGGTTCTAAGATCAACCCTCCATTGGCTATCTTGTCTAACTTGCGTGTCCTCCCTATGGAGTCCATTCTTGCTAACAAGGGTACTGGTGTCGTCACTTGTGTTCCATCGGACTCCCCAGATGATTACGTCACAACAAGAGATTTGGCCAACAAGCCAGAATACTATAAGATTGAAAAGGAGTGGGTTCAGACTGATATTGTTCCAATTGTTCAAACTACCAAGTACGGTAACAAGTGTGCTGAATACTTGGTCAACGAATTGAAAATTCAATCTCCTAAGGATTCAGTTCAATTGGCTCAAGCTAAAGAACTTTCTTACAAGGAAGGTTTCTACAACGGTACCATGCTTGTTGGTAAATACAAGGAAGAGAGCGTTGAGGCCGCCAAGCCTAAGGTTAAGGCAGACATGATTGCCTCTGGCGATGCCTTCGTCTACAACGAACCAGAAAACATGGTTATGTCTAGATCTGGTGACGAGTGTGTTGTTTCCTTGGAAGACCAATGGTACATTGACTACGGTGAAGATAGCTGGAAGGGCCAAGCTTTGGAATGTCTTGCCAGCATGGAAACTTTCGGTAAGGAGACTAGAAACGGTTTCGAAGCCGTTTTGGACTGGCTTAAGAACTGGGCGCTCACCAGAACTTATGGTTTAGGTACTAAGTGTCCATGGGATGAGAGTCAATTGATCGAGTCTTTGTCTGACTCCACTGTTTACATGGCTTACTACACCATTGCCCGTTTCCTTCATTCAGATTACTACGGTGAAAAGCCTGGAAAATTCAATATTAAACCCGAGCAAATGACTGATGAAGTTTTTGACTACATTTTCACTGGCCGCGAGGGTGTCAAGACCGACATTCCAATGAGTGAGTTGAATGAAATCAAGAGAGAGTTTGAATACTTCTATCCTGTTGACGTCCGTGTCTCAGGAAAAGATTTGGTTCCAAACCACTTGACTTTCTTCATCTACACTCACGTTGCCCTTTTCCCCAAGAAGTTCTGGCCAAAGGGTGTTAGAGCAAACGGTCACTTGATGTTGAACAACGCCAAGATGTCCAAGTCTACTGGTAACTTTTTGACTTTGCAACAAATCGTTGAGAAGTTTGGTGCCGATGCTTCCAGAATTGCATTGGCCGATGCCGGAGACACTGTTGAAGACGCCAACTTCGACGAGTCTAACGCCAACGCCGCCATCTTGCGTTTAACTACTTTGAAGGAATGGTGTGAGGAAGTGAAAGCTTCAAAGGATACCTTGAGAGAGGGAGAGCTTGACTCTTTCTTCGACAAGGCCTTCGACAACGAAATGAACTATTTGGTTGAACAAACGTACGCCGCCTACTCGAACACACACTACAAGACCGCACTTAAGGTTGGATTATTTGATTTCCAAACCGCTAGAGACTACTACAGAGACTCTGTTCCAGCCATGCACAAGGATTTAGTTTTCAAGTACATTGAATTGCAAGCCTTGTTGTTGGCTCCAATCGCTCCTCATTTCGCTGAGTACTTGTACAAGGAAATCTTGGAAAACACTGGATCTGTCCAAAACGCTAAGTTCCCAAGAGCTTCTGAGCCTGTTTCTCAAGGTTTGTTGGACTCCTTGGAGTATGTCAAGGAATTGGCTAGATCTGTTCGTGACTCTGAGAGTGTTGTTTTGAAGTCTAAGAAGGGTAAGGCCGAGGTTGATGCATCTAAGCCAACTTCATTGACTTTGCTTGTTGCCACATCTTTCCCAGAATGGCAAGATCAATACATTGAGCTTGTTCGTGAATTGTTCGAGTCTCTGACCTTGAATGACAACAAAACCATTAAGGAGCGTGTTGGTAAAGACATGAAGAGAGCTATGCCTTTCATTAACTTCCTTAAACAGAGATTGGTGAAGGAAGACCCAAAGATTGTTTTCAACAGACAATTGACTTTTAGCGAAGCCGAGCTCTTGCCTCAAGTTTTGGACATTATTCAAAAGTCCACTACTACAATTAAGGTTGAGGACGTGAAGGTGATTACCTTCCCATATGGAAGCGCAAAGGGTGTTGACGTTGCTTCTGGTGCTGAGGTGGACATTCCTGCTTCTGGTAAGGTTGTAGAGTCTGCTGTTCCTGGTCAACCAGGTATTGTTATCCGTAACATCGAGTAAATAGATGTATTAATTAGATATTAATGAAGATTTCTGTAGACTCTAGATTCAATGATTTCAAAAGAAATGTTTTTAGTTTCTCTATTGCGAGCTTAGTCAGCTCAGTCCTTTCCTTAAACTCGGCGCTACATGAAATCGAACAACTTTAACTACTTTAAGACTAATAGGTAATAAAAAAAAAGATTGCAGCACCACAGTTTCACACATGGTCTCCCACTGCATTACTCAGTGTGGCTCTAAGTGGCTTGACTAACGTTGATCGGACGGGAAACAGTATTTTCCACTTGATATGGCCGCAACCGAAAGCCTTACCGACGGTGTTTCTTACACCTAAAGAGATTTTGAAACATGATTTCTTTGCGTCTTAGTTCGTCGAATGAATGCGTTTGTTCAACTATTTTCTTCATTAAATATTGTTTCCTAAGATCTCCATTCCCTTGGTTGAAACGACTTAAACATAGTTCTTTTACTATATTGGCTCCCGCCATATCTATATAAACATTCTGTCTATGTGCTTTTTTGATTTTGGTTGTATTTTTGAAACTAAAACATTATACCTTCCCGTTTTCTTGTTTTGTCTAGACTCTCATACCCCATTCCACTGTGCGTACCCAAACTTGAAGAGCACATTCCGGAATTCAAAGAAAAATATAATTGCTACTCAATGCTTTCTCTTAAAAAAAAAAGCTTAAACACTTCAATCAATTTATGAAAAAATAACGACAACTGCAGGACTCGAACCTGCGCGGGCAAAGCCCAAAAGATTTCTAATCTTTCTCCTTAACCACTCGGACAAGTTGCCTTGTTATGGAAGCAAATGGAACGGCTAGCATGGGGTTCTGTTTCTTATAAATTAAAATTAAATTTCGAATAGTTGTTCAATTGATTGAAGAAGCTTGCCAATGGTAATCAATCAATTGCAAAGATGGCGCTTAGTAACAATAAGGAAAGTCGTTATTGATTTGGTTCGGAATCTTGAAGACTCATCAAGACTATAGAGTCTAGTCTTCTTAAGTATTTCATCGTTTCAAGTTTACTATCATTCGTTCGGTTTAGCTTAAAAGGTCAAGTTGATAACTGAACGTTTGGAAAACTTTATTTTTTGCCGAGTGACCATTCCATTTTGAAATATTTCGACAATAAATTATTTTGGAATCCAAAACTCAAAATACAAAAAAAAAGGTCTGTGTACTGGTCTCGTCTTCCAATCTGTCCAATCTGTCATTCGTTCGAATTGGCTTACCTCATGAACTAAACCTATTTTAGTGAAACAAGCTTCAATTCAATATAATCCTCTAAGTTGACTCTTACCTGTCCTTTCATTTGGCAGTAATTGACATGATGTGTGACTGTCAAATTAGACCTAGTGCGCCAATACCTGAAACGTCTTCTGCTCGCTTCAATCGGATTTCGTTAAAAATAAACTCCAGTCCATTCAAAAGCATTTCATTTTAATTAGCTTCCGGTTTCTCCCGGGATCGAGATATCGTATGTCTTGGTGCTAATCAGGTCAAGGGTCTTGTAGTCGCTTACTGTCATCACCTTGGTGAGCTGATGCGCCTCTCACGCAAGTACAATTCATGAGGCCAAAGAACAATCAATTCACAAAAGAATTACTTTCCAAAAAGCTTCTTGTTTAAATTATCTCTCTTGAAAACTGATCTTTAAATTTTTTTTAAAAAATATCCAACCGTTGATTGGATACACATGTGAAACTCGTTTTTTGCAACCATACATGCAACCTGCACCCCGGGATTTCGATGCACTTCGGGCATCTGTATGCCCATATGCAATATCCCCGAACTAATAGGCTGATGTCCGAGCTGTGAGTACCGAGGCCTTAGAGCCCTGCAAAACACCAAAAACCATCCAGATACAGAATAATTAACAGTCGAGATTTTTTCTACAAGAATTTTATTAATTCCTGAATATTTCAAAAGTTCCATCTCCACTCGAAAAGTGACTCATTTCCTTGCTTGACACCTCTCTCACCTACATGTATGCACTCGGTAGACTCATCTATGCGATAAGATAGTCATCTAACCCGCAGAAGCGGCTACCGTGCATTAAAACTATATAACTTATACGACATCCTGTCGATTACTTTCTTCAAACTTTTCATATACTAAAACAAGACGAAAAAGAAAAGTTGAATTAGCTGACTTTCATATCCGTTGTATCACATCATGCCGATACCTGAAAAACAGGATTCGAACACTACCAGAGACGAAGACGCCGTTGACATCGCGTCTCTCCATTCGTCTCTTCATTCATCAGATGCTTCTTTTGATCTCTCTCTGCATGCATCATCTCACATACATAATGAACCAGAGCCTTTACATCGAAGCTTGAGTCTAGAACCCACCAAGGAGGAACTGTCCGGAGTTAACACACCAGAGAATGAGACTCTAGAGTATGTTCCGAAGGAAAACCGTAGAGGCGTTCTTCTGTCGTGGGCCGTCATTCCAGAAGCTGTCAATGCAAGAACTTACCTGAATAGAGTCAAGCTCACTATTGTATTGGTAGTTGCATTTGCAGCCATTTCCGGGCCAATGGGAACATCTATTCTATTACCTGCGATCGACGATTTGGTAAGAGATCTCAATACTACAACTACAATCGCAAATATTTCAGTTGGTATCTACTTGATTTCTCTAGGTGTCTTTCCCTTATGGTGGTCTTCTTTATGTGAGCGTATCGGAAGACGTACCGTGTACATAATTTCATTTTCTTGGTTCTTTTCCTTCTCCATTGGATGTGCAGTTGCGCCCAACATCTCAGGATTAATTATTCTACGTCTTCTTGCTGGTGTTGGTGGCTCGGCTGTTCAAGCTTGCGGCGCAGGTACAATTGCAGATTTATACATTCAAGAAGAGCGTGGAACTGCGCTTGGATTGTTTTATTTGGGCCCTCTTTTGGGCCCCTTCGTCTCTCCAATCATGGGAGGTGCTGTGGCGATGAAATGGGGCTGGCGCGGAACCATGTGGATCATGGTCATTGTGTGTGGTTTAAACGTTTTAACCATTCTTTTATTTCTTCCGGAAACGCTTTTGAATGACCTAGATTTAAATGCTTTGAAAAGGCAATTGGAAGTCCAGTTGATGGAAGTTGATTCCAATGAAAAGGGTGTAGATTTGGAGCGCATGGCTACCAACCTCTCTCAAAGCACATCTTTCCGTAGGATGAATATTTTGGACGATACACCTGTTGATGCGCTCATGCCAACTGCTTCAAAAATCACAACAAACCAAACCCAATATTCGAGGTCAATTTTGCATAAAGAGTTGTCGCGTGTTCAATCCGAGATTGAAGAACGTAATTCTTGGCCGAAATTACTATACGACATCTTCTTGAGACCCCTTAAATCCTTGATTTTATTCGGGTATCCACCAGTCACACTTGCCATTGCGTTTGCTGGCATATCATTTGCTGGTATTTATTTTGTCAACATTGCTGTTTCAAATCAATACAGTGCCGCGCCTTATAATTTTCAAAGTCTCATCGTTGGTCTCATGTACATTCCCAACTCTGTGACCTACTTAATAGCATCTGTATTTGGTGGCAAATGGAATGATAGACTCTTGAAACGAGCCGCCAAGATTAATGGAGGTGTTTTAACTCCCGAATCGCGTATTTCATGGAACGCTGTTCTTGCCATTTCTCTTTATCCACCCCTGTGTCTTATTTTTGGATGGTGTATGCAAAAACATACATTCTGGGTTTTCCCATTGATCGGAACAGCGCTTTTTGGTTTCTCTTCAATGTTAACTATTGGCCTTATCGTCACCTACCTTGTCGATATTCTTCCAGGTAGAGGCGCTACAGGCATTGCATTAAATAACTTGGTCAGACAGCTTCTCGCGGCAACAGCCACTTTCGTCACAGAGCCATTAATTCAAGCTTTAGGTGTTGGAGTTCTCTTCTCTATTTACTGTGGTATATTCTTGGTGAGTGCAACGTTAATGTGGCATCTCAAGAGAAACGGTGCTAAGTATAGACAGAAGTACGACTTGATGGATTTCTATGCTCGACTTTAAACAATTTAGGTTATTGGACTTTAGACATTGGTAAGTTTGGATCTGGTAATTTCGACTTTGGATTAGCACAGTTGTTTTTTTGGCCACTTTTATAGAGGTATTTTAATATTTAATTATCATGGGTACTTACTCATGACTCAAGTCATCATCTCAGTATGAGATTTCATTTTAAAATGAACGAATTTACGATACAATATTCTAGGATACTGTTAATTAATTGTAGTGGATTGATCCTTTTTATAAGAATGAGTCATGAATTGCTTTTGTTCAACGAAACAGCCGCCGAGGCAATGTTTGCAGTAGAGCGTAGGAATATAGCTGGCAATGACGTACAATAGATATTGTGGTTGTTCATGATTTCGGATTGATATGGATGGTTTCTGTTAGTCCACATTACGATATTAATTTGGAAGTTGGATAAGTCCTAAGTAGTTTTCGAATTGTCTGTGGGATCTCAAGCGTCAAGGGGCAAGTGGTAGCGATCAGCAATACATCTATTTGATTCTTCAAATTCTTGATTTTAAAGCCAAATTATTCCTATTTTAATCGATTGCAAAATTCAAATTTACATTGATCAAGCGATCTTATCAATGCCACACACCATACATGTGTTCCGAACAAATAAAAAAAATATTCTAAGAATTTCAATACCAATTTTCTTCTTCCTAAATTCCTCGCCCGCTGCTCATCCCAATCATTTGTCTTAATAAGTTAGATTGAAGCGTAAGTCCGAGATCCCCATCACCACCACTGAATGCAATGAACAACCCATCCCAAAGAAACGAAGAAAACTATAACTTAAATTAAATAAATTATATTTTTTGTTTTTTCAAAAACCTCTTTTCCAGCCAGATTCGAGGTCTCTCCCTTCCGCGTCATATTGTTGGCCATAGCATCTGCGCCGGGCTTTTGAAACCCACCCACTCCCAAACACTGTATCAGACTTGAAGCACAAAGAATCACACGCAACCACTTTCGACGGTCTGCCAATACAAAATATACAAATTTTAAAAAACAAAAATAAAAACTGAAAAAATTCAAAGTTTTTTTGTTTCTTTTTCTTCTGCGCTCATCTTTGCTCGTCATATCCGACACACCCTTATCCATCTCCCTCTCACACTCGTTACTCATATATAAGCTTATCATATCCTCCAACCACCAACCACGTACCATCACTAACAACACGACCGACATCGACACAGAACGAAAAGTATACCACGCGCATTTCTAACATCTCCCTTTCCGAAACAATAACATCACATTAGTCACTTTTCTCTTCGAAACATCTGAGCATCTAGACCCATCTTGGTATATAATGTCACAGGGTCCTCCACAATACCCGCTTCTGCAAATAAGCCCTACGTATGACTTGAAGTTACATGAGCCCGGAGCCAGAGTGGCTGAGACGTTTTCTTCGGAACTGTTTCCACCTTTCTCGCTCTCACATACCACTGGTGCTGCCAATAAAGAGTCTAGGAAGAGGTTCCGTACAACAGCTACGGCAAGCAATAGTCCTGGACCTGAAATAGGTGCTGGTGACCAGACTGATTCGGGCGATGAAATGATTATTTCCGAACCTGAGCAAGCCCCTGTTTCTGGGGTAAACATGGGAAGCATAGGTACATTGGGTAATTTGGCAAACATGAGAAATACGGGAACTACGGGAAATACGGGTAATTTGGCTGGCATTGGTAATATCAGTAACATTCAAAACATTCAGACTGGTATGCCTCTTGGTGACGGAGGAAGTATTGACTCCTCGGACTTACCCGCTCTTCATCGCTCCAAACGCCGATTAACATCTTCTACGCTGGAAGATACCATGGTGCAGCTTCATGTGAGTAGTGGCCGCTCCGGTGAAGGTGTCAATCCAGTATCGGTTTCGGCCGTTGCTCCTATGTTGTCGCTGTTTTCCATTCCCAGCTCTGCCGTCTCTCTGATGGCTGTAGTTACGCCAGCAGAAAGAGATCCTGTTCATCCGTGCACTCCTACAGCTATGGAGCTGATGGCAGGAACTCCTGTTTCAGATATGGACGAGCAAAACCCTCAGCACTTGGTTCTTCCCTCTCCTCTGGCATCTCCAGTTCAAGCTGCCAAAAACAAAGCCGCTGCACAAGATTGGTTGGACCAATACATGCATAAAATGCCTGCTACTCAAGGCGAATTGGTGGACCTTATTAGCAAGCTTAGCTCGCTTGTTCTGCCATTAAATAGAAGCAACTTGGCGTTCCAGGTGATGCGCCTGTTAGAAAGACAACAACTACTGTCGCTTTGCGGTTTCATTCAGAAAAGTTTACAACACGATCTTTTAACAAGTTTACCTTTAGAAATCTCTCTCAACGTTTTGTCTCGTTTGGATGCTCCATCAGTACTCAACGTATCGCAAGTATGTCGTCTGTGGTTCAACTTGGTCAACAACAACAAATTATGGTGCAATTTACTTCGAAGAGATAAGTTGGTTACCGATGAACAACATTTAACGCGTGAGCTTTCCGATCCAACTCGCCTCATCAACGAATGGTCAACCCTGCCTGCTTTTAGCCAGCCAACATCTAACTTGGCTCAGCTCCTATACAAGAAGCGACATATTATCATGAAGCGCTGGATGAATGATCAGTATGAGCCCCGCCGCATTAGTATTAGTGGTCATGGCGCTAATATTGTCACATGCCTTCAACATGATGAAGAGAAAGTTATTACAGGTATAGAGGGAAAGGTAATTCACGTGCATTCTACTAAAACAGGAAAACTTTTACGACTCTTGAAGGGTCATGAGGGTGGTGTTTGGGCTCTCAAATACTTCTCTAATACTTTGGTCAGTGGGTCTACTGATCGTGACGTTCGTGTTTGGAATATTCGTACAGGTAGATGTACTCATATTTTTAGAGGACACACGTCAACTGTCAGATGCCTTGACATCTTGCATCCTGTACAGGTCGGCGTTGATCAAAACGGTGAACCTATAATGTACCCAGAAGTACCTCTTTTGGTCACGGGTTCTAGAGATCATAACCTTCATGTATGGAAGCTTCCATTGCTGAATGAAGAAGAATCTGCTGCAACAGCCTCTGATGAGTTTGCGGAGCCAGAATGCTATGACCTGAAAAACCCTGAAAACCCTTACCTTGTAGCGGTTCTTGTGGGTCATACTCAGTCTGTTAGATCCGTCACTGGTTACGGAAATATTGTCATTTCGGGCTCATACGACACCACAGTTCGTGTCTGGGACTTACTCGAAGGTGGCCGCTGTAAGCATGTTTTGGAGGGCCATAACGATAAAATCTATTCGACGGCGCTCAACTTCAAAAATAGACGTTGTTACTCCGGGTCCATGGATTCGTCAATCAACGTCTGGGATTTCGATAAGGGCAAGTTATTATATTCTTTGGAGGGTCATAACTCTCTTGTGGGACTATTAGAACTCTCCGAAAACTACTTGGTCTCAGCTGCCGCAGACTCTACTTTGAGAGTTTGGGACTCTAAAACGGGAGAGAACTTGAGTAAATTGCGTAGACACAATAGCGCCATCACTTGTTTTCAACATGACGACCACAGAATTGTTTCAGGAAGTGAGCGCATGCTTAAACTATGGAATATCCGTACAGGACATTTTGTGCGTGATTTCTTGTCGGACATCACTGGCAGTATCTGGCAAGTAAGCTTTGACCAAGACAGATGCGTTGCAGCTGTGCAAAACAGTAAAGATGGTTCTGACGAAACTTATATTGAGATTTTAGACTTCAGCGCTCCGTTGAATGATCAGGCAAATTACGGGAACAGGCTCCCCGTATTACTCTCACCTGCCATGGATTAGGGGCTTATGTAATTTCTATTCTACTACATTTTTACAAGTAATATAAATGATTCAAATGAGTGTTGCGGCATCGAAGATAGCGCCCAGAAATCCCGCTAGAGAGAACTGTAATCAAGCGTAAATGACGGCCATTGAAGTTTAAAGCTCGGATTTTGATATATGAACACAAAATATCATTGGAGCTCGGACCACGCGAACTCTTAGCGGCACATTTACGCTTTTCAGCCAAGTTGCAAACTTTGAAGGCTAGGTATACTATTAGAAGTTTCGATTAAATAATTCTTTATTGCTCCAAAATCAATTTGAATTGCTGCGTGCTTTTGTCGGCTGCTTCTTACTGGTATTCTGCAGCCTGTGATTTATAGTCCATAACTAAAGGAGATACTTGAATTTGAATACCATAAGAGACATACCAGAGTTCCTTCAGTTGTAACGACCAAGGAGATTCTCGAATCAAGGCAATTTTTGTAATTGTAAGTTCCTTGATTTTTCTTCTTGAAATCGCTGTGCATGAAACCAGCCATACAATTGTCTGTAAAAATCGGTTGAATTATCAGTTTTTGGCTTCAGACCTAAACAAAATCAAAAAATGATTGAGAATTAGCTCTAAAATCATACGAAGGAAAGGTATGTCATGTAAGCGGCTTGCCTAGAGCTCAATTAGACGTTGCATTTGACGAGATTTAAGCCAATTGAAGATAAAACTCAGAGGAGCAAAAGATCATGCTCAAAGGAATTTTACTTTCTAAATAAGTTCTATAAAAGAAACAAATTAATGACGTATTTTAAAATCTTTTGTCCAATTTTAATTTTGACAAAATCTCACAGTGAAAGGCAATTGTGCAAAAAATACCTCCAAACAACAACACTATAAACAGAATTTATGACATTGTTGTGATCATGAAAATATTTGAGGTCGTTCGATTTTACTGATTTTTAAAATGAGACACGAGTCATGGTAAGGGACAATACTAACGGAGGTTAATGTTATTTCGGCGCTTGAAGCATCTCAGGCAGCCACAATTTTAAGAATCGTAAGTCAAATTGAAAGAAGGTTAATCAATTTATTGGTTATTTTGCCTTCTCGTGATTCAGTGTGAAGGATGGCGAAAAACGCAAAAAATTATTTAGCGTCAGTGAAACTTCCGCAAGAAGCGCTTTAATTACCAAATGAAAAGAAAACCATTAATAAACACAAATTTTTTTTCTATACACTTATTGTCCTTGTTCACCAATTCTTAAGTCAATAGAGGAAGGTGGAGCATCCTTGACAACGAAGTCCTCGACGACAACGCCCTCAACAACAACATTCTCAACAACAACATCTTGACCAGCTGGAGCAGCTTTAGAGTCATCTTGAGAGGCAGCGGCATTTACCTTAGAAACTTCGACTTCCTTCTCAGCGACTTCATCGTCTTTAGCAGCGGTGGCCTCGTCGTACATTTCACCCAGTGGAATTACTTCAGAAACGATCACGTTTCCTTGGGCGTCCAATTGAACATTACCCTTATGAGTTTCAGCAGATGGAGGAGCTTCCAAAAGTTCATCCTGGCTACGAGGAGGAGCTTGAGAGTGTTCTTGTTGCTTGACGGTTTGAACAGAAGAAGCTGGCTCAACAATGACTTTGGTCTCAGAAGCTGAAATGGTTTCAGAGGCAGTGAAGCTACTGTCTGGGGTAAACAAGTCATACTCGAGCAACTTCTCAGGGAAGTTGTTACAATCGTAATCCCAGCCACCCAAGAGCTTTGAACTGAGACACTTACCTTTAGTCCATTGACCAGCATCAATCAATGGAGCGTATTGGGTGTATACAAAGTAAGACAAAATAGTAAAAGCAGTAACACCAATGAAAGCTTGCTTTCTGTACTTAGCACAACTTCCGGCAAGAAGCTCGAAGAAGTGACCAAGTCCCAAAATGGCAAAGTATTGTGCTGGCAAGTAGTGGTGCAAGAACAATTGACGACCCATAATGAAGAATGGGAAGTAATGGACAGCCCAACCAACAAAGTACGAGAACATTTGGTAGTTGTAGTTGAAAACGGCCTTTGAAGCAACAACTTCTTGGCCAGCTTGCCATCTAAGAACGCTAATGGCAGCATGAATGATAAAGCCAATGATACATGCAGTGGCAGACCACCAAACAACAGGGTTACCCAAAAAGTAAACTTGAGTATGGTTTTTGCTCCAGTAATTGATGCCGCGCAACAAGAGAGGCCATTCGTGAGGCTGCGATTGCCAGTTGTGGTGCAGGGTTAAACCTTGGTTAACAGTCCACATGACTTTATGAGACTCAATGAATTTTTGCAAGAAGGTAAGTTTAGGGTAACTGACGCGGTCAGTGACATTCAACATTGGGTTCTTGTTACCTTCAATATACCAATGAGTATATGGTCTAGCACCTTGAGAAGCAGCAGTGACTTCTTGTTGGTTAAATCCCCACTCAGGCAACTTGGCTTCATTAGAGAACAAATAAAGACCCGACATAGCGTGTCTCAATCTGAAGACGGTTTCGATGGCTCTGACCTCATTCTGGGCATGTTTAGGTGTTTTGTGCTTGACAACTTCAACGATCCAATCGTCATTAGCATCACCAGCAAAGTTATCCTCACCATAACATGAGACTTCCTTTTGCCAATCACGGTCAGTGACGGGAGGCTTTTCGTCATGAGAGTGTAATCTTCTACCGGAAATCGCGTGTCTCAATCTGATCTTAGTATCGTGAGTAATTGGCACGAAATGGTCGGGGATAGAGAAGTTATATGGCTCAATAACCCACTCATTGTTAGCATCCAAGTGTGGGTACAAAGTGATTTGTTGTTGCTTCGAGCCTTCAGGGTAAAAATGGTCATGAGAGTGCAAGTAACCTCCTTTAGTTTGCATGTGACGAATAGTGACAATAGATCCGTATCCAATAGGAGCATCAGTGCCTTGAGGAATGGTCGTGCCTTCCAAACCAGCTCTAAAAGCACTAGAGAAAAAAGTTGAGTCCGTAGTGTCTTGAGTAAGTAAAGTAAAATGGATTTGGAACATGACCATGTATAAGACCATAGGAATAATAAGGAGGAAAGAAGCTCTAAAGAAAGCATTCTTCACAATGAATGATGATTTCTGTTTCAAGTCTCCGATGTAAAACCACATGTGAGCTACACACAAGATTCCAACCCAAGCCACAGTAAAAAGTCCAACCCATTTAGAAGAAAGAGCCAAGCCCAAAGAGATGGAGCATGAGAGCAAAGCACGGTACCAATCTAAAGAGAATGGTTGTTGGGTCTCAAACTTCTTAAACGCATAGATGGCAGCTGCAATGAAGAAAATCAAAGGAGCATCTAATAAAATGTATCTACTAATTGTAACAAAGGAGTTCTCAATCAAAAGACAAGCAGCAGTAAGAAAAGCAATAGTTGGACGAACGCCAGAAGCGCGTAATGTCAAATAAGAAAGAATTACCGTGGCAGAGCCCAAGAATGCTGGGAATGCTCTCATAAGGTAGTATGGAACATCAGCGGGGAATTTGTCACCAATCTTCTCGAAATCGAAATTTCCAGTGAAGCCACCAAGACTAGAAACAGCTGCAAAGAGCATTTTAGCCAAGGGAGGGTGAACATCCATGAAAAAGGAGCCTGTAACATACTTCTTGGCGAATTTACCAAAGTGGACCTCATCGAAAACAACCGAGTCTGGATGGCTCAAGTCGCTCATACGAATATACAAACAGCCCAAGACCAAAACGGCAAGAATTGGCCAATCGCCTTTTCCTAAAGTACGAGCTTTGGTGATGGAAGGAGGAACATCTGTGATGAAGTAAGGTCTCTTCTCAGGACCCACTTCGAACTTTGGCTCTGAGACAACGTCGGAATCGAAAAATTGGGGTTTGTCCTTGGCGGTCGCAGCCGAAGCCACGCTCGCTTTACCCTTTCTAGCCATTGTTATGATTTGGAAAGTGGTTGCCGGAAGGAGCGGTGTTGATACGTGGAAATATGGGGGAGATTTGAAAAGTTAGCTACGTGTTACGGTCGGCCGGTATACAGGACGGGTGAGCGTGTCTTCGGGTGACGAGTCTAACGACGGGCAGGCGCGTGTTTTGGATGATTTTAGGAGAGCGAAGGATACGATTAAGGGGCTTTTTGTTTGTGAGTGTCTTATTTTTTTTAAAAAAAAATGGTGCGAGGGGGGGTTTGTATTGGTGTTTTTAGTAATTAAGTGAGTGACGTGTAGGACTGCAGATAAGATTTTGCAGCCAATGGTTAATAAAACTTGACTGGGTGATGGAAGACTTTTTACTCTAGATTTATTTCAGATCCGGATAATTTTAAGATTTGATATTTAGAGAAATCGTGTGAAAATGGCTTTTGTATTGCTAAAAAATTTGTTTTGATATAGGTAAAGAAGGAGCTTAACATTGGACCATTCTAGTGAAATAATCTAAAGCGAAAGACCAAGAGATGAAGCAAAATAACTTCAAGTCCTTAAAATTTACAAACAATTGTTGCAAGGTTGTTCCTTAGAGTTAGAACTCTGAGTTTTTGGGTGAATGGAGCTATCCAAGCTACATTTTCATGAAAAAGTCTAGAATAATTAAATATAAGATGAGAAAAAGCAAAGGGTTATCTTAAGATCGTAATATTTCTTCCTATTTCTTTCTATTCCAGCCACTTGCCCTCACTTAACTTTCACCGACGTCTACGAGTTCTACACTATCAAAACCACCAAATAAACCATCAATCAAAAAGTATACGTCTGAAATATTAAAAACACTTAAAGTTACAACAAACGAGATACTCTCTTATTCATGCTTATATAATCATTATTGTGCTTCCCATTCCCTTGTCAAACTTATCTGCACACCACACACTAACAAACAAAACAAAACCCCACTTCCCAGCCCATAATGTGGCCAGCTAAACAGGAATTAGGCCCACAATTAACTTATGGCGTGTCGGGAAATGGCCTTGTTGCATGCGACAGCTCCCTACTGTCACTGCTGGACCCTATACTCAAGTTTCCAAGACTACGAGATCATGGACCTCATCTCCATCTCATCGAAAACACTTCTCGATCATTAGCACCCGGAGTTCCCCGAGAAGACATTGATACCAGTCTAAGTGTTTACAGTACCCATCATAAACCCCCAAATGACGTGAATGTCCCCGAGGATGTTGCTGCTAGTCTTGCAATTGAGGCAAGACCCTTGAGAGATGGTATTGCACTAGATCCTACAATTGGTAAACTTGCAACTATATTTGACCTACAAACACGTAAAGTTCCTAATTTTGAAACTCTTTCTGGCGCTCAGGATCTGTTGAAATTTAAAAAAGCTATTTCTTCTATGAAAGCGACGGCATTTATTACTGGGTCAGGTAAACTCAAAATTATGCCATTTTTGGTAAAGAAACGAAATGTGTTCGACACACAGAATATGGAAAAGCTGAAGAAAATACCCATAGATTACGTAAGCGACAAATTCGGGTTTGAAACACAAATTAATTGGCCAGTATCGCAAGTGGTAGTCAGCGCTGACCAGACCCTTCTTGCTGTACGTGGGCATGGTGAGTGTTGCGTCTACGCGGTTGAATGGGATAACGATAAGCGTCAAATTATTGCGCATAGAGCTTTCTCCATAAAGAATACTGCCGCTGAATGGTCAGATCTTGTCTTTAATACTTCGAGCCTAGCATTTGTGGATGTAACCGGAACTATAACAATTTATAGATTCGAACATACAAGGCATGGTTATAAGCATGAACTTGATCAAGAAATTGTACCTTCAATATATGCCCCACTGGACTGGTCATCATGGAAGCGCTTGTGCTGGCCATTAAACGCAAACTACATGATTTTATTTTCTCGAAAATCTGCTCACTACATTGAGCTAAATTTAGGAGAGACAGGGAAAAGAGTAGTGAAAAAATTGGTTACAACTCACTATTGGTCTCATTTCCAAGATGTAGCGCTAGTGGACTCGAACATCTTTTTGTTTACCTCTAAAGAAATCATATGGCTCCTGACAACACTGGAGCTACCCTTCAAACGCATACTTTCATGGAAACATTATTTGGATGACACAGATGCATCGCTAAAACTTTCAGTGTGTCTTGTTAAGTCTGGAACTTATGCCTTGTCTGTTTATTCTCATGAAACGCCAATTATCATAGCATACACGTTCGGAACAGTTGATGGAAGACCATGTAGTGTATATGATCCATACATTTTGTACGAAAGTGAAAGCGCAGGTGTTGCACATCTTACCTTGGCCGTGTCACTGATTGAGAACAACGAGTTGTCCCCAATAGTCAATTGTGTGGAGATCAATTGTGATCTGGAAGCTAAGTGCTTTTCGTTTTGTGAGCAGAAACATAAAAAAGTACGATACGAAGAGTCTGCCCTAAAACCAAAACAGCCAACGACATTAAAACCTTTAAGAATTTTCTCTACAAGAGAGCTTTTCAAGATTTATAGAATATTGGGAAATTCGAATTCAAGAGAGGACGAAAAGGGTTCTGGCAAGAAGGTATTGGAAACGGAGGCTTCCTGTAATCAGGTAAACTCTCAAAGATTGATTTCCGATGGCAATGGCGCTGAGGAAATAACAATTGCAGACACTCCAAATTCATCTACCGAGTCAAATGTTGAAACCATTGTTGAAGCTCGTCAACAAATTGATGTAGTTCAAAATTATGCCTTTGAGCTTGGGTCTGAGTTGAAGACCTTTTTGAGCAAGGAAAAATCTCAGCCTCAAAAAAATGGCACTGAACACTCTACTGATGAGATTGATTCGGAGATAGAGAGGGAAGAGTCTGAGATGGAAGACTCTATGTACCCTCAATACCGGTCTTTAGCATCATTTGCAGAAAACATTCCTAAAGATGTTACAAATCTCAAAGAATTCGACTCGATGCTTCATCAACTCAACGAGTATTGTGAAGATCAAGGCGGGCGCATAGACTTTGGGACTTCTGCATTTTTCAAAGGATCAAATAAAGATACGCTCTCTTCTGAGTACATTCGTGATCATATTTTGGGGCAGGAAGATCTAGCAGAGACAAAGGCTAAAGCAGCAGTAATATTAACACTGTGTATGGTCAGAGCACACTCAACCAACATCGCAAAAAGACATAAGGAATTAATTGAGAAAGAACTTGAAAGTTGCTCTGAGGATTTGAGTGATATTTTTGGTGACTGGCCGGCCCAAGAACCAGAGTCCTCTAAATTACTTTCTCAAACACCAAGTCAATCACAGACTCAACAAATCAAACATTCACAACCACAATCACAATCACAAAATCCCAAAGGAAAAAGAGGACTTCTTCACCGTGCACTCACACAAAGTTCACAAGCATTTAAAATTACATCGACACCAAAAAGCGATCTCAATGGTAATGTTAAGCCAGACCTTAGCGCTACACCAAAATCAAAGACCTCACAATCATCACCCAATTTACAGCCTTCGCAGAGTTCACAAACCAATTCCCAAGAATCAGATACGTTATTTATATCTCAATTCCAATCATCACAGGAAAGTTTAGCAAGCGAGCCATTTTCTTCACAAGTTGGTGGCTCTCAATCGCTCAAAAGATCAAGTCAATTGGCGACACGTCGGAAGAAAAAGAAAAAGGGTGGTTTTGCATAAAAGCATATCATGTATTATTATGAAATTGCATATACAATCTGTAAATTAGTTAGAAACATAGTCGGAATAATGTACTTTAGTTCATTGGTCATTTTAGATTTTACAATAAAGTAGAAAAGAAAGCTTTTATTACATAAAAATTCTTTTGCTAAAAATTTCTTTACAAGAGTGTTTTACTTAGATGGATCATCCTCGAAACGTAAGTCCCATCCAATTTGCTCTCCCAAAACAGGTAAAGCCTTAGCAACAGATTGAACATCCTTATCACCTCTACCAGAAACATTAACAATGATATGTTGATCAGGTTTCATGGTCTTGGCAAGCTCAACAGCACCGTAAATGGCATGAGAAGACTCCAATGCTGGAATGATACCTTCCAACTGAGACAACATACGGAAACCTTCCAAAGCTTGCGCGTCAGTGGCGGCAATAAACTCAGCACGGCCAGTACTCTTCCAGAAGGCAAGTTCAGGACCAACACCGGGGTAATCCAAACCTGCGGACACTGAGTGAGTGTCTTTGATTTGTCCATCGGAGTCTTGTAAGACATAAGTCTTAACACCGTGGAAAACACCAAGAACACCGGCAGTCAAAGTGGCGGAATGCTTTTTCGTGTCTAAACCATCACCACCGGCTTCTACACCCAACATTTTCACAGATGTGTCTTTTTCAAATGGAGAGAAAAGACCAGTAGAATTAGAACCTCCACCAACACATGCCACAACGGCATCTGGCAAACGACCTTCATTCAATTCCTTGAATTGTTCCTTGGCCTCTTGTCCAATAACACATTGGAACGTTCTAACAAGGGTTGGGTAAGGGTGAGGACCAATAGCTGAACCAACTACATAATGAGTAGTTTCCAAATGAGAAACCCAGTATCTAAAAGCTTCTGAAGTAGCATCACGTAAAGTTTGAGTACCATTAGTGACAGCCACGACTTTAGCGCCCAAAATACGCATTCTGAAAACATTCAAGGCTTGACGCTGAACATCCTCGGCACCCATGAAAACACAACATTCCAAACCAAATTTGGCACAGGCTGTAGCAGTAGCGACACCGTGTTGACCAGCACCAGTTTCGGCAATGATTCTCTTTTTACCCAAACGACGAGCAATCAAAACTTGAGCCAAAGCGTTATTAATCTTGTGAGATCCAGTATGGTTCAAGTCTTCTCTCTTCAACCAGATCTGAGCACCACCAGCGTGTTCAGTCAAACGATCAGCTTTATGTAAACTAGAAGGTCTACCGATGTACAGGTAAAGGCTTCTGAAATCTTTCCAGAATTCAGGGTCAGCTACAGCGCTCTCGAAACCTTTCTCCAATTCGGCCAAACAAGTGTGCAAAGCTTCAGGGACGTATTGGCCACCGAAGTCACCGAAACGTGGGTTGTATTTTCTTTCTTCTTTTAAGGCAACATTGTCACCAGCCTCTTCACCAGAAGGAGTGTGTGGCACGTAAGCAGGAGCAGCAATAGGCTTGTAATCGTCACCCAAGATAGACTTGGCGAAATCACGAGCGGTATCACCACGAGTTCCTGGTTGAGACTCGCCCAAAACGGTAATCACTTTAGAACCAATGACAACACCATCGGCGGCCTTTCCGACGGTCAAGAAATGGTCTCTGTTGGAGATACCAAAACCGACAGCCAATGGAGTGTCGCCAGAGAACTTTCTAACACGGTCACACAATTCAGCGATACCAGAAGAAACCTGAGCCAAAGAACCAGTGGTTCCCATTCTTGAAACAACATAAATAAATGAATCAGCGATCTTGGCCAAGACCTCCAAACGAGCGTCGGTAGTAGCTGGAGTGACAAGAGGAACGTAAGAGAGACCGTACTTAGTACAGGTGGATCTGAACTTAATGGCTTCCTCGGGAGGTAAGTCCACAATAATGAAACCACTAGCGCCAGCCTCAGCAGACTCAGCAATCAATTTCTCCTCTCCATACTTCAAGAGAGGATTGTAGTAGCCCATGAAAATGATAGGCACATTAACACCAGCAGCTCTAGCTTGTCTAACGAGATCCAAACACTTGGAGACGGTGATTCCGTTTTCCAAAGCAACAGTGCTTGCGACTTGAATAGTTGGGCCTTCAGCCATTGGGTCCGAGAAGGGAATACCCAACTCAATGACATCGACACCACCTTCTTGCATTCCAAGCAAGATTGGTACGGTGTCTTCGATGGTTGGGTAACCAGCGGTGACGAAGTTGACGAGGGCTCTTCTATTTTCGGCCTTACACCTCTGGAAGGTATCCTTAAGTAACTGGGACATTCTTAATGGATTGGTGTTGGTAGTGGTGGGAAATGGAGGGTGGTGAGGAAATGAAGTCCTTTTATACTGTTTTTTTTATATACTTTCTTTAGGTTATGAGCACTGATGATATAATGCTTCTAAGGTCTATTTTTTCAGCTTCAAGTTAATTTATCGTTCCGATATTTCAAAGGAACGCTTAACTTGGTGTGGTGGGGTTGGATCGTCGATAAGATTCAACTGGAAATTTCACCTTCCACTCGCTTGTTATATACATACATGGAATGAGTCAGTTCAGGGTAACCCCCCAGCGGGATCCCGAGCCGCAGCCAATATAATTTATACAGGTGATGATTGCTATAAGGAAATAAATAAAAATTGTTTTGTTATTTATTTTTACTTAATTTTGTTTAAATATTAGTTATTCATTGTTGTAATGGTATTCTTGTTGAACAGTGTAGTTCGTAGCAGCTAATTAATCAGTCGATAATTAACACTGAATAAATAATGCCTAATTTATTTTTTAACATTAAATTGAAATGTAATTGCAAGTTATTGCTTTTCACATCTTTTTAATAATTCATTCACACCTTGTTTGCATCTCATTTACACCTAATAAATAACTTTTTCACACATTATTAATGTCCAGTATTTAACATATATTATTGAATAACATTAAATTTTCTTTAATTGTCCAATCGTCATATTTACTAATTTCCAGCGTCTGTAATTCCAGCTACATAAACTGTACTAATAACTTAATTGCTTCCAATCCAGTAATCTGAATCATAATCTTAGTAATCATAATAAGTACCGTCATAATTACTACCCAAATCATGGCTTCGAAATAGAACTACGTTTTCGCTTCGGCAGTTGGCCAGGACGCCCTGATTCTGGATCTTGTCCTAGTTTAATTTGCGCCAAGTTGATGATTGCAACTAGTCGATTGTATTTCACACAATATTCTTTGATAGCCGTCTTGACGTTTTGTGTTTGTTCTGATAGCTGTGTATAATATTCTTGTTGACCTTTTCCTTCTGGAATTGTGGCCAATGCTTTTAAAAACTGGGACATTCCATTTCGGAGAAGATTGATCTCTGCTTTAAGCGTATCAATTTCTGAATAGAGCGTTTCGGGTGCTACTCGCCCTGACATGATATCGTCAATCTTATAGGCATCCGACAGGATTTCCATTGTTTATATTGTTATTTGTTTGCGTGTGTTAGCTTTGAGTAGACAGCTGAGTGAAGAGAGTGTTGGGTTTAGGAAACTCGGGTTTCTTTCCCCCTTTGGGCAAAATTATCCGGGAAATTTCTTTAGCTTGGTTTGGAACAACAAAATGCAATCAAAGCTTTCAAAATCTATAGCTTAAGAGCTTTAGTTAGGTCTTTTGGTCAAGAAAGCAGATTGTAGACAAAGAGTATGGGGTAACTTAGAAGAGAGTAATGGAGAAATAGGCTGCGCACTAATCATAACAATAGTAAACAAATGAGTCCATAAATTAATTGAAATTATAAAATTTCGATTTAAAAAGAGAGAATTAACCTTTCTCTTTTTTATTCCGTGCGTTCCCCTCTTTTAGGAACCTTCCACTTTCCAAAAGTCATTCAGAGATACACCTCTCCAAAGATCCACAATTGCATATTTTCTACTTCGCTAAACAACAGAAACTCCCTTTCACCGTCAACAGCAAAAAGTTACGTCGTTATTTCTAGAGAAAACCCACTGTAATGTCACATTTCAACAAGAGTCAGACTCAAGACAAAATGGAGCTTCGGCGAGCTCGTTTCAATAATATACCTCCAAAATCTTCTAAATATTATGGTCTAGCTAGTAAGGGTGATACTACGCTTCAAACCAGCGAGATCAAGCGTATAGAGTACTTTGATGAGATTGTCAAGTCATACACTTCATTTGAGCAGCAAGAGATTGAAGAAAAGGTGAAGAATTTGACTTTTAATGGAGAGGATACTGGGTGTGAAAAATATAAGGAAATCGGTCAAAAGGAGCAGTTTGGAGGCGGCTTTTTAGCTGATAGGCATGAACCGCCTCCTGAAGTAGCTGCAACGCTCCGTAGACTTCGTATTTTACGTGAAGCACTTATGGCGCACGAACCCGACGAGTTCTGTAAAAAAGTTTTTTTGTTCTCTGTTCGAGTAAGTGCTAAGTTTCGTCAATTCGAGACCTATGTGGCCAGTATCTTATACTTGATGAACAACTTGCAAGGGCTCCTAACGGCTGCTCAAAAGACGGAAATTGTTACTATCTTGATTCTACATGTTTCTCATTGTAACTTAGATAACCATAGAGCATTGGACTTATTCTTTCAACACCTAGATATACTGGAAAATAAACAGCTCTATGGACTTTTACAAGCATGGATTACCAATGATTACTATAATTGGATAAAGGCATATAATAACGAGAAGGATTCTGCAATCTCGGCGGTGTTATCATTTGGTTTAGAGCGGATGTGTAGGAGCATGATTGAATGCATGAGCGGTGCTTACTTTACATACCCATTCAAAGACATGGGCGCTATTCTACCGAAGGGAATCAACTGGGAAGGATTTAAAAGAAGATTTGAAATTAAATGGACGGAAATGGATGGGAATTTGACTATAAGGACCAGAACAAAGCCGATCAAGGGGTAATTAAGATAGTAGACCGATTCAAGTAATGAAAGCTTAAGAACTTTAACCAAAGACATTGTAGTTAATGAAATAAATTCCTTTATGAGACCCATTGAATCAATCATATGCGTTTTAATACAAGATATATGCAATTGTCTATCTATTAAACGCCTAATTAAAAGAACCTAAGCGCCTACCCAGAATCGTACGCGTCGAAAGATAAGCGTCCCCGAAATTGAAAATAAACACTATAAAGAGTGCAACCAATGCCACAACCAGACTCAAGTTGAAGATCAGATTGTAACATTGATTCCCCGCCAAACAAAGATGCAACCCCAGCTCCGTAACGATCGAGTTCAGATCGTAAACAATTCCGAAGAGGGAAGTAAATAAATTACTCGGGATTATTGGAGCCAATCCCATGAGTCCCCAATTTCGTGAGAAATTGTTCATCCCAAATACATCACCTACTATAATGGGTAACATGCAAAATGTGAAACCATACATGAAACCAGAGATAGATGAAACGGCATGCAAGCCATGATAATCCAGAATCGATAGCGCCATAAACTGTGTGAGTGTAAAACCAAAACCTGGAATGAATAGAAGCCAACTACGAGGTTTCCGAAGATTATGACGTACAAAGTCACCCAGGAATCCCGCAACTAACCTCCCTAAACAGTTTGCAGTCGACAAAAGGGCGACTTGAAGACTCTGTTCACCTTGAATGAATGTGTTTATGGCTGTTTCTATAGAAGAGTCTGACGCATCATCTAATTGGACGAGAATGAGCGCCTTCACCATGTACCCAACTGAATAAATGTACATTTGACCAATAGAAGCAATCGAGCCCGTTATGACGAAAAGAAGCCAAAATCTTGGCGAAAGAAGAAGCGATTGATCAGAAACCTCACCAGCATCGTAATGACCGGTTAAATGACCACCACCAACACCAACACCGCCAGTATTGGCGACTCTCAGCGAACTAGCAAACTTGTTCGCCTTCCCAAAAGCAGGCAAAGATGCCATTTCAAGAGGCTCGAGCGCCAGAACAACCCGAGGAGCTGGAGTCCGCCGAGTCTCGCATGTCATGATGATAGGCGCACATGCTATGAATATTACAACCACAGAAAATGGTAGAAAGTATAAAAAGCCCAGAGTGTCCCCTGGATAAATAGAAGATGCTGCTACAGAATAGAACATGGCCAGTAGTCCATACAGGGCCGAAGGAAGGGAAGTAGCCATGCCTCTATGTTGAGGAAACGTTACGGCGCTACATTTTAAGCAGACCGAGAACAAAAACGTCAGTCCTGAGCCAACAATGAACAAACAGAGGCACGAGTACATTAGATTACTACGCAGCAGCACGTACTGGGCTCTCAAACCCACGTATCCTAGTAGGAGCCCTGCCGCACCGATTATTAGTGGATAATTATAGCCCTTCCGATCCACTAGGGCTCCAGAGAAGGGACCCGCCAACGCGACCGCCAAATTGCCCGAAAGCGCCATTAAAGACGCGTTTGTCGCCGTGTATCCTAATCGCAGTGCCAATTGCGGACTATACGACGAAAAGCAGTAGAGTGTTCCACAGACGAGCCCTAGGACCGTGCATGAGCTGAGCACTAGGAGTTTACGAACTGTTGATGACATAATACTATAGCATGGGTAGTAAGGAATGTTTAGTGTGCGTTTCTTTGATTAGTTCTTTTTGGTTGTTTCGAATTGACAAACAGTATTCAGTCAATTCTGGGGGTGTGGTTGGAATTGTTGTGTAGCTGTACTGTTTACTACTAGATGAGCGATCGCTAAAATTAGAGGAAGTTGCAGCAAAAGAGTAATTGAGGGCCGAACGAAACATTGGGGTCGATGATGGTGGTAAAATAGAAATTTTTTAAACGATTTGTTACTTTTTAATCTAAATTTGTTTTGACCGTAATGGTAATTTGTCATTGCTTCAATTGGTGTGTTTCAAGCTCTTTTGCTTTGGCCACATTTTGTATCTCTAGTTTCAGGGGGAAACTTATAATTTATTGAAAATTGCAATGATGAAAAGTTTGGGCTAGCACATGGATTAGTTTAGATTTGTACACTTCGGGTATTATAAGGGGAATTGGGTATTATTGGGAGAATTGCGATGTAGACTTGTTCAACTAATTCAAATTTATATTCGGTGCTGAATCCATGATAAACGAAATGTCAAGAAATTGAGAATGGTCAGATCAAAGTAATCCAAAACAGGGTCTTTTTTCCGTTTTAGGAAAAAGAATACCCTAAGTTCATCGTCTCCCTCATCGATCCACCACGACTCTCATCGCTCATGCAAGAACCCCATTTTTGAAATAAATTCCAAATCAGACAAAGAAAACTATTTCGAAGAATGTCCTAAATTAAAATGTTCCCTGAAGAATGCTTGTTGTTGCAAATCTCCTCTATCTTACACCCCACATTTCGCAGCCAATTCCCTAATCCGTCTTTAACACATCAATAGTATCCTCTTTATTTATTAATCTCTGCTTATTTAGTTGACAGTTTTTCTTCAAAACTTCGCAATAATTAATATAGAATGAACGGGTCTGCTCAGAAGCTACGGTTAGCCTTTTTCGGCTCTGATTTGTTCAGTCTAGCGTCTCTATCTCGGCTCTTGGCCATGAAATCAAGGAATAAAAGAATTTCTGGTATAGATGTTTTTACAAGATCAATTAAACCAACAGGAAGGAAACTCAAAACTTATATAGACGTGCCTGTTGGCGAATTTGGCACGAAAAACGGTCTTGATGTGTATAGGGTCGATTCTGCACAACAAATCAATGAGTTTTGTGAGAAGAGATATGATTTAGCGGTGGCTGTTTCATTCGGGAAATTAATCCCTGCTTCATTTCTTCAATCTCTTCGTTTTGGTGGTCTAAATGTTCATCCGTCATTCCTACCGAAATATAGTGGTTCGTCCCCTATTCAGCACGCATTGATGAATGACTGTAGAAATACCGGCGTGACCGTTCAAACGCTACATCCAACTAAATTTGATCATGGCGCTATTCTCCGCCAATCAGATCCAATTGCGATAGGAGAAAGAGAGACTTTTATTAGTTTACGTGATAGACTAGCTGTGGTTGGTGCAGATTTGCTAGAAGATGTGATTTCAAACAAAGATCTTGCAAATCCAACAATACTCACATCTTCGGAAAAGTATTCACTTGCACCGAAGATCTCGCCCACTTTGGCTGAAATTCATTGGAATACAATGACTAGCCGCCAGATTTGTCGACTTGAAGATGCGTTAGGACCGCTTTTTTCATTTAAAGCTGTTGACGTGATAAAAAAAAAAATCCACAGAACTGAGCCTGCAAAGGTAATATTTGAAGGTTTTAATGAGGAATCTGTAAGCGAAATGGAAGAGCTTACGAAGCCAGGAGATTTTATCCTCAATGGGAATAAGGTCATTGTAAAAACCGCTGATTCTTACGTATCTATTAAAAAATTGAAATATCAATTTTGTAATTACGAAGCCCCACTGGCTTTTATGGCAAATTTGAAACTGAGAGCAGGAGAGACCCCTTTAACCTTTGGCCATAAACAAGATGAAATTTAATAGAACGACAAAAAATAACGAGAATAAATAGAATGTTTCACAAATTTACATGAAAATCGAAATCGGTATCATTAATACATAGATTAATTAATTCTAAAGCTCCACTTGACAATGCTTATTATACTGGTCAACAGCGACTCTGATTTTTTCATAAATGAATAATTTACTCTTCTTCTCCGGGATAGGAATGAATGGCCCCTCTGCATTTTTCAAAATGATGCTTAAACCTGTCGATTCCAAAGAAATTGTCTTGACTCTTTCAAAAGAGACAAGCCAGGTGATTTCCATAGTATTGATTTGGAACAAGAGAATAAACTCAAAAGTCACAACAACGGCTTTTTCTTCTCCTGGTAACACTATATGCGCCAAGTAAGTTTGGTTCAAGAACCGCCCACCGTCTAACGACTTGAGCCAGAACTGACCTTGGGAGTCACGTGTAGAGAAACTTCTAATCACTTGATCATAAGAGATCGATCTTGGGAGACGAACTTTCTCAAGGCCATCAGTATCGAAAACAGTGGTTGTGTTCCGAATACCTTCACTGACGTTACTTGCAAGGTCAAATATTCCAATTGCTGTTTTCGTAGGCAAACCAATGAATCCTTTGCCCAAACCTTTGAAAAACCCTCCAGCGCCTTCAGTCCTGGCACCTTCAAATGGCGCAGAGGCAATTCCTGTGACACCAGACAGAATGGACTCAAAAAAGGAATCTGCGCCACTCTTAAATCCGTATAGTGCATGTTTAGGTCTGTTTCGGCGCTGATTGAGACGTCTTCTCTCTTGAAATTGTTTATCCATTGTGGCGATGGCTAGGCCTTTAGCTAACGACCCCGTGACTTTGGCAAACGAGTCAGAGAGGCCAAAAACAGATTTTTTCACAAATGAAAGACCTCCTTTGGCCAATCCAATTCCAATTTCTTGTGGTCGGTCGCTCATAACCAATCCATTGTATGGCTCATAAAAGATATCCAATACACCGGAAGAAATGTTATTGAACAAGCCAACAGGATTACCTAAAAAGTCAGCTGAACCAAGAATTTTATGTAATTGGTAAATGAACGACTGGCCATAATGAGTTTGGATAGATTCCAAAAGAATTGGAATTGGAACACGGATGTTCTCAATGAACAACGCGTTAAGAGAAATCGGCGCGTCATTGATATTTCCAATAGCCATGGTAAGCATATTCACGAAGAACATAAGTGTATTTTGGGCAGTGGGCTTATCCTCGGCGTTCAAGCGCTCAGTACGCACAAATGACAAGTTGACCAAAGTAGGCTGCAAGTGAAGCGCTTCAAAGTAGATATCACTTGTGTCGAAAGTACTCTTAGGCTCAGGAAGCACTAATCTCTCATCGCAAAGCTTATCTTCAGTCTCTACATTCCAGCTGGCGCCAGGGAATTTAGCAAAGTCAATGAGCGCAAATAAGAAGTCCTCATCAACCTCAATAGACATTTCTTGCAACAACAACGTCGCGTACTTGATAAATAAAACACCATGCGAGTCGTCTTTAACTCGACAAACAGATGCGCTAAATGAAGGATGACTGTTCATTTCTTTACCAGATTTCGGCACCACGGTTGGGTAAACGATGATCGGGAAGATACCGCCGAAGAGTTGGTTATCAAGTTGAATCCATTTGAGTTTAACACTAAAGTTTTGAAGCAAATCAGATTCGTTGTAACGGAGCTCAACGCCTCGGAAAGAAGCATAGCAAAGCTCTTGAAGGCGAGCATTGATGAGAGAAACACCAAGTCCTTCAAGACGCGTAACGACCTTGAAATGGTAGTTCTCATCCTTCTCTTGTGCTGCAAATTGTGATTGTGACAAGTTGTTACTGGAGTCAGCGGCTTGGGACAGATCTTGGAGCTTATATAAGCTAAGCGCTGGGTCGTATTTCGTTATGACCAAAGATTGAGTTGGCCCGCTGACACAGACGTTGAGGTCAACAATGATTTGTTCATCCTCTTGCAGAAGTGGTGGTAGGCGGAAAGGTTTAAGGGTTCCTATTTCAGCAAGGCTGACTGTACGTTCACGGCCATGAGCCCTCACAATCATGTTTTTTACCACCGCATTCGGATAATCATATGCATAAGGCATAACACTTCGTGCAGGGACTTTATAGTAAATAGGTTTGTAATCCACATCGCTTTTAACCACCTCATTGTTATTGTTCACATTAGGGTTTCCTTGATAAACGTAAAAGTCAGTATCGGTATAATTTTTGATCAGGAATGGCCACTCAGAATTTGCATCTTGAATCAGAATGAAAATCGTAGCACCCTCTGTAACAATGTTCACTTTAATCAAAATTTGGCCAACTTTCTCCTTTTGGATTTTCAAAAAAGTCTGTCCAATATCATCAATTGTGAATGGTGACGACCACAGTCTCCCTTCATGCATAAACTTAACGATTATAGCCTTCAGGCTTCCTGTACGTAAATTGTACAAGGGAAGCACATCATTGGCACCGAGCTCTTGTTGCGTAGTACTTCCGCTTTCGGCCACAAGTATGGGCTCAGATAAACTGTTCCGTACAATATACCTTGGTGCAAAAGTCACAACACGAGTAAGTTTATATTTTCCTTCGCCTTCTGTGACAGAAACACCAAAATTCATTTCTTGATGTTTGTTATTGGAGCGAGGAGCACTTACACCTGTGAACTTACCAATGGCGTCAAAACTAATGGGTTTTGACCAGGCCAGGCCACCCACACGTGCCAAAGCACGACTGGACGAGCTACTACTGTCGAGAAACGAAAACATGTGTGGTTTGTTATCCTGATCGGTGTTCCCCACATTAATTGAAGCCAGCGGTCTCTTGCTATCGCAGAGAACAAGTGTTTGGCCTGTCCGATTGAGGACAACGTAGGGCGCCGAAATAGTTACTTTAATACTGCTGTGCAGCTTTTTGTTTGCTGGGTAACTTATTTTAAGCTCTACTGACTGGCCATCTTCATGGCGCACATTACTAGCCATCTCTCGTTTAAACTGGCTGTTTTTTGGAGCATTGATAATAGCAAACTCAGATTTGCCGAAACCAGTTGTTTTGGGCTCCACACTTAAAAGCAAAAGACTCTGAAGAGTCGCAACTTGCACATAAGTATTTTTGCCGCGGGCGATACTTCCACTCCAGTCACGTTTAGCCGTTTTATCATATAGACGGAAATCCAAATCAAACGGGAGAAGATTCTCAATTTCAATGGGTGCCGAAATGATTACGTCCATATGGGGATAAATGGCCGCAAGCGGCTCTGTCGAACTATACTGAGCATCGGCTTGAAAGTAGTAGAACGACAGTTCAGAAGTGCCAATGGTAGAACAACTGAGCGCAATTCCGCTTTTAACTAGCTTGCGCCAATCAAAGTTTTCAGTGGACCAATTGAATTGCGTGTTCATATATGGCTTAATTTTGAACGTGTCTCTATAAACCAAATCTATAGGTAATGCTCGGCGCTGGCCAGGTTCCACGATAAACTCACCTGCAATGGTGTTTTTTGGGTCGACTGCTTCTACAGCGATCGCGCTTTCGGCATTGTTAACGATGGTCATAGTAGACCGGAGGCATATCTCTTTAATGTTATCACTTCTAAGTGTGATTTCACAAACAAGACGGTTGTGAACACCACCCTCTGTTGCTGGCTGCAATGTATATACTTCTTCTCCATCGCTGCTTGCAACTACACGTTCAACCACGTCATAACGAGATCCAAGAATGCGAATACCCAAGAAATCTTGATCGTTGTGAGTATCTAAATTTTCACGAATCGTACGCCAATCTTCAAACTCCCAGTTAATACGGTCATTATTGGTTACCACGCGCTTGTTATTTTGAGAGCCATCATTTCGATCAATCCAAACTTCCAAATCATAGCCTGTCTCATTATGAATTACGTATGGAGTTACTTCTTCTCTTGTCTTTGGTGGTGCTTCTTTGCTTAAAGAAGCCGATATCTGGGAAAGAAGGGCAATGGATCTTGAAGATAAAGTCAATTGAGCCAATTCTCTAGAAACAACTTCAACTGTGATGCATTCCGATGGCGTAAGGCTTTTAGCGGCATAAACAGCAACTGGCCAAGGCTCCAAAAATGGTTCCCATACGGATTTGGCATAGTTGTAAATATTAACATACGATTCCATATGAACCTCGGCGTTAAGGTCTGTTGACCAATTTGCAACGCGTGCCTCAAATGGCTTTACACCTACATCTACTACTGGAAGCTCATAAACGTCTCCAATAAGAACAAGACGTGCGCCGCCAAAAGAGGCCTCAAGCTCCTCTGCTTTAACTAAGATGTTCAGGAAATCCTTTGTGGTAGATGTAATGGTTGTTTTAGGTTTCAGTTTATGAGAGACGAAGCTGGAAATAGTGCTGGGTGCGTAGGCAGATAAACGGCGCTTAAACTCTTCTGAGAAGGGATTTTTCTCTGGAGTTACAGGGGCTTCACCACCCGCGCTATCGCCAGCCACAGATTTACGGTTCTCTCGGCTCTCCATCTGCGCATAGTACATATTAGCGCGGTCCAAAATCTTCATTGCAAGTCTTATGTCACGTAAAGAAATACGCAAAAGAAGAGGATCCACGGATAGGTGGATCTTGGTTAAGAGCTCCTGTGGAGTCGTGCCACGTGCATCAAGAGCAAAAGAAATCAGGAAATCATCAATTATCCGCATTCTTTGGTCGCTAAGTTTGTCCATCTGCGCCACAAACATCCCGACTTTGTTTACCACCAACGACACGATATTTTGGCTCAGAAGCAGAATCTCCTCCACTTTGAAAACCAAAGCCTCGGTGTTGGGTTTTGTTGAGTCTGCAAGAAGAATTATTGACGGTTTAAAGATATTAAGAGAGATCCCCCACACCGCCGGTTTTTCAACCTCCAATTCCAGAGACGTTTGCAGAGGAGTGCCTGAATTAGCCAGCTCATTATCCTCGCCAATTCCTCCAGCATTTAAATCTTGTTTTGAAAGATTGTTGTTGTTAAGAGCTAGACCAGTATTGGCAAATGACTGTAACTCGAAGAGGAAGTCAATGGCTAAAACAGTCCTGGGCTCTTCCAACGACAACATAACTAAATTGTTACGACTGGCACCTTCACCCAGACTGGAGACTTGCACAGATAACTGGTCTTTTCCGTTCTGAACCTGGGGAATGAGTTCCGTAAAGCAATTCTTGGTACCTACACGAACATCATTGACATTGAATGAAGCTACCGATAACAGGGCGTTGAAATGTGTGTCTTCGGTCATTGTAAACGCAACGACCAACTTATTAATTGCAAGCATGGTTAATTTTTTGCTGCTGAAGTCTTCTATGGCCTCTGTTCCATTGAATAATGTCATTGAAATACAAGGAATATCGAAATCAACGGCGAATTTCGTGTGTTTTGGGAAAATTTCAATCAACGAGTCACTTTCACCGTCGCCATCACGCTCCTTCTCCTCAGCCCTCCTACTGCTAATTGACTTCTGAGAACGAGATGATTTAGTACGGTTGAGAGCCCTTGCCTTATGTTTCATTGCAGCGTTTGCATTCTGAGCATCTTCTTCAATATCCTCTAAAGCATCATCATTATCGTCAGCAAAGCTCATAACAGAAGTGATTTGATTTTGCAAATTGTATATATACCGAAGTTGCAATTCTGTCAATTCCATATCGATTTGTGGCATTGAAGCTTTCACTTTACAGGTAGGAACATCTTCAACCATTTGATCTACATAATCAATTTCGAAGTTGATATCTAGGTCATGGATAATTTTACCCTTTTGAGTAACTTCATCGAAATTCAACTCTGAAGAAACATTGACGTTTTTGATTCCACTTCGAATGATATTGTGAAGAGTGCTTTCATGAACTACAAAGTCATTTGTAAGATACAAATCACCCAATTCAACCACCAAATCATCGCAAATCGTATCATTCGAATCTGGATTAACCAATTTAGGAAAATGAATAATTGGCGCTTTTACCAAGAAGTCCATTTTAATTTGATTGCCAGTATCAATTTGATTAGCTTGATTTACAGCGGCTTCACGAGCAGTATCGTAAATCGCCTTCATCTTTTGGAACTTACTCAAAAAGGAAAAAATCTTGAGGAAAGCATCCTCTACAAAGTTGATTTTCGTGGCGGCGGTGGCGAATTCGATAGAACTCTGGTACAAGTGCTCGTTAGAGGCGCCATCATACGTCTTGTAAGTGAACTCAGCAAGATTATCACCTTCTATACTTATTAATGATCTAAACATGGAGTCACGTGGCAGCCCATGATTTGAATCATCGAAAAGTGATAATGCTCCTAATTTTCCCCTAACTTCCATTGCTTCTGGAAGCAAAAACACTGTGAACAGTGCAGTACTCAATTGTAAGGTAGCCAATTTAATGCCGTCTTCGTTCAAGACAACGAACACACTATCAAGATTCACTGCTACATTGATCTTCTGTGGCACGACTGCATCTTCGGAATCAATATGTTTGATCTCATCCGCAGGTGTAGCCTCGGCGGTTGGGTCAGCAAATGTGTTAAGAACGAAGTTCAAGATACTGAGTAATGATTTGCGGGATAAAACGAATTTGAGGGCTGACATATCAAGATGAACGTCTTGGTCAAAAACCTCTACATCCCGGCCCTTAAATTCAACAATACGTAAATTCCGATCATACTTGACTTTAAAGAGTTCGGCGTTGTTCCGTGCCACTTCATCTTCCGCGACGAAATTATTAGAAGAGAGGAGTTTTTCAAACTCAGGAATACCGGATTTTTCAATGTGATCAATGACGTTAATGTCTCGAAGCGACAAGTCTACATGCATTCCCAAATCGGTTTTGTAGAAGAGAAAGTTGAGAAAATCACCAACTACGTCAACGATGTGTTCTGTTTTTAAGCTGGAGGCGTCTAAACAGCGAGAAAGAGAAACTAAGATTTTTCCAACTGTAAAATCAGCTTCAAGCATTCTTTGACTTCGGTCCACCACATCTCCCGCACTGTTTGCGCTTGCTGAATTCGATTTACTTTCCGATTCATGCTCAATTTCCTTGATTCCAGTTGAAGACTCACCGTAGGTATCAAATTCACTTGACAGCGCCTCAACTTCCAGCGTCTCATCCATCGGAATAACCACATCAATAAGCTGCATGATTGTCTTGTATTGGAAATCATTCATTGAGACCTGAATCGCTGGAATTTCTCCAGTCACTTTCAATCGTGGCAAATTAACGGCATCTGGTAAGATAGACACTCCAAGAGAGAGCTGAATGTCTAAATTGTCAAGGATTACTGCAGACAGCGCTGGATTTTTAGTGTGGAGTTGTTCCATTGTGGTTTTGATTGATGGACCCACCAAAAATTGAGCATCCTGAAGTCTTAGGTTGAACTGATCATACATGAGCGTTTTAAGCCGCTGCCAATCATCTGATGTATAAGATTCTTTCAGTTTAATCTCTTCAATGGTTTTTTTCTCCACCAAATCACTCCGAACATTGATATGACCTGCATCAAGAACTGCCACTGGCAGTTTCCAATCTGTAGGGTCAAGAGGGATAATTACCAATGGCGCTTGTAAATCAAGACTCACATTGATAGTTTTGTGCTCTTCTAACGCATATTGAAGGCCAATACGAGTCTGTGCAGTCAACCCTTCCATAGTAGCTTCAGCGGCATTCATAATGGCTCCAACAGTGTCAAGATGAATCTTTGGAGGACGGAAAAATTTGATCACTTCTTCAGCAAACATGTAATTATAGAAAATAGTCATGGATTTTAATTCAGCGAGTAGTTTCGAGTCGGCGCTGGCGTCCAATGGGTTATTCTCAAACGAAAATCGGAAAAATGGATCAATTTTTTCTTCTTCGTCGTCATCTTCATCAATTTCTTGCACATTTGGAGCTGGTGCATGGCTATGTGTTTGCTTAACGCTAACTATATGCTTGTATAACGGTTTGGGAGTGCCATCCTCGACCTTAAACTCTTCCAACTGGAAATTTGCCAAAAATGAGTCTGAACGCTGATAGTATTGCGTTCTACAGCCTTCGGCGCTCAATTCTGCAAGAGAAGACAGATTTTTATCTGCTCTAAGCGAGAAACCAGCTTTTTTCAAGTTCACAAACACCTCCGTCAAGACCCTGTCTCTAGGGACATTGATAGCAGCCTCTGAAGACTGATTCTCATCATAATCAATAGTTTCATAGAGCGCTTTACGTTGTTCATCAGTAAGAGTTAAATTGAGCCCTCCTTCATCTGCAGGGGCCTGGTCAGGGATTTCTGTGTCATCAGCACTACTTGAGCCACCAGACCACCAAGAAAACCAGCCTTGAGACTGTTGCTTTTGCTGATTTTGCTGGTGCGTTTGCTGCTTCGTTACAAGGTTTTGCAGACGGATTTCCAGTCGTGTAAGGGATCTATAGAATTTTATATCTTCGTAACTTAATTGCTCCTCCAACTCATTAAACTGATTCTCCTGTTCAGGTGAAAGGGCACCCTTAACGAGTTTCAGTTTCCATAGAAAGATGTACTGCTTTCTTTGATCTCTACGAGTTTTGAAGTATTCCCAACTCCACTTATAGTTTTTAGTGTGAATTTCATTCAAAACCAGCTTAGCGGCATAAACGAACCAATCACGAGGAGCATCTTCAACACTTAATTTCGGACGGAGTTTCCGGAATTTCCATGTTTTCTGATACCATTGTAATTTCGACGCTGTCCATAAGATATCTCTATATTGGACGCTATTGAAATCGATTCCAAATTCGTCAAAGAATAATTCTGCACGAATATGGGGATGAGACTTAGTGGCACCAGCTTTATGGACGACTACGTGACCTTCACCTGAAACAGGTTTCAAAATATATTCTTTGGAAGGTGAATTGTCGACAGCGGGGTCAAAACACTGTTTGAGTTTTTTTAATAGTTCCACGTGGTCATCAGTATAAATAGAAGCGGAATCTGTTTCCATATATAAAGCAAATTCACGTAAAAGGATTAATTTTCGGGTAAAACTTTGAGTTATCGAAATAAAACTTGGAACCCAGTTTTCATCCGTCGACAGCGCCGAAAGCTCCTGCAAAGTGACGCCGACAGAGTACGGAGATTCAGTTAGAACTTCTTCATCCTCATACCTTATATGGATATTTCTGATGGTGACCTGAACATTGTCAACGATTTTAGTCACCAACGACTCAGTGAAAGATTCATTTCCAGAGAGTTCCAGTGCAAGTGAAGGATTGGAATTAAGCGTACTTTGAACAGCTTCCAAGTCACGTAATTTATCCTGTTTGAGCTGCTGCTCTCTGCGTTCATCATCCTCGGCATCATATTCAGTAAGAACGATTGGTGCTGCCAAAAGATAAACATCCTCGACGATGACTTTTACAGGCTTCCCTTTTAAATTGGACCAAGGGATCTGGAGGGTAAGCTCTCCTAGATGGCCGAATTTAACATCCAAGGGTAATTTGAATTTATCCAAAGATTCCTTCTTCAATTTCAAATTCTTGAGGCGAACGTCTCCACTCCATATACCAATATTTAGTTGTTTGGAGTCGAAGTTTTCGATGTAGGAGCCCAATAGACGGTTGAGAAGGGTAGCTACGATGGATTCAAACATGATGGATCGGGGGAATTATTTCCTGATTGAGATGATATGGATAATTTAACCTGATCGGTATAATCTAAAACCTCTTTAACCTGTCTTCTCTTTGTCTTCTTTCCCTCTGGAGTTAATAGATCGGGCTTGATCAGAGTTGAGTTCGTTTGTGTCAAGGGAAACAAGGGACAATTGGCCAGAATAGGATAAGAAATACGGGGTTTTTTTAGCCAGATATGTTCGGATTACCGAATTGGGCAATTTTATTCTTTCGTTTAAGTTTTTTTTCAACTTGTACGTGGTGAAAAAATTCCTTTAAAGTTTGAACTTTCCTGTGCCTAGCGTTGTGTAGGTAAATATGGGGGAGGGGTTAGTTGCTATGCTGCGATGCGATAACAGGATTGGCCGAAAAAAAAAATCTTTTAAAAAATCAAAAGAGTTTTTTTGACGACAAATGTTTTTTCTTTGTTTACAAAAAACTGGTGTTTGTCGCTGTTAAATTAGATTTTATTGGTTAATGTTAGAAGAAAGAAGGAAGCTTTTGGTGGTTTTTCTTTTTAATTTTAGCGTTCGTTTCAATTTATGTCATTAAAATATTTAAATTAAAACTTTGACTTAATAATTTAGATGAACTGGTACGATGTTCCCTTCTTTCGGCGGTGTATCATTTGGCGGTGTGTCTTTCGGCGACCACAAAGGAACGTGACAGTTGGGTAGTTAGACTTTATAGACATGCTGCGTAGAATTATCATTTTTATAAAATTGCATTTGTTTATTTTCCTTTTTTTTCATTTGGCACTGCTTGTTGGGGCAGACCTCGTAGTCTAACTAATATGGAATAAGACCCTTTTTCTATAGACACTGTAATCCAGCAGCAAATTAAATGTTTCGAAAAGAAAAACTAAAAACAAACTTACTGATTTTATGATACTTTTAAACTCCGCAACTCTATCTCTAAGGATTGACCGCCGGAGGTTACTTAGAAGAAGCCAAGATCAGTATAAGCAAAAAAACAAACTTTGCGCAAATGAAATCAACAAAACTTTTTGCAAATGAAAATCCAATATTGATTTCTTCCGATGGTTCTTGACTCCGGTGTGCCGCTGACTTCGGCCACTTCGGTCAGTTCCGCCCACCGGACTTCCGGCCCCCTAACAAAAAGCGACAGCTGATAATTTCGAAGAAAATTCCAATGAAACAATCTGCGAAAAAATAAAAAAATTAGTGTTTTGTAGTCATGATTTGCTTTACTGGTGGATGCACGGGTGTGGCTCTTGTTTCCTAAATGGGACAATTAGGACCAGCGGCAAAAGTTCATGCAAAGCGTAAAGAACTGAAAGAGGTGGAGGGAAATTTAAGAGTGAAGGAATTCTCTAATAAATTCAATTTTCAAAACTGATTTTTTACAAACTAATTATTCAAATCCACACTAATTTAGACCGAAAACGCACCGAAAACGCACCAAATCCACACTTTGAACACACCAAATTAGCTTCAACAAAACCGAAAAAAACTTCTAAAAAACCCCTACACCATAAAAAACAATTTATAAATTCACTAAATTCCCCTTTTTTTTGCCCATTTTTCCTCTTATTTTCTCACTTCCCTCTGTTTATGTCACTTCTCCCCACTATCACGTGACGTTATCTTATCTGTCAATCACGCTAATCCCTTCCTAGCAAACGGTAACTACTCCTCTGAGTTACATGAGCTAGGGATTTACGAAGTCACAAACACGAATCTTAGCCAATCATATTGTTTAATTGACATTCGCCACGTGCTTACGTAAACAGGCCAACCAATCATATTATTTTAAATCCCGAAATATTCTTCATTCGCCACATCCTCTCCATCTCCCCTTCCTTATCCTTACAAAGCGAGCACACATCTCGCTCCACACCTACCTTCTCACTAATCTTCCACGCGCATCAGAATAGGAGACCATTTGCCACCGTTCGAAGAAATTTTATAAAAGGAAGAGATTTCGGAATCTGAACAAAAAATTTCGTCTCTGGAAGTTTGGTTTTGAGCATCTCCCTTGAATTCGCGTCGTATCCACACTTTTACGAGACGCTGTTCCGCCACTGTAAAGCTACTCTGCTACACTCGCACTAGGGGAGAATTCAAAATAAAAGAGGATTTCCAGTTGAAAAATCTGTCCAATCTGTCCAATCAGGTTCCTTTGTTTCTGTGAACTTTGACTCGGTTTCAGTTAAGAGTCATTTCTGGTGGATTTGCTGACTCATTCTTCTCTTCTACCTTTAGACAAACGTCTACAAGATCTGCACTTTCGGAGATAGGCACAAATCGTTGGGAAACTACAGATATTCTAAAGAGAAATCTCATTTTCTATTTTTGTCTTTCCTCTCGCCCCTCTCCTCCTTTACAACCACTCTCTTAAAACACTCCCTCCCTCTACGCTATGTCTTTGATTGGTGGCGTTTATACTCTCGGCCCAGAGATCGGCAAAGGTTCGTTTGCCACAGTGTACAAATGTTTCGATAGCCGAACTCATCGTGCTGTTGCTGTAAAGAGCGTTGTGAGATCTAAATTGAAACTGAAGAAACTCATTGAGAACTTGGAGATTGAAATCACTATTCTTAAATCAATGAAACATCCTCATATAGTCGGCCTTCTAGATTACTGTCAAACGGCTACTCATTTCCATTTGGTTATAGATTACTGTTCAATGGGTGATTTATCATATTTCATTCGCCGCCGAGATCAATTAATGAAGACACACCCGGTGATTCTGTCTTTGCTTGATCGATACCCTTCGCCTGAAGGGCTGCATGGACTCAATGAAGTCTTAGTTGTTCATTTCTTGAAACAGTTGGCCTCGGCGCTTCAATTCTTAAGATCAAAAAGTTTGGTTCATCGCGATATCAAACCTCAAAACTTACTTCTTTGCCCACCTGTGCATTCCAAACAAGATTTTGAAGATGGCCAATACGTTGGGTTATGGGAATTGCCCATTTTGAAAATTGCGGATTTCGGCTTCGCAAGGTTCTTGCCGTCCACTTCGATGGCCGAAACTTTATGTGGGCTGCCTCTTTACATGGCGCCAGAGATCTTGCGATATGAAAAATATAACGCAAAGGCTGATCTTTGGTCCGTCGGCGCTGTCTTGTACGAGATGACCGTCGGAAAGCCTCCGTTTAGGGCCGCTAACCATATAGAGTTACTCAAGAATATTGAAAAGACTCATGATCGTATAAAGTTCCCTTCGTCCGCACAAGTTCCTGAATCGTTGAAGGCGCTTATTCGGTCGTTATTGAAATATAATCCAACCGAGCGGGTCTCGTTCCTGGACTTTTTCGCCGACGCTTTACTAGTCAATGACTTACACAGCAATGACACGCCGTTGGAGACGTCTCAAATGGATGAAAACTTGTTCATTAGCGAGTACATATCTCCAATAAAGCCTTCTGATCGTGTTGCTTTGGCTGCTATAACTGCTAGTCCCGAAAAGCCCGGTAGTACCAGTCTCAAAGCGGCTAAATCCACAAAAAACACATATCCAGACTCAGACCCTCGTCTGCTGGATCGTGAGAATACTAGTGGTGAAGAAGGTACTGTCTCACGTGATGAACAAATCAAATCAATCATTGTTCGAAACAGTCCTGACCCTGCCACGTCTGTGCACTCCCTCAAGGCCAAGTACAACGATAACAAGTCGGGAACAACGGGTAAAAACCGCGAGGATATTATCTTGGAACGCGACTACGTTGTTGTTGAAAAGCGCGCTGTTGAAGTCAACGCTATAGCCGATGAACTCGCTCGTGTAGGTACGGGTGTGTTCAGGCGTAGACTGAGTGGAAATACTGGAGCTGGAGGATCTGCTGGAAGCGGTGGATCTGTTGGCTCAAACACTGCCCCTCACTCCGGTGTTAGTGCTGGAAATGTCGCTATCACAGGTGGTGTCAGTAGTGAGCGTGATGCGCTCATCACACGGAGAAACTCGCAAAGATCAAACTCAACAGATAGCACAAATGCGCCTTTCTTTGTAGCGGAAAAGCGCGTTTCAATTTCGATTTCTCCCACTAACGCGTTGGGAAAAGCGATTAGTTTGGCATCTAATCGACTTTTCGGTCACTCAGGCGGCTTTGGAGCAGCTGGAGCCGTTGGGGCCGCTGAACAAGCACAAATCGGTTGGCCGGGTGTTGGCGCTGGAACTGGAGCTGGAGCTGGAACCATTGCTCAGACCCAACCAAATTCGAATCACGTGTTTGAAACAAACCTCCTCCTTAACAAATGGAACTTGCCAGTCCCCGCAAGTCTTTCTGAAACAAGCTCACAGACGTCTACGGAAGAGAACTTTGATGACAAGATCTTGCGAGAGTTGGAGTCCATCGCCACAAAGGCGCATGCGATAAATTTGTTTGCCGACGTCAAGTTTAGCCAGCTCATACCATCACCACCATCTCTGGATGCTAACGACGATCAGCTCCGACACACGGACCTGTTGCCGCCAAAAATGGTCAAGACAATCAGCGAAGAAGGCGTGGTTTTGTATGTGAAGACATTATCACTCTTCGCAAAAGGAATGAAGCTTGCCTCTGAATGGTGGAGTCTCCACTATGATCGGGACGAAGTTTCAGGCGAACAGAACTTGGTCAGATCCATGAATATGCACACCTCACTTCGGATAAATGAGTTGGTGCAATGGATCAGGGAGAAGTTCAATGAATGCTTGGAAAAGGCGGAGTTTATCAAACTTCGTCTTCAGGAAGCTACACTCGCTCTTGAGAGGCTGAGTGGAGCTTTTTCCGAAAGTAATATATATGTAGGTGGATCTACTGCAACAACTGCAGACGGTAGCGGTGCCAGTGGATCTAACCATCCAGCAAGTGGGTACAGTGCCTCTAACGCCATTACTGTATCGAATACCACCGGTGCTGCTAACCAAGCCAGTGCTGCTAACACCACTAACGCTAATGCTGGTGTTGGTGGAGCAATCGTGGCGGAGAAATTAATATTCGACCGAGCATTGGAAATCTCAAGAAACGCCGCCGTCAATGAGCTCGTGAAAGAAGATTTGAAAGGTTGCGAGCTCAGCTACAGTACAGCCATTTGGATGTTGGAGGCCCTTTTGGATGAAGACGGTGGTGAGGATGGACGTCTTGATGGTGAGGACAAGGTGACCGTTGAGAAGTTCATTGTCGGCATCGGGAATCGGTTATCGGTTCTCAAGAGAAAGCTTGAACTTATTTAATTGAAACTGTAATTGAATGAGTGTCAAGAGATTATTTGCTTCTATTTTTAATTGCTTTTTTTTAGTTTGTACTTCTGGTAAACCAGAGGTATGTATGGGTTGGCGGAAATGAATATATTATTGAAAAAAAAAACATTTAAGTAGACTTCATTGAACAATATTGTTTTTTAAAGGGGTTTAGTTGGGCACAATTAAAACGTCTAATTAAGGAATGGCTGCAAATTAAACCCGTACACCAGCTCATCTCCGGTCCCCTTCCCCAGGCACAAATAATCATCAAAATAAAATATTCTAGTAATTTTGTATTAATGTAGTAGTGGAAAAGAGTTTGAAAAGCTTCGGTATGATTTGGATGGCATTTAGTGAAGTTGTTAGGGTATATTCAGTATGTGGAAAAAGCGAGAAACTGCTCCTAGCAAGTCAACTTCGAATTTTTTTTTGATAATGCAAAGTTTATTTGCATTGATATAATTTAAAAAACATCTGTCTTTTTCTGGAATACCTGTGTTTGCCGATGAAGAGTGATAAAGGAAGGGAATATTGAAATGAAGATATAAATCATGCAAAAACACTTCTCGGCCAGAATTTGTGGGAAAAAAGGATTTCATTAATAAAGTTTTCACAAGAATCTAATTTGATCTCTCAGTCTGAAGGTGAGTACAGAGCAAAGTATTATGCAAATTGTCCTTTGTTGTGAATGGGTTATTACGCTAATAAACAACAGCAATTCAATATCAGCTCAAATAAAAGATTATTCGATAAACATATGGATTATTAAAAAAAAATTAATACTGGTTGCTTCGTTGGCGGATCATAGGTAGACTAGAACTACAAGACCGGTATTAGATTTACAGAAACGAAGACATCACTTTTGATCAGTCATATGTAATAACAAAGACTCATCTATGAAAAAACTGTGATGCACCACTCAACATGAAAATTAGCTATAGCTAAAAGGTCCAACGTTCCGGGAATTTATACGTTTAGCGAGACTACCTGGAATATGAATGATCATTAAATGAAACAATGGTTTCAACACTGTTATGTTGTAACTGTATTTCAATCATTTTATGTAATCACTGAAATGTTTCAACTGAGATTTACACAACGTGTTACTACAGCTGCGATAGTCCAAAGAACAAACCTCAATAATACTGAAATCTCAGAAAGATCACTTTCTAAAAGTCTTCTACACTAAAATCTACTTTTTTTCACCGTCAATTTGTCTATTCATTTGTTCGATCATTTTGTAAAATAGCTACGGTGATCGAATTCGATCGTAAGTATCCTGGACGTTCTTTATCTCCGTGGTCCTTTGTTTCACTCTGCAAATGTTTTGCAAAGGGAAATGGCGCCGTCGTGCGTTCCTTTTTATAATGATTATTGAAATATCCAGCGTTGACTGGGGCATGTAAGCTTCCATTTGAAGAGTCTCGGCTACATTGTTTGGAAGAACTGGGTATTTCTGCCTGTTGAGATTCCTCCAGTCGGCCAATTTCCCATCGGAGAGGTGAACTGTGTGTAACAGATTTCTTAGGAAGTCGAAGTCGATGATCTTCCACGGTGCTGACTCCAGCGCCATTGGTGGAGGCAGTAGCAGCGTTGGTACCACTAGAGAAAGCGTTCGCACGATGACTGTTGGCGGCATTGGCATGGCTGGAACCTGGAGCAGATTTATCATTTGCCACATTCTTGAATGCAGAATTGGAAGCCACTGCCGATGCCACTGCCGCTGCTGCTGCACCGGGCGGGCTGCGTTTATCTGGGGATCTTGCTTTAATCGACGTTGTTGGCGTCATTTCTGCAGAAATACCCTCCAGTGCTCGTCCCATAAGACTTTCTGGAACGTCCTCAAGTTCGAGGGAATTGTTCTGGAACATGAACGGAACCTCATAGGTGACTGGTGAAGGAGCATGGCCCAATTCGGGAAGTCGAGAGTCGTGCGAAATCGCACGGTTGGCCAATGAAAGGAACGGCGGCCTGTTCACCGGCACAATCTTTGACGAAAACTTGAGCGTCAAATTTCCTTCTTCTTCGTCGCTGTCACTGCTTCTGCCTGAAGTAGATGAAGATGCAGATGACGCCAGCTCGCCTGAGGTCAGACATGAAGGCGACAAGATTGAAAAAACTTCACGTTTTGGTAAATTTGAACCAACATTCGATTTAGGTCCACCAAGCTCATGGATAGGGTCCAAATCAAGGCCACCTCCCAAACCACTGCCTCGAGCACCATTAGAGACGCCACCAACGCTACCTGGATCTCCAAGGTTTGAGCTAATACCATTGCCTGGACAAGAAGTCATTTCCGACTTTTTGGTGGCCATCAGAGACGTAAGATTGAAATTTTTGAACTTATCGCCCATTTGGTCAAAAAGAGCATCTTTTTTGGAGATGTCGGGGTCAGACATGATCAAAGGGTCGGCACCAAAGGCGCTGTTTCCAGCATTGGCTGAATTGGCCGCTTCTCGGTGTTTCCGAAACTCACTATACTTCCGACTCAAGTAATCATCATTATCACTATCCAACGAGGCAAAACTTTCCGTCAAAGGCATTGAAATAACCAGCGAAGGACGGCGGTTACCCTCAATGCTGATTGGTCCGATTTTAATCTTGCTGTTGGGTGTTTCGCTTGTGAACTCCTCTTCCAAGTCGGCCGGTAAGACACGAGCATGAGAGATAGAAGAGAGCGCAGTCAGATCGTCCAACACACGGGAGTTTTTGCGACCACCAGAGATAGAAGAAGAGCGGCTTAAAGACAGGAAAAGCAGAGATCCACGACGTCTTTGGTCGCTCTTCTGGATATCTTTGAAAGCCTCTAACGCCGATTGGTTTTTTAAGTACAAATCGCCGCCGACATTTCTTTTTGTTTCGATCTGGGGAGCTTCTGTTGATCCAATACTATCGCGTCGTAAGAGAGATGCATCTGTGTCCAAAACCTCCTGTAGAAGTAAATTGGAAAGTGCAGCTGATGGTCTGCGGTGAACATGTACGGAAGATGTCAGCAGCTGACTGGTCAGATGAGCAGTCAGAGGAGCAGCCAGGTGAGTAACCAGAGTGGTCAGAACCTGCTTTGAAGATGATTCCATTCGACTTGCAATATTTGGCTGCAGCATTAACGGAGACACGTTCGCCAGAGGCAGGGAAGAGAAAGTCCCTACTGCACCACTCCCGCCGGCGCCCACGTTGAGCTGAGGCAATTTCAGCAGCAAAAGTGCCAGAAACGCTGGTGCCAGACCCATTTGGGGTGTAAATGGCGAAAATTCGCCACCAGATGGATTGCACGGAGAGCCAGGCGAGAGTGTATATGACGGAGACCCGTTACTTTCATTTTCACGACTTTGCAGAACAGACATCGCTTCCAGAAGAAGAATCGTATGTGATCTATCTGGGTCGTCATTCTCTCCATAGGCCAGCATCCCGACACGTGAGGAGCTTCCACTTGAAGAAGTAAGACTTGTACTTTGTTCGAGTCGAAGAGCTAGGCGCTTGCCTATATCAGTATCGGAGCTTGTCACAACCCGAAGGAGGTCACTTCGGATTCTACGCCCAACACCGACAACTGAACTATTAAGTTCTTCTGGAGTTGGCTCAAGTGGTGAAAAGATTCGACTGCCATTGCCACTTGAGGCCAAGGCACGCGCCTGGTCATTATACTCATCATTTAAGAAGAAAAGTTCATGAAGTTTCTCTAAGTCGTTCTCGAGATCCATTAATACAAAGGGATGTTGTTTGATCTCGGAGATGTCAATCCGCCGCCGACTATCCTTCTCTAACATTTTAGAAATCAAATCTTTGGCCAAGTCAAACTCCTCATTAGTAACTTCTTGTGGCGAATGAAACTCAGCGATGGTCGCTGGGAATTCAAGTGGTTCGTGAACAATCACATCGAAAAGTGCAAATTCATTATCAGCGTTGAATGGCACACGGCCGAAAAGAAGACAATAGAGAGTGACACCAAATGCCCATATATCGATTTTATGATCGACTTTGGGAATCGGCAAAGATTCCGAAAGTTTTCTCGAGCTGCTAGCGATGATTTCTTTATTGTTTTCAGTTTTTTCACTTGATTCATTTTTCTCAAATGTTTCAATTGGTTCATTTTTCTCAGCTCCTCCACTGCGCAAATTGGCGGAGGATGGAACAGCGCTCAGAACTGCCAGGTACAGAGACGTTTGACAAAGTTCTGGGGCGAAAAATGCAGGTGTTCCTACTGTTTTTGCCAACTCCATATCGTTGAAACAAACACCGTCATCTGAGGAGCCTAACAGCGAAGCAAATGAAACTCCAAAGTCAGAAATCTTCACTATATAATCTGAACTGACTAACAAGTTTGCAGGTTTGATGTCTCGATGGACAATCCCCTGCATATGGAGGTATTCTAGACCTAAGAGAACATCACGAAAAATCCGACGTGATTGTCGGAATGTAAGGTTCGGAGAAAATTCATTAGATAGGAGATCATTGTCTTCTGTTGCTGCACCCATTCCAACCACACTACCACGCTTATTGGCTGATAAACAAGGGATGTGTTCACCACAACCAGGTCCACCACTAACGTTAGCGGCGCCGCTAACACTAACTGCGGAGTTCAATGGTCTAGGTGTTTGAATTGGATATTGTCGTTTCCATTTGATCTCTCCACGCTCCATATGCTCTAAAACCAAGTAGATTTTAAACAGACTGAGGTCATCCAAAACCTCTCTTAACTTGACTATATACTTATGATCGCACCGCTTCATAATGGCTATTTCTCTACGAATTTTGGTTTCGTAGTCACTACGTGTACGATAATTAGGAGGCGCATTCGATGGGCGACGCATTCGTAGTTGTCTGTCACGCTTCAGTTTACGACTCACTATTTTAATTGCAACTAACTCATCGTGGACCAAATCACGTGCCAATTTGACTTTCCCATGTTCACCACGGCCAATTTCTCGAATAATTTCGTATGTATTAAGAACTTTCCGTCGTGTTTTCGGATCATACTCAAGAGAGACGTGCTTGGTCTCCTTTACTTTCAGCCGTGGAGTGAACTCAGGCAGAAATGGCCTGTGACGTGGCTGGAAATGCGATTGCGGTTGTATTACAATTGTGCTTGCCGTACTTGGCTTCTCTGACATTGGTACAGAAAGCATTGGTGCAGCAATGGGCAGTTTTACCGATGCAAGTGGCGAGCCAACCTGCAGAAGTCTCTCATTGGAGCTATACTCTGTTGATTGAGGATTTGAGCCAGAAGTGGCTGAAGATGCAGTGTCCAGCAGTCCTAGCATGGATTTCTGTAAAATTCCAGCAACTTTACCTAGTAGACCACGGCTCAGCTTCTCTTCTATTGGTTCAAAGTCCAATGGAGGGCTTACAGATGAATGGACAGGGGTTTGGGCAGTGGGCAGCGTTTGCTTTGGGGAGAAAAGCACGGAACTCCGAAGACTCGATTTATCATTTGTTTGGGACATTTTCTACAGAAAAACGGGCTCGAAATTGGGGTCTATAGTAGCTTCAGTCTCGGGATGGGTATCAATGGATAGTTACAGGTTTTCAGTGCATAAAACAGAGCCAAAATAAAGGAAAATTTCAATGAATAGTTCAATGAACTTGTTTGAATTCAGACTGACCAAAAAAATAAAGGGGGTATCACAGTCAATTGGGCGTCCTGCGCTTCAAGCGTTTCTGAAGTGGACAATGAAGACGCACGTAAGGGAGACAAAGGGAAAGCCTAGTTTGTAAAGTTCGATGATCTGTTTATGAATCAAAGCGATTTCTCCTCAAATATTCAATTTTTTTATAAAAATTTCAATTCCTCAAGCGTCTGGCTGGATTTGACGTAACCTGCTCTGAGAGGTACTGGAGATTGCGTGTAGAATGTCTTGAGACAAGGGAAACGAGGACAGAAAGACAGAGACAGGGGCTATTGGCCAATCAGGATCTTTCTGAAGAGGATTAGTAATCCTAAAATGTAAACTGGCTCACGTTTCAGAGCTTTTCTGAGTCTCAACACAGAATTGACGTTGGAGCAAAAGACTAGTCACAAGATATCTATACTGTATGGAGAGCCAGCACCGAGAGTGTGAGTCGCAGTCTCAGTTGAATAGAGAGAAAATGGCCTGACGCGGGAATAAAAAAATAGTTAGGGTAGGGATTTTTTTTTTAATTTTTTTCTATTTGTTTTAGTATTTTATAATTTTTTTTTCGTTACTTTGGTCTGTTTGTGATTTATGTTTAAATGTGGCGCATTTCTTTTTTTGTTGGTCAAGTGCCCTGGCTAGTGTATTTTATGCAATGCATTGGTTATGAACGGTTATGAATGGGTTAGAATACCTCGTATAATTGTGATAAAACAAATTTGCAAATAGCCTTTATGTTCATTCACTTTCTAACCTTATAGATATTCAAGTATTCTTGTGTTCTGTAATTTCATAGGGGTTGGCGGAATTCTGAGACAGACTTCTTGAAAAAGAACCTCATTCTAGGCAAAGTTCGATAGATATTCATTGATAATTCTGCTATAATCAAACAAATTCTTTATTAATTAGTTGAATCGTGTTGACAATGTTATCCAAGCTCTACTGTTTATTATCAATATTTTAAATTCAATGCATTAATACATTACTCGATGTAATCTACTGATTCCCGTCTCGCTCTTTTTTAGCAACTTCGCGGAGTCCATTGAGAAAAGCCTCGATTCCTTCACCTTGGTATTCAAAACCGAAGCTTCGAGCCAAGATTTCTCCTACGGGGTTTCTAGTTATAGTAGAGCTGAGGTCTTCGTTGGCGCTGCGGAAGAAGGAACTGCGCAAAACTTTCAAAACCTCGTCTTTCGTGGGCGCAACGCCTTCTGGAAGCATATCCCCGTAAAGACGTGCGATATCCTCAGAAGATAACGAGTCGATATGAGATGAGATGACGGAGTCGGTTAAAATATCCGAGATTTGTCCAAGAGGGAAGTTATCTTCCTCGAACCTAATGTTAGTAATTTGATTTATTTGGCTAGGGCGGCAGGTTAGGAGTCGGTTTTGAGTAGGTTATGTTTTGATTAGGTTGGTCAGGTAGATTATGTGGATCATGAGTTGATTATAAACCCCATATGCGAACATGAATGATTATGGTCCCAACACATTCAAACATACACTACTTCGTTAAGTTATATCAATGGTCATTATATTACAAATCCCAAAAATTCAAATGCATCACTTTCTAACTATGTCTTTGCCCCACTCCCTCCAACAATCCGTATCGAACTATTCCTCTCCCCACATCGATAATGATACTTACTTTTCATTTGCTGACGCAGCAGCTACTTCTTGTCCTGATTCTTCAGGTTCGTTCTTTACTTGATCTTCTACACCTTCAACGACAGCATGGAACTTGGCCAAAATCTCATCGTCTTTCTTCGTGAACTTGTCAAGAGAGTCCTCATCTCCCAAATCCTGTAACCAATATAAACTTTTCTGGCCCGAGGAAAACGTAAGCGCTACAACTCTACCTGTAGAGCAAGACTTTACTGGCTTGAAGGAGAAATCTCCAGGAATTAGAACAAGTTCATGACGTCTAGCTCCGGAATTACTTTTTGGAGCCCAAATGAAATCAAAAAACCCTTCTTCCTCGGCTGAAGGTTGGATGGTAATGACACCTTTATGAGGTAAAGGTGTACATTTATGACTATCTTCGTCGTATAGGACATGGCCCGCATTGAATGAGAAACTGGACATTTTATTGATCAATTTCGAACTTTATCTTTATTGCTTTTTGATTGTTTGTTTAGTTTCGGTCGTCGTGATAAGGAGCGATGAAGAGTCACTTCTTGAAAGAGTACTGTGGTTGGTAATCTGGGGGAGTTGAGGTGTGGAAGTGGCAAGGCCGTTAAACAAAAAGAAAATGAGTGATATAATAGAATTTTATTTTTCGAATAATTCAATTATTTTTGAATTTTTGGCTTATGAAAAACTGTTTTTTTTATTTGATTTTCTGGGAGTTTATTAGCTTTGAAAGTGGATCTATTTGCAGACACTTCCCAATGCGGCAGGTTAAATAAAATAGAAATTGTAGTTAAAAAAGCGAAGAAAAATAAAAATCAAACTTTCGTTAATTGTCCTTTTTTACTATCAATTTAGTGCACGATGGTCTAGTTCACTGAATTAGCATGGGTCTGTGGTGCACAGTAGACCCAGCTTCTTAAAGAGCATTGAAATTCATTGATTTCAACAGCCTCCAGCAGTTCAACGTCCAATTTCGATATTGAAGACTCGGACTTCCTAATTTGGCAATTGTATTAAACCTAATTAGGCAATTCTGTATTTCCCAATCTGGCAAGTGCTGCTCCGAATCAGTTCCTACTTACTCACCCTGCGATTACCATCTCCACTAACTCTTCCTATCCTCCTTTATAATTAAATTAAACAAAAAATGTCTCAATTCCCTCCTCTAGAAATTCAATCTCTAGTGAACGAAATCGCCTCAATCTTACGTGCTAGGAACCAAACGCTCGCCATCTCCGAAGCGGCTTGTGGTGGCCTCTTGTCTGCATACATTGTTTCTGTTGATGGAGCACTGGATTTTTATATCGGCGGCAAGTTGGTATATCTGTTGAAACAACGTTTGAAGCTTTCTGGGCTCTCTGACTCGGAAATAAGCTCTTATATGGGTCCGCTGGAACAAGTGGTGCTTAGGTTAGCCAGAACAGCGAAATATGAATTAGGCTCCACATACGTGTTATCTGAAAGTGGCTTTGCAGGTCCGACTACAGTTTTACATCTTCGTCAGGACAACGATACCGTTTCAGTGCCTGTAGGAACGGTGTATTTGGGGATTAGTGGGCCCGATGGGGAAAAGTCCATGAGCTGGGCTACGAATCACAATCTGCGGGCGGAGAACATGGAGGCCTTTGCCAAGAAAGGTTTAGAGTTTTTCTTGGATCATTTAAAGGCACGGGACTCGTGAAATCTCTAAGTCTTGGACTCTACGAGAGTTTAGAGAAGAAACACCTAAATAGAATGAGTAAATGAATTAACGTATTACAAAACATACAAAGGTCAAACACGTGAGTTATTTTTTTGGCTTTCCTGGTAATTTTGTAAATTAGAACTTAATGCTTCTCATTTCCCAGTCGGTCAATGTCAAGACCACAATCAACTAGAGGAACGCGTCATAAAGACACCATATTCCGAAAATACTTGAAAAATCATTTAATAAAAATTTCATTTATTCCTACTTATATTTCTGATCCAAAAAATTTCGAAGTCAGTTCAGATCATTCGCGTCTATTGCACATCCACCGCCCACTTCCTCCTTATCCTAAACGGTGACTATTTCAAGCCCAAAACAGAAATCTTCAATAAAATTAAAAATCTGTTAACAAATTGAATCGTAAGAAAAAAAAATTAACCTAAATTCTTTTCTAAATCGTAGTTTACTCTGCATTCCATTCTTTGTTTATTATATCACGTGACCACCCGCACACAAAAATAGATCACAACCCCCTACCAAAACTCTCTCTTCTATTCTTCCCACTTGGAAACTAGTGCATATTCACCACGACAGAACGTATGTAAGATATTAGGGGGTTAAGACACCATGGCGCTAGGAGCCCTGGCCAGTCTAAGGATGTTTTTGCCGCATTGGGGAATAACATCCGAGCTGACAGCTCCTTGATTCATGTCTCCCGACACAAAAAAACCTTAACCGTTTCAGAATTACTAACTTTCATCCAGTCACCTTCTGTAGCACAAAACCAAATTTCCTTCATTTTATACCCTCTTTCCGTCAAAAAACCAAAACTAAAACCTTCTCTCGTCCCCCTTTTTCAGCCAATTCCCCCCTCTTTCGCCCTTTCTCCCTTTTTATCCAATGGATCAAGATATTAAGGTTATCAAGCGTAAGGTTTCCGGATTTGTCGGATTCGCCAACTTGCCTAAACAATGGCACCGTAAATCCGTCAGAAGAGGTTTCACTTTCAACTGTATGGTTGTTGGTGAAGGTGGCTTAGGTAAGACTACCTTAGTCAATACATTATTCAATCGTGAAATCATTACACCTAAACCTGAGGTTGAGAGCACTGTTGAAGATGAAGAAGAGAATGTTTCTGAACCTCAATTGAAGATTGAAACCACCAGTGCTGATATTGAAGAGGATGGTGTTAAATTGAAGTTGAACATTGTCACTGCACCCGGCTTTGGTGAACTGATTGTCAACACTGATTCATGGAAACCAATTGTTGATGAGATCAATTCTCGTTTCGACAATTACTTGGAGGCTGAAAGTAGAATAAATCGTTCGGCAATCACCGATACAAGAATCCATGCTCTTTTATACTTCATCGAGCCAACTGGTCATTCCCTTAGAGCTTTGGATGTTCAATTGATGAAGCTGGTCCATGAGAAGGTCAATTTGATCCCTATTATTGCCAAGTCTGATACTCTCGTCGATGAGGAGATTGAAGAGTTCAAGACGCGTGTCATGAACGACATCAAGTACCAGAAAATCAAGATTTTCACTCCTCAAATTTATGAGAACGACGATGAGGAAGTTACTAATAACTGCAAGGCGCTTATTTCATCTTTCCCCTTTGCAGTGATTGGATCCACCAATGAGGTCCAGACCGCTGACGGCAGAACTGTCCGTGGTCGTCTGTACCCATGGGGAGTGATTGAAGTTGACAACGAGTCTCACAATGACTTTGTCAAGTTACGTCAATTGTTGGTGCGCAACAACTTGGAGGAGTTGAAGGAGACGACCTCCGATATCTTGTACGAAAAGTACCGTACTGAAAAGTTAGAGAAGATGGGCATTGAGCAAGATAACACTGTGTTCAAAGAGTTTGATCCATTGACCAAACAGGAGGAAGAGCGCGCCTTGCATGAAGCCAAATTAGCCAAGATGGAGGCTGAAATGAAGGCTGTCTTCCAACATAAGGTTAGCGAGAAGGAGAAAAAGCTACAAAGATCTGAGGCAGACTTGTTCAATCGTCATGGTGAGATGAAGACCAAGTTGGAGAAGCAGATCCAATTGTTGGAGGAGAAGAAGCTTCTGTTGGAGAAGCAAAAGAGTTTGCCTCTGCAACCTGTTCCCACCACCCAAAAGGCACGTAAGGGTTTCTTACGTTAGTTTACTTATTTCTATTAGTATTTAATATATTATGATTGAAAGATTTTGTAGTCATTGGATGGTTACGAGAGATATTGATTGCGAGGGAAGCGAATTAGGGAAGGCTTTAAGTTTTATTTGATGTCTCATTGACTATCAGTCTTATATTGTGAAGGTCGTTGGATATGAGTACTGGAAGTTGGGTTATAAGCGCTAGCTTCGAACTACTGATATTATGATCCAGAGAAATTCTAAGTGTAAATTATCTGAAGCGTTGGTGCTAGCGCCTTTAATGGCCTTTTGGTTTTCATTGAACGAAAGTCTTATGACAGAGGTGGCCACTATCAGCACCTAGTTCCAACGATTTCAATTGAAAAGCAAAATTTCTGGAGTGGGAAACCAAAGTGATGTCGGAACCATCTATCTCAACCTTCAACTTACCGAATGGAATGACGTAGTCGGTAGACAAAGCCCTTTCAGAGACCTTGAAACTGTCACCATAAGATATCTCCTTTTGGATTTGATCCCTTGAGTTGTATGATCAGCAGATTAAATGGTTATTGTTTTTTTTTTAATGTTTCTTGTCTTGAATGTTTCTTGTTTCGAAGGTTTCATTAGAGATGAGGGGCACATGGTGAAAGATGATTGATCCTGACTTAGAAACATACAAATTCAATGAAAGTTTCGGGTAATAAGGTTTTTTTGGTTGTTCTCCTATGAAAAATCAACTTAAACTATACAATATTTGCTTTTGTAACTTCGTTCATTTGCCCGTTTGCAAGGTTTAAAGGCAAGCTCCATTCAAGCATAATTTCCACGACCTGGTATTTATGAATCTTGAATTCGAGTAAAAAATGTCATGTAATATCAAAGTCTCTCCTTTTTAAATTATATATTCATACACATGTCAACGCCCGCCTCATTTGCAATCTACAGTATGAAATCACTAACATGATATGTTACTCACATATATATGTTTCTATTAAGGATCATTTCAGATATGATGCTTTATTTTCCCTAACTTTCATCAATTGAATATGTTTTGCTGTATATCACCTTATCCCAGAATTCCTCTTTGCTTGTGGCTCTTATGGCATCTCTTTCTTGGACCTGTAATGGCTGCAAATAGTTTTATCCAATGTTGCATCATCTTCCAAAGAATTCCATGTTTTTAGTCTTCGTTATTGATCATTTTATAAAGAATTTTTAAAAAGACCAAAACTACACAAATTATATGTAATACGACCATCAACAAAGAGATCAGGCAAGTTGCATTCACGGGCAAATATTTCTTCATGTCAAGTTTACACTGACTTCTATTCTCAAGTCAAAAAACATTTAATATTGCGATAAAAGAAATATTGAATATGGTGAGAGTTGTAAATTTTATCGCCGGGAGGATTTTAGAAATACTCAGTTGTAGCATTAGTTCGAACAAATCTAGCAAATTAAAAATTAATCTAAAAAAATAACCAACTAGTTTTGATCATTGTGAGTGTTTGTGAAAAAGATTAAATTGGGAAAAAACTCTATTTGAATAATTTATGTCAAATTAGATGCAACAAACTAATCACTTCATACAATATAAACTCAGCATACATTTCCCGTCTCAATATATCTTTACGTAACCTGCACATTATTAGCCTCGTATGCAGTACTTTTCAAAAACGACTTTGCCTGTGTGCAGGCATTTTTTGCAAGAGTAAAACACGGGGAAGAGGAGGTTTGCGGAGGTTTGTTTCCATGCAATGCAGCACCAACAGATAGCCACGATGGCGTAGATTCAGAAAAGTACAACGGATTCTGGGC